>CM043318.1:94559876-95759876 GCA_023736055.1 Quercus glauca
TCTTCCTTTGGATGCAAGTGTTCATGTTTGGGCGAAGGGGGCAGGCGGTCACGTCGCTCAGTCGTTGGCGCGCGGCTTGCTACTTCCCGAGGATGTGCGGGCTTTCGAGGAGGGGACGGATGAGTCCATGGCGCGGCGACTACAATGGCATACCATTGCGGTAAGTAAATCCAATTTGTGTTTCGCTTTTCTCTTCTCTTTTTTTTTTTTTTTTTATTTATTTTTTATTTTTAAACTTAACTGGGACTGGGCTCCCGTTCTTATTACATTACCAGGCCGCACAATTGGCGTGTATATTGGACAGACGCGTCAACGATCTTGCCGAGGACGCCGGTCGAGAAAGGGCTCTAAAGGATGTGGCCGATGCCAATGCGAAGGAGAAGGCCGTGGCTGCTGCGACGGTGGAGAAGAAGGCAGCAACGGCCGAAAAGGCGAAGGCGAAAGCCGAGAAGAAGTATGTGGAGTTGCAGACAAGCATGGGGGACATTGAGCTCAGGCTAGCGGAAGCCGAGAGCCTGGGGATTGCTCGGGAGAAGGAGCTGGCTGAAGTCCGAGCAGCCTTAGAGGCGAGTGAGAGCAAGTGGTACAATGAAGGTTTCGCCGACGCTGAGAACTCGACGAAACCGGTCATAAGGGATGCTCAAAAGCTCGGTTTCCAGGAGGGCTGGATGGCTGCCCTACAAGCTATGGGAGTTCCCGAGGACTCCCTTTTGAGGAACGTTGCGCAGATTTCGTTTCCTGTCTCTGCCCCAGCGCAAGAAGCTACTCTAGGGCCCCTTGACGAGGAGGAAACGACCAGTCTGAGGGAACTGGTGGAGCAGATTGACGCTCATGTGGAGCTGGAGGAAACCGAGGTGGCTAGTCAACTCTGCTCTAGTGATCAGCTTGTTCATGACCTTGTGCAGACTGAAGCCACCGTGCAACCTGCGGACTCTTCCTCCTAAGCAGACAAAAAGTATTTGCCCTTTTGCTAATTTTTCAACTGCCTTAGCATAGTTGTTCTTCTTGTTTCTTAATCGGTTTGCCTACGTCACCGGGCTGTGGTGACTGAACAATTTATTATTTTTTGTTTTGTCATTTTGAATTTGCATGGTGCTTTATGGACGGGGAATTTTTTTATTTTTATTTTTATTTATGCTTTTCTGCCAAGGTTTTTGCATTGTGCTTGCCTTGTGACTATAGTGATCTGGGCGGATCGAATCTGGACTCGGCATTTGCCGTGCATGCTATCTTGCTTGGTGATATATCGCTTGGCGCATTAGGTTTTTGCCTCTGAAAGGCTAGGCGCATTAGGTCTCCGCATATCTGCTCTCACTTCTAGAAATAAACCGAAAAAAGCACATGCAACGTGTGACCCATAAAAGAGACTTCAAATAATAGAGACAATATATGTCACCCTCTATCACATAATTGTCTAGGACTCTGGAGTAATGGTCCAACATCTACACTATTCTTTTATAAAAATATCTATACTTTCGTTAAAAGAATTGACCTTTTAGTGCCCACTTTTTTAAATGGTCCAAAATAACTGCACATTCTTCTCTTTTTATGCGTGTTGAAGACTTTTTTTTTTTTCCAAGAGAAATTGTTTCTCCTAAAAAGGAAATGAATAATGTATAATAAAAATAAAGTTTAGAAAAGTAATTAATTTCCAATGCTTGGATGATTAACATGATTGATACTCTATGCCTACCGCCCTTGAATGTTGTAATGATTTGCTTGCTGCCCTGGTGCTACATGATGCCATGTAATGTCTTATGCCATGAGATAAAATATGAAATGCTTAGATGAAGGGTAGGACATGTACCATGCCTAGACGAATGTTAGATTTATGATTGAGGATGAGATGATGATATGCATATTTAGATGAATGTTAGGACATAATGAGATACATACGTTGGTAATGATGCGATGAGTTGATGATGCCTATAAAATGTCATATGTTATGCCATGCTAGATGAATGCAAGCTTGTTTACTAAATGCATGTTAAAAATTATTAGAAAATTAAATATTGCTGTAGAAAGGGAAAATTACTGACCTATCACAAGCTGACACATCATACTACTAAGTCCACAAAGTGTGGCCAATTACAAAGCACCACATACTGCTATTAGGTTCTGTTATCACTATTCAGAAACCAAAATAGAAATTTGCCAAGTGTCGTTGAAATATGGGCATAAAATGCAAGCAAAAAACCAATCATAAATCGGCACGTGTAAGCGATGACGCAAGCAATCCAATCAGGTGCTGACATGTGTCATATTGAAAATCAAAACATTTTGGCCAATTAAAAGATGCCACGTGTCTTGAAAAAAAAGTCTTAAAGCTCCTACAATCAAACTATGACACATGTCACCAATCAAGTTTCACCATGTGTCGCTCACCCACCCCCAAACTCCTATAAATATAAGTCTTCTTAAGACATTTCCAGACACCAACACATCCAAAGCATAAGCAGCATCAGAGAAGACTCAGAAGCACTTAGAAGTACAGAAGTTCTGCAAGAATCAAGCCTCAAAACCTTCAAGAACTTCAACCTCATAACCAAAGAATATTCAAAGCAAAACCATCCAAACTATCAACCTAGATCTTGAAGTTTGTTGGAATCAAGCTCAAAAGCTTCTAGAAACCTCAATAAACCATGAATCAATGAAGCTCTACACATTCAAGCCTCTAAAGCACCGAAGAACTTCCACCACAAACCTTTGAAGACGAAGAACGCAAGAAGAACACGAAGAACAAAGAATTTCTAACAAGCTCATAGCCAGAGATTAATTGTAATTCTATTTCAAGGGTCTTCGATCCATCCTTCAGCCAAATTGAAGGATATTTGGTGTTTGAGTCAAAATCACATTATTACAATTCCAACTAACAGGTCTTTCAAGGAGATTGAATCAGAGGATCACTCTTTTGTAATTTTAGAGAATTGTACCACATATTCGTCAATACAAATTCGCATTTATGAAACTATTTTACTTGTTTGATTTATTTCAAACTAGAAATTTAGTCGTCTACAATTGCACAAAAAAAAAAAAAACAGCATTATTATTGACATGGACATGCCTTTTGTTAGTTTGATACATGAATGATTAAACGGTTAAAGTTATAAAAAAAAAAAAAAAAAAAAAAATCACTTTCATGGTCACTGTGCTTCTTTCTCATTTGTCCTAGCAATCAGCGGTAGCGCCGAAGAGCTCCCACAGAAACAAAGGCGATGATGGGATCCACACCCAATTCAGGGCACAGACGAAGAAGAGGTAGACAATCCAGTCCCCTAATAATGAGAAACACTAAGGAGAGGATTTTAGAACTCTTTTAAGTTCAAGAAAGTTTGGCTTTTAGATTTACTCTTGTATGTGAGCCTTTCACCCTCTCTTTGTAACAATAACTGGTTATATAAAGAAAAATATAGGTTAAACAACTATTACAGAAAGTCAATTTATTGTTCAAGCAATTTAACAGTCAAGTGAATTAAGCTTTGGTCAATTGAACATTCAGAGATAGCAAAATTGTACCAGCTTCAAATAATCATATCTCACTCATTTCAAATCCAAATTAAGTCTAATTTTGTTCATTTTAAAGTCTCAAATATTTATTGTACAATGAAAAAAAAAGTTTAGCTAAAAAACATTTATAGGATAAAAGATTTAAGTAAAATTTCATCAACTCATCATTTTTTAGCAAATCCAAACGTCGTCGTCTTTAAGTAGCTTCTAGCCCAAACTCAACCCAAAAACAATTTTATTGATACAACTCAATTTCAATAGGCGTTCTGCACTACGATTTACCAACACATTTATCGAACCCTAACAGTGATAATATACACTGTTGGATTGTTGGAACAAAACTTTGACCACATATATATTAAATGATTGAAAAGTAAAAACAAGTTGGGCTTTGCTTTAAATAGAAACTTGCAATTAACTTTTTATTAGGTAAACGCAGATAATCAAAAGAAACGTAATTAATTAGCACACTACAAAGGCAAAGGAACCAACTTAGCTAGAGCCTATGTAGACTAATGAAATGCAGCTAAAAATGAAATTAATTATATCTAGTGATATCAGGAAGTGATTTGCCTTCAAGGAAGTGCTTGATTAGAGAAAATGCTCTCGCAGGCTGGTAGCTTGGCACTTGATGTCCTGCCTCTCTTACTGTCGCAAATGTTAGGTCTCCCTCATACACTTGTGTATAGCCACCAACCTGTGACAACAACAAAAGAAGATATCTTCACTATTGAATAAAGGATGTTAGAATATTTTGAGCTTCTTGAAGCAAAAACATGTATTGAAATATTCAAGATAAAAAGAACTATGCAATACCTGATCTTTATTAAGGAACCAAGGATGCCATGCAGTCTTCACAGGAAGCTTCATTTTGTTTATAGAATATTTTGTTGAAGTAACAGAAACCCTTCCATCAGTATCACCACTGCATTTCATCCAATAAAGACTCATTTGATTATGATAATTAAATTAATAAGAATATATAAGGATGCCAAGATATGATCCACTAGTCTTAAACACGAGGTAAAAAGTCAATGAAATAATCAATAACTTCTTTGCCTCTAACGTGTTAACGTGCAGTAAGCACTGAAACATCCTAGAAATTAAGGTTAACTTTTCAAAACTCCTTGTGATTTTGAAGTTAAGATGACCTGCATTTGGGATTTGATTTCCTCTATATATTGTAGTTTGTGTTGTGTAACCATTTTATAACCAATTAAACCCCAAGTAGTAGTAAGACCTATTGGTTTCAACTTTTTTTTTTTTTTTTTTTTATAATCTGAAATAAAAATCATACTTTAACCTACTCTGAGAGTAGGTGTGTAAAGTTTCATCTGAAAACTTGAATCTCGATCTTTGCTCTCTTCTTTAGTTCTCTTTATTATAATTTTTTCTCTAAAATAAAGAAACCTAAAGAAGGTAGATATGTTTGTGCTTATCTCATTAAGCAAATGAAAGGGGTTAATTTTTTTCCATTAAGGTGGAGTATTGATCTTAGCAAAGATGAACTCGATCTGTAATTATTTATAAACCAATTAGCAATAATAACAATAATGCTAAAGCACGAATTACAATGATCAAACTTTGACCTGTTTTCACTTTAGTTCTTTAAGTTTTTTTTCCCATACATTTAACATTAATTTGTTTTTCATTTAGTCATTTTGTCTAATTCCATCAAACATCATCGTCAGTTTTAATAATTTTTTCGCTTTCCAATACGACTTCATTATGGTGGACATAAAGAATGACAAAATTGAAAATACAAGTTAAATGACTATAAAAAAAAATAAGAGTATTAAATTGGAAACATGTCTAAATTAATTAGAGAGAGTAACAAGAACAAAAAATAAAGGTTAATTCCTAATTGTGTCAATATAGAACAACGAAAGATATGACAATAATACTTTTACCTGAAAATCCACACTCGAAGGCCATTGGCCATGAGCTCCTGCAAATGGGGAATGATGGTTGATGGACTATCAACCCATTTCTGTATGACATCACTACATTGTTGCCAGTCATGCGTGAGTCTAGTAACATTGGCATGGAGGGCTTCTTGAACTTCAGGCCTATTCATATAAGCATATACATAGTACTCGCTGCATGGATCAAATTTAAATATCTGCACCACAAAATAACAGAACAATGTAAATTACATTTTTAGGAGCAAAAATTCATAATATGATACATTATAAATGACATCTCTTTTAAATAAAGAGTGTGTTAAAACTTAAAAGTGCATTTTTAAAACTCCAAAACGTTTTCTCACAACTTCAACTCATCATAACCTTTTTATAAAGGTTCATTTTAAACTTAAAATGCCTATTCACAAGCTTATAAAAATGCACTTAAATTTTTCAGACTAATGCAACATGAATGATGCATGTAAAAGAAAAAAAAAAAAAAAAAAATTCCGTAACAACTTCTAAGCTAAAAGGACATTTGTTGGTTAAAAATTGAAGCACCATTGGATCTTAATTAGAAGCATGTATGCAATGAAGGAAATTAAAATTTAAAAAAAAAAATTAAAAAACTTTTTAAGAACTTGGATTCCTTAATTTCCTACCCACTAGTATATTCTTTCTCGTTTCAAACTCACTAGAAAAATTTATCAACTTACAGATGTTTTCTTGGGCTGAGCTGTGAGATTGGGAGAGGAGCACAAGGGAGCATAAATGTTATAGAGATTGATGTAGGAAACATCCTTCGACACTGCTTCACTGGCTGCAATGCACTCACGAGATGGAGTGGAGGCATTGGATGAGAAGTTGCAATATTTTTGTATTTGATACACATCTCGGTCTGAAACGATTGCATGGGTCTCAAGGTAATCAAGCATTCCTTGCGTATCTGTTTCATCGTTGATCACTGCATTTCCAATCTGCATTATGAAAACGAAAACATTAAGATATTTGTTTTGTAATTCTATGATTACGATGGAAAGAAGCTTCAAAATAATTCTAGGCTAACCAATAAACTAATTTTAAAATTATAATACTTACTATAAGTAGTTTTAGAATTATGTGACTTGCTCTAGAACTATTTCAAGCTTGAGCCTCTTGAACCGAGAACCCTACCTTTACCTTCATCTCCTCATTGTTTAACTATTATTACTTTTTAAAAAAGAATTAAATTTTAATCTGTACTTTTTATACAATTCAATAGTTGGAAGAATTTGAATCTTAGATACTTTTGTGTAAATTAAACACCCCACACATTATGACCTTTAATCTATATACTTTTATGTAAATTCCTTAAGAAGCTGTTATTTTTCTCATACATATAGGAAGGGAAATTCTGTAGCCGATGCTTTAGTAAAAAAAGCTAGATTCAGTTCTGACTTATCCGTCTGGATGGAGCATGTTCCACCAGATATCAACTCTTTTGTATTGGCAGATATACCTCTTTCTTGAGTTAATAAGACATTACAGATTGGATTCTCAAAAAAAAAAAAAAAAAATCATCTGTAATTTTCATTTGATTGTATTTATATCTTATTAACTTTTTAAGAAATTTCTTTTACAAACGTTAAAAGTTGTAACTTAAGAAATCATGAAGTCAAAGTGAGTTAAATCTCTTATCTCTACATGTTTAATGAGAAAATCCTTATTCCTATGATTAGTCCATCTAGGATATCAATATTTTACTTCCAAAATAAGATATCAATATTCTCTTATTTTATCATGGGTAATTTACAAATTACACCTCTAAAGTTTGAGAGTGATTGAATTTTACCCCTTGAATTTTCAGATTTTAAATTTTACCCCCTAAATAAGTTTGGGATGTTTGAATTTTACACCCTGATATTTTAGAACTTAGAATTTACCACTTAAAGTTTAGGATTGTTTGGATTTTATACTCTCAAATTCTGAAACTTTAGGGTGTAAAATCTAAACACTTCAAAACTTTAGGAAGTAAAATCTAAACACTCATAAAATATAAGGAATAAAATCCAAATTCTGAAACATTAGGGTATAAAATCCAAACATCATCAAACTTCAGAGGATAAAATTTAAAATTTAAAATTTTAGGGTGTAAAATCCAGTCATCCCCAAACTTTAGGGGTGTAATTTTCAATTTACCCTTTTATCATTAAAAACCTTATACTTTAACTAGTTGGTACATTCTAGATGTTTGGTGTTTCTCACAAAAATATCTTAGATTTTTTTTTTTTTTTTGAAACAGAAAATATCCTAGATTCAAATCTCCTCTACCCTATTGTAAACATCAAATTATCAACAAACAAACAAAAAATAAATTTACGTACTTTATCCATATGTGAATATATCCGTAGTCTGCTGTGTTTTACAAATTGGTTTAAAAAGCAATTTGGAATTTAAACATCTCAATGATCTTGAATAATGAATATCAGATTTTAAAACTTGAAAAAAGAATCTTACAAACCAAACAAACTTTATAAACTATTTTTTGTTTATATAAACTTCTACCAAACAGTTTTTCAATAACTAATTGTACTCTAGAACGTCAATTCGCTTTGTAAATCATTTTAACGTTTGGAAGTCATGTGATCATCAAAACAAAGTATGTTGTTAATTACAGTCTGACATACTAAGCATGTCTTATCCTTCACCACATTGGCAGAGTTAGGAAATTTATCTAGGGGACCAACTAATTATAACAAAATTCTTGAAAAAAAAATTCATCAAAACAAATAGTTAGTTCCATATATTAACTTTTAAAACTCACACTTTAAAAGCTAAATATTTGAAATTTATAAACTAGTTATATAATTAATTTAAAATATATATAAACTAAAGAATAATATTATATATTAGATGTTAGTATATGAATAGTGAATAAGTTGATTCTACAAACTAAAGAATGATTCTTCTTAGGAAAAAAGAAAGAAAGAAAATTATAAACAAACACATACAGCCATACACGTGTTTTAGCCAAAGTTTAGAGTCAGTCAGTTTAAACTTTAAAGTTACAAGACAACAATAAAACTACTAAAAGAGCACATGGTATCGCCAGAGAGAGAGAGAGAGAGACCAGTGGCTATCGACTTGGACTGGAGCATGAACTGAGATGACCAAGTTGGCGAGGCGATTTGATTGACGGCGTGGTTGCATGAGGTTTTCACACAATAAACTGATATGTTTTATTTTAGGGTTTAGACAGCGTGGTGGCTTGAGGTTTTCACATAATAAACTGATCTGTTTTATTTTATCTGTTGATTTGGATTTTAGACAATTGGGGTTTTGTAAGTATTTAAAGAGGCCACGCCCAATGCTGATTAATGGTCCAAAGCAATATTTTGTTTTTTGGGTTTTTCTTTTCCTATTTAATGTTTTAGGTTTTTTGTTCCATTCCTTTTTACAAGTTTAAATATTTAAGGATCAAATATAAATGTTTAAGGACTAAACTCTACTCGTTTAGCAAAAAAAAGGACTAAACTCTACTCTATCTATTTGCTAATAACAAAAAGTTCTAAATTTTTTATTTTGGGAAGTTAAATTCTAAAATTTAAGGGGGGTCGAGAAGTAAGTTGTAATTGATTTTTGTTTGTTTTGATGAATCTAATGGGAATTTCAAAAAGTTAGGGGGGCCATGGGCCTCCTTGGCCCCCCCTTGCTCCGCCAATGCTTCACCATTATGATAATTTTGGAGAATGGAAAGACTAACAAGTAGTGCAACATCTAAGTTTTAGTAAATTCTTCATATCGAAAAGCTTAAAGATATATAAGCATTTTTAGTGTGACATTTAATTATTTCTCAGAGACTATTATCTAATTTACAATTGTTAATTTGTGTGTGTTATGAGAGAGAGAGAGAGAGAGAGAGAGAGAGAGAGAAATACAATGATCCCTTTGAGGTTGATAATGGTCTTGTTAGCTTTCTTATTACGGAAGAGAATGGTATGTGCAAGTTGAGGAACATAATGCCCGGCATAGCTTTCTCCAGCAACATAAAAATCACGATTCTTGTATTCAGGAAATCTTTTCAGCCAATTCAACAAAAACACATAATTATCTCCCGCAGTTCTTCTATCCCCACTAGTACTATAATCCTTTGTTGTGTTGGAGTACGAAAATCCTACCCCAGCAGGAGACTCAAGGAACAAAACATTTGCGGCTGAAGAGAAAATTCAAATAAATAAACGAGTAAAATTGAAAATATGTTTTGGGAGAGAATGATAATTATATTAATTATTAAATTTTGGAAAAAAAAAACCATAAAATAAATTAATGCTATGAAAGCTATACCATAATTCCATGAAAATTTGTTTTTGTAAAGTGTTTTGCCATCACTGTACACACGGAATGGCCCGAGCTCTTGCATTGCTCCATAAGCAAGAGATGAACAACCAGGACCTATGGAGAAATTAAGCAAGAATAATAATCAATCAAATAAGACCATATTATAACTAGGTGGCTGATACTGTAAATCAAGAGAGTAAATTTCGTATTAAAAATTGTTAATACCAGTATACTGTTTCGAATTTATCGCTATTTTATTATTAAATTAATAAATGTTTTATATAATCTATTAAAAATATTGAAAATTATAATAAGTCCATTCCGAATTTATTTTTGATGAGAAATCCATCCCAAATTAATATGTTCAGTTCTAGCCAAGTGTTAAACGTCAATATAAATATATATGAACTACTAATATGAGAATGAAAAGAAAATTAAATCAAACCACATAAATTCATTGATTTGTCCACAACTTTTTAGTGGGTAGACCATAGACTTTCACTTACTTTTTGAAACGTGGGTACAAATAGGCAATGAAATAAAAGAGTAGGGGTAAAAGGAGAAAGGAAAAGATAGAAAGAGAAGCTAAAAGAAAGAAACGATAAAGACACAATTACAAAGAGTTGTTGACGCTGACAAAACGGAGAGGAGAAAATAACGCAGCGACGAAGAAGAAATTGAAGGCGTTTTAAGACGTTTTTGGTACCGCTTTGGTAATTAACCAGTACAAATATTTTTGGCTGAACTGGCCGGTATGGCCTGAATTTCACTTTCTTGTTATAAATACTATAATATCAAAAAAAAGATGGCAGATACTATAGATGTAGATAACATTTCTACTTTGTTGACAAATATAATATCGAGTTATAGTATTTATTTAGTGAAAATGCAAAATTCACTTTTTAAGTTTCTTTAGAATTCATTTTAGTCAACTAATTGTGCTTTATTTTATTTCAGTTTTATAAATTTCAAATTTATTCAATTAAAACATTCTCGACAACTTTTGTTAAATTTTTTTGAAAATCAAAATCCAGAAAATATTTTTCAATCATTAATTGAACTTTTTTTAATTTAATAAATTTGAAGAAAATTTTAAAAAATTGAAAAATTAACCATAACATATATCAAAAGTTGATGGGAAAGCCTTGATTTAATAAACTTAGAGGATTGAAATGAATTTTAGTGATGCATAAATGGTAGGTTTTGCATTTTAGCCTATTTATTTTTTACATTTTTATTTTCAATTTAAATGGCAAGCAAGTTACTTTAACATTAAAATACAAATACTATAGTAATTTAATAATTCCATAACAAGGCTTCTTCTTTTTTGTGTGTATTATATGTATGTAGTTTTTTTTTTTTTGTGAGAGAAAATTTCAACTTATGGTATTTGCTCTTATTGATAGCTATTTATTACTAGACCAAAACACTAATTGACATTTAAGTGTTAGTTATAGGCTTCTTTAGGAACAATTGACTATAGTTCAAAGTAAAAGTTTCTTGGGGGGTAGCAATGCTTTTTATGAGGGAGGGCAACACACTCGTTAAAAATAAAATATATACTTTCATTTTTTTTTTTCCTTATTAGTTATCCCTCCCTTCCTATCTCTAAAAATTAAAAGGAAACAAATTAATAAAAAGTAAAGGCACTAAAAATAGAAAGAAAGAACAAAACGAAAAACAAAAAGAAAAAACGTATTTACTTCAGACAAAATAAAATGCATTTACATTTGTAGAACTGAATACCTCCATTAAGCCAAAGAAGAAGAGGAAATGAATCCTTAGAATGTTGAGCTTCGACAAAATAATAATAAAGTGCACGACCTGCTGATTTATCCACTGTGACATAGCCACCATATTGAGAGAAATTCACTTGGGTTTGTCCAGGCAATCTCTCAATCCTATCTTTCTCCTTCAACCCCTCCTGAGGGTGAACACTAGTTTCATTGAAATTGTCAATTGCCTCAAAAAAACTCGTGTCGAAGCCAAAACTTTTCTTCAATGTGGAATTGTGAAGATAGACTAGAGTTTGTGATCCTTGCATTTTTTCATGAGTTTGAGACACAAAGAATGAGAGAATTAGCAGGGATAGAAGAATCCAACAAAAAGTTTTACTTTCCATTGTGTTTGTTTCTCTCCACTTAGACACGAGACACAAATATATAAGGAAGAGATGAAAGGAAAAAGATAATGGATTTGGATCTTTATTAAGCTATAGCTGCTTATATAATGTAGTAGGAGAAGAAAGATGATTCCAAATGTGTACGTTTCAACTTTTAGGATGAGTTAAAACTATCGTTCTCATCCTAGATGTTAGTCATTAGTCAAAGATGCCTTGGAAGAAAAAACAAGAAATAAAAGGTTAGTAGAATATGTTTTGTTATATATGTACTAGCAATAATGATATAATATACTAATACTAATATTATAATTAATCGTGGGTAAGAATTTTCTACTATCCTTTTATGAGGAGTATAAAAGGATAATTAGGGTTCAAATTAGATATAAATTAAAGAATATATTTATTTAATATAATTGAAATAGAACAAAATAAATAGCAAATTTTAGAAAAATAAAAATAAGTTTAATTATGGGTGAAAGCACATCATGTGCGACCAAGTTTTATCACAACCATAAAATTTATATTTTTTTAATAATAAATTTTCTTTTAAAATTTTTAAAAAATCAGTAATAATTTCATTTAGAATAAAATATAGTTATTAGTAATTTTGTTAGGTTCTAAAGACTTAGAATTTTATGCATTTAAAACTCTAATGTGTATTGTTGGCAAACCATGATCAAAACAGGTTGTTTAGTCTTGTTTAGGATTGCTCAAAATTGTGTCTTTTATGTAAAGTTGGAATTGAGTGGCTGCAGAAGTATTTGTTACTTTCGGCCTGGCTCGATCGATCAAAGAATAGACTCGATCAATCGAAAGTCGGCCAGATTGTTTTTTCTGCAGAATTTCCAACTCAGCCCTACCTCATTAAACGTTTAGGGTTTTATGTTTTTGCCCTAGGTATTTAAACAAAACCCTAGCCACGTTTTTTAGAGTTGTTCTGGTTGTATTGTTGCTCATATTTTGATGTTTTGTGTAAATCTCTTGTGAGATCTTTAAGGAGCTTTCCTTTACACAAAACATAGGGTTTTCAAGGTAGAGATAATATCAACATCTTGATGATCAACTCGGTTGCTGCCATTGGAGTTTAAAGAATAACAAGTGGGGAGCTTGTAGCTGATTGAAAATTCAAAAAAAGAAGGAGTCCGTGGATTCGAAACTTGCACGTGGTCGTGTCAGTAAGTTCTACTGGTGGGTAGCATTAGGAAGTCAAGCGGGGAGCTTGTAAATCCTTTTGTATGAACTTCGATTCTTTCATAGTGGATTTAGGTTTACCTTGAGGATAGCTAGGTCAAATCCTCCCCAGGTTTTTACCGTGTGGTTTCTTGGGTCATCATATCTTGTGTTATTTATTTTCCACTGCTTTATATATTCTTGATATGATTGTGTGATTGTAATAACCTAGATTTACATGAATTGGACTAAGTTAATCACTTGACTAATTAACTAGGTTAATCTGGTTGGTTTAAGGGGTCTAAATTTCCATCAAGTGGTATCAGAGCGGGTAGCTCTTCTGTTGTAGATCTTTTGATCTCTGAGCTGATCCTTAATCCCTGTTGTCATGGATTTTTGGAAAACATTTTTGCGTATATATCAACTTGTCTACTTGTTGTCTTTGCCTTTTATTGTTTGTGTTCAATCTTTCCTTGAGTATCTTGGTATAATCATATGTGATAAGAATTATTTATGCTATACTGCTTTAACCGCCTTAAAGGCACGTGATTCTTGTCTTTGGTATTTGGATAGTGGTTGTTCCAGGCATATGACAGGAAACAAAGATTTATTCAAAACACTCTTTAAAGGAAAGATTGGGATAGTCACTTTTGGAGATGGAAGCAAATCTGTGATCAGAGGCATTGGAACTGTGGATATTCCAGGATTGCCAGTGTTTGAAGATGTTTGGTATGTTGATGGACTGAAGGCCAATTTACTCAGCATAAGCCAGATTTGTGACAATGGATTAAATGTTCTTTTCACCAAGTATGAATGTGAGATACTTGATGGAGGAGGTGACTGTATGTGTATTGGTGTAAGGACAGCTGACAACTGTTATGGCATAACACCAAGTGTGAACAACAAGTGCTTTAGTGCAAAGATTGATCAAGTTGATTTGTGGTATCAATGTTGGGACATGCCAGTCATAAGCAGTTAGAGAAGATTTCCAAATGTGAGGCAGTTATTGGTTTACCTAAGTTTGAGAAGATAGATAAGTGCATTTGTGGATCATGTCAGATAGGTAAACAAGTGAAATCCAAGCATCCGTCTGTGACTAGTGTTCAAACTTCAAGACCGTTAGAGCTTCTACACATTGATCTCATGGGTCCTGCCAGAATTCAATGTTTGGGTGGAAAGAAATATATTCTAGTTGTTGTGGATGACTTCACTAGATATACTTGGGTTGTGCTTTTGAAAGATAAAGCTGAGGCTCCTGAGAAGATGATACATCTGTGCAAGAAATTGCAGGTTGAGAAAGATACTGTGATAGCCAGAATAAGAAGTGATCATGGAAGAGAATTTGAGAATACCAAGCTGGCTACTTTCTGCAATGATCAAGGCACTCATTAAGAGTTCTCGTCGCCCAAGACACCTCAACAGAATGGGATTGTGGAAAGGAAAAACAGGGTTGTTCAAGAGATGGCTCGGGTTATGTTACACAACAAAAAGTTGCCAAAATCCTTCTGGGGAGAAGCTGTCAACACTGCTTGTCATACACTAAACCGAGTGTATTTCAGACCTAATTCCAAGAAAACTCCCTATGAACTCTGGAGAGGGAAGAAGCTTGTTGTCAAATATTTCAGGATATTTGGCAGTGACTGTTACACTCTACGTGATAGAGAGAATCTAGAAAAGTTTGATGCAAAAAGTGATAAAGGATACTTTCTAAGATACTCTTCCACTAGTAGAGCGTATAGAGTGTACAATCTGAGAACCAAAACAGTCATAGAATCTTCAAATGTTGTGATAAATGATGAAGTGCGTTCAAAAGCACTGACAGAAAGCACTGCTCTTGGTCAAGATAAGTCTCTAGAAGTTGATGATTCACTTCTTGCTGAGTATGTTGGGAAACATAGTGAGGAAGAGCTGTTGTTGTTAAATGATACAGTTTCAGTACCGTTAAGTTCAGAACCATCCACTTCGGTTCGTGAAAATCAACAAGTACAAAGTGAGCTCAGTCCTCCATCTGAACAGAAAGTTACCTCCACATCTTTAGTTAAAGGTCCATCCTCTAGAGTGAGACTGAACCATCCCTCCACAAACATATTGGGTAGTCTAAATGATAACATGAGATTGAGATTAAAAGCATTGAATGTGATTACTCACTTATGCTATTTGTCCCAATTTGAACTGAAGAAAGTGGATGAAGCACTTCAAGATGCTGATTAGGTAAATTTCATACATGAAGAACTTCATCAATTCGTTCGGAATGATGTGTGGGAACTAGTTCCTAGACTGAAGAATGTAAATGTGATTGGAACTAAGTGGATCTTTAAGAACAAGTCAGATGAACATGGCACTGTGATCAGAAACAAATCAAGACTTGTTGCACAAAGGTACACACAGGTGGAAGAAATTAACTTTGATGAGACTTTTGCACCAGTAGTAAGGTTAGAATCCATCCGGATACTGTTGGCCATTGCAAGTCACCTAAACTTCAAGCTATATCAAATGGATGTTAAGAGTGCTTTCTTGAATGGGATGATACAAGAAGAAGTATATGTTGAACAACCTAAAGGCTTTGCTGATCCTCACATACCGAATGATGTCTACAAATTGAAGAGAGCTCTCTATGGGTTGAAACAAGCTCCTTGGGCTTGGTATGACAGATTGACTACAAATCTCACTAAGCATGGATTCAAAAAGGGATTTGCAGATACAACTCTCTTCATAAGAAAGGATAAGACTGGTTTTGTTGTAGCTCAAATTTATGTTGATGACATTGTTTTTGGTGCTACTAATGATTCTCTTGCTCATTCTTTTGCAAATGAAATGAAGGCGATGTTTGAAATGAGTATAGTTGGTGAACTGACTTACTTTTTGGGATTACAGGTAAAGCAAACAGAGGCAGGAATCTACATCAATCAAGCTAAATATGCAAGAAATTTAGTTAAAAGATTTGGACTGGACAAGGTTGCTCATGCTAGAACACCAATGGCTGTCAATGCAAAATTAACAATTGATCCATCAGGTGAGTCTCTTGATGTTACTTTGTATAGAAGCATGATAGGCTGTCTTTTGTATCTGACTACTAGTCGACCTGATATCTCTTTTAGTGTTGGTGTTTGCTCTAGATTCCAGTCTAATCCTAAGGTTTCTCATTTAAATGCTGTTAAGAGAATTATAAAATATGTGAGTGGAACCTGTGATTATGGATTATTTTATAGCAAGGAGTTTAATCTGTCTCTTGTTGGTTTTTCTGATTCTGATTGGGCTGGGAATGCTGATGACAGAAAAAGCACCACTGGGGGGTGTTTTTATGTAGGAGCCAATCTTGTGGCTTGGATGAGTAAGAAGCAAAATTCTGTTTCTTTATCCACTGCTGAGGCAAAATATATTGCTGCTAGGAGTTGTTGTTCTCAGCTCCTTTGGATGAAAAAACTTTTAAGTGATTATGGGATTCCTCAAGACACCATGGTTGTCTATTGTGATAACTCTAGTGCTATAGATATATCTAAGAATCCTGTTCAACACTCTAAGACCAAACACATTGAGCTTAGGTATCATTTCATTAGGGATTTGGTTGAAAAGAAAATTGTTGTTCTTGAATATATCCTTACTGATCGTCAAAACGCTGACATCTTTACCAAACCGCTTGATGGAAGTAAGTTTGAGACACTTCGTCAAGTGATTGGTGTGCTTCGGTGTCCCTAGTTGTTTTTAGCTTCCTTGGTTCTTGTGCTTCATTGCTCTATTCATCTGTGACCATTGTTCTTTGGTTCTTGTTTTTTTTGTTCTAGGACTTGCATTGCATTACATTTATGCATTTCATTCTAGGATTTATTTGTTTTCTCTTTAAATATATAATAATAATAATAATAATAATAATAATAATAATAATAATAATAAAGGAAGAAGAGGAAGCAAAACTATGTTTGACACTATTTTTCTTGATTTTTGAAAACAAGGTTGGTCAATCTATTTACACATGTCATGTCTTGTGTACCTTGTTTAGTTTTGATGAGCTTATTCTTTGCACTTTACTAGTTAAAGCTTTGTAGTGCATGTTGTGTGGAAAAGATGTTTATGGTGTTTATCACTTTGTCTTAATCTTGAAGTCACATGTTATTTGACTGTCAGACTTGATCCTTTTGAGAAAGGCATAAATAACCATCTCCCACTGTTCACTAGCTAATCATGAACACCTTAGTGCATATCATAAGATTTTGTGCTCGAGAAAGTGTAGCACATGCACAAAAAGAACATAAGGTGTAGCCTCGGTTAAATCTCATAATTAAAATTGGTGTGTACTATTAGACTTAATGCCAATTCATTTAATTAAAACTGGTGTGTACTATTAGGCTCGATGCCAATTCACATAATTAAGAGGTAAAAATTCAAGAAATATAAATGATTGCAAGTTTTTGTTCTAGGAGATGTGGGAGTTATATGATGTAACTCTTTTGGTGATAGTCTCTTTTAAATTCTATATGATGAATTGTGTAGACTTTGTGTTAATGCTATTCACATATCACCTCACATGTATCTCAAACTTTTGCTAGCAGCACACACTACAAAAGTTACTCTTTGTTAAACACTGTACATGTTAGTGTGTGTGTTTTTGGTCTGACCAATCAAGTTTGAAAATATCTTGAGAATTGTGCACAACATATTTTGTTGTTTGAAGAATTCAAAGGGAGAATAATCAAAAATTTGCTGTGAAAGAATTGGGTTTAAAATTTTGGATTTTTGCAAAAGCATTTTATTACATCTCATACTCATGCATTTTGTTCATTAATTTTAATGCTTTAAGGAGTTGTTTTCAAAATGTGGTTGTTGTTTTTCGAAACCTGTGATTTTCAAAAAAATTTAGTGAGCCTCTGCCTGTTTTGATCGATCCAATCTGTTTTTCGATCGATCGAAAATGAGCTTCAATTTTTCTTATGAGTCTCGGGTCACTTCGATCTATCGAATTTAATTTTCAATCAATCGAAGATCATGGAAAAGATTCTTAAAAAACTCAGATCTGACTTGTTCAAAGTCAATTTTTTCAAAACTTTTCAAACTTTTCTTCTCTCTCCGACTTGGCAAGGCTCCACAAAAATTTTTTTGTCGTTTTCTTCCGATTTCCTTGCAAGGTTTCTCTCTCCTCAAGCTGGTAAGACCTTAATACCCTTCCTTTTGAATTTATTTTCATGTTTTCATGCATAAATCCATGCATTTGACGGTAATTTTCAGACTATACAAATTTTGGGATTCTTGTTGATTCAAACCGTATTTTGTGTAATTGATCAATAGGTTTTTGTGGGGACATGATATAAACAGTATATTGATGGTTTAATTTGATCAATTTTGGATTTTGTGAAAAATTGAAAATTCTAAGGCTTTTATTGAATTAGAATTGGGGATTTTGTTCAATTAGGTTAAAGTTGATGAAATTGGCTTGTTATTTTGATGTAATTGAGCATTATAATCTGTGTGTTGTGTTTTGTGATGCTCAATTCATTAATTTGTTTTAAAAATTTCATCAAGTGGTTCTTCGATTTTGGGGTTTTTGTTAGAAACCCTATGTTCAAGCCAATTTTGTTAATCTAACCTTTCATTGAACTTAATTTTTACTGCATTAGAATATGCATCATGACATTTTAATTGTTCATGCATCATATAGATTTTTTTCTATTATTGTGCTAATTTGCAGTCTGCCCTTAGATTTTTTTTGTTGTTCTTTTGGTTCTACCTTATATCTCTGTCATTTCCTTAGCATCATGCCTAGGAAGACTAGAGCCCGTAGGTCTGTTCCCTCTCCTTCTCCTGCCCAACCTTCCGTTGATCGTGAGAGGTTTTCGAGTGAGAAAAACCAAGAGATTTTTGAAAAGCTGAACCTTCAGAGAAAAATTTGGGCTGAGCATTCTGTCATCTTAGATGAGGTTGATCCTGCCATTAGGGCAAATTTTGAGCGTCGGGGCTGGTTACCTTTATTGGATGTTTCTGCTCCTCGTCCTCCCGTTACCCTGATTAGAGAGTTCTTTTCGAACATCTCTATCCGCGTCTTTGATTCCAACACTCTAGTTAAGAGTTGGATACGAGGCGTAGAGTATGTCATTACTCCTACGGTAGTGGCTGATGCTCTAGGGGTACTTTTGGTCCAGTATCCTGTTTACCCTTATAATGAGTCTCTTTTGTTGAGTGATGTCATGTCTTACATCACTAGGTCTTCTATCCAGTGGGATTCTGATAGTCAGATCACCACTGCTGAGTTTCCTGAGACTATCTATCTTTTCTTTAGGATAGCGTGTCATTCTTTTTGGCCCATTTCTCATCTTCACACCATTCCTCTCGAGCGGTGTGTATTTTTGTATGCTCTTGTCACTGATGCTCCTATCAGTTTTCCTCACTTATTTCTTCGTTCTTTGAATGAAGTTTATAGGAGTTCATCCACATCTCACATTCTTGTTCATCCTATCTTTATTCATAGGATTTTGCTTTATCTTGGTTTAAATGATTTCCCTTCTTTTGAGCCCGTCCATGTGATTGCTCCCATAGGTGCGTCTTTTCTTAGACAGAGGGCTGCTCATCTTTGAGTTGGCTCTAAACACTCTAGGTCTAAGCCTTCTGGTACCGCACCCCCTTCTTTTTCTACAGGTCCTGCTCATGAGGCTGTTCCTGATCCTGCTAGTACTGCTACTGCTGCTGTTCCTCCACCTCCTTCGGATGACTTCGATGTACGTCGTACCTTGGAGACTGTCATGATTGTTCAGGCGGCTCATGGTCAGATTTTGGTGGACTTGCTTGATGAGATTCGTGCTCTGAGAGTTGACTTGGCGCATCTTCATTCACCCTCACCACCTCCTTTTGATGATGGCATTTGATTGTCCTTTGGCATTCCGTCACAAAAGGGGGGAGTAGAGTTTGGAAACCTGTAGATGAGTTTTTGTAGTTAGGGGGAGTTTTTCCTTTGTTTTTGCGGAGCTAGTGGAGATATTTGATATTATATTGTATCTAGGTGCTTCACCATGTATACTTTCTTTTTGATTTTTGTTGGGCTATTCTTGTTGGGAAATACATTTTTGATATATAATTCTTGATTCTGTGTTCACTGCTTATTGATTTATATTTATGAGTTATTCATTGATATATGTCTTTATTATATGTTGTGTGAACTTTCAAGAATGTTTTTATTTTTTGATGTATCTAACATAGGGGGAGAGTTAGTTTACATATCTTTTGATTTACTGTTTTTCTATTACACATGCGTTTGTTGAGTGTTTCAAGAATATAGAGGTAGATTCGATTTGGCTGCTGTCTACACTTGCAACTGATAGATAGTAGTTAGGATTGAATTGTGTTTTATGAGCATTACTTTTTGCAAAGGGCTTTTTATTTGTATACTTTGAGCTTATAGTTTGTGTTTTGTCACGGATTGTCAAAGAGGGAGTTTGTTAGGTTCTAAAGACTTAGGATTTTATGTATTTAGAACTTTAATGTGTATTGTTGGCAAACCATGATCAAAACAGGTTGTTTAGTCTTGTTTAGAATTGCTCAAAGTTGTGTCTTTTATGTAAAGTTGGAATCGAGTGGCTACAGAAGTATTTGTTACTTTCGGCCTGGCTCGATCGATCGAAGAATAGACTCGATCAATCGAAAGTTAGCCAGATTGTTTTTTCTGCAAAATTTCCAACTCAGCCCTACCTCATTAAACGTTTAGAGTTTTATATTTTTGCCCTAGGTATTTAAACAAAACCCTAGCCACGTTTTTTAGAGTTGTTCCGGTTGTATTGTTGCTCATACTTTTATGTTTTGTGTGAATCTCTTGTGAGATCTTTGAGGAGCTTTCCTTTACACAAAACTTAGGGTTTTCAAGGTAGAGATAATATCAACATCTTGATGATCAACTCAGTTGCTGCCATTGGAGCTTAAAGAATAACAAGTGGGGAGCGTGTAGCTGATTGAAGAATCCAAGAAAGAAGGAGTCCGTGGATTCGGAGCTTGCACGTGGTCATGTCAGTAAGTTCTATTGGTGGGTAGCATTAAGAAGTCAAGCGAGGAGCTTGTAAGTCCTTTTGTATGAACTTCGATTCTTTCATAATGAATTCAGGTTTAGCTTGAGGATAGTTAGGTCAAATCCTCCCTAGGTTTTTACCTGTAGTTTCCTGGGTCATCATATCTTGTGTTATTTATTTTCCGCTGCTTTATATATTCTTGATATGATTGTGTGATTGTGATAACCTAAATTTGCATGAATTGGATTAAGTTAATCACTTAGCTAATTAACTAGGTTAATCTAGTTGGTTTAAGGGTTCTAAATTTTCATCAAATTTTAATAAAAATTACATTAAATGTTGCAAGCACAAATCAATTTTCTTTTAATAAAAGCTATGACATAATATTAAATTATTTAAATTAAATAAAAATCATTTTTGAACTTTAAAATTTTAAAACTAGAATCTTAATCGAAACAATATTTTTTGACTTCATGAAACTTTGACAATATATTTCACTTAGAGCAAATTATGCTAATAATTTGATATGGCCAAATGGTGCATGCATAAATTAATTAAAAATCATATGTAAATTGAATTAAATATTTCAATAATATAATTAAAAGTGAACAGTAAAATAAATAGCAATTTCAAAGAAAAAAAAATACTTCTAGTTACATGACTAGGGATGGCAAAGTAAGCTCAAATCCATTTGCCCGCTTAAACCCATTTGCCTACCCAAACCCACCCACTCTAATTAAAACCAAATCTACGCAATTATTAGTTGGGTTAAATGGACATCAACCCAATTAGACCTAGTAATTATTGGGTTTTAATTGAAAACCCGTTGAACCCCATTTAACCCAAAAACAATATACTTAAATTCAACCAACCCTTCTCCCCTCCACCCCCCCCCCCCCCCAAAAAAAAGAAAACCAACCATTAGATGTTTTAGGGTTTCATTAGGTTTTCATTTTCTCTCATTTTCTCGGCCTTCAATCATGTTTTAGTCAGAAACCCAACAGCTTCAGCAGCTCGTGGAAATCACCACTACTACAAACTCTTACTATTTCAGAATTCAGAAACCACGCTAGTGAACTCTTTTTCTTTTTTCTTTGCTTTCTTTTTCCATTGTAATCACCTGCACTGCGTTTCACAATTGTGAATGTGCAATTGAATTGGTTGAGACTTGAGAGAGATCACTGGTGACCGTTTCCAGATCAATGGCCAGCCTTTCATCCAAGGAAGCTGATAAGAATCCAATTTCCTAATTGTCTATTGATTCTCAATTTAGTAGTTCTTTGAGGGAACTAGGCCTCCATTGATTGATTCTTCGAGGGAATCTACCTCCAATAGCAACTCAGAGAATTAGCTATTCAATGTGTTATTTCTTCAATCAATTCTTTACAATCTGAATTGTAGTTTATATCCTATTCTAACTAACCAAGTACAACACTTTAATGCAACACACCCAATTACAACAGTGCAACACTTTTAAAGCTACTGCATAACACTTTAACAGCACACCTTATACTCTTGCACTGCCCCACACACTGCTTCGCATGGTCCAACACACTATCCTGCACTGTCCATCACCCTGCCCTGCACTCTGCACTGACTCACCACAATGTCTTCAATGCCCTTATTGAGGCTTCTATCATTACTGCTCCCTTTAAAGCACCTTGCCCACAAGGTGAGGGTACTGAACCTGCAATTTATGAAGGTGTTCCCAAGTGGCATCAGCTGGAGAAGATCCCTCCCAGTGAACCGACACCTCAGTAGCAGCCTTGTATCTACGGAGCTGACATTGCCTTTGCTGCAAAATAGCCTTTGGTTCAGGAGTAATGTGGCCCTGAGAATCAATTGGTGGAAGGGTTGGGATAGGAGTAACAGAGTGCCTAACTTTAGCCTTCAAGCAAGAGACATGGAACACAGGATGGACCCCTGAAGTAGAAGGCAAATCCAGTTTATATGCTACAGACCCCACCTTCTGCAGAATTTGAAAAGGGCCAAAGAATTTAGGTTCTAACTTTCCCACCTTAGACAAACAAAGGGAGTGTTGTTTGAAGGGCTGCAACCGTAAAAAAACCCCAATCACCCACCTCAAAACTTCGTTCTTGCCTATGTTTGTCAGCCTGTAACTTCATTCTGTCTTGAGCAGCCACTAAGTTGCCCTTATGAAGTTCCAAAATCTGCTGCCTAGTTACTAAAAAATCATCCACAGTAGCAACCTTAGTGAGGCCAGGAATATAGTCCAGCAACTTAGGGGGTTGAAAACCATAAAGGGCCTCAAAGGGAGTCACCTTAGTTGCAGTGTGAAAGTTAGTATTAAACCAGTACTCAGCCAAGGGTAACCACTCTACCCACTATTTTGGTTTGTCACTAGCAAAGGCTCTCAGATATTGCTCAAGACTTCTATTAACCACCTCAGTCTGACCATCAGTTTGAGGGTGGTATGCAGAGGACATAGCTAAGTCAACTCCTTGCAACCTAAACAACTCCTCCCAAAACCTTGAAGTAAACACTAGGTCCCTATCACTTACTATAGAAGTAGGCAACCCATGTAACTTAAAAATGTGAGTCATGAATAAGGAAGCCACTTTAACTGCTGTATAAGGATGAGACAATGGAATAAAATGGACATATTTGGTAAGTCTGTCCACAACCACCATTATCATATCATGCCTTAAGGACTTAGGTAACCCTTCCACAAAATCCATACTAATGCAAGACCAGGGTGTATGAGGGATCTCTAAGGGCTGTAACAGTCCAGTTGGTTTACTTGTCTCATGTTTAATCTTTTGACACAGCTCACAACCTTTAATATACTTCTTCAAGTCCTTCTTCATTCCCTTCCAAAACCAGTCCCTTTTAGCCCTGTGAAAGGTCTTCACATAACCATAATGTCCACCCAATGGACTATCATGCACTAAACTCATCACTTTAGCCTTAAAACCACAATTAGAGCCCAAGTAAAGTCTTCCTTTATATAACAAAAATCCATTTTGCAGACTAAACTTGCCAACAGCAGCCGGATTAGAATAGATTGTTTGTAGAATTTCTTGCACCTCCACATCAGTAGAATAGCTAGCTTTCAATTCCTCAAGCCAAGTTGGATGAGGAAAGGAAATGAGAAACAAGCTATTAATGCTGTCTAAACAAAACCAACTTAAGTCTGAATGATCACAATGAATCAACACCGAAACAGAAGATTCATCCGAATCTACCAACTCCACTTGATTGAGCACAACGGAATCTGAATTAGAGTGAACAATCTCACCTTGTCTGGATAATGAATCAGCCACTACATTTTCCTTTCCTTTCTTATAGTCAATGATAAAGGAGTAACCAAGGAGCTTAGTTATCCATCTTTGCTGCATAGGGGTGCCAATTCTCTACTCTAGCAAGTACTTCAAGCTTTGATGATCAGTTTTGATCACAAAGGGCTTCCCAAACAAATAGGTTCTCCACTTCCTCACTGCTGTCACAAGGGCCAGCAACTCCTTTTCATATGTAGATAAATGAGCACTCTTACCCTTCAAAGGTTGGCTGTAAAAAGCAATGGGCCTTCCTTGCTGCATCAACACAGCCCTAATTCCAAAACTAGAAGCATCACACTCTATCACAAAGGGTTGAGAAAAATTAGGTAAGGCCAGGACAGGAGGTTGAGAAACAGCCTGTTTGAGACTCTAATATGCTTCGTCAACTTGTTCAGTCCACCCAAATGCATCCTTCCTAAGAAGGTCAGTCAATGGGGCAGCAATAGACCCATAACCTTTTATGAACTTCCTGTAGTAACCTGTTAATCCTAGGAAACGTCTCAAAGCTTTCATAGTCTTGGGAATAGGCCAGTCTAGCATCGCTTGAGTCTTCTTAAGATCAGTCTTCACTCCATGGCCTGAGATAACATGTCCCAAATACTCAACTTCAAAGCAAGCAAAGGTGCATTTACTTCTCTTGGCAAACAGTTTATGACCAAGCAGCACCTTCAAGACTGACCTGAGATGCAAAACATGAGAACCTATGTCCTTACTATAGACTAGAATATCATCAAAAAATACAAGGACAAACTTCCGAAGGTAAGGCTTGAACACATCATTCATGAGAGATTGAAATGTAGAAGGAGCATTAGTTAACCCAAAGGGCATGACCAAGAACTCATAATGGCCTTCATGAGTCCTAAAAGCTGTTTTCTCCACATCCTCCTCCTTCATTCTAATCTGGTGATAACCAGACCTCAAATCCAACTTAGAGAACACCCAAGCACCATTCAATTCATCTAGGAGCTCATCCACCACAGGAATGGGAAACTTATCCTTGACAGTATCATTGTTAAGAGCCCTATAGTCCACACACATCCTCCAACTACCATCTGCCTTCCTTACTAACAATACTGGTGAAGCAAAAGGGCTTTGGCTATTTCAGATTGAACCAGACTCAAGCAAGTCCTTAACAATGGTTTCAATTTCAGTCTTTTGATAATATGGATACCTGTAGGGTCTTTGACAAGTTGGTTGAGTACCTAGCTTGAGGAGAATTTGATGCTCATGTCCTCTAAAAGGAGGTAAGCCCTTTTGTTCATCAAAAACAGTAGCATTTTCTGCAAGCAAGGATTACACTTCTGTGGGAATCTCTGAAACCTTGGATATGTCAGCCACATCAGTAGACACAATCTACAAGAACATCCCCTTAGTGATTGGTTGTTTAAGAAATTCATTTGTAACTTGAATCAAGGAACTCGTAGGTTTAATACCCTGCAACCATATTTGTCTGTCCTGATACATGAACCCCATCTTGAGTTGCTTGAACTCCTAACTCATAACGCCAAGAGTGCAAAGCCATTGAGTTCCCAGCACCACATCACAGCCCCCTAAAGACAACACATGCAAATTCACTATAAACTCATTGCCTTGCATTTTAAGCATTAAATCTTTACATTCTCCTTGAGTTCTGATCACCTCTCCATTAGCCACCTTCACCTCCAAAATTCTTGTAGTGTCCACAGCCAACTTCAAAGTTCTTACCAAAACAGCATCAAGGAAATTATGGGTACTCCCAGTATCTAAAAGAATCACCACCCAATGTCCCTTAATTTGACCCAACACCCTCATGGTACTTGGGGAAGGACTGCCCAATAATGCATATAGAGTAATATCAGCTTGGTTCAATTGCAATTCTGTAGTTAAATCCTCATTCCCCACTTCCAATTGACACACTTCTTGAACTTCATCAATCATGAATAGTTTGAGTCCTTTACACTTGTGTCTAGGTTGCCATTTTTCATCACAGTAGTAACATAAGCCTTTCTTTCTTCTCTCTTCCATCTGGGCTGATGTGATCTTTTGTATAGGCACCTTAGCTTCAGCTTTATTATCATGCCTAGTTGTTGGATATTCTTGCCAATTAGTCTTGCTAGATTCTTCGAATGGTCTATAAGCCTTCCTACATGTGAACAAATATTCCTCCTGGATTTTGGCTATCCCAAAAGCAGCACTCAATGTCCTTGGATTTTGCATCCTCACAGCCAACCTTATCTCATCCTTTAATCCACTTAAAAAAAAACTCAGCTTATGAGACTCAGGTAAATTCTTGATCCTATTGCTCAACATCTCAAACTGACTTTTATAAACAGCCATCGTAGTGCTCTGTTTAAGCTTAGTCAAAATTTCCATAGGATCATCATATAAGGAAGGTCCAAACCTGACCCGTATAGCTCTCACAAATGTTTCCCATGAATCCAAAGATCTTTCACAATCTTGAAACCAGATTAAAGCCTCATCATCAAGATGATAAGAAGCATCCAAAACCTTCTCTTCTCTAGGAATTTCATAATACCTAAAGAATTGTTCAGCTCTAAAAATCCAAGCAGAAGGATCACCTCCACTAAACCTAGGAAACTCCAATCTAATAGGTTTAGGGAATTGAAAACCTACCTCAGGTCTTTGGTGAGCTTGATTTGATCGCACCTCTATTTCTTGATTGTTTCCTGGCTGAGAAACAGAGCCTTCGTGTTGTTGCCTTGCTGATAGTCTCTCTTCGAATGCAGCTTGCAATCCCTTGAAATTGTTGTCTAAAGCTTCCAGCCTTCTAGAGATCATTTCTATGGCAGAGGCATGATCATCTAACCTCTGCTGAACCGCTGAAACAATCTCGCTAAAAACGGAGTATATTGTTTCTTGCACCATGATTGAACAAGCTCTGATAGCAAATGATAAGAATCCAATTTCCTAATTGTCGATTAATTCTCAGTTTAGTAGTTCTTCAAGGGAACTAGGCCTTCATTGATTGATTCTTCGAGGGAATCTACCTCTAATAGCAACTTAGAGAATTAGCTATTCAATGTATTATTTCTTCAATGAATACTTTACAATCTGAATTGTAGTTTATATCCTATTCTAACTAACTAGGTACAACACCTCACAGCTTGTCTAACTAAGCTCAACTACCTAAGTACAACACTTTAATGCAACACACCCAATTACAACAGTACAACACTTTGACTAGGAGCAGAGCAAGCGGTGCGGCAGCTACAGCCTGAGCGCTAATGTTAGCGAGTCGGAAAGCTGTAGCAATAGCTTCTTATGCCAACAGTTTGAGATTGAGTGTGGAGCTTCGAGCTCGATGACGTCATCTCCTTATCCGGTTTGCCAGTAATTTCCTTTTTCTAGCGTCGGTGATGCTACTGGTGATTAGAGGCAAGGACGTGGTGGTTTGGGATGAGAAGAAGCCTGAGAAATCGGAAACCGATTTGTCTGGTACATTGTATTTTTCATTTTTATTTATTTATTTTCAGTAATTATTTTTGTTACTAAATTTGATAATTGGGTATATTGGGTGAGTTGGGGTTTACCCCTAATAATTGAGTTGGGTTGGATTTGGGTTAGAAGCAATTAGTTAAATGGGTTTTATATACCCAACCAAATTATGCCCACTCCAAACCCACCCATTTGCCACCCCTATACGTGACAAAAGTATACATTGTGTAATATCATTATCAATATAAAAATAATAAGAGAGAAGGCATGGGCTTAGCTGCTACATGGACTTTGGAGTTTGTTGCTGAGTTAGGAATTACACATGTTGTTTTGGAAGGTGATACCTAATGTTGATTCAAGTTCTAAAAAATGGTTGTATTGACCTATCTCCTTGTGGTTTGCTTTTGGATGATGTTCGGCATAGGTATAATTTTTTTTTTACTCAATTGCATTACTCTCAAGTTAAGAGAGAAAATAATAAGGTAACTCATTGTTTGGCTCAATTTGCTATTAATGTGCCAGGCTTTTTAGTTTAGATGAAGGATGTTCCGCCCAAATAGTTTTCTGTACTCCAAGCTAATTTAACTGATGTTTCTTAATTTTTAAATACATTGTCTTTTTCTTCAAAAAATAAAAACAAAAATAAAAATAAATTATCCATATAAATAAATAACCATAAAATAAAGAAAAAGACTTCTTCTAAAATTTCTTTGAAATTTATAATAATTAAGTTCTAATCGAAGTATTACTTCAAATTTCTCGAAACTTTGGCTGAAAATTTTAACTTAGAGCAAACTATGTTATTTCAATATAGTATATGTGTGTAACATTTATATTAAGCCACATTATGCAAGTATGACATATATATAAAACCTAACTTTTATTGTATGTATATATACATATATATGATAGATAATTAAACTAATTTAAATATAAATAATGAAAATTTTTAGATATAATATATATATATATATATATATATATATATATATATATGTGTGTGTGTGTGTGTGTGTGTATTTAACTTCATTAAACTTTAAGATTAGATTTCTATTTAGAGAAGTTATGCTAATAATTTTAATGTACTTATAGCGTGTGAAATAAGGAAAGCACATCTTATGATGCATTACACTTAAACTAAGCCATTTGTCGTAAGCACATGCAATTTTTTTTTTTTTAAAGAGTTTCAACCTATGACATTCACTCTTGATAATAATTTTTTATTGTCAAACCAGGACACCAATTGGTTTTTGGTGTAGACGGGGATTGAACCCCAAATCTTTTATTCAATCATCAAAAACTTTATTAGTTAAACTAACTAGAACCCATTGCAATTTTGTTATATAATATAAGTGGATCATGTACTTGGTCATTTAATAATACGTGCAATTTTCCCAACCTTGATGGCACCTTCCTTAAATTTTGGAATTTGTTTGAACATTCCTCCCTTAATTTGTACATTCCCTTAAAAATGGAAGTACAACTTCATTTTATCAAGCTAATGAATAATGATGATATAAAGGTAGAAAATGGTAAATTCTTCTTCCTTTTATTTATTTATTTTTTGAGATAAACAGTAGAATCGTTTTATTTTATTAACTAAGCTAATGATATATGACAAATTTGAGGAGGTTTCATTCTTTTTTTTCTTTTTTCTTTTTTCTTTTTTCTCTCTTATGGGTAAGCCGACTAAATCATTAAATCCTATTTTCAGTTAAGGGTGTTTGGTGGAGATTACAATCAATTGGCAAAACATTAGTGACAAAGGAATTGGGTGGGCAAGGGAGTGGGGAGCAACAATTGCAAAGGACTAGGGGTATGGCTGTTGAGGAGATAATACCATTGGAACCTCGCACAAAACTGTTTTTTTAAACTAATTAACATCATTGACAATATTACTTTGTCTTGGGTATTTTTCCAAAATTATCTATATGTACCTCATGTTGCACTCCTCTCACTCAAACTGAGAAATGGACCTTAAAAACCCTTTTTTTTTCAGAAATAATTACAATATGCTGCTAACCCCGCAGCTCGAACTCTTTCTCCCCTAGACCCCCAAACACTTTGTATAGACCCCCCAGCATTTTGTACATGGGAAGGTGCCAATTCAACTACAAGGCCTTTGGCAACCTTAAAAACCTTGATACATTGTCCTACACCACAATAAATTAATTCTGATAATATTTTTCGTAGACATGGCAAAACGGGTCAGACCCGTTTAACCCGACCCGTTTGACCTGCAACCCGTTTGACCCGTAACCCGTTTAACTCGTTTAAAAATGACCCGTTTTGACCCGCGACCCGATTGACCCGACCCGAACCCGACCCGACCCGCTCGTTTTGTCACGTCTACCAACGTTGAGTAGATTGAGATTGAGGTATAATTCTTATAAGATATTTACTTATTCTTCTTCACTTAATATGTTATGTACTCCATTATAGTTTGTCATTCTTTACTTGCCACCTTTATTTTCTCTTCCTACTTTAAACAAATCAAAAATTATACCAAGATTAGCTTCTAGAAAGTTGGAACAAGAGTTGCACCAAATTTAGGTATCAAGTGTTTAGTGATAATTGGTAAGTGGTAACAGTATCACCAATGAGAATTTAATCACAGTTAAGGAACTTAGAAACAATTGACAAATTGCATCTATTTCCAAAAAAAAAAAAAAAAAACTTGTTTGAAAAATACGGGTCAACTCGACCCGTCCCATGACCCGACTTGACCCGCGACCCGTTTGACCCGCAACCCGTTTAATCCGTTTAAAAATGACCCGTTTTGACCCGTGACCCGTTTTGACCCGCGACCCGATTGACACGACCCGAACCCGACCCGACCCGCCCGTTTTGCCATGTCTAATTTTTCGGGAAGATAATTCCTTGGGGAGAATTTAATTGAGGAGTTAATATAACATTTGTTTAACCCAAAAACTTAAATCTATGAATTTGGACCTAGTCATCTCCTTTACATTTTCTCTACCCAATATTAATGGCGATAACAACTATGAGAGAGAGAGAGGGAGGTTTGGATGGAGATACGATAGAGCTACAGGTATGTGATTCTATGCAGCCAATAAGAAATATCCATATGTAAGGGGGAATCTAATTGAGGAGTTAATATAACATTGCTTAACCAAAAAGCTTAATTCTATGAATTCGGACCCAGTCATCTCCTTTACGTTTTCTCTACCCAATATTAATGGCGATAAGCTGATAACAACTATGAGAGAGAGAGGTTTGAATGGAGATGTGATAGAGCTGTAGGAATATGATTATATGCAGCCAATAAAAAATATCCATGTGTAAGGATAAGATATAGATATTATGTGATGAATGAGAACCACATGTAAGGTAAAATTAGTAAAAGGCTAGGCATATAGAATAAGAACTTACATAATGTTACGTCATTTTCATTTTCAAAAAAGAGAGTAAAATTATATATATTTTTACTTGGTGTGACATCAATTTTTTTTCCAATTAAAAAGCCAGACGTGTCATAGTTATATCTAATTATAAATGATATGATCAACATTAAATGAAATTATAGATTTACAATATTTGATTTAAAAAATTATTAAAACCGGGTGCGTTGCGACCAATCAGTATTCAGGAGGGTTAGATTGGGCGGTCTTTTGAACAGCCTTGTCTTGATGGATTTTTCCATTCATTATTATGTAATATTTGCATATTTTGATGTAAGGAGCAAAGTGATTTTATATACACTTAGCGATTTATATTATCCATTACAATATATATATATATATATATATAGTTTCTCTTTTCTTTTACTGCTCAAAATACTTGTATTTTTAATATATCCCACTTCTAAAACAGTAAATAAGTTTTAATCCTAAAATTTTTGGGGTCTATAATAATCAGACTAATTAGAATCAATTAAAATTTTCCTTTTTTCAGTCATTTTATTCTATTTATTCAAAATTATACTTTTTGTTATTTTCTATACTGATATATGTCATTTTTCACTATTATTAATATTAATATTTTGACATTTTTTCTGTTATTTTCTATACTTATATATGTCATTTTTCACTAGTATTAATATTAATATTTTGACATTTTTCTACACTTTTTCGTTCTCTCCACATATCCGCTCCAACTTCTACAAATAATACGAAAAATGTAAGGCAACATTAATGCACATGCAACGTGTGGCCCATAAGAGACTTCAAACAATAGAGACAATATATGTCACACTCTCTCACATAATTGTCTAGAGTTACAGGGTCCGTTTGGATACAACTGATTGTTGCTGAAAACTGATTGTTATTGAAAACACTGTAACAAAATAATTTTTAAATGTATGAATAGTGCAGTGGGACCCATTTTTAATATTTTTTTTAAAATAAAGTGACTGTGGGTCCCATAAACAGTGCGTAAACAATACCGAAACAGTGCATGAACAGTGATTATTGTCTCATGAACAGTAAATTTTGTTCCCTAAATGCATGAAAGCCAAAAAAAAAAAAAAAAAAAAAAAAAAAAAGCCCCTGAAAACGCAATGCCAAGAAACGTGTGATCCAAACCAACGCATAGTCCAACATCTATACCATTTTTCTTATAACAATTTTCTATACTTTTATTGAGAAAATTGACCTTTCTGTGCCCACATTTTTAAATGGTCCAAAATAATTACATGTTAATTTTTCTTTTTTCTTTTTTTAAGAAAAGAAAAACAACTCTAAGTTATAGTGGCAAATAAGGAAAACAAAAAAACAAAAAACACACATTTCAAATACTAAAACTTTAGATCAAGTTTATAATTTAAAGCAAAATACAAGTTAATAGTAGCTTCTCACATCACTTTTCTTTTCTTTTCTCTTTCTGCAAGAGAAATTATTTCACTTAAACAGGAAATGAGTAATGAATAATAAAAATAAAGTTTAGAAAAGTAATTAATTTCCACTGTTGTACTAGTCGGAGTAGAATTGTAACATTTGTGTCCTTCATCTGTTTAACTCCTAAACAACTCCAATGCGTATTAGGTTAGTTTTGGAAGGGAAAAAAGCAGATATCAAGGAGTATTATTCTCTTAAGGCTTGCTTTTTTTTGACTTTTTTGGTGCCCACTTTTTTAAATGGTCCAAAATTACAACACATTATTTTTTTATCCAAAAAAAAAAAAAAAACTCTAAGTTATCGTGGCAAATAAGAAAAAAAAAATCAAATACTTAAATTTTAGATCACTTTTATAATTTAAAGCATAATAAAAGTTAATAGTAGCTTCTCACATTCTACTCTTTTTATGCGTGTTGAAGACTTTTGTTTTCTTTTCTTTTTTCAAGAGAAGTTGATTCTCCTAAAAAGGAAATGAACAATGAATAATAAAAATAAAGTTTAGAAAAGTAATTAATTTCCACTGCTGTACTCGTGGGTGTAGAATTGTAACCCTTGTGTCCATCTGTTTAACTCTTAAACAACTTAAATGTGTATTAGGTTAGTGTTTTTTTTTTTTTTGAGAAACATATTAGGTTAGTGTTGGAAGCAATAAAAAAAGAAAAAGAAAAAAAAAAGTAGACACCAAAGAGTTTTGTTCTCTTAATAATAGTATAGATAATTTTCTTTACTTTTCCGATAAAAAAAAAAAAAGAAAAAAATAAATTAATTTGTTTATAACTGCTTACACTTTTCTGATAGGAAAAGGGAAAACGAGGCCTTTGTCCTTGACTAATTGAACAGCTGTGTTGTGGCATTAATTGAACAAAATATATAAAAACAAAGGAGGATTGGAAAAGATGAGTATGAGACAAATTAAAGAAGACCACTCTTTTAAGGAATGGAATTGTCCTTGGCTAATTAAAGTGGAGAGCGAAGTTCTTTGTTGGTGTTACAGGTCGGTGGCTATAGACAAGTGGACGATGGAGACCTAACATTTGCAATATTAAGAAAGGTTAAGCATTGAGTGCCTAACTATTAGCCTGTAAGACAAGGGTGTAGCCAGGATTTGTTACTTAGGGGACAGATTTTTAATACAAAAAATACAAATATATATATATATACACACACATACATAAATGTGTTGTTTAAAATTGAAAGAACTTGTTTTTAACTCACTCATCTTGTGACCTAAAGAGTGTTTGAAAGATTGTTTGAAATTACAAAAATTCTTTCCAATAAGATTCTTTGAGTGTATAGTACATCTCATTTTGTACCTCTTATAACTTGAGGCCTCGTTCAGTCATTCCCCAATGACGATACCACTAGAAGAGTTTAGGGCTGATCTAAGGTCTAGCCAAAAGAACTCTTTAGTTGAAAGATGTTTTTGGAAAAGAAAAACCTTGCATGAACCCTAAGCATGCATACGTAGCCTCAGGAATGAATACACAGCCTTTCGCATGCGTACACATTAGGGTTTCAGAAAGCCATGTAAGGAAAGTTTTTAATGGAAAATAAGGTAGAGCTAATCCACATCACTTATGAAGACCCCTACCCTCCTCTTTGAACACTATAAAACGCCTTATGGCTTTTTTTCCACAACACACTAAATCCACTCCAAAATAGTGATTTAAGAGAGACTTTTTACTTCAAAAAAAACATCCTAAAGTAAAGTTTCTTGGCTATGACCTATTTTGGTTCTTATCCCTCTAGTCAAACTTACTAATCCACTGGGTATTTTGTTTTGTAGATTGACTGAGGAGATCAGTCAAAATCAAACTCCAAGAGCAATTGTGTTTGAGATAAGGGTTTAACCTAATTTCTTTAATTTTATTGTTTTTTTTTTTCTTGTTTCCATTGTTTTCATTATATTCTATGTAGTTTAGGTTTATTGCTTTGTAGATTAGAAGCATGCTAGGACAAGAACATGTGTATGCATGCTTTTGCATGCACACACATGTTTAACCTAGAAACTTAGAATTGTTTGTTCTTTTGCTTTCTTTCTATTTTAGTTTAAATGCATGTTTTAGGTCTATATAGTTTAGTTTTATGCTTTTTTAGGTTAGTATGTAGTAGTATAACATGTTTTATATGCTTTGATTATTAAATTAAGAATTAGGGTTAATATGCTTGTGTGAACACTTGAACTAACATTTGAACATGAACATACATTAATGTATAGGTGTTGTGGTGTTGTGAAACAATGAGGTAGTGAATGTAAGTCATGCATTATAACATGGACATGCATATATGCAATGAGTGTGATGTGCTTGATGAACATATGATGCCTTGTTGTGTGCAATGCTTGGATGATGAACATGATTGATGCTCCATGCCTACAGCCCTTGAATGTTGTAATGATATGCTTGATGCCCATGTGCTACATGATGCCATGTAATATCTTATTCCATGAGATAAAGCATGAAATGGCTAGATGAAGGGTATATAGGAAGTGTACCATGCCTAGATGAATGTTAGATTATGATTGTGGATGAGATGATGATATGTCTATTTAGATGAATTTTAGGACATGATAAGATACATACGTCGACGTCGATAATGATGTGACGAGTTGATATGTCTATAAATACCATATGATATGCTATGATAGATGAATGCTAGGTTGTTTACTAGATGCATGTTTAAAAAATTATTAGAAAATTAAATATTGCCCCAAAAAAAAAAAAAAAACTGTACCATTACCAATATGGACATGCCGTTTGTTAGTTTGAAACATGAATGATTAATTTGTTAAAGTAAAAAAAAAAAACAAAAAACAAACCAAATAAATAAATAAACAAAACAAAAACAAAAAATAAACAAAAATCACTTTCACGATCGTTGTGCTTCTTTCTCGTTTGTCCTAGAAATCAATGGCAGTGCGGAAGAGCTCCCACAGAAATAAAGGCAACAATGGGACCCACACCCAAATTTGTCATCTTTGAGTAGCTTATAGCCCAGATTCAACCCTAAAACAACCTAATTTTGATATGTTCTACACTAGGATTCATCAACACATTTATGAACCCTATCAGTGATATAATTGTTGGAACAAAAGTGGATTACATATTAAATGATCGAAAAGTAAAAACAAGTTGGACTTTTACTCAAAATAGAAACTTGCTATTAACTTTTTAGGCGTAAATGCATTTTTAGTCTCTATATTTTGGTTTTTTTTTTTATTTTGGTCCCTACATTTTTTTTTACCACTTTTAGTTCCTAAACCAATTAAGGTATGACATTTAGGGTGAGTTTGGTTCAGCTTTTTAAAACTTGGCTTTTTGAAAAAGTGGAGTTTTCAAAAAGTGCACTATAAAAAAGTGTTTTTTAAAAAAACTGAATATTTGGTAAAAATTATTAAAAAATGCTTTTTGAAAAAGCTGAGTGTTCAATTAATACTTATAAAAGTGGTAGTTTGAGTTTTAAATTACTAAAAAGGACAAGATATATATTAAGAGAATTCTTTGTTTTAATTACCTTTCTTAATGCAAGTTATGGACACAATATTTTCACAAAAATTTCACAATAAAGTTTATATGACAAGTTATTAATGGTAGGAAAAAAAATTAATGTCACTAGTAGGTCTAGATGAGAACCAATAACAACTTACTATGTAAACTTTATTATGAACTTGTTATAAAAATATTTTGTCAATAGCACTATTTTTTTTCTAAAAAAAAATAGTACTAATTTAAAAAGTTTAGAGATATAATAAAATGTCACAATATTTTTACAGTGCTCTTTGTTTTTAGTTGTGGTCAATCCTAGTCTAATATTTTATTAATTTATTTAATTTTAGAGCAACCACATCAGTCTGGCCAAATTTTTCCATCTATTTTACACTAAGAATCTACTTTTTCTATTTTTCACTACCACTTTTCTAAAACACCAACATCAATTCATCTATTTTACAATCTATTCTATTTAAATAATAGTATTTCTATAATATTCTATTATTATTTTATCATTTTCTATGTTCCTTATCTCTTTTTCTTTTGTACTTATCCCATTTCATTTGATCTCATTTTTTCACTCTTACGGTCAGATCACATTTCCACCACAAACATCTTCTTCATTTTCTTCCTTTTCTTTTTTCTTTTTTGTCTCATGGTCAAATCAACTCTCCACCACAAGAGCCAATCTCCACCACAAGCACCAATCTCATAGATCTTAAGAAATCCCTCTCTGTCGAAGCTTGCATGGTTGAATCTCTCTCATCTGATTTCAAGTGTTCTAATACCATTGAGTTTGTATTTTGATTTTGATTTTGGGCTTGGGTTATGGGTTTTCAGTTGATGGTTTAATTTTAAGTTATTTTTTGTGGATTTTGGGTAGATCATATTTGATTTTCATTGTATTTTGGGTTTTCGTTTTTTTAACGGGTTTTGGTGGGGGTGGTTTTAACGAGTGATGGTGGTGGTGATTGGGTGGTGGTGGTTGGGTGGTGATGGTTGGACGGTGTTGGGTGGATGGTTGGATCTGCGTTTTGGTAGTGGTGATCTTGCAAGTTCTGTGCGTCTGTGTGGGTGTGTTTGTGTGGGTGTTTGTATGTATCAAAGGAAGAAGGTGAGGACATCTTCCGATTTATTGAAAGGTAATTTGGTAATTGCCCACAGAGTCCAACGGATAGTTGATTCAATGCTCACGGGCTTTTTCCAAAATGGACCTCTGAGCTTATTTCCCATCCTGCGCGTTCTCTTCACAAACCCAAAACGCAACTTTTTCCAAAAAGTTGCGTTTTGGTCTCAGCCAAATAGGCTTTGGACATTGGCTTTTTTCAAAACAGGCTTTTTGGGCTGAAAAAGTGGAAACAAACGGGCACTTAAGTCCTTAGCGTCACCCAACTAACAGAAAAAGCTGACATGGCTAACGGCACATTAAAATAATAATTAAAAATATATATATATATATATATATATATATATATATATTTTGGCATTAAAAAATGCCACATCAGCATCTAAATTAAAAAAAATTAATTTATTAATTTTAACTAAATAAAAAAAAATTACATGAATTGAGATCTAAGAGTGCCTTGAACAAGAACAATAAGAACACAAATTCAGATTTAAGAACAATAACATTTTCCTTTATTTGACATTTTCTCTTTTTTTTTTTTTTCTTAGAAAACAAACACAAGATTAAGCAAGAACACAAACACAAATCTAGCAAGAATACAAACACAAACCCATCTTCAGCAAAACCAGCAACAACCTAATTCGCTTACCTCCATCTACACAAACTCCTAGTACAAACAAGCTCAAATGAAAAAAACCCAATAACAAAAGCCAAATCCTAAACCAAAGATATGAGTAATTGCTTCTAGGGGAAAGCAAAATCGAGAGGCTGAAGTGTTGAACCAGAGCAACCAAACACAAAACCCACCACCAAAACTAGACTTGAAACCACCAAATCATAGATCTGAACGACCAAACCCAAATCCCAGATCCGAAACTTGTCAGGAAAACCTAACGATCTAAAACCTCCAAACCTAGACCTCCATCGATTAGCAACCTCCACCATAGCTCTCAAGGTCCCTCCCTTCTCTCACCACATCTGCCACATAGCAGACCAAGACGTCTTGCACCGAAAAATCTTCGAGACCAGACCAATTGGATTTGACTCTACCACCGAGCTCCACTATCACTAGCCCTGCATCGTGCCATCGCTGGCCATATTGCCGCCAACAACCAATCATAGCATCTCTCTAACCTAGATCAAGCCGATCTCAACCTCTTTCTATACCTAGATCAAACCCATCACACCCGACTTCACAAACCTCACCACCAACAGCTTCATCATTTCAACAATGTATTTAAAGAGAGAGCTCACCTTCAGTCAGCCCATAGAGAGAGAGAGCTTGAGAGATTTCAATTGTTATTATGGGTAAGTTTGGGTTTGTAATGAGAATGTGAAATGTGAAAGGACTGTAAATTTGGGTTTGTAATGAGAATGAGAGATTCTAAAAGTGTAAGGACTTTGGGTTTGTTGAAGGTGTTTTGAATCTTTAAGGTAGGAGGGACTGACGGGTTAGAAGTTTCAGGGTTCTTCATGTTCTTCCCAAAAAAAAAAAAAAAATAGAGAAGAAACAAAATTAATTTTATTCTTTTCTTTTCTTTTCTTTTCTTTTTTAAAAAATAAGAAGGTTAGAAACCAGGTGGATTTTTAATAATATTTTAATTCTTCTGTTAGCCACGTTAGTTTTTTTTGTTAGTTGGGTGACGGTAATGACTTAAATGTCACGCGTTAATTGGTTTAGAGACTAAAAGTGATAAAATAAAAATGTAGGAACCAAAACGAAAAAATGCCAAAATGTAAAGACTAAAAGTGCATTTATGCGAACTTTTTATTAGGAAAACTCAGATAACCAAAAGAAACATAGTTAGCACTACAAAGGCAAAGGAACCAACTTAGCTAGAGCCTATATGGACTTATGAAATGCGGGTAAAAATGAAATTAATTATGTCTACTGATATCAGGAAGTGGTTTTCCTTCAAGGAAGTGTTTGATCAAAGAAAACGCTCTCGCAGGCTGGTAGCTCGGCACTTGATGTCCTGCTTCTCTTACTGTCGCAAATGTTAGGTCTCCCTCATACACTTGTGTATAGCCACCAACCTGTGACAACAACAAAAAAAGTTGCCTTCACTATTCAATAAAGGATGTTAGAATATTTTGAGCTTTTTGAAGCGAAAACGTGTATTGAAATATTCAGGATAAACAGAACTATGCAATACCTGATCCTTAGTGAGGAACCAAGGATGCCATGCAGTCTTTATAGGAAGCTTCATTTTGTTTATAGAGTATTTTGTTGAAGTAACAGGAACCCTTCCATCAATATCACCACTGCATTTCATCCAATAAAGACTCATTTGAGATTTGTATATATACTTTGATTATCATAGATTGATCAAAATATATAAGGATACCAAGATATGATCCATAAGTCTTAAATAAGAGGTAAAAAGTTAGTGAAATAATCAATAACTTCTTTGCCTCTAACATGTTAACGTGTGGTAAGCACTGAAACATCCTAGAAATTAAGGTAAACTCTTCAAAACTCCTTGTGATTTTGAAGTTAAGATGACTTGTATCTGGGATTTGATTTCCTATATATATTGTAGTTTGTCGTCCATAACCATTTTATAACCAATTAACCTCAAGTAATAGTAATTAAGACCTATTGGCTTCATTTTTTTTTTTTTTAATCTGAAATAATAATTATACTCAAACCTACTCTAAATTTATGTGTTTGAAGTTTCATCTGAAAACTTGAACCTCAATCTTTGCTCCCTCCTTTAAGTCGCTTTATTCTAAAAAATTTTCTCTAGAATAAAGAGACCTTATTCCAGAATTTTTTTTCTCTAGAATAAAAAGACCTAAAGGAGGTAGCTAAGTTTGTGCTCGTTAAGCAAATGAAAAAGGTTGATTTTTTCCATTAAGGTGGAGTATTGATCTTAGCAAAGACGAACTATGTAATTACTTATAAACCAATTAGCAATAATAACAATTAATAATGCTAAATTACAAATTACAATGATCTAACTTTGACCTGTTTTCACTTCAGTTCTTTATTTTTTTTTCCCCAAACATTTAACATTAATTTGTTTTTCATTTAATTATTTTGTCTAATTCCATCAAACATCATCGTTAGTTTTAATGATTTTTTCCGCTTTCCAATGCGACTTCATTTTGGTGGACATAAAGAATGACAAAAATGAAAGTACAAGTTAAATGACTTTAAAAAATTAAGATTATTGAATTGAAAACGTTTCTAAATTAATTAGAGAGAGTAACAACAACAAAAACAACAGAAAATAAAGGTTAATTCCTAATTGTATCCATATAGATCAACGAAATATATGACAAAAATACTTTTACCTGAAAATCCACACTCGAAGGCCATTGACCATGAGCTCCTGCAAATGGGGAATGATGGTCGATGGACTATCAACCCATTTGTGTATGACATCGCTACATGGTTCCCAGTCATGTGAGAGTCTGGTAACATTGGCATGTAGGGCTTCTTGAACATCAGGCCTATTCATATAAGCATAAACATAGTACTCGCTGCATGGATCAAATCTAAATATCTGCAACACCAAGTACCAGAACAATGTAAATTGGTACATTTTTTGCAGCAAAAATTCATAATGTGATATGTTATAAATGAGATTTCTTTTAAATAGTAAGTCCCTTTGGTTAAGTGATTTGGGAGCCTAAAAATGCATTTTTAAAACCTAAAACGTTGTTTCCCAATATTAAATCCTCGTAACCTTTTAATGTTCATTCTAAACCTAAAAAATCATTTCTCAAGCTCGCACCCAATTTTTTTAGACTAATGCAACATGAATGATGCATGAAAGAGAAAAAAGAAAAAAGAAATTCTTACCAACCTCTAATTTCTAAAGCTAAAAAGCACAGTTTTTGCTTAAAAATTTAAGCACTTTTGGATCTTAATTAGAAGCATGTATGCAATGAGGGAAAAAAAAATGACAACTTGGATTCCTTAATTTAATAACCACTATTATATTTTCCCTTCTTGTTTATTCTTTCTCACTTCAAACTCACTAGAAAACTTTATCAACATACAGATGTTTTCTTGGGCTGTGCTGTGATTTTGGAAGAGGAGCACAAGGGAGCATAAATGTTATAGATATTGATGTAGGAAATTTCCTTCAACGCTGCTTCACGGGCTGCAATGCAATCACGAGATGGAGTGGAGGCATTGGATGAGAAGTTGCAATATTTTTGTATTTGATACACATCTCGGTCTGAAACGATTGCATGGGTCTCAAGGTAATCAAGCATTCCTTGCGTATCTGTTTCATCGTTGATCAATGCATTTCCAATCTGCATTATGAAAATGGAAACATTAAGATATTGGTTTTGTAATTCTATAATTACGATGGAAGGAAGATTTGAACCCTAAATACATGTTTCTATTAGAAACATCAAAGATATTAACCAATTAAGTTTCAAAATAATTCTAGGACAACCAATAAACTAATTTTAAAATTATAATACTTACTATATATAAGTAGTTTTAGAATTATGTGGCTTGCTCTACAACTATTTCAAGCTTGAGCCTCTTGAACCGAGAACCCTACCTTTACCTTCATCTCCTCATTGCTTCACCATCATTACTTTTTTTTTAAATTTAATTTTTAATCTACATTTTTTTTTTTTTTTTTTTTTTACAATTTGATAGTTAGAAGGATTTGAACCATGGATACTTCTGTGTAAATTAAACACCAGCCATCCACACATTTTGACTTTTAATCTGTATAATTAAACCATCTATAATTTTCATTTGATAGTATTTATATCTTATAACTTTTTTATAAGAAATTTCTTTTACAAATGGTAAAAGCTGTAACTTAAGAAATCATGGAGTCAAAGTGACTTAAATCTCTTATCTCTACATGTGTAATGAGAATATCCTTATTCTTATGATTAGTCAGTCAAGGATATCAACATTTTACTTCTAAAAAAAATAGATCAATATTCTCTTATTTTATTATTAAAAATCTTATAACTTAACTAGTTAGTACCTTCTAGATATTTGGTGTTTTTAATGAAAATATCCTGGGTTCAAATCTCTTTTACCTTATTGTAACTATCGAATTATCAACAACACATAAAATAAAATTAAAAAAAAAAAAAAATACTCATTTGATCCATATGTGAATATATCCGAAGTTCGCTGTATTTTACAAATTGGTTTAAAAAACTATTTGGAGTTTAAACATCTCAATGATCTTGAATAATGAATATCAGATTTTAAAATTGAAAAAAGAAACTCACAAACCAAACAAACTTATAAACTTTTTTTTGTTTATATAAACTTCTACCAAACAGTTTTTCAATAACTAATTGTACTCTAGGACGTCAATTCACCTTGTAAATCATTTTAAAGTTTTTAAGTCATGTGATCACCAAAACGAAGTATGTTGTTAATTACAGTCTAATATACTAAGGATGTCTTCCTTCACCATCTAAGTTTCGATCAGTAAATTCTTCATTTCGAAAAGCTTAAGGATATATAAACCCTTTTAGTGTGACATCTAACTAATTGCTCCTCATAGACTATTATCTAAATTACAATTGTATGTGTGTGTTTTGAGAGAGAAAGAGAGAGAGAGAGATATATATACAATGACTCCTTTGAGGTTGATAATGGTCTTGTTAGCTTTCTTATTATGGAAGAGAATGGTATGAGCAAGTTGAGGAACATAATGCCCAGCATAACTTTCTCCAGCAACATAAAAATCATGATTCTTGTACTCAGGAAATCTTCTCAGCCAATTCAACAAAAACACATAATTATCTCCTGCAGTTTTTCTATCCCCACTCGTACTATAATCCAATGTTGTGTTGGAATACGAAAATCCTACCCCGGCAGGAGATTCAAGGAACAAAACATTTGCGGCTGAAAAGAAAATTCAAATAATGAGAATAATGAGAATTACATTATATAGCTATACCATTATTAAATAATGGTATAGCTGTTTTTGGAAAATAATGAGAATTACATTATTAAATTTTGAAAAAAAAAAATAATAACTATAAAATAAATGTTATGAGATATGTAGCTATACCATTATTCCATGAAAATTTGTTGTCATAAAGTGTTTTGCCATCACTGTGCACACGAAATGGTCCGAGCTCTTGCATTGCTCCATAAGCAAGAGATGAACAACCAGGACCTATGGAGAAACTAAGTAAGAATAATAATCATCAAATAGGACCATATTATAACTAGGTGGCAGATACTTAAGATGTAGATAACATTTCTTCCTTGTTGACAAATATAATATCGAGTTATAGTATTTAATTTTTACACTTTTATTTTCTATTTAAATGGTATATATGCCAGTGCCTTTAACATAAAAATATAAATGCTAAAGTAATAAATAATACCCATTAGGTTTTGAAAATTTAGAACAATTGGCAAACCATGAGTACAAACTTGTTTAAATATAAATTCTTAAGTCTATAGGTATATTAGATAATACTCAAGTTGCTACAAGTCAAAATACAAGAAAAATTGAAATTTGAAACATGTTAGGTTCGACTGATCGAGAAGAAGACTCGACCGATCAAGACACAGATCTGCAAAATTTAATTTCAGCCCAACAGCTCATTAAGCCCATTAAGCGATTAAGGTTTCAGATCTAATTCTCCTAATATTTAAAGGAAATCTTAAGACACGTTTTGTTATGACTTTAGAGGTGTTCTTTTGAGATCGAAAAGGTATTGTGTACGTCTTCTCTTTTCAAAGTCACTACTGGAATTCCATCTACCTATTATTAGAATCAGTAGATCTAAAGTTGCAATAGCTAATGATTTAAAACTTTGAGTGGATCTCAAAGTCACAAACGTAGGTGTTTGTGTGTGACATATTTAAATAGAAGAGTTCGTGAATTCAGATCTGCATGTGGTCATATGAGTAAGTACTATAAGAGTTAGCTTTAGATTTAGGGAAAAAATTATTTTAAAACTTTCATTCTATCATAGTGAATTTGTTGTATTGGAAATCAGTTATATTAAATCCTTCTCAGGTGTTTTACCTTGAAACTGTTGGTTTAATTGTTTTTTCTAGGTCATCATATTATTTGTCTTCTTTACTTTTTCGCACTAAGTAATATGATTGTATGTGTTTAACCTATATCTGAATAATATACCTAAATACCAACTTGGTTAAATAATTAAGTTAAACAATCTGAGTATACAAGAGTCTAAACGAACAAACGATGCCATAACAAGGCTTCTTCTTATTTTGTGTAGTGTTATATATATATATATATATATGTATGTATGTGTGTATGTATGTATATAGTTTTAAGAATTATTTATAGGCTTCTTTAAGAAAAATTGGCTATTGCTCAAAGTAAAAGTTTGATGGGGGTAGCAATGCTTTTGTTCAACAACAGATCCAAGATTTTTTTCTTAGGGTCAAAAAAAAGATTAATCTTGAGTAAGAGATGAATTTTGTGGTCTACATGATTTTATTCAAATTTTTCCATAGTACTAAGAAGATAATAAAAGATAAATTATAAGTTCATTCGGTATATTGTTTCTTCATATAATGAACATACTAATTATGATTGCTAAGATCAAATCTTGGAAATAATCTATAGTTTTTAAATACAGTTCCACTATGTACCCATGGCATGATGATCACTTCATGCATATAAGTTCTTTTTGGGGTGGGGGACAAGGGCAAAGATTCAAGTTTTTAAGAGTTTCATACACATATACACTTAGATTAAATTAGAGTGTAATTTCTATATCATATTAAAAAATAAAAATACTATAAATAAATATTATTGTTATTAAGTGACTTTAATTATCCTTAATTAGAATATTTTTATCAATTAGTGTATGTATTTACTCTGTCAAATTTCTTTATTTAACAATTGGACCCAACTTTGACAACATACTATTGGTTTTATAATTTTACTAAGAAAATTTTTGTTGTGTTAACATTTGTTTTTGTCTTCACTCAATCACTCCTCTATCCCACACCCCTTATCTAATTTTTTATTTATTTTCTTTTAGAATCATCTATTGTCTAATTGTCTAATTGTCTTTTAAAGTTAGCATTCTCTAAATACTAATTGACTAATTGACAAATAAATGACAAGTAAAATAATTTAAATCAACCACTCCACTCACATATTCGATCAAAAGTCTGAATTAATTGTAACTTTATTTAACAATTCAACTCAATTTCGATAACTATTGGTCTTTGTAATTCTATTAAAAAAAAATTATTGTGTTAACATTTGTTTTTGTCTTCACTCAATCACTCCCCTGTCCTATGCCCCTTGTCTAATTTTTTTATCATTTCTTTAAGAATCATCCCTTATCTAATTGTTTAATTGTTTTTTAGTGTTAATATTTACTAACTACTGATTGACTGACTAGCCTATGTCCCAATCCCCACTTAACAAATAACAAATAAAAAATACATTCAAATTCATCCACTCCGCTCGCAGATTCGATCAGAAACTTTATTTGCAAGATTAGATTGTTAAAGGGATCGTATTTAATTTTATTTTAGTTGGTTTTGAACTTTTAAAAATATAGATTTAGGGACTCAAGACTTTTTTTTTTTTTTTTTTTTTTTTTTATTTTAGGGCGGCGTTAGCTTTACTCTAGGGGTTCAACCCCCTAGACCAAAGCTAACGTGGCCCCTGTTTTTGTGAGGAAGGGCAACAAACTGGTTAAAAATAATATATATTCTTTCTTTCTTTCTTTTTTCTTTTTTTCCTTATCGGTTATCCCTCCCTGTCTATCTCTAAAACTTAAAAAGAAACAAAATAATAAAAAGAAAAGGCACTAAACACATAAACAAAAAACAAAACGAAAAAGAAAAAGAAAAAGAAAAAAGTATTTATACATGTGTTTCCACTATTTGATAGTGACATTAACTGGAGACTGGGATAGAATCAAGTATAGTACTGCATACCTCCATTAAGCCAAAGAAGAAGAGGCAATGAATGCTTAGAATGTTGAGCTTCAACAAAATAATAATAAAGTGCACGACCAGCTGATTTATCCACCGTGACATAGCCACCATATTGAGAGAAATTCACTTGGGTTTGTCCAGGCAATCTCTCAATCCTATCTTTCTCCTTCAACCCCTCCTGAGGATGAACACTGCTAGTTTCATTGAAATTGTCAATTGCCTCGAAAAAACTCACGTCGAAGCCAGAACTTTTCTTCAATGTGAAATTGTGAAGATAGGCTAGAGTTTGTTCTTGCATTTTTTCATGAGTTTGAGACACAAAGCATGAAAGAATGAGCAAGGATAGAAGAATCCAACAAAAAGGTTTACTTTCCATTGTGTTTGTTTCTCTCCACTTAGACACACGAAACACAAATATAAGGAAGAGATGAAAGGAAAAAGATAATGGATATGGATCTTAATTAAGCTATAGTTGTTTATATAATGTAGTAGAAGAAAGATTATTCCAAATGTGTATGTTTCAACTGGTAGGTTGAGTTAAAAGCTGTCATTGTCATCCTAGATCGATGTTATAGTCATTAGTTAAAGATGCCTAGGAAAGAAAAAACAAAAAACAAAAAACAAAAAGGTTTGTAGAATATGTTTTGTTATATATGTACAACCAATAATGATACAATATACCAATACTAATATTATAATTAATCGTGGGCAAGAATTTTCTACTACTATCCAAGTATTAGGGTTGAAATTAGATATAAACTAGTCGCTAATCCGTACAACACAAGGAAGAACAATTAACTCTGAAAAGAAAAAAAAAATCAATCAATGAGTAAATAGACATTTTACGAATTAGTATTTTCTAAAAAAATGAAGAAATATTTAACTTCTATACTTTTCCATAGTTTAGAAGTTGTCTAACATTGAACATTATTAAGTTGCTAGTACATAGTAACCGAATCCTACAAAGTAATTTACCATTCTTAAATTAATAAAGCAAAACTCTCAATAGTTATATATACACATACACTCAAAACTAATATAAACAGCAAATATATAAATAAAGACCATCATATAAGGAAGACAAACCAAGTTTCAAATTTGAGTAACAATATGACTTTTTCGTAGTAATAACAATATAGACAATTCAAAACATGGAACAATATTATTATTATAATACCTAATTCCATTATCTTTTATGTTGAATTCAAACAAATAATTAATTGAAATTAATCCAAACAAATAATTAATCAACCAAAAATCATAGCTCTTACTAAGAAAACAAAAAATCACATGAACCTAAATAAAAAGCATTTAAGGTGAAGAATTAAGATCAACCTACTGAGACGTAAATACCAAAAACCTCAAGACTTAAAAATTCAAAATTTATAGAATCCCCAAATTCTACTTCAAAACTAAACCAAGTTCAACAAATTTATATGTAACATACTGAATAAAAATTTATCATTCCCTAAGCTAGAAGACATAGGTCGCAACTTTGATTTTTCTCCAAAAAATCAACATGTTTTATCTGCCATGTACAATATAAAAAATAAAAAAAAATAAAAAATTAATAGAAATTTCAACCCAAAAACCAAACCCATGAAAACAATGTCAATATAAATATGAAGATTAACCCAAATACTCAAAAAAAATCAATTGTAAACATAACAAAAGAATAAGATAGGACAAAAAAATCTCAGGCACATATGAAAGCAAATAAAAAATTCAACATAAAAGATAAAATTCATTAATAACAATATAAACAAATATTCACATATGTTGAATTGAAATTTTATTAATAATAACAATATAAAAAAATTCAACATAAAATTCATTAATCAAAGCAAAAAGTTGAATCAAATTGCTTGCCATTTTTTTTTTTTTTTTCGTTTGTCTCTTTTTTTCTTTATTCTTTTTAAATCCTATAGTGAAGTGAAGTTAGGATTTTGAGGAGGGGAGAGAGAGTCCTAACACAGGACTCTCTCTCTCTCTCTTAATCTAAGATGAGTCTTTCTTTTTTTCTTTTTTTTTTTCAACGCGAGTCTCTTTTTTTTTTCTTTTTTCTTTTTTTTGAGTCCAATTTTCAACGCGAGTCTCTTTCTTTTTCGTTTTTCTTTTTCTTTTTTTTTTTTAGTCCTATCATAATTATTGTTTTTATATAGATTATCAACGTTTGAGTTTGAGTTTAAGTTGAACTTGTTAAAGAGATAGAATTTCACTCCTTGTTAAGTTTGGACTAAACAAAAATAATTTTATTTAAATATCAATGATAATGATGAGTTTGAGTTTAAGTTGGACTTGTTAAAAAAATAGAGTTTCACTCTTTGTTAAGTTTGGACTAAACAAAAATAATTTTATTTAAATAAAATGATAATTTTATTTAAATATTGTGCTGACGTAAAAAATTGTGAGAGTTTCAGAGGTTTCAGTTATATATATATATATATATATATATAAATCAACTTGCATTGTCTATGTATATTTAATTTCATTAGACTTTAGTAATATATAAACCAACTTTCATTGTCCATGTATATTTAATTTCATTAGACTTTTTTTTTTTGAGAAAGAATTTCATTAGACTTTAGTAATAGATTTCTACTTAAATAAATTATGCTAATAATTTTAATATACTTATTATTATAGCGTGCGAAATGAAGAAAGCACATCACATGATGCATGCGTGTGAAATGACGAAAGCACATCACATGATGCATTATACATAAACTGAGCCATTTGTCGTAATTAAGGACATGCAATTTTGTTATATAATATAAGTGGATCATGTAAATGTATTTGATATATATGGTCAAAATAACGAGGAGTAAATACTTTGTTCATAGTCTTCAATCATGTTCCTTTAAATAATGTTAATACCGAGGATGTGCTTGGTCATTTAATAACACATGCAATTTTCCCAATCTCGATGGCACCTTCCTTAAGAAATGCGTCAAGGGCTTGTTGACAAATTTTTTGAACACTCCTCTGTTAATTTGTGCATTCCCTTAAAAATGGAAGTTTAACTTTATTTTATTATGAGTTTCAGTTAATTTAATTGGTAAAAAATTTTATTGTTAAATAAGTTTAGAGTTCATTTCCAATCCACACAAAAAAAACTGATTAATGTCTAGGTCTAATAATAAGGAAATATTATCAAGAATAGATATCATAGGTTAAAACTCTCTAAAAAAAACATCATTTTATCATACTAATACAATAATAAAGATATAAAGCTTATTAGGATCATTTGGTGAGAAATTAGACAGAGAAAATGACAAAAAAAAATTCCTTTTATTTTTTTAACTAAGCTTATGATATATGAAAATTTTCAAGAGGTTTCTTTTCTTTTTCTTTTTTTTTTTCTTTTTTTTTTTTATAAAGGTAAGCCTACTAAGTACTAAGTACTAAACCCCATTTTCAGTTAAGGGTGTTTGGTGGAAATGACAACTGATAATTGGCAAGCAATTTGTGATAAAGGAATTTTCTTTTGGGGGGTGGGGGGGTGGGGGGAAAGAGGAGGAGGAATAGCAATGCCAAAGGAATAGGCGGATGGTTTGTTGAGGAGATAATACTATTGGAACTTCGCACCAAACTGTCTTTTTAAACTAACATAATTGACAATATTACTTTGTTGGGTGTTTTTCCAAAATCATCTAATATGCACCTCGCATTGCACCCTTCTCACTCAAAGTACAAAATAGACCTTAATAATCTTGTCACATTATCTCACACCACAATGGATCTTCATAACACTTTTTCAGAAGATAACATGTTGGAGAAATCTAATTGAGAAGTTAATATAACACACTAGCGGCTCCAAGTTAGAGTTAGCTTGGAAAAACAAGTCATTATTATATATAAATTTTAAAAACTTTTAAAAAAAATTTACCTAAAAAAAAATAGTGACCACCCTAAATTTTTTTAGGTCCAATATAATTAAAATTTGGACAAAATTTAACAATAAACTTGGTTGTAAATTAAAGTTACATCTCCACTCAATATTTTTTTATTAGATATGAATTTTAACAATTCCACAATTAGATTATATATTTTTTTCTTATATCCCTGGTGCTTACAAAACTTCAAGAAGATTAAAAATAAATAGCTTATGTCATAAATCAAATGTTTAATTTTCAAATTTGTGTAGTCTATAATTATACCCAAAAAAATAAGTTTATGGACCAAATAGTAAATAACATCTGATTGACATGATACTTAACGTGTGTTTTAAGAATATAAAAAACATACAATTCAACCATTAAATTTTCAAAATATATAGTCATGTTAATTTGTTTAGTGAAAGTTGTAGTTTTAAACTATAACTAAATTTGTTATCAAACTTTGGTATTTTTAACAATATATTGGGCCTTTAAAAATAGAAAGAAAATTCCAAGGAAATTTTTATTTAACTAAAATTTTGAAAGAGATATAGCTTATAGCATTGATAATGAGAAATAACTATATTTTTTTATTATTAAATATTGTATAATTTAAGTTTCTTAATGACCATCTTGAAAAAAATTCCTAGAGCCGCCACTAATGTAACATCGCTTAACTCAAAAAACTTAAATTTATGAATTTGGATCCAATTATCTCCATGAATTTTTTCTCTATCCAATATTAATGGCAATAACAATTGAGAGAGAGAGAGAGAGAGAGAGAGAGAGAGGGTTTAAATCGAGATGCGATAGAGCTATAGGTATATGATTATAAGCAACCAATAAGCAATACCCATGTGCAAGGATAAGATTATATTTGATAAATGAGATCCACATGTAGGGTAACTTTAGTAAAAGACTAGGCATATGGGATAAGATCTTACATAATGTTACATCATTTTTATTTGAAAAGAGAGTAAGATTATATATATAAATATATATATATATATATATATATATATATTTTTTTTTTTTTTTATTTGGCGTGACATCAATTTTTTTTTTCTATTAAAAAGCAAGAGGTATCATAGTCATATCTAATTTTAAATGATATGATATTAGATGAAATTTTTTAGATTTGTAATATTTTATTTAAAAAATGGTTAAAACTAACCGTATGCATTGCAACCAATCAGGATTCACGAGGGGTAAGTTGGGTTGGGCGATCTTTTGAACAGCCTTGTCTTGATGGATTTTTCTATTCATTATTATGAAATGTTTGCAAAGTTTAATGTAAGAAACAATATACCAATTATAGTTTCTCTTTTCTTTTACTGCTCAAAATACTTGTACTTTTAACATATCCCACTTCTAAAACGACAACTAAGTTTTAATCCTAAAATTTATGGGGTCAAATATAATCTTCAATAGACTAAATAGAATCAATTAAATGTATTTTTTTTTTCAGCCATTTTATTCTATTTATCCAAAATAATACTTTCTATTATTTTCTATATTGATATGTCACTTTTCACTAATATTAATATTATTATTTTGACCTTTTTCTACACTTTTCTGTTCTCTCCGCGCACCCGCTCTCACTTCTTGAAATAAACTGAAAAAAGCACATGCAACGTGAGACCTATAAAAGAGACTTCAAATAATAGAGACTGAGGACTCTAGAGTAATGGTCCAACATCTATACTATTCTTGTATTAAAATATCTATACTTTTATTAAGAGAATTGAACTTTTGGTGCCCACTTTTTTAAGTGTTCCAAAATAACTGCACATTCTTCTCTTTTTTATATGCGTGTTGAAGACTTATGTTTTGTTTTCTTTTTTCCAAGAGAAATTGTTTCTCCTAAAAAGGAAATGAATAATGAATAATAAAAATAAAGTTTAGAAAAGTAATTAATTTCCAATGCTTGGATGATTAACATGATTAATACTCTATGCCTACCGCCCTTGAATGTTGTAATGATATGCTTGCTGCCCTTGTGTTACATGATGCCATGTAATGTCTTATGCCTTGAGATAAAATATGAAATGCTTAGATGAAGGGAAGGACATGTACCATGCCTAGATGAATGTTAGATTTATGATTGTGGATGAGATGATAATATGCCTATTTAGATGAATATTAGGACATAATGAGATACATACGTCGGTAATGATGCAAGTTGATGATGTCTATAAAATGCCATATGATATGCTATGATAGATGAATGCAAGATTGTTTACTAAATGCATGTTAAAAAATTATTAGAAAATTAAATATTGCACCCCAAAAAACAACAGCATTATTACCGACATGGACATGCCTATTATTAGTTTGATACATGAATGATTAAACGGTAAAAAAAAAAAAAAAAAAACTCTTTCATGGTTGTTGTGCTTCTTTCTCATTTGTCCTAGTAATCAACGGTAGCGCCCAAGAGCTCCCACAGAAACAAAGGCGACGATGGGATCCACACCCAATTCAGGGCACAGAGGAAGAAGAGGAAGACAATCCAGTCCCTTAATAATGAGAAACACTAAGGAGAGGAATTTAGAACTCTTTTAAGCTCAAGAAAGTTTGGCTTTCAGGTTTACTCTTGTATGTGAGCCTTTCACCCTCTCTTTGTAACAATAATTGTTATATAAAGAAAAATATAGGTTAAACAACTATCACAAAAAGTCAATTTATTGTTCAAGCAATTTACAGTCAAGTGAACTAAGTTTTGGTCCATTGAACATTCAGAGATAGAAAAATTATACCAGCTTCAAATAATCATATCTCACTCATTTCAAATCCAAATTAAGTCTAATTTTTGTCCATTTTGGGTCCATTTGGATACAACTTATTTTGTTGAAAACTGAAAACTGAAAATTGAAAACTAAAAACTGAAAACACTGTGGCGAAATAATTTTTAAATGTATAAATAGTACAGTAGGACTCATTTTTACTATTTTTTCTGAATAAAGTGGTTGTGGGTCCTGTGAACAGTGCATGAACAATGCACAATGTCTCCTACACAGTGTAATCTGCGTGCATGAACAGTATGGGATACTGTTCATAAGCTTAAATGCACTGTTCATGTCCCATGAACAGTGCAAGAGGTGCTAAAAAAAAAAAAAAAGGCAAAAAATGCAAACGCAGGAGGAGAGACGCGCATCCAAACATTCACTTTAGAGTCTCGAATATTTATTGTACAATGAAAAAATAAGTTTAGCTCAAAAAACATTTATAGGATAAAAGATTAAGTAAAATATCATCAACTCGATCATCATTTTTGAGCAAATCCAAACTTCGTCATCTTTAAGTAGCTTTTAGCCCAGACTCAACCCAAAAACAATTTTATTGATACAACTCAATTTCAATATGTTCTACACTAGGATTTACCAACACATCTATCAAACCCTAACAGTGATAATATATACGGTTCGATTGTTGGAACAAAACTCTACCACATATATATTAAATGATTGAAAAGTAAAAACAAGTTGGGCTTTGCTTTAAATAGAAACTTGCAATTAACTTTTTACTAGGTAAACACAGATAATCAAAAGAGACATAATTAGCACACTACAAAGGCAAAGGAACCAACTTAGCTAGAGCCTATGTAGACTAATGAAATGCAGCTAAAAATGAAATTAATTATATCTACTGATATCAGGAAGTGGTTTGCCTTCAAGGAAGTGCTTGATCAAAGAAAATGCTCTCGCAGGCTGGTAGCTTGGCACTTGATGTCCTGCCTCTCTTACTGTCGCAAATGTTAGGTCTCCCTCATACACTTGTGTATAGCCACCAACCTGTGACAACAACAAAAGAAGTTATCTTCACTATTGAATAAAGGATGTTAGAATATTTTGAGCTTTTTGAAGCAAAAACATGTATTGAAGTATTCAAGATAAAAAGAACTATGCAATACCTGATCTTTATTGAGGAACCAAGGATACCATGCAATCTTCACAGGAAGCTTCATTTTGTTTATGGAGTATTTTGTTGAAGTAACAGGAACCCTTCCATCAGTATCACCACTGCATTTCATCCAATAAAGACTCATTTGATTATCATAATTAAATTGATAAGAATATATAAGGATGCCAAGATATGATCCACAAGTCTTAAACAAGAGGTAAAAAGTCAATGAAATAATCAATAACTTCTTTGCCTCTAACGTGTTAACGTGCGGTAAGCACTGAAACATCCTAAAAATTAAGGTTAACTTTTCAAAACTCCATGTGATTTTGAAGTTAAGATGACATGTATCTGGAATTTGATTTCCTCTATATATTGTAGTTTGTGGTCCATAACCATTTTATAACCAATTAAACCCCAAGTAGTAGTAAGACCTATAGGTTTCAACTTTTTTTTTTTAATCTGAAATAGAAATCCTACTTTAACCTATTCTAAATACATATGTGTGAAACTTTATCTGAAAACTTGTACCTTAATCTTTGCTCCTCCTTTAGTTCTCTTTACTAGATTTTTTTTCTAGAATAAAGAAACCTAAAGAAGGTAGATATGTTTGTGCTTAACTCATTAAGCAAATGAAAGGGGTTAATTTTTTCCATTAAGGTGGAGTATTGATCTTAGCAAAGATGAACTATGTAATTATTTATAAACCAATTAGCAATAATAACAATAATGCTAAAGTACGATTACAATGATCAAACTTTAACCTGTTTTCACTTCAGTTCTTTAAGTTTTTTTTCCTATACATTTAACATTAATTTGTTTTTCATTTAGTCATTTTGTCTAATTCCATCAAACATCATCGTCAGTTTTAATAATTTTTCGCTTTCCAATACGACTTCATTTTGGTGGACTTAAATAATGACAAAATTGAAAATACAAGTTAAATGACTTTAAAAAACAATAATAATAAGAATATTGAATTGAAAACATGTGTAAATTAATTAGAGAGAGTAACAACAACAACAAAAAAATAAAGGTTAATTCCTAATTATGTCAAAATAGAACAACGAAAGATATGACATTAATAATGCTTTTACCTGAAAATCCACACTCGAAGGCCATTGGCCATGAGCTCCTGCAAATGGGGAATGATGGTTGATGGACTATCAACCCATTTGTGTATGACATCGCTACATGGTTCCCAGTCATGTGTAAGTCTGGTAACATTGGCATGTAGGGCTTCTTGAACATCAGGCCTATTCATATAAGCATATACATAGTACTCGCTGCATGGATCAAATCTAAATATCTGCACCACCAAATAACAGAACAATGTAAATTGGTACATTTTTAGGAGCAAAAATTCATAATATGCTATGTTATAAATGAGATCTCTTTTAAATAATAAGTCTCTTTGGTTAAGTGATTTGGGAGCCTAAAAATGCATTTTTAAAACCCAAAACGTTGTTTCACAACATTAAATCCTCGTAACCTTTTTATAAATGTTCATTCTAAACCTAAAACACCATTTCTCAAGCTCGCACCCAATTTTTTTAGACTAATGCAACAAGAATGATGCATGAAAAAGAAAAAAGAAAAAAGAAATTCTTAACAACCTCTAATTTCCAAAGCTAAAGAGCACGTTTTTTGCTTAAAAATTTAAGCACTTTTGGATCTTAATTAGAAGCATGTATGCAATGAAGGAAAAAAACTTACATAAATTTTTTAAGAACTTGGATTCCTTAATTTAATAACCACTATTATATTTTCCCTTCTTGTTTATTCTTCCTCACTTCAAACTCACTAGAAAAATTTATCAACTTACAGATGTTTTCTTGGGCTGAGCCGTGAGATTGGAAGAGGAGCACAAGGGAGCATAAATGTTATAGATATTGATGTAGGAAATATCCTTCGACGCTGCTTCTCTGGCTGCAATGCACTCACGAGACTGAGTGGAGGCATTGGATGAGAAGTTGCAATATTTTTGTATTTGATACATATCTCGGTCTGAAACGATTGCATGGGTCTCAAGGTAATCAAACATTCCTTGCGTATCTGTTTCATCGTTGATCACTGCATTTCCAATCTGCATTATGAAAACGAAAACATTAAGATATTTGTTTTGTAATTCTATAATTAAAATAGAAAGAATATTTGAACCCTAAATACATGTTTCTATTAGAAACGTCAAAAATGTTAACCAGTTAAGCTTCAAAATAATTCTAGGCTAACCAATAAACTAATTTTAAAATTATAATACTTACTATACATAAGTAGTTTTAGAATTATGTGGCTTGCTCTACAACTATTTCAAGCTTGAGCCTTTTGAACCAAGAACCCTACCTTGACCTTCATCTCCTCGTATATTCACTATTATCAATTTTTAAAAAAATTAATTTTGAATCTACTTTTTTTTTTTTAAACTATTTGATAGTTGAAAGGATTTGAACCATGAATACTTCTATGTAAATTAAACACCAATTGTTCACACATTTTGACCTTTAATTTGTATAATTAAATCATCTATAATTTTTGATAGGACATATGTGTTTCACTTGTTAGGAACATATGTCATTCTTTGATGTAAGTGACTAATCTTTTGACAAAACGCACTTTACTTGTAATTGGGTAGGATGTGTTTAATGCTTCAAGAAACTGTGTTTGTGTTGAAATCATCAAGTCTGTCCAAGAAATAAGCTGAGAAGTGCAAAATTATTAAATCTCGACAGCTAGCTCGACAGCTACATCTATCAAGCTTAAGTAAGCTGTTCAGTCCCGTGTGCTTGACACCTGCTCGACACCTGCTCGACACCTCCTATCTGTCGAGATTTAAGAATTTCAGAATTCTGATATGATTTTCTTGGGATCCGTGTTTATGTGTTTGGGCTTTCTTTTCTCCTAACTCTAGACATATAAAAAGATTGTTTTAAGGGCCGTCAAAGAGTTCACAAATTGCACAAGTATTGAGCAAAGTCTGTTCAAGCAAATTGTGACTGGAGACAAAGTTTTGCCCTAATTCATCATTTTAAAGAAGTTGCTATATATGTGCACCTTTGGGTTTTGTGACCAAGCATCTTCTTGATCTTTATCGTGTGGATGAACTGAAGAACTTTATAGCCAACAATCTTCTCTAATTGGTGATTGAAGTTGCGTACTGGGATCCGCGTAATTGGTTAGTCATGTACTTGAGAGTCGTGCATCAAAAAGGGAAATTGTCACTACAGAACAAGTCCAATTGAGTATTGGGGTAAGGGTTCAACTGTAGGTTGGTATAAAATACTGTGATTCCTTTACTTGTAACCACTTATTGTGATAATAGTGGAATTTTGGAAGTGGTGACCTGAAAATCATCCGATGGGGTTTTGCCATTAAGTTTTTTCCATTCGTAAACAAATCATCGTGTTATTTATTTTATGCTGCATAATTAGTTTATTGGTGATTTGTTTATACTACCACGCGTTTGCATGTTAATTAACTTAATTAATTCACTTGGCTAAATTAATTGGTTAATTTATCATAAGGTGTCAATTCGTTTTTGGCCTATCAATTTTCATTTGATAATATTTATATCTTATAACTTTATAAGAAATTTCTTTTACAAATGGTAAAGGCTGTAACATAAGAAATTATGAAGTCAAAGTGAGTTAAATCTCTTATCTCTACATGCGTAATGAGAATATCCTTATCCTTATGATTAGTCAGTCAAGGATATCAATATTTTCCATCAAAAAAAAGATATTAATATTCTCTTATTTTATCATTAAAAATCTTATGACTTAATTGGTTGGCACATTCTAAATATTTGGTGTTTCTAACGAAAATATGTTATGTTCAAATCTCCTCTACCTTATTGTAACTATTAAATTATCAACAAAAAAGAATACTCATTTTATCCATATATTAATATATTCGTAGTCCGCTACCTTATTGTAACTATTGAATTATAAAAAATAAAAAAAAATAATCATTTTATCCATATATTAATATATCCATAGTCCACTGTGTTTTACAAATTAGTTTAAAATGCAATTTGGAGTTTAAACATCTCAAGGATCTTGGATAATGAATATCAGATTTTAAAGTTTGAAAAAAGAAACTCAAACCAAACAAACTTTATAAACTGTTTTTTGTTTGTATAAACTTCTACCAAACAGTTTTTCAATAACTAATTGTACTTTAGAACGTCAATTCACCTTGTAAGTCATTTTAAAGTTTGTAAGTCATGTGATCACCAAGACGAAGTATGTTGTTAATTACAGTCTAATATACTAAGTATGGCTTCCTTAACCATCATGATAATTTTTGAGAACGGAAAGATTAACAAGTAGTGTAACACCTAAGTTTCAGTAAATTCTTCATTTCGACTAGCTTAAAGATATATAAACACTTATAGTGTGACATCTAATTATTTCTCATAGACTATTATCCAATTTACAACTGTTAATTTGTGTGTGTTTTGAGAGAGAGAGAGAGAGACATACAATGATCCCTTTGAGGTTGATAATGGTCTTGTTAGCTTTCTTATTATGGAAGAGAATGGTATGTGCAAGTTGAGGAACATAATGCCCGGCATAGCTTTCTCCAGCAACATAAAAATCACGATTTTTATACTCAGGAAATCTTTTCAGCCAATTCAACAAAAACACATAATTATCTCCTGCAGTTCTTCTATCCCCACTCGTACTATAGTCCTTTGTTGTGTTGGAGTATGAAAATCCTACCCCAGCAGGAGACTCAAGGAACAAAACATTCGCGGCTGAAGAGAAAATTCAAATAAATAAACAAGTAAAATTGAAAATATGTTTTGGAAGAGAATGATAATTAATTAATTATATTATTAAATTTAGGAAAAAAAAACCATAAAATAAATTAATGTTATGAAAGTTATACCATAATTCCATGAAAATTTGTTTCTGTAAAGTGTTTTGCCATCACTGTGCACACGAAATGGCCCGAGCTCTTGCATTGCTCCATAAGCAAGAGATGAACAACCAGGACCTACGGAGAAATTAAGCAAGAATAATAATCATCAAATAGGAGCATATTATAACTAGCTAGGAAATTAAGCAAGAATAATAATCATCAAATAAGACCATATTATAACTAGGTGTCAGATATTATAGATGTAGATAACATTTCTACTCCGTTGTCAAATATAATATCGAGTTATAATATTTAATTTTTACATTTTTATTTTCAATTTAAATTGTATGCAAGTGCCTTTAACATTAAAATAAAAATACTAAAGTAAATTAATACCACCAGAACAAGGCTTCTTCTTATTTTGTGTAGTGTTATATATATGTAGTTTTAACTTTTAAGTGTTAGTTATGGGCTTCTTTAGGAACAATTGACTTTAGTTCAAAGTAAAAGTTTCTTGGGGGTAGTAATGCTTTTTATGAGGAAGGGCAACACCCTCAAAAATAAAATATATACTTTAATTTTTTTTTTTTTTTCCTTATCATCACTTATCCCTCCATGTCTATCTCTAAAAATTAAAAGAAAACAAATTAATAAAAAGAAAAAAGTATTTACTTCAGACAAAATAGCATGCATTTAATTACATGTGTTTCCACCATTTGACAGTGACATTAACTGGAGACTGAGATAGGATCAAGTATAGTACTGAATACCTCCATTAAGCCAAAGAAGAAGAGGCAATGAATCCTTAGAATGTTGAGCTTCAACAAAGTAATAATATAGTGCACGACCAGCTGATTTATCCACTGTGACATAGCCACCATATTGAGAGAAATTTACTTGGGTTTGTCCAGGCAATCTCTCAATCCTATCTTTCTCCTTCAACCCCTCCTGAGGATGAACACTGCTAGTTTCATTGAGATTGTCGATTGCCTCGAAAAAACTCGTGTCGAAGCCAGAACTTTTTTTCAATGTGGAATTGTGAAGATAGGCTAGAGTTTGTTCTTGCATTTTTTCATGAGTTTGAGACACAAAGCATGAAAGAATTAGCAAGGATAGAAGAATCCAATAAAAAGGTTTACTTTCCATTGTGTTTGTTTCTCTCCACTTAGACACACACGAGACACAAATATAAGGAAGAGATGAAAGGAAAAAGATAATGGATATGGATCTTAATTAAGCTATAGTTGTTTATATAATGTAGTAGAAGAAAGATGATTCCAAATGTGTATGTTTCAAAGATGCTATAGATCGATGTTAGTCATTAGTCAAAGATGCCTAGGAAGAAAAAACAAAAAGGTTAGTAGAATATGCTTTGTTTTATATTTACTACCGATAATAATATAATATAATATACTAATACTAATATTATAATTAATTGTGGGTAAGAATTTTCTACTACTATCCTAGTATTAGGGTTCAAATTAGATATAAATTAAGAATATATTTATTTATTATAATTGAAATAGAACAAAATAGATAGAAAATTTTAGAAAAATAGAAATAAGTTTAATTATGTGTGAAAGCACATCATGTGCAACCAAGTTTTATCACAACCAAAAACTTTAGATTTTAAATTATAAATTTTCTTATAAAATTCTTAAAATTAACATGCATCAATAATAATTTCATTTAGAATAAAATATATTTATTAGTAATTTTAATGTACTTATATATATACTGCATCACAAGACCAAAGCACGCACATCATACAATTTGTAATTCTTACATAAAAAAAGCTACATAGCATGTGCACGACTATAAAATCTGATTTTATGGCTGAAAAAAATAAGTTATGGCAGAATATCAAAATAATTTAAATTAAATAATAATAATAATAATAATAAAATCTTAATCGGAACAATATTTTTTTGACTTCTTGAAACTTTGACAATATATTCCACTTAATGAAAATTATGCAAATAATTTAATGTGGCCAAATGGTGCAGGCACAAATTAATTTAAAATCATATGTAAATTGAATTAAATATTTCAATAATATAATTAAAAGTGAACAATAAAATAAATAGCAAAATCAAAGAAAAAAAAATACTTCTAGTTACGTGACAAAAGTACATTGTCTAATATCATTAACAAAATGAAAGTAATAATACATTATCCATATAAATTAAAATAACCATAAAATAAAGAAAAATATTTCCTTTAAAATTTCTTTGAAATTTTTAATAATTAAATTAAATTTCTTGAAAATTTTCATTTATCATTAGCTTAGTTAAAAAAAAATTTCTTATCCTCATTCACCAAAAAAAAATTACCATGTTATTTTAATATAATTGCATGGCAAAAGCACATCATATAATGTGTAACATTTATATTGAGTCACATAATGCAAGTATTTTGCATCATGATATATATATATATATATATATATAAATAAGTGGATCATGTAATAGTATTTGATATGGTCAAAATAATGGGGAGTAAATAATTAATTTGTTCATGGTCTTCAATCATGTTCCTTTAAATAATGTTAATACTGAGGATGTGCTTGGTCATTTAATAACACATGCAATTTTCCCAATCTCGATGGCACCTTCCTTAAGGAATCCATCAAGGGCTTGTTGACAAATTTTTTGAACATTCCTCCGTTAATTTGTGCATCCCTTAAAAATGGAAGTATAACTTTATTTTATCGTGAGCTCTAGTTAACTCAACTAGTAAAGTTTTTTATTGTTGAATAAAAGATTTAGGGTTCAATCCTCGCCTAAACAAAAAACCGATTAATGTATTGGTCTAATGATAAGGAAATATCATCAGGAGCAGACGTCATAGATTGAAATTCTCTAAAAAAAAAAAATCGTTTTATCATACTAATGCAATAATGAAGATATAAAGTTTAATAGAATCATTTGGTGAGAAGTTAGACAAAGAAAATGATAAATTTCTTTCCTTTTATTTTTTTTAACTAAGCTAATGATATATGAAAATTTCAAGGTTTCTTTCTTCTTCTTCTTCTTCTTCTTTTTTTTTTTCTTTTTTTAAGGGTAAGCCTACTAAACCCTATTTTTAGTTAAGGGTGTTTGGTGGAAATGACAACCGATTGGCAAGCAATTTGTGACAAATGAATTGGGTGGGCTAGGGAGGGGGGAACAACAATGACAAAGGTATAGGGGGATGGTTTGTTGAGGAGATAATACCATTGGAACTTTGCATAAAACTGTTTTTTTAAACTAACATCATTGACAATAATACTTTGTTGGGTGTTTTTCCAAAATCATCTATATGCACCTCACATTGCACTCTTCTCACTCAAATTGCAAAATAGACCTTAATAACCTTGCCACATTATCCCACATGTACCACAATGGATTCTGAAACCACATTTTCGGAAGACAACACATTAAGGAGAATCTAATTGAGAAGTTAATATAACATCACTTAACCCCAAAAACTTAAATTTATGAATTAGGCTCCAATTATCTCCTTTACTTTTTTTCTACCCAATATTAATGGCAATAACAACTATGAGAGAGAGAGAGAGAGAGAGAGAGGTTTAAATCGAGATGCAATAGAGCTATAGGTATATGATTATAAGCAACCAATAAGAATATCCATGTGTAAGGATAAGATTTTATGTGATGAATGAGAACCACATGTAGGGTAAATTTAGTAAAAGGCTAGGCATATAGGATAAGATCTTACATAATGTTACATCATTTTTATTTTAAAAGAGAGTAAGATTTTTTTTTTTTTTTTTTTACTTGGTGTGACATCAATTTTTTTTTCTATTAAAAAGCAAGAGGTATCATAGTCATATCTAATTTCAAATGAAATAATATTAGATGAAAATTTTTAGATTTGCAATATTTTATTTAAAAAAATTATTAAAACTAACCGTATGCATTGCAACTAATCAGGGTTGGGTGGTCTTTTGAACAGCCTTGTTTTGATGGATTTTTTCATTATTATGTAATATTTGCATATTTTAAAATATGAAGCAAAGTGATTTTATATAAATTTAGCAATTTATATTATATCCATGACCAAATACCAATTATAGTTTCTCTTTTCTTTTACTGCTCAAAATACTTGTACTTATAACACATCCCACTTCTAAAACAACAACTAAGTTTTAATCCTAAAATTTTTGGGGTCAAATTATAATCTTCAATAGGCAAATAGAATCAATTAATTTTTTTTTTTCAGCCATTTTATTCTATTTATCCAAAATAATACTTTCTATTATTTTCTATATTGACATGTCATTTTTCCCAACTATTAATATTATTATTTTGACCTTTATCTACACTTTTTTGTCCTCTCTACATATCCGCTCGCACTTCTATAAATAAACTAAAAAATGCACATGCAACGGGTGACCCATAAAGAGACTTCAAATAATAGAGACAATATATGTCACACTCGATCACATAATTGTCTTGGACTCTAGAGTAATGGTCCAACATCTACACTATTCTTTTATAAAAATATCTATACTTTTATAAAGGAAATTGACCTTTTGGTGCCCACTTTTTAAAATGGTCCAAAATAACTGCACATTAATTTTTTTTAATTTAAAAAAAATAATAATAAAATAAAAATAAATAAATAAAAAAAACTCTAAGTTATAATGACAAATAAGAAAAAAACATATTTCAAATACTTAAATTTTAGATCATTTTTATAATTTAAAGCACAATTTTTGTTAATAGTAGCTTCTCACATTCGACTCTTTTTATGCGTGTTGAAGACTTTTGTTTTCTTTTATTTTTTCAAGAGAAATTGTTTCTCCTAAAAAGGAAATGAATAATGAATAATAAAAATAAAGTCTAGAAAAGTAATTAATTTCCACTGCTGTACTAGTGGGACTAGAAATATTGCAAACTTTGTGTCCTTCATCTGTTTAACTCTTAAACAACTTCAATATATGTGTATTACGTTAGTTTTGGAAGTAAAAATAGTATAAACCAAAGAGTTTTATTTTCTTAATAATATATAGTATAGATAATTTTCTATACTTTTCCGATTAAAAAAAGAAAGAAAAAGAAAATACATTTGTTTATAACTGCTTACACTTTTCTGATAGGAAAACGAAGCTTTTGTCGTTGATTAATTGAACAGTTGTGTTGTGGAATTAATTGAACAAAACAAATAAAAACAAAGGAGGATTGGAAAAGATGAGTACAAGACAAAAGACGACGACTCTAAGGATTAGATTGTCCTTGACTAATCAAAGTGGAGAGCTAAATTCTTTGTTGGTGTTAAAGATCGGTGGCTAACTGGCTATACACAAATGGACAACGAAGACCTAACATTTGCAATATTAAGAAAAGTAAAGTATCGAATGCCAAGCTATTAGCCTGTAAACAGGGACGGAACCAAGATTTGTTGCGTGGGGCTAGATTTTGACGACGAAGATCTAACATTTGCAATATTAAGAAAGAGAAAGTATCGAGTGTCAAGCTATTAGCCTGTAAACAATGGTGGAATTGGGATTTAAATCCAAAAAAAAGGTTCTTTAGCTGCGTTTAAAAAACGCAGCTATAGACCCCAAAAACGCGGCTATAGGATAGAGCCGCGTTTACTATAGCCGCGTTTACAAACACGGCCTAAACAACGCAGCAACAGGCTTATGGCCGCGTTTTTCAAAAACGCAGCTAAAGGTCAGACCTGAATTCGCGTTTTTAATCCGGTAGGATATATTGGGGCCTACAGCTGCGTTTTTGAAAAATGCCGCTTTGAGCTACATTAAAAACGTGGCTATAGGTTTTTCTATAAAAAATTAAATAAAAAAAAAAAATTTCTAGGTTTTTTTTTCCCCTAGAAAATTCAAAATTCAAATAAAAAAAATTCAAAATTAATCACAAATCCAAAAAATTCAAAATAAAATACAAACCAGAAAATTCAAAATCAAACACATCATACTCACAATACAAACACACCCAAAAAATTTAAAATCAAACACAAACCCAAAAATTCAAAATCAAACACAACATATTCACAATGCAAACAAACCCAAAAAATTTAAAACCAAACATAAACCCAGAAATTCAAAATCAAACACAACGTGCTCCAAAATATAAGAACACAAACCCATTTAAACGTAATCACAATATCAGCAACACAATAGTACAAATTCAAGCACAGATCCACAATAGCATCTCCTCCATTTTCTTACTAACTAAACATAAAATAACCAAAAAAAAAAAAAACTAGATCTATTGACAAATCAGTGTGCTTGAGATGAAGAAAAAAATGAAAAAAAAAAAAAAAAAAAAAAAACAGCAACTCCTAAGAAACAAAGGAAAAAAAAAAAAAGTTACCCAATGAAGAAGGAAGAAAGAAAAATGAAAAAAAAAAGAAAAAAGAGTTATCCAGATGTGAAGAAGGAAGAAAGAAAAAAGAAAAAAAGAAGAGTTACCCAGATGAGAAAAAAAAAAAAAAAAAATGGAAGAAGAAGAAGAACCTTATGGAGGAGCAAGTGAGCAAGTGAAGAATGAAGAGAGAAAAAAAAAGAAAAGGAGGGTAGGGGGAGAGAAAAATGGTGGGGCCAGCTATGTTCTCTCCAGGCCCACCAAATTGAGAAGAAAATGAAGAAGGTGTGTTTTGGACCAAATTGTCATTCCCCACCAATTGACAACTTTTTTGTCTTCTTTTTTAATTATTATTTAATAGAAAAATAACTGTAAATTTATATTAATTTCATTTTTTATTCTCTCATTTTTCATTTTAACCAAATAAATGAATTTTTCATATCTCTACTTTTCTTTCCTCCTAACTAAACACACAAATGGTTTAAACTTTTTTATCTTTCCATTTTTTTACCCCTCCAACCAAACGGACTCTAAGAGTTTAAGCCATATCCATAAAGAAGAAACTTTAATAGTAGATGCAAAGAGATGGATAAGGATTAGAGGACGAAGAAATATTTTGAAAGGTTAAAGTGAATTGGCTGTATGGAAGTAGACAAAAATTAAGCTTTCTTTAACGCTATTCTGAGACCACAAAGAAATAATATTATAGGATGTTAAGTTTTGTTGCTACGGATATGTTTTGTCAAAATAATAAATTTAATATTTAGAAAAAAAGTATCGCATACTTTGTAATAACTCTCACCTATTCAAATAAAATAAACAAATGAACTCTTAATAAAATAAAATAAAAACATTTTATTGATACATAAAACACTATACACACTTTGCTGCAAACCAAATACAATATATCTTGGTTCAAATAATGTTAGGGACATAAAAAAATCTACAAATTTTGTCATAACTTGTTACATGATGAATTGTGAGTAGTAAATGTAAAATGGTAGGTTCATACCTTCACTACTTATAACCTGTCAAATAACGAGTTGTGACCACAAAGTTGTGGACCTTTTTGTATTCTTATTCAAGGGCGCGCTAATGCAATCGATGGGATTGACTCTCATATGAAAGGAAGAAGAAAATTATCCTATACTGGGAAAATTTGTATAGAATGCATGCACGATTATCCTATACCGCCCTCCATAGTCAACAAAGGAGATGAGGCACTAATAGTCTATTTTCTAAAAGGTGGAAGAAAATTATACTGCAAGTTGAAAGTGTTGGATTTGTGTGAAGATCAGAAGAGTCAACAAAAGCAACTCTTCTTCATTCAGAACTCTACTCCACGTGTTTCTCGAAAAGAAAAAAACAAAAGAACTCTACTAAGTATACTTCACGTTGTTAGTTTTCTTCACAATTTTTTTTTTTTTTTTGAATCAATTTTCTTCACAATTTGAATGTGAAAGACAACCTAATTTAACAACATGCAAATGACACATGTAAACTATTTTAAGATCGAATAATCACCCTCTAATTGCTAAAATTTAATCTTATATATAGCAGGAAGCAACCCAACAAGTTGCAACTGATTCTATGTATATAGAATATAGATGAATATATGCAAGAAATTGTGAGGAAACTCATGAGAGCCTCTAAAAGCCTGAGATGAACATGGGTCAATTGAAAAATCATGCACCTAGTGACCACCTCAACATGAAGTATTAAAGCTAATGTAAATGAGGAATGAATCATAATTGAATTGTGGGTGGACTTGTCAAAATAATATTGGCATTTCGGGAATGCATAAAAATAGGTCAGGAAATGTGGTTTTTCAACAGCCCAACAAGTGTCGTATGGCTAGAACAACCTCTGCACAAAGTGTTCAAGCCCAAAGCTCCACCAGAAGAACACCCTTCTTTGCCAAGAATCTCTCTATTTTTTGTGTGAGTATTGTAGTTACTTGGATTGAGTCTGAATGAGTCTATATATAGGCTCAATGGGCCTCACGAAATTATTACCCAATTCATTCTAATTAATTAGGTCTATTATTCTGATTTAGTGGGTGTTATAAGATTAATTGTTAGACATTAATCTGATGGGCACGTATCTAGCCCAATATCTGAGTCAATACATTTTAGCCCATTAATCACCACAATTAAAAAGAATAAAAAAGTCTCTCTCCTTTTCAATGTGGGATTAAACATTCTCACTAACTCCTCATCTCCCATATTTACTCCCACATCTTTACATTTATGTTATTACATTTATTCATTTTTTATTTATTTAAAATTAAAATGCTCCAACAGCATTAGTGATTAGACAGGTAGACACCGTTTTACGTATACTCTCCAGTCTCCATTTGGAAGGAAGAAATGAAAGGCCTGAAGCTCAAATTTGTGCTAAGGAATGTAAATAGAATAGCTCATAAACTAGCCTCTTTTGGTTTAACATATGATGAAGAGTATGAGTACCTATGGATTGCAAATTCTTTTTAAGTCTTAGTTGACGGCTGTACCCAATTGTTGAGTGGATAAAAGAATGTAGTGTACTTTATTATGAGAAATGTCAGGACACAATGGAGACTCGTAGGCTTTCAAGAATCATATAACTCAACTACTTTCAAGTGTTTTTAACAAATAAGTTCAGTATTCAAATTTTCATCCCTAATAATCAAATTATAAAAATAATTTATATAATATCTCGAAACTTAAGCATTTATTATTATTACGTTTCTGTTGAACTATATCAGGAGTCATGTCATCATTTTCTTTCCATCATTTCTTTAAAAAGTATGTATATAAATATTAATGTGTGCAATAATGCATAATACCTTTACATGCAAGTCATTTTCCTGGGTATTTTTTTGTGGTATACCAACTTTCACTACATGGTACCAAATTCAACTTGAATAAAACCTTCAACAGACACATAGAATCACAAACGCATACATGATAATTTAGTTAAAAATATTAATGTGATAACAAATTTGATTGATGTTAGTTTAACAACAAACCGCTTCCATTACATTGGAGTACATTACTTATCATATGTTATGGTTTTGCTTTCCATCATCACTTTATTATTATTGTAATTATTACTAATTTTTTGAGTTATGTTTACTAATTATAATTTGGCATTTGGTCCACTGTGTTCTAGTTCGGTCAACTTTGGTCCAGTTCAGTCTAGTAATTTCTGTCTAATTCAATCCATTTAGGTCAACTTTAGTGCATTTGGTCTATTTCGGTCCAGTTCGATCCACTTCAGTCTAATTCGGTCCTTCAATCCATTTTGGTCCACATTAGTCCAATTTGGTCCATTATGTCTATTTCGGCCCTCTTAAGTTCATTTAGGTCTAATTCAGTTTATTTAATCTAATTCAATCCAATTCGGTCTTCTTGGTCTATATCATCCACTTTGGTCCAACTCAATCTATTCTGTCCATTTTAACCCACTTCGGTCCATTTTAGTGTACTAATTTAAGAACGAGAAAAATAGGTTTTGGTTAGTACTATCAGTTATTTAAGTAATATTAATTATAATTATATAATAAAATTTGATTATAATGATAATAATAATTTTCTTAAGATAATAAGAAATTTGAAACTTAAAAATTTCAATTGTTCCAAGAGAAATGAAGAAAATATAATGCCTAACAACTTAATTAAAATAATATAGACCACTTCAAAAAAAGAATAATATCAATAAAAATAAACACCAAATATTATAAAAGTAAATATTTGTAAAAATAAAAGAGGATGTAAATTATTTTTATACATTGTTCAATTTAATAGTAAACAAATTATCGACAATATAATTTAGAAAATAAATTATACATAATAATATATCTCAAAATAATTAGGTCTATGACTAGTAATAATAATAATACCTTAATAGCATCATGTACTAAGCATAATTCACTATGTTAGCAATTGTGAAAAAATTTTGTCCCTCGTAATGTTTCCAACGAAGACATCCAACATAAATAAATAAATTTATATAAAATAAGAATTTATAAAATTTATATCTCTATATATTAAGAGGATTTAGAAAGTTAGGTACACCTTTAAAAAATGTCAAAAATACTCCTAAGCTAATTAGATAATCTTTATTCTTAAAAAGTAAAAAATAGAGTTAAAATTGTAACTCAACAAAATTATTAAAAAAAAAAAAAAAAAAACTACTAGAAAAAACTTTTTTCTTAAAAATTAATCCTCTATTTAAATATATCTCACATACGATTGAAATTTTTTTCCTAAAAATAAGCGCACACTAAACCCAGCAGTTTACTCTATTTTAAATCCTAAATTTTAGTTTTTTAAAAATCAATTTCTTTGTAATCTCACTAACAATACACAAATTTAAATTGAAAAATTAAATTATACTCAAAATTTAAAAAAAAATGAAAAAAAAAAAAAAAAAAACCTCATATAAATAAATAAAAAAACAGCATTACCGTTACTGAAATGTACATGCGGTTTGTTTGTTTGTTTGATAAATTTAATGATTAAACGGTTTTAAGTAAAAAAAACAAAAATCACTTTGGTGGTCGTTGTGCTATCTTTCTTTCTCGTTAGGCTTAGAAATTAGCGGCAGCGAGCGCCAAAGAGCTGCCACAGGCCACAGAAGCAAAAAGGCGACGATGGGACCCACGCCCAGTTCATCAAACGACAGGTCGGAGAGGAAGAAGAGGAACACGAAAACGACAATCCAGTCCCTCGAACACGACACCCTCTGTATGATCTTCACGCTTCTCGACTTCTTCGACCTCGTTCGTTGTTCCGCTGTCTGCAAATACTGGTTCTCTCTCTCTCTCTCTCTCTCTCTCAAATTTCTTTTGATAATTAAGCACAAAGTTATGATCTTTCCAAATTATTATAGAAATTCAAATGGGTATTAGCTTTAATGACAAAAGTGACTTGGGTTATGCGAATTGAGATAATCTATAGAGTTCTTAGGATAATCCCACCATGGAGTTGCTGAAAATCATAGCCATCCGTTTTTTTTTTTTTTTTTTTTTTATGTAAATGAATTAGATTTTGTCACATTGTCAATAATTTAAATAAATATTTAATATGGTCACTTCCTCAAAATAAATAAATGATGGTGATGTGGAAAAATCTAATTAATCCACCAATTTCAAAATTTATGAATATAATTTTAGTACCCCATGATGGAATTACCTTAAGAACTCTAGAGGATCGTGATCCGAGTAATGGTAGATGATGTATACTACTAGACATTGAGTACATTTTTGTTGTGAATTGATGTGGACTTGCCGGCCGGTTATGCATGGCATCATAATTCAGCTTCCAAATTGGTTTGTAACAAAATTGCAATAGAACTCATGATACCTAGAGCAATTTTCATGTGAATTGGAATTATAGGAGAGGACACATTATATGAGTTTGTAACGATACTATTAATACTGAATAGAGACAAGTCCGAAGGGATTCTTCTTTATAAAGGTTTCCTGCTTTTTGTGATAAGTTTGTATGTCATTCATATATGTCTAGTTACCCCACACACACACACAGATGTAGTTATATGTCTGACCAATTTACTTTCTCAATGCCTTTTATGAAGGAATACGATTATTTATAAGTCTAAATTGCTGCGGGAATTCTACGCCAAGCAGAAGCAGAACTCCACAGATTTTTCCAATAAGTCTACATGCTCAGAGACATCTTTAAAGACATACTTAGAGGAGCTTGCCATGGAGCATCACAGATTCTCCTTACAAGAAGGTTTGATCGATATTGATCAATGGAAAGGTCATTCAGTTGGGTAAATCCTCTTCTTCTTGTTTAGTTGTCACTTATACGTAAGTTCTTTGTGAATGATTACTTGTTATATTACGCAAGAACAATCTGAATATAGTTGGAGGTAGAGTATGAACATTTGAAAAGTCTCTGAGTACTATGTTGATAGGCATAAGGTACTCGAGAGTCTGTTGTGCTATTAAACTGTTCTCTCTTATAAAACAGTTGTTATGTAGTTGTTTCGAAGTCAATTTAGATCAAATTATGTTAAAACTTCAGAATCATGGAAACTAAAATATCATCAGGGAAGAAACTTCGCTCTACAGTAGCTTTTGTCAATTGATTCTTAGAGTGAACTAAAGAATCTGGGCTGTTTAATAATAACCTTTAGCAAGCTCATTTGGTAACACGTAAATCAGGTCTTAAATTAAAAGGACTATATAGAGATATTTAGTAACAGCATACTTAATGTTGAAAGTAGACCACACTCTCTGCTGCAATTTTGTGTTCTTATTGAACTGACCCTTTATTCCATTATAATCTAATCCATTAAGCGTTCACCCATCACATAAACAACAATCACGTTGCCACCATCATCACAATGACCATTACCCAAGTTACACCATCATTGTCACCACAAAAAGGTTAAGGCAATCGTAGATTGGTCCAGCCCAAAAATAATTATGACATTTAGAGTTTCATGGGCTTGCTTCCTTTTACCATAGGTTCATCGGAAGATTTGTATTATCATGTCCTCCATTACTAATTGTATGAAACAAGGTGTGTTTAAATGAACAAATACTACTAAAATGGCATTTAAGGAGGTCAAACAAAAGATGACCTAGGCACCTATCATGTGCCTTGCAGATTTCAAAAAAAAGTCTTTCAAGTAAAATGTGACACTTCAAATATTAGCATAGGTGGATTACTTGGTCAAGAGCAGCATCTAGTAGCTTATTGTAGTGGAAAAATGAATAAGGCTAAACAAAGGTATTCAACACCATTATCTTCTCTCACAAAAATTTGTTATCTATTTTGACCATGAAAGCCCTATGCAACCTCAACTCTCATAAGAAGTTAAATTTTAGGCATGGTTGTTAGGTTGAGTTCCTACAATGCTACTTATTTGTAGTAAAACTTTCGGTAGGAGTTGAGAATAAAGCACCTAATTCTGTTAGTTGAAGGGTATCCTTGCTATCAATCATGAGCGTCCTTGCTATCAATCATGAGCATTAAGGTTACAGGTTCAAGAGACTTAAGGAGGGGTATGAATTGCGCCCAGACTTTGAAGAGATATATAGTTCCCTATTTAGTGAATCCGTCTACAATCTTCAAGATGGGTATTTCTCCAAAGACAATTATGTAGCCCATGAACTTCAGTTAGATTTCCTAGCATGGGAGATTATGTAGGAGGTCTTTCAAACATTTTGGTTTGGGTAAGATAATTGAGAAAGTAAAATTTCAATTAAATTGATCAGCCTTAGTGAGACACTGCCAAGATAATTGGGAAATGTTGAAATGTCAATTGGCCAAACATCACAAGCAACGCCAGTCTTTATATCCCACTACCTTTCCCAGATTTTCCCTTGTCATGATATGAGCATGGACTTTGTTTTAGGATTGCCACATACCTTTAGATGAGCATATTGTTTCTACCAAGGATTGAGGAATTCAACACTCTCTAGTTTGTTGGTGAGGATGGCTAGATTATGATCGCACATGGATTACTTGTTTTGAGCCAGTAGATTGACCCAAACTTGCTTGAGTTCAGAAGTGCCATGAGTCACACACAATGGGTCAAGTTATTCTAAGCTTAAGGGAGTTGGTGCTAACACAAGATATAGGCCTCCCATAAAACAGACTTATGGATGTAGACGCGAAAAAGATAGCCCAACTAGTGGCCTTATGGATGGAGCCTGCTATTAGTTGGGCCTAAGGCCTAATCACTTAATGTCTAGGATTTATTGTATCTATGTAATTGGTTATTTTATTTTCTAATTAGGTTTAGGAATTTAAATGCTTTTCTTACTAGGGAAAAACAGTTAGTTTCTTTTTCTACTAGTATAATAAATTTGGAACTCTATTTATGGAACCCAGGGTTCAATATTGTATTGAAGTTTGCTTGATTAATAAAACTCTCTTTTGGAATTTTGCCAATGGTCTGATGCTGACTCTAGCCAATCCTAAGGTGTCAATTCCTATGTTTATTCTCTCTTGTTTGGTGCTTTATTCAGTCAAGTCTAGGTGCTAATTCCTAGTCTTTTTCTTGAATTTTTCTATTCTTCAATTTTGTAATTGCATCTGTTTTGTTTTTTTCTTGTGTCATTTGTGCATGGTTTTTGTCTGTTTTATAATTGAAGAAATTTTTTCTAGAAGTATGAGGATCTGCTATTTTTTTCATTTATAGGGTTGGGTTGATGTTTTGCAGGATATCTCTATTGTTATGAAAATATGAACTTTATCAAATCTTTAGCAGATGCACATTATGGGGGTAAATATAACATTTTCATCAAAATGTCAAAGTTTGGTATATCTCTAGAGGCATCCCATGCTTGTTATCCTAATTATGTAAAATTGTACGAGTTACATGTGGATTGTGTGTGTAGGTGTGAACAGGCAAATCTTGGGTAGTGGATTTTATTTTTCTAACCTTGCCTTCTATTAGGTTTAATCAGTGCCGAATGAAGATGGGCTTGATTCTCACTGGCAAAGGTGATAAGGTATAGTATCATGTATGCTAAGTTGCTACCTACAATGCCATTCTAAGGATTGTAATAATTACTATTCAACTCTTATGTTTCTCCGCTGGTGAGAGTAGATTTTGTTTTATGCTTTGCATCATAATACTGTTAACTTATTTCATGTGAATGATGCTAGGTAATGCGTCTCTGGTCGCTAGAAAGCTACAAATGTGTGGAAGAATATGCTGTTCCAGACACAGTTCCTCTAGTTGACTTTGATTTTGATGAGAGTAAGGTAACATTAATAAATCAATGCTTCGAGTGTCTTTGTGTATGTGAAACTTGACCTATACTCCAAAAAATTAGTTTGAGGATTCATGTTGATGTGTTTACCATTTTTTTTATAACTATGTTAATGTGTTTATCATGAAGTATGAATTTCAATTTGGTAATGTTTTCTATGGCATTGCTTCTTCTAAATGGAGTGATAAGTAATGAATGCATCTTCATCTAAAGAATTCACAAAATTCGTTAGTGCAAATTTTATGACTAATCTCATGAATTAGCCTCTAAAGATTCCTCCAACATGCTATTAGAATTGCAGAATGGTTCTACCTTTATCAGAGGTTTAAGTAGCAGGCCTGAAGTTCAACATCTTTCTTTTCTGCCTCCTGTAAATTTATTTTTATGGTTACAAATGAGTGATAGGCCAATATTATTTGATATTTCATGTTTGGTCTCAGAAGCTAATAAACTTTTTATTGGATTAAATTGTTTTGTTTTATTGAAAGGCTACAGATGGATAATTTTATGGATCTCTTTACGTTATCTAATTTCAGAATGTATTATTTATCTTTCTAGATTGTTGGTTTGGTTGGTACTCGTATATGCATATGGAGGCGAAATGGGAAAAGAATTATATTTCCATCAAATGAAGGCACGTTTGCGAAAGGTTTATGCATGCGGTATGTGGAATTTTCTCGTTATCTTGATTTATGAATAGCTGTAATTATTATGATGCAACTAGCATATTACATGCATGGTATGGATATCTATAATACTAAAGGGATGTCATGAAAGAGGGAACCAGAGATTCCGATGCCATGACATTTGTAAGTTCAAGCTATTTTGCACACAACCAAGCATCATCATAAGGGAATTTCATATATGATTTCTTTCACCATGCAGTGATGCCTGTCTGAATATGTACTTACTGGCTTCTGCTGATGGCACTCTTGGAGATCCCATCTCAATGGATTATTACTGTGATGTCCTTTAAGTCTATGAACCTTACCACTAGCAGGATTAAATCCTATACAAGACTGTTGTTTGTTGGATGTTTTCCTAAATTCTGAATCAAGAAAATATAATTGGTACAAGTTCTTTTTGGCATATTCCCCCCCCCCCCCCCCCCCCTCCCTCTTTTAATCATGTAGATGGCTGGAGAAGTGTGTGGCAATCTTTTAAGTATACAAACTGGTTTTTAATTTTGATTTTTAATTTGTAAAATTAAGATTATTAACTATACAAAGCAGTTCTTTTATGTGAAGTGAAAATTTCTGATCTTGTATTTTTATTATTTATTTGTTTATGCTTGTTAAGTGGTCCTTTAGATAGTGGTACCAATGTATTAGTCCACCATCTTGAAACAAGTTTGTAAGTCACAAAGTGGATTCATCATTTAGAAAGATTGATAGTAGAAGTAACCTTTGCTATACACAGTGGTGGGAGGGGTGGCTTTGCAAAATGGAGGTTTAAAAGAGAGAAGGGGGCAATGCTATTGTGCTACTTTGAGGTAAGAATACCCATGAAGATTTAGTTAGAACCAAACCTACCATTTAGCTCATATAAGTGTGATTAAAAAAATCTTGAGATAAATGCTTCCCTTCAGCACCTATCAAGAGCTTAAGCTTTAGATATCCTACTTGCTAGAGAATAATTAAAGTTACCTGTATGTTGAAGACCCATGTCGTTAATGCTATTCATGATTGATTCCAAACTGTAACTTAATTATTTGGCTCCTTATAATTTCTCTAACTTATCATTAGGATATTAACATTCAAAGTAAAGTGTTATGTTTGCTTGTTTTGTGCAAAAACAATCTGATTCCTTTCCTGCTTACAGTTACAATGATCCAGAGGCAGTGGTCGGATGTGAGGATGGCACAGCTCGTTTATTTGACATGTACAGTAGAAAGTGTTCTCGAATAATTAGGTATGGTGTCAAAAAATTTATAAAGTGGAATGTGTTGCTATTTCCTTGGTTAGCTGTGTTGTAACAACTCAGTCAATATCTAATCCATCTTGGGCATCACAATTTCCCTCACTTAAATCCATCTGTGCTATAACATTAAAGGACTAGTCTACTCACAATTGAGACTCCTTGCAGTTGTTAATAAAGCCTAAATCAATCCTTTATATGCCCAATGTGGTACTCAGCATACACCCACACAATACACACTCAGCCAATGTCTAATAGTTTTGGGGCATCAAACTTATGCACTCCCCTCACTTTCCACAATTGGATGAATCTGTCTAGGTCAATGGATGTAGCAGTACTGCATAGCTGTTTATCCTTTCCTTAGGAGCCATAATGAACATGCCCAGTACATATTATAGGAGACCTCATGGATGCTGATGAGAAAGAACTCTCACTGTAGTCTATTCCATTTAAGTTAAGAGTATTTCTTTTCAACTGAAGTCCTGAGCATTACAGAAGTATGCATTTAGACAGTAATCAGTGGTTTGTGGATGTGGGAATCATATTGAACTTTTAATTGCAGGATGCGAGCTGGGCCTGTAACATGCTTATGTTTGAGCGATGATCAGTTGATACTTAGTGGTTCCTCTCTTGGGAGCATCACAGTCTCGGGTATTTTATCTGATCAGCAGGTAGCAACACTAAGATCAAGAATAACAATAGGAGGTACTCTATTCCTGCTCTGTCAGAAATCTTTTGGCCATGTTTATATATTGTTCATCAGCCTTTTAGATCCTCTGAAATTTGCTTATTGGCATTGATGTGTATGACACTGTTTTTGTTTCCATTGTCATCTTTTATTAGATCAGTTATTTTATTTCTTTTTGTATTGAGATTAAAGCTTGGTGAGTTGAGTTGAGTTGAGTTTTGTTGATGTATATATAGATAAACATGATATTATTGGAAAGTGTGAAGTGGAGCTGGGTTGTCTGTGGCAATATTTCCACCTGACATCACACTCCTATTTTTGCATTTTGGCTATTTGGGGACCTTGTGTCCTTTTTGAAAATCTACATGTCTAAGTCTTCTATATTGTTTGAGATCGTGTCCAACACCTAAACCTCATTTAGGCATGGGCTATATATGTGCTATGTTACTTTATATTTTTCATGTGGGTAGAATGTCCTTTTGTATATGCTCATTCGTCCTTGTTGGATCAACTTTTCTCATTGAAAGTAATACAGTAGACTTCCAGTTCCTGAATAAAGTGGATGCTTTTGTGTGACCTGCTGTCACAAAATGCTTATTAGTTTGAAGCATTTTTTTTCTTCTACTTCTCTTGAACTTACCAGGGCATTGTTCTTCATTTGTAAGCGCATAAACTTTCAACTTCTCCTGACAGGCATAAAGACTTTGTGTTACAATGCTTGCTCACATCTAGTGTTTGCTGGATCAACGTCTGGATATACATCTTGTTGGGACCTTAGGTATGCATGTATTAGTTCTAAATACTATATATGAATTAAACTTCAAGAGAGTTTTATTTCATAGCATGAGCTTTTTGATTTTCTGAGGAGAATCTATGTTGTCATTTTCAAATATGTAGCTAGTGGTAGATGAAAAAACCAGTACTTTATGTGGCCCATAAGCTTTTACCACCAGATCATAACACCCAATAGGCCATAACGTTCTGATTGTAGAATCTGTATCTTGGAGAAAATATCACGACGTGAAGTGTAACCCCAAATGAGTGATATTTCAGCTCAAATTGATGAGGATTTATCTTTACATTTTAGCTTAAGAAGATAAGAGGACAACTTAAACAAAATAAATAAAATAGCAAAAGCTGAATGTATATTGCAACCAGCAAAAGCTGTGATGTCTACAAAATCACCTATTGTTATGATCTTAAATTTTTCATCTCTCTATTTTTTTTTTAATGTAAATAGGCAATAAAATGAATACCAGGACAATTTTTGGAATTTTATTATGGATTCTTATTATTGGTCAGTTACCAATTCTGTTAATGGTAATATTCAGGACAATGAGATCTCTATGGGAAACACGAGTGAGTCCAAATGTTGTTTATTCTGTCCAACACCTGCGAAGTGACAAGTCAACTTTAGTTGTTGGTGGAATAGATGGTGTGCTACGCACATTAGATCAAAACACAGGTCAAGTTCTTGCAAGCTGCGTCATGGAAGGTAACGCGTTATCAAGCTCCCAGAACACGAATGGAGCTACCGAAAAAAGGAAAGGAAGAAGGCTTTCAGAGGGTATGCCCATTGACAGCATTCCTAAAAGTGCTCGACCTCCCATCACATGCCTGGCTGTTGGGATGAAGAAGGTTGTCACTGCACATAATGGTAGGCACATCAGACTCTGGAAATTCAATAGCTGACATGACCTGCTGGTTTTAATGTACTGGTGGTTTAAATGTTCAATTTGAGTAGTTTATAATAAACATGTTTTCATTTTTTTTTTTGTATGATATGATTTTTAGAGACATTTCATATCTGCCATTTTGTGAGATTTGATTAGAACTGATGTGAGCTAAAACATGTAGAGAAAAGGGTTTCAAAATTCAGTTGTGTATGATGAGCCGTGCCAAATTTGAAGTTCAGAGAGAGAACCCAACTTGGTCAGGCCCAAGGCATACGGTCTATTACTTTAATGCCCCACCTGGTCACAAACCCACGTAACTAGGCTCCGCAATAGAACCACGTGACTCAGGTCTTATGGGAATTGGAATCAGATAAATAGTTTCCGATGTGGGATCTCACTAGAATGCAATTGCATAAAATTTTGTATGGTGTTAAGAATATTAGCCATTTGGTGAACACCTTTTTACACTGCCAAAAAAGTCTCTAAAAATAGTAAAATACCACACATTCTTAACATGGCTCTTACCAAAATGAAAAATAATAATAATAATAATGCTATTCGTTGTTTCTGCTCACAAGAAAGACCCTCAAAATAACACACATTTTAACAATGATGTGAGCTGAAACAGGGAAAGTTTTACTTCCAAATAATCAGTGATTACTTCCAAAACCTAATTAAGTGGTTGCAACCAATCATCTGTTATTACACATCTTTGTTCTTAAATCAAGTCATTTATTTTATGTCATTCATTCTTCAAAGCTTATGATTTCATCCTAAAACATGTTAAAAAAGCTGATCAATTCACAAGATACCAAAAGTCTAATAATTTCCATTTATCACAAAGTAATTAATAATAATATTAACCTTATGTGCATACGCCTCCCACCTCAAAACTCGGTTAATGGTGTCATTCTAGCTCATATTTAGTCCTTCAATGCCTCCTTAATCCTCCTTTGCAATGAGCTAATCATGTACCAAATCCACGCTTCATGTCTAGATTCGAAGGGTTGCAATGTTGTGGTTGATGCAATGGTTGCCTAGTTTGCTAGTCTTTGGAACTTAACTATTAGGGTTCTTGTAGATGTAGATGAAATAGGGGGCTCTTGAGTGGCTGCAAATAATATTTATTTAAAATAATTATTTAATTTTGATAGTTAGAACTTGCTCAATTATTTTTTGAGATCATTAAATACTGCAAAATTATAATTATCTTTTAATTGGGCCACTGATAATCAAAAATGATATTGAATTTCATTTCTTTGTCTCAATAACTAATCAAAATCAATTTTTAATTCCATGCAATCAAGTTCAGATTAGAATATATTCTTAACCAATGCATGTTAAGCTTTCTTCCAAATTGATTGAAACCCTAGTTCTTGCCTAAAATAAATCTTTTTTACTCTCAAATTGCATAACGATCTATTCTTAAATGAATTTTCACTCTAGGCTATATGTTATTTTATGAACATCTAAAATGAGATATTTACACTCTTAACAAACAATTCATAGAAAACCATCCATTGATCTTTGAGTAGAATCAAACCATACTATACCAATGGGTTGGATCCTTCAATACTTTGCACCCCTTAGTGAAAATGGGGTGATGAGGTTTGACAAAAGGGTTAGGCAAGAAAAGATTTGCTCCTCTCCCCCTATCTTAGTATCTTGGGAGTATTTACCTAAATACCTCTATATGTACATTTTATATTATTAAGTGGTATACCGTTAATTGGGAGATGTACAAAGTGTAGCTTTATTCTAACCTTATATATAGTTTGTCCTTTAAAAAAAAAATTATTTTTTATATATAACATCCATTTTTTTTTTCTTGGAAAAAGAGTTTTGGGAATCTCCATTTGAATTTTTGGAAAAGTTAGAAGCAGAAGAATTCACCTTTTTTAATTTTTAAGTTTTTGAGAATCATTATAAAAAGACTTGCTAAACTTCATTTTTCACTTTTTGGAAAATTTTAAAAATTTATTTGATGTAAAGATTTTAAAAACTTCTTTGAGAATTTACTGGAAACATATATTTTACAACTTCTTTCTTTCTTTCATTTTTTTGGGAAAACTTGATTACATAGACAGACTTTTTTAAAGGGGCACACAACTAGGTTAATGCAGTAGCAGAGCCAACATTTCAATTCAAGTAGGCAAGATTGGAAGCAAAATTAATTCTAGAAATATATCTAATATTACTAAAAATAAATAAAAACTTATAATTATGTAATTGTCATACAAAATATCCTATAATGGAATTTTTTCATTACGAGGTTAATTTATCGTTAAAATTATAGTAATATACCTAGAAAGTCGTATATTATCTCACTATCTTGATTACTTTAAAAAATATTAGGTAGAATTCAACTTTCTCCCTATATTCTTTTAATAATTTACTATATGAGCTTTAGTAAAAACCTAGGTATTGAAACTATAAAATAGTCAACATATTGAAAGAAAAAGGATTAGTAGAGGGATTGGACAATCAGGAATTCAATGCCTTGTGAAGATAAAATATCAGTAATGTTAACTTTTTTTTTTTTTTTTTTTTTGTAATTATTTAAATTTAACCGGCTACATGCTTAAATGTCATGAATTTGATACTAACATAAAAAGTGATATGAAATGGGACAATTGAATTTCAATTGTTGTGAAATGCCATTAGTAGCCTAAGTTAAGTTTCAAGGAAATTAAAATTATGTTTATCCCGCTGTTTTTTATTAAGTATTATTTTATGGTATGTGGGGATGGATAAGCAAAATAATCAGATTTGAGGTGAGCTTGATTAAGAGCTAACTGACTGAAATTATTTTTGGAATGAAAATTGAATTGCACAATCATGTACAAGTAGATTTCTTGAATTTGGCAGGGTCAACCCATTGTAAAGATTGAAATCAGGTGTTAAACCTTTACCATATTTTCATTTCAAAATATAAATGTTTCAACCTCAACTTTAATAATTCAATCTGCAAATCAAGTTGTAGAACTAGGAAACACGGTGTGGATTCGGGTTTGGGTTTGATGCGGCAACACAGCAATTTTTGAAAAAGTAGGACGTGGGTGTGGCAAAATACATTTATTAATTAATTATTAAATATATTTTTATTTACATCTTCTATATATTGCTAAGAATTTTTTTCATAGAATGTAAACATATATCAATTTAATAGCAATAGTAGATAATAAAGTAAATACATAACCATTACATGATGTTCATAAATTAGAATACAATATCGAAAGTTTAAGACTAAAACTAAATAAAAGATAAATTTGAAATTAACATTTTTTTTATATATAAGTATTTCAGCCTGCATGGGGTCCAATTTCAAACAAAATAAGACCAAATCAGGTCCTATTTTAGACCATTTTGGACCGAATCGGACCGCGTTGGTGAAAATAAATAAATAAATTTGTCGGAGGATGTGCGTGCAGCCGCATCCATAGCTGCATAGCGCATCCACACGAATCCGACTCGGGTGCGTCGACTAAAACAGTGTACTTGTGCTTCGTTGTTGTAGAAGAAGAGTGTAGAAATGAACTAGGATAGATAGAGTGAAGGACCTAAAACTGCCCGCATTTGTGCGTGGAGGTGCTTTTTACTTTTTCATGACAGCCCAATGGCAATGGGTTTGCTAATGATATTGGGTAGTCATGACTCTCTTTGAGAGATACACTCCACACTTAATGGTTCTGAAAGAAATGATTCATTCTCTTAAAAAAACTCAAGGGCTATCCAATTAATGGTACACCAACTGTTTCATGGTCTTTTCTTTCCTTTTCTTTTTTCTTTTTTTTAATGAGGTAAAGACTTTATTGCAAACCAAGGAAAAAAACAAATAGATCAAATCAAACAGAGCAGCTAGAACTTGATATAGGACACAATTTACTATTTAATTATTGTAATTTATTATTTTTGGTAGGTAGTTTTATGTAATTTTCATTATTTTATGTTTGGGGTTTTTATTTCTTTGTTTTAGGTGTTTTTAATATTGTTTGGGTTTTATATGCTTTCATAGCCGCCTTAGGTTTACTAGTCACCCTAGGTTTTCTTTTTACTATTTAAACACATTGTACCGTCCAAAGGCAGTTCAGTTTTGAGATTTATAAAAAATTCATACTTTAGCTATTGTTTTTCTCTGTGGATTCAAGGAATCCCACGTAGATTCAAGATTTACTACAAGAAATTAACAATTTAGTTTCTACTCCATCAAAGAGAGTATTGTGTGTGCTTTCTTTAGACTTCGGCAACATCAGAACTTGGCCTCCACAAATATTACATTTACAAAATCAAAGTTTGAACTACTAAGAACATTGTCCAAATATTTCATTGTCATATGTGTAATAAAACAAGGCTTGACTATCCTCATTCTATAGCACTAGCAGGACAAAGAAAAGTGACTAATAAGCTCCTAGTAAAACTAGAAACCAAGTAAAAAAGAAAAGGAAGATTCTTGTTGCTAAAATCTGTGATTACAAGCACTAACTAAAATACAATGGATTATTCTACTTTTATTCTATGGATTACAACTCTAATAAGGAAGCAAAAGAAGCGGGAAAGATAACTAACTCTAACAACTGTCCTAAAAACACTCCACCAATGATAAATGGCTACCTGTCAACTATAACTAACCAACGGCTAATACCCTCACGTGCCTTTCACATGCTTCACTTTTCTTTCTAAAACTACAAGCAGTTTTCTTAGTAAAACTACAACACTTCTGCCGTTTTGATCAACAGTCTTCTTTTGCATTTTAGCTTTCCTCATACCATTCCTGCCTTCTTTCTTCAATACAACTTCACTCTTTCTCTTTTGAACAGTCTTCTCAACAGTCCCCCTCAAGACCAGAGTTGCCTCTGAAGTGGAAACAGCTTCAGTGTCTTGGAATGGCTTTGGATAAATGATGCAATTACAAAATATATTTATCAATCCCAACCTGCCTATCAAATTCATGAAAGTTGGTACACCCAATGCCTTAGTAAACACATCTGCCAACTGCATATTTTTCTTGACATGGAAAGTCTTGATCATGCCTGCTTGAATCTTTTTTCTTATCAAATGACAGTCAACTTCAATGTGCTTTGTCCTTTCATGATACACAGGATTTGCAGCTATGTGTAATGCTAACTTATTATCACAGTACAAGAGTGCAGCTTTAGAATGTTGAATCCTAAAATCCTCAAGCAAATAGAAAAGCCAAGTAATTTCACAGCAAGTTGAAGCCATGGATTTATACTCAGCTTCAACTGAAGATCTTGAAACAATATTCTATTTCTTGTACCTCCATGAAATCAAATTATCTCCAAGGAATACACAATAGCCTGTCATTGATTTCCTTGTGTCTGGGCATCCAGCCCAATCTGCATCACAAAAGGCTTTTAATTGGAAATCTGACTTAGTTGAGAAGAAAATACCTTGCCCTGGAGTGCCCTTGATATGCTGTAAGACCATGTGTGCTACGTGCAAGTGAGGCTACCTTGGTGCACTTAAGAATTGACTTAACCTATTCATTGCATAGCAGATATCAGGCCTAGTCAATGTTAGATACATCAATCTACCAATCAACCTTCTATATTGGGATGGATCATCAATTAATTCACCTTCATCCTTAGACAATTTAACATGCTGCTCCATAGGTGTCTTCATAGGCTTGCAACCAAGCATTCCTGCATCTTTTAGTACTTCTAAGGCATATTTTCTTTGGCTAAGACTAATACCTTTCTCATTTCTTGCCACCTCTAACCCCAAGAAATATTTCAAAACTCCTAGATCTTTTATTCCAAACTTAGTGTCCAAGAGTTTCTTTAAGTCTGCCACACATTGAGCATCATTTCCAGTAATCAAGATATCATCTACATACACCAAGAATTCTGTAAAACTAGAATCCTTTAAGTGCACAAAAAGAGCATAATCAGACATGGATTGTACAAAACCAAGCTCAGTGATTGTGGTAGACAATTTGGCATGCCACTGTCTACTAGCCTGCTTCAAACCATAAAGAGACTTTCTCAATTTGCATACATGTGGTCCAGAACCATCAAAGGAGCAGTCCCCCTAGTTATGAAATCCTTAGGGCAAGGTCATGTACACTTCTTCATCCAAATCCCCATGTAGGAAAGCATTATTTACATCTAATTGATGTAAAGGCCACCCTTTGACAGCAACAATGCTCAACAAAACCCTGATTGAGACTGACTTTGTAACAAGAGAAAAGGTTTCAAAGTAATCAAGGCCTTCCTGTTGGGTATAACCTTTGGCCACCAACCTGGCCTTGTATCTTTCAACTAATCCATCAGGGTTATACTTAATCCTATAGACCCATTTACAGTCAATTGGACACTTACCAAGAGGCAAAGGGACAATATCCCAAGTATGATTGAGTTCCAATGCTAAAATCTCCTTGTTCATTACAGCCTACCAACCCTTTTACTTCACAGCTTGATGGAAAAACTCAGGTTCAACCTCAGCACTTGCAGCAAGAGAAAAAGATTGATGGGAAACACTAAGGTTAGCATAAGAAAGATGTTCAACAATAAGAAGGAGGTTTATGCTACCTAGTAGATTTTCTAAGCTAAGTAGGTTGAATACCAGGAACCTGAGAAACCAAGTTAGGATCTGTAGGAGAAGTAATACAGTCTAAGGGTTCAATAGCTATAGGAAAATGATTAGGTACAATATCTGTATGGTTGTCAACAGCAACAAACACATTATTAGAAATAGATGCAGGTATGACAAGTGTAGAAATTGAATCAACAGAAGTAGGGAAAACACCATCAGAAGCATATGCAAGTATGACAGGTGTAGAAATTGAAATAAAAGGATCAATATGCTGAAAAGCTGGATTTGACTGAAAAGGAAATATAGTCTCAGGGAAATGTACATCTCTTGAAATGAACATTGAATGTGTAGCAAGATCCATCACCTTATACCCTTAAATGCCAAAGGGGTAACCCAAAAACACACATTTGGCTGCCCTTGGTGAAAACTTGTGCCTGTGATGCGCTAGTGTTGATGCATAACATAGACAACCAAAAACTCTTAGGTGTGAAAAGAATGAGACTTGACCAAATAAAAGTTCATAAGGTGTTTAGTTTCCAAGAACTGAATAGGGAAGTCTATTAGTGAGGTAAACTGTTGTGAGCACACAGTCACCCCAGTAAGCTAAGGGAACATTTGATTGAAACTTAAGTGCTCTAGCTACATTTAGAATATGATGATGTTTTCTTTCTACCACTGAGTTTTGATCAATAGTCATCTTTTGCATTTTAGCTATCCTCATACCATTCTTGCCTTCTTTCTTCAACACAACTTCACTCCTTCTCTTCTAAACAGTCTTCTTAACAGGGACGCTCGCTCAAAATGGGATCAAGAATAGAGTGAGAGAGTAAGAGAAAAATATTATACTTGCTCAAAGAATAATCTACAATGACTCATTGTTTATATACGTACAAGTAAAATCTTTTGAAAAAAATTTGGTCTTCTTCTATTATTTCTTCTAGTTTAACATTATTGTATTAAACTATATTTATATTTATAACTTTACCATTTATCAATCTTTTTTTCTATTTACAATTACCCAGTAAGTGTCACTACAACAAAAAAGGTTTATTACAACGTAAAAAATTAGAGTCATTGCAATAGTTTATACGAAGTGTTGCAATAAAATTTGAGGTAATAGGTTTGTGCTACAAAAAATTTCGTTGTAATAAACTCTAAATATTTTAATGACAATTTTGATATAATAATATATTTGTTGATGCAATAAACAATTTACTATTTCAAATATCTTGTAGCAATAAGCTATTATTTCACAAATTTTATTGTAATAGATTGCAAATAATTGACAAAAATAATTTAGGTCAAGTTATTGCAACGATATTTTCATTGTAATAGATATTTTTTCTTATTTTTCATTACAATGGATTGAAAAATAATTGGTATTATATTATTGTAATAATATATTCGTTGTAGTCCCATATTTGTCATTGCAATAGATTATAAAATAATTAATATTTAGTTATTACAATGATATATTTGTTGCAATAAGTTATCACTTTGAAATTTCTATTGTAATAGATTGCAAAATTATTGGTATCAAGTTATTACAACGATTTCTTCAATTTAAGTTATTGCAAAAAAAAAAAAAAAAAAAAATTGGTTTGTTCAATTTAAGTTATTGTAAAAAATTTTCTTAATACAATTTAGTATTAAAGTCTCTATTGCAACTAAAAATTATAAGTTAATCCAAATAATTTTTATTAATGTAATAATTTACACTTTTAAGTTAATATTGCAATGACTTTTATTTCGTAAATGTGATATTATGTCTAATACAACTATACTAATGTTGTTGCATTAACACTAAGTATTTCTTAGTCTGAGCAAGTTATAGAAAAGAAAACCAAGAGTAGGGTGTGAGAGACCAAGAACAAAGTGAGAGAGACATTTTGCTCTCTATTTATAAAGACTAAGAGAATGACCCCCAAATAGTGTGACTCTAACTTTACAATTTATCATTTTTTTATATTCCATATACAATTATCCGATAAGTGGTATATGATATGGTAAAAAAAAGAGATAGTAAAAAACATAAACTGAGATAATCTAAGCTAGCTTCTGTAGCTCCATGATCCACCTTCTCCTGCTCTAATTTCTTGTAAAATTATGTAAAATTTGGAACTTTTCAAAAAAAAAAAAAATCACAAACACAAAACAAGAAAACCACAAAGAAAGAAAACAAAGAAAAAAGATTAAAAGAATTTTACCTGCAGGAAGAAGGTTCCCACAGGTTCTGCAGTTTTGGTTCCTGTTTTCAGAGAATGTGGCGCAGGTTTGGCATCGAATGCCGGTATGAGCGTTGTCGACGTGAAACCACTGATGGTGCTCCTCGACCAAAATGTCGGTGCTAAATGTCGTGCCACATGTTCCACAATCCATAGTTTGGAAGCTGTGCTTAGCCAAGTTGTGATAAAATTATCCTCAAGTGCTGTGGAATGTTTTGCCACAAGTGAAACAGAAGTTGACAGGACGCTCATTCGGAACGGGATTGTGGCGGGTACGGCAAGCCATGTCTCTCACTTCTTAACTCTCTGTCCAATGAGTATCTCTTAGTGCAGAGTGTGTGAGACCAAGAACAGAGTGAGAGTATTTATAAAGACATCGAGAGACTAACATACAAATAGTGTGATGCAATGTGAGAGTGAGACTAACACTTATATTTTTCACCGATATGATGAACGACCAAGCATATCAACCTTACTTTTGTTTATTGATGTAGAACGCATTAGTCCTCAATACTTAGAATGTGCATATTCTGAATGTCAAATGCATGAAAAAGGCTTTTTATGCTATTAAGAGACCACCAAATAAGTGTGGTGAATTATTTTCTTCTTAAATCGCCAGATGATCCAAAGAATCAAACTTTGGTGAAAGGAAGGTCACGCTTTCAGTATTGCTTACTTTACTAAAAATACAAAATTAAATAGTTGTGACGTAGTAAGCACATGAATAATTTACAAGTTTTGAATATATATGTAGTTGTAAAAAAAGGTATAGGGGTAAAAGAAAAGAATTGGAGACTTCTAAAACTCAACTCTACTCTTGTCTATTTAAGGTAAAAAAAACCTATACATAATATGTTAATTGTGTTGCAATAAAATTTGAGGTAATAGGTTTGTGCTACAAAAAATTTCATTGTAATAAACTCTAAATATTTAATGACAATTTTGATATAATAATATATTTGTTGATGCAATAAACAATTTACTATTTCAAATATCTTGTAGCAATAAGCTATCATTTCACAAATTTAATTGTAATAGATTGCAAATAATTGACAAAAAAATTTTAGGTCAAGTTATTGCAACGATATTTTCATTGTAATAGATATTTTTTCTTATTTTTCATTACAATAGATTGAAAAATAATTGGTATTATATTATTGTAATAATATATTCGTTGTAGTCCCATATTTGTCATTGCAATAGATTATAAAATAATTAATATTTAGTTATTACAATGATATATTTGTTGCAATAAGTTATCACTTTGAAATTTCTATTGTAATAGATTGCAAAATAATTGATATCAAGTTATTACAACGATTTCTTCAATTTAAGTTATTGCAAAAAAAAAAAAAAAATTGGTTTGTTCAATTTAAGCTATTGTAAAAAATTTTCTTAATGCAATTTAGTATTAAAGTCTCTATTGCAACTGAAAATTATAAGTTAATCCAAATAATTTTTATTAATGTAATAATTTACACTTTTAAGTTAATATTGCAATGACTTTTAATTTGTAAATGTGATATTATGTCTAATACAACTATACTAATTTTGTTACATTAACACTAAGTATTTCTTAGTCTGAGCAAGTTATAGAAAAGAAAACCAAGAGTAGGGTGTGTGAGACCAGGAACAAAGTGAGAGAGACATTTTGCTCTCTATTTATAAAGATTGAGAGAATGACACCTAAATAGTGTGACTCTAACTTTACAATTTATCATTTTTTTTTAATTCCATATACAATTATCCGGTAAGTGGTATATGATATGGTAAAAAAAAAGACAGTAAAAAACATAAACTGAGATAATTTGAGCTAGCTTCCGTAGCTCCATGATCCACCTTCTCCTGCTCTAGTTTCCTGTAAAATTATGTAAAATTTGGAACATTTCAAAAAAAAAAAATCACAAACACAAAACAAGAAAACCACAAAGAAAGAAAACAAAGAAAAAAGATTAAAAGAATTTTACCTGCAGGAAGAAGTTTCCAACAGGTTCTGCAGTTTTGGTTCCTGTTTTCAGAGAATGTGGCGCAGGTTTGGCATTGAATGCCGGTATGAGCGTTGTCGACGTGAAACCACTGATGGTGCTCCTCGACCAAAATGTCGATGCTGAATGTCGTGCCACATGTTCCACAATCCATAGTTTGGAAGCTGTGCTTAGCCAAGTTGTGATAAAATTATCCTCAAGTGCTGTGGAATGTTTTGCCACAAGTGAAACAGAAGTTGACGGGACGCTCATTCGGAACGGGATCGTGGCGGGTACGGCAAGCCATGTCTCTCACTTCTTAACTCTCTGTCCAATGAGTATCTCTTAGTGCAGAGTGTATGAGTATCTCTTAGTGCAGAGTGTGTGAGACCAAGAACAGAGAGAGAGTATTTATAAATACATCGAGAGACTAACATGCAAATAGTGTGATGCAATGTGAGAGTGAGACTAACACTTATATTTTTCACCGATATGATGAACAACCAAGCATATCAACCTTACTTTTGTTTATTGATATAGAACGCATTAGTCCTCAATACTTAGAATGTGCATATTCCGGATGTCAAATGCATGAAAAAGGCTTTTGATGCTATTAAGGGACCACCAAATAAGTGTGGTGAATTTTTTTTTTCTTAAATCGCCAGATGATCCAAAGAATCAAACTTTGGTGAAAGGGAGGTCACACTTTCAGTATTGCTTACTTTACTAAAAATACAAAATTAAATAGTTGTGACATAGTAAGCACATGAATAATTTACAAGTTTTGAATATATATGTAGTTGTAAAAAAAAGTATAGGGGTAAAAGAAAAGAATTGGAGACTTCTAAAACTCAACCCTACTCTTTTCTATTTAAGGTTAAAAAAAAACCTATACATAATATGTTAATTGTGTAATGTTTCTTTCTAATAAAAATAATAATAATAATAATAATAATAATAATATGTGTAATCTATACTACTATTTAAGGGGCTCCCCTATTTGGATTCCTCATTTTTTTTGGTTCAAAAATGCCCCTACACTCCTATTTTTATGTAGAGACAAAACTAAATGACAATTCGGTAAAAATACAACTCTAACTCCCACTAAAATATTGCCTAAAAAATAGAATCACTCTCCTATTGATTTTCAAATTGCTTTATCCCCTTATAAATTAAATTCTCAAAATAAAAATTAAATATAAAAAATAAAGATAATTTTTGTTTTTGCAATAAAATAGGACCACTAAGCCCAACGTTTTCACTAAACTAAAAAAAAAAGCCTCATCGCACGTGCAAAGCGCATGTGATGTGGCTAGTGTAACCTAATCAAACTCTTTATTTGAGGTTCTCTTTGTTATTATTATATTTGTAACTACAACCCTTTAAGTCTTAAGCACTTACATAGGTGATGAAGGCTTTGAGACTAGAAATTCTCTTTACAGCTTGAATTCTTATATGATTTATTATTTAGTATATTACATGAAAAAAAATTCAAATCTTATTTACTATTTAAATAATATATAAAATCTCATATTACGTACATTTATAAGTTATGTACTGTTGTTAACATATCTAATTCTAAAATCACAACCAATTCAATATTTCAAGTGTCTTGAAGTGAAAAAATATTGTGAATGAGAAAAAGGAGGATTCAGAAATACTATATATATATATGTGTGTGTGTGTGTGTGTATGTATGTATGTATGTATGGGGAAGTGGACTTTGGACCGAGGTATGATCCGCAAGTGAAGTTAAACACAAAAATTAATAAACACACTAACAACAACAATAACAACAAATCATTTGTCTCAAAATTTAGGGTTAATTATGGATTCTTAACAAATTAGATTGGGTCGGCCAATGGATTTTTTTTTCCTCAATTCTATCTATTTGAAGTTATGCTCTTGATTCTTAAAAAAAAAGTTGTGCTCTCTATCACTTCCCTAATTACATGATCTTTTTTTTTTTTTTATTACTTCTACTAATGTTATTTTTAACCTTAATTTCCTACTCTTTCTTATCAATTCATTACTTCTTCTTTTTTTAACATGACTAAACTAGCTCAAGTGAGTCTCCCTCATATTTACCTACTATGGTAAATAAAGTGACAGAATTACATTTAAAAGAAAGAAGAAGAAAGTGGACATGATAATAATACAATACACAAACTTCACTTAGAAGCATCCCTTAAACATTGAGCGAAATCAATGACAAAACCCACATAAAAACATCTATTAGTAGTTGTGAAAGGGGGGCAATCATGAAAAATGTTATGAAACATATTGTGTATTGCTCTTCTTTTTGTTAAAAGTGCTACATTTACAACATTTTCATAGCAAATTCTAGGTATTAAGTTGTTACTCATTCTAATTTTATGGAACTTGGAATTCACTAAGGTGTAGAGGCATTTCTTCCAAAGAAATTGTTCAAACTTTTTGAGATGAAGCAAATTGAAGACGTATAAATTGCAATTGTTTCAACTAAAAACATTTATATTGGAAATAATATTATTTAGGAAATAAAATATTGATAACCTAATTAATTTATTATATCTAAAATAAAATTCAATTGACCAATAAAAATACAATGTCCTTTCAAAATAAAAATAAATATTTCTTTGTGATTCCCATGTTAGAAACATTTGATGGAATGAATAGTGAAAGAAACAATCATAAACATTAAAATACATCCTTAAAGTATTAAGAATTTTGCCACTGAATAATTTGAAAACGGTGGGTCATGACTCATGACTAATTGTGGAGAGTTTGTGCGCAATCTAGTGGCTTCTTGGCAAGGTGGGTCTCTGGCAGCTACCCAAGGTGTATGGGTTCTACAAGAAACTTACTTTATGGTTTTAATTTTCTAAAATAAAGGGTAATCTTATGTATTACAGTTTAATCTTTTATGTGCAATCATTTGAAAAATTTTACGTGACACGGTATTATTGGATGGTGTTAACATAGGTTTTTACACTAAGTCCTTATTAAATTTAATCTCTTCAAAGAAAGGACTATTCCATCATATACGAAGCTGTGAAGCAAGCCTTAGCTTGCAAGTTTGCTCATTATGATACATGCTTAAAAGGAGAGATATGACCATTTTACAAGCAGGTAAAGTTTGATAGTAGTTTATGATGTTATGGCACTTTTGCTTCGAATAGATAAGATAAGCCTATTATAGTAAATTTGTTTTTGCTAAATAGACTATTATAGTAATTGCATAGTGGCGTGTATGTACTTAACATGAAATGAAAGACAAGAAAAATATTCATGATTTTTATGCTTGAAAAATGAGTTGAATTGCTTTGTCATTTCTATGTTCTTAATGGTTCAGAACATCCATATAATTGCTTAGCCTCCGTTAGGTCAAATGAGCAATGAAAAACTTGCCCGAAGGTTAACAAATAAAAAAAATTCAGTTACATCTAAGACCTTGGATAATTTTTTGTTCTTTACAGCCATATGACATTTATGGAAATGAAGATTACCGTCGCAAACACTAAATTTTTTTTTTTTTTTTTTTTTTTTTTTTGGAGAAGCATAGCAAACACTAAATTAAAGACAATGTGTTGAAAATGGAAACACGTATTCTCATCAAATATTTCTAGGAGTTTAACTCTAACTTGCTGGTTTTTTGAGAGATAAATAAAATCAAAGAATTTGAAGCCCAAAATATGTCTTTCCTCATTCTATGAGTTCATTGGAGGTTGGCTCAAAAATGTCGAGGAGACCATAAAATGGGCAATGGAGAAGAACATAGAAAAAAAATATGGAAGAGAAGAGAAGAGAAAATGAAAGCTTATACGGTCAGAAAATTTCATCTATTTTACTTAAGCATTCTACCAGATTTATCATCAACAATAAAATTTTCTTTTAAAGATCATATAATAGTGGTGAAGATTATTTCCATTGTACAATAAGGTGAAGCATCTCACCATATTGAAATTAAATTAAATTAAGATCAAACAAAGTAGAAATATGAAGTAATAGTTCCCCGTTTCTAGCAAAATTTCATATATATATATATATATATATATATATATATATATATCTATATCATATGACCAGAGTTTGTTTTCTAAAAACCCTTACATATTTGGCAAGAGATAATTTCAGGTTCTCAAGTTGCATAATTCAATCAGTGTGTCTTTCTCACCAATCAACTTATGTATTTCAGCGGACCTTCAAAGTCAACAATAATAGGAAACCATGTCAAAAGTTTTCATTACCTAATCCCCAAATTCAGCTAATGTGACCATATCGGCAAAAATGCAATAAATCAATGTAATGCTAGGTAATCAGCACACTTTACTTACAGCAGTCAAGCACAAAGGAGTTTAAATTTTGAATTGAAATTGAGTTAGATAAAACTACACAGTTAAGGCTAAAATTTCTGTGCTTTCACTTTCTAGAAATTTTTTGAAAATAATGATAATGATCTTACTACATATTCCAGTAATGAATTACAGTACCAATCAAAGTGGTAGCTCTTAAAGTTATCATTTCAAGCACAATGTCTGATCGATGGAGTCCAAATAATTTTTAGGCCAAGATTATTTTATGGCTGAGACAAAATTTCAAATAACAAATTTTAACACAGTAGTCAAACTGGTTGCCTATATTTTGTAAACAGGTATTGCTTCTTTTTAGACAAGAGCCAAAAAACAACTTAAGAAAACCTCAATAGAACATATGATATATATAAGATAAAAGTTACATTACAAAGAAGACTAGGCTATAGTAGAGAAGAGGAAGATGTAGAATTGGCAAGCCGATGAGCATTAGTGAGCATTCGACTATGGACTTGACAAAACCATAGCTTAAAAATCACAAATGTAGCAAAGCAATGTCTTCTTTAACAGCCTGTCTCTCCCACTTCCACAACAAAGGCTGCAAACCTCAGAGGCTACTGATAACTACAAGTGCAATGCACGCCTTTCATAAGTACATAGGATAAGGAGGATAAGGTTTCCAAATTGCTTGACAAAGTCTACACCTCAACGGCAACTCTTTATTTTGGTACTAACTTCCACTTTCTATGCCCAGCAATCTACAAATCATATCCAAATGCACAAAGGAGGTTCTCATTACAATGATACCCAACCATTGCTTCTTGACGAATCATGATCATGTGCCTGCAATAGTAAAGAGCTTGAGAAGCATGACAACCTTCCCTTCAAACATGTCCCACATTCCAACATTTCAAAATAGCACACAAAGTGGTAGAAGAAAAAGGATCATCATCCGTAGAGATAAAACTTTAGGTCGATAACTGGTTAGCCTCCTTCAATCCTTCAGGTCAAATTACCTATGAAAAACTTGCCTAAAAGTTTACCACAAAAATTCAGTGACAACTATGAGTCTGGGTTTTTTGTAGTATACTGCTATGTTATATTTATGGGAAAGAAGGTACTAAAGCACACACTAAACTAAAGAAAGAAAACTTTGAAAATGAAAAAAAATAATAATAATAATAGAATTCAACAAAAATTTCTATAAGTTATCTCTAAGTTGATGGTATTTCGAAAGATGAACAAGGTCAAAGAAAGGGGCACTGACCTTTTTATTTACATAAACACAGGTGGAAAAGTTGATTAAGTTTCTACTCTCCCAAACCAGAATGCCTCCTTTCATCTCGCTCTTTAAGTCCTCTGGAGATTGTGCCATGATGCCAAGTAGTCCATAAAGTGACCAGTGGAGAGGGACATCAAAAAATAAAACAAAAGAAATGGAAAAAGAAAAAAAATTAAACAGTCCGCAAATAAGATATGCCTTGAGTATTCAAAAAGAGCTACCATCAGCAATGAATTTTTACTTCTAAAGTTCATATAATAGCATGGAAGGTTCTTTCCACTGAAACATAATCAAGTGAATCATCAGGCATATCAACATTAACTTAAATTTAGATCAAACAAGAAATATGGAGAAATTTTTCCATTTCTGTTTTAAACTCAAATCTATCATATGATTAGTGTTTGTTTCTGAAACTCTGCATATTCAGGTTCTTGAGTGTTGTTTTTCAATTTTATACATTGCTTTGGGAAACTAGGCCTTGCTAAATACATTTTTGTTTCATTAAATAGTTGCAGAAAAGCCTCCTTTTAGTATATGTTTACTGAATGGAGTTATTAAGCAGGTTAAATTGATGGTAGTATAGTGGGAACGTGTCATCTGTGCCTGAAGAATTAACCAAGTAAAGAAGGATTATAAATACAAATAAGTGATAGTAGTAAACAACCTGAAGTGGAATCAGCTATACATAGAAGGCAGGTACAAACTGAGAAGAATATTTGTGAATTACGGTCCCACCTCCCTTCTCCTTCTGGCCCTCCTGTCATATTTCCATTGTGAAATCCTTGAAAGTGGTCATGAGCTCTGAGAGGGAAAACACACACACACACAATCAAAATTATACACTTATCCCAAAGAGCATAACTCAATCAATGTGTCTTCCTTATTGATCAAGTTTAAAATTTATTATAAAAAGAAAAAACTTTAGTTCAAATACAAACTATAATAGCTATTGATGAGATAAAAAGGAGAGATCCCCACAATGCAAAAATGTCAAGGGACTTTCATTTACAACTTTCCATTAGCATACCACGCTGGGAATCAACCTGTCATCTAATTTTAAAAAGTTCAGGATAATTGGCAAAAGTCAAGGAAGTGATTGATGAAGCAAAGAATTCATTCTCTATTGGAAAGCCTCCATATGTGACTACATTATCAGCAATTAAAGTAGTTTGCACTCCATTTCCAGAATATGAGCAAGTCTCACCTAAAATTATGAGTTGAAATATATGGGGACTCCTTGGCTCAATCGGCAACTTATAAACTTGTCCCTGATGTTTGACAAGAAATGTAGCTTGCTCTCCACTTCCAAAAGTCTGAACATGTATCAGCTGAAATGAAAGAAATGTTGTAATTATAAATGCCCATAGTTCACAAAAGAAAGAAAATTGTTGTTCAGAAGAAAGTAGGGGAAAAAAAAAGGTAAAAATTATGCAAAGATTTATATCAATTGCAAGAAAATCCATAATTAAAAATCATGATTTTTTTTATTAAGACATTTTATTGAATCAATGAAAGAAATCTTAGTGTCATAACTCTTTTTTTTTTTTTTTAATCTTTTATCTTTTTTAATTTTTTGAGGAAAGTGTCATAACTCTTTTAATGGAATGTTAAAAAGTCCTTGTGACCTGCCTTAGGTTTCCTAGATTTTTTTTTTTTTTTGAGAAGAAGGTTTCCTATATTATTTAAAAGAGCAAAGCACCAAAAATTGCTAGAAATAAAGTTAATAATTTTGGGTTTGGTCCGTTTGGGTGCTCGGCTACTACACATGTAATAGTTGACCAATTGATTAAGATTAATAGATTCTTCAATAAATAAACAAATAAAATTAAAAACTCACCACCTAAAATCACTTTTTTTTTTTTTAATTATAGTAATGAAGTCAGCTCCTTAGCTATTTGATACTCCAACCAACTTATCAAAAATAAAAAAATAAAAAAAAAAATTTTCTAGTTATCTAGGAAAAAAAAGAGAAAGAGTCTAGGCCCATATTATATATTCGTAAAGAACAACTACCTCCAACTTGTGTCCAGGCTAGGCCCATATAAAAAAAGACAGTCTAGGCCCATATTAGGATTTTTGTATTCTGCTAGAAGATGGATCCCCATTTAGGTTAGGATTTTTTCTTATACAAAGCCCAGCAATAAACGTACTCGCATGACCACCCAGCATTGACATTTGGGTCTGAGCCTCTCAATGAACCTGCAAAGCTTAAGGCCTACTCCAACTTCACCAATGGGGACAGCCCAGCCTCCATCCTTCATGCTTTTCTTTTCTTTTTTTTGCTAATTAAACACTAGCTTCATCCAAATTCTTTTTTGACCTTTTCTTTGAAGTATTTATTTATTTCATTTCCAAAATAGGATTTGAGTTCAACCAAATTTATTTGGTTATTTTAAATTTTTACAAAAAAGAGTTGTGTTTCGGTGAAAGTTGTACCAAATGAACTTCGTTGTCTCTACTTGGATAATTACCACTATACACATCAAAAAAATCAAAAATAAAATAAATATTTGTAGGTTTAGATTTCCAAATGTAATATACTAATATAATTATATTCCCTAATATATACCCCCAGTCGTAATCCTACTTGCTAGTAAACAATTCTAAAATCTTTTTTAAGTAGTTTTAGGACTACAAATTATTCTACAATTTTTTTGTTACAACTTTGACGTGGCAAACAGTAAGTAGTTAACTATCACTTATACATGGACATAATATTGTTAACCAAATTTATAACATCAAATCAAGCAAGTAGTTAATTTTACTCATATATCCTTTTAAATCCATAAGAGTCTAGTAGTTAGGGTTGTTCATTGTGTAGTTTTGATCTGTCTTTATCACTGCACTACACAATGCAATTTGGCCAAAACCTTCACCACACCACACCTCAATTTTCTAGTAACATGTGGTGTATCACAGTGTGGCTTGATCAGTTTTAGATTAATTGGGACATTTTTCAAAATTTTGGGCTAGAATTGACCTTGCCAAAACTTATTTTTCCTTTTATTTTAGACCAATTTTAAAAATGATATTCTGATTTTTCTTTATTTTGGGTTAATTAAGAGTACCCCCAACAAATATTTAAATATGAAAGGACTATATTCATATTCATATAATATATATACTACTATTTAAGGGGCTTTCCCTGTTTGGACCATATTTTTTTTATCCAAAATACCCCTATTTTCTTAAGTTTAAGTAGACACAGAACTAAAGAACAACAAAGTAAAAATACATCTTTAACTCACACTAAAACATTACCTACAAAATAGTATTACTTTTACTAACTCACTTATTCAGAAACAAACTTCATGTTTAAACTTTTCTCTTTCTTTATTTTTTTAATTGGCTAAATTTTTTTCTTTTTAACCCACGTTAAAAAGTTTTATTTATTTATTTATTTTTATTTTAGAAACCCACGTTAAAAAGTCAATATTTTTTTGGATAAAATTTAATAATTTGCATCAATTATAATTTGGGATTACTATATTTTTCAACCACCAAAAAAAAAAAAAAAAACTAAGGATGTGATGAGTGTTATGTGTTTGTATCAAATATTAAAATTATAATTGTTGCAAATTATTAAATTTTACCAAAAATCTATACTACTATTTAAGGGGCTTTTCCTGTTTAGACCGGATTTTTTTTTTGTCCAAAATACCCCTATTTCCTTAAGTTTAAGTAAAGACAGAACTAAAGAACAACAAAGTAAAAATACATATTCTTAAAAAAAAAAAAGTAAAAATACATCTTTAACTCCCACTAAAACATTGCTTACAAAATAAGATTATTCTCCTATTAGCTTTATGTTAAATGTGACACCACTGTCAATAAGAATTATTTCTTTTTTAAATATAATAATTTTATAGCATATTGAACTTTTAGTTTAAAATTACGGAGTATTTATTTTATTTTAATACAACTAGTCGCTAACCCGTGCAATGCACGGAATATATTTCACTTTGCTTAAAATAAAATTTAAAATGAAAAAACATCATAACTTATCAAAATAAACATAAAATATACAATATTCATCGCAAAATGTTATTTGAGAATAAAATTACCATCAAAATGATATAAAGAAAAATTTCATGTCCAAACAACTCATCAAGGTGGAATCTGGTTATTACTAATATCCTATATGCAATTTACACTAACAACATTCAAGGCAAAATCCTTCCTATGAAGGGGGAAAAAAATCAATCATCCATGAAGAAGCTCAAGATAATTTTAGAACTTGTCAAGATATATAACCACAAACCAAAAATTTTAAGAACCAAAAGGGGATTATCATAAGAAATAAATGTGCCTTAGTTTGTATATGAATTTAATTTGTGGAAAATTTATAGCCACATACCAAAAGATTTAAGAACCAAAGGGGGATTATCATAAGAAATAATTGTGCTTCAGAATTTGTATAAATTTATTGGAAATTCAACGGTGATTTATGAATAGCACACTTGATTATCAAAAGCAAATTCCTAACTTCAAATTAAAGGGTTGCATGTTCTCTAACTCAAATTTCTATATCACAACTGCAAATAATAATTATATAAAACTGATACAAACCATGCACAGACAATCAATAGGCTTTGTTGCTGGTCTTAAGCACTAAGATTTGAATCGCATTGTAATCATAACTGCATAATACATAATTAAATGTCAAGGCTTTCTAGGGCTTCACATATACTTCTTTAGGATCCTCTACAACACTTGTAGCAATGCAAAAGTTAAAAATAAAAAATAAAAATAAAAAGTAGTAGAGATTGCAAACAGAGAAGAGAGAGTACCAAGTTTTTGTTGGGTTTTATGCTTTCACACCTTGGGCTAGAAGACATAGGTTGCAGTTTTGATTTTTCTCCAAAAAATAGAGATACTTTATCTGCCATATACAATATAAAATAATCATTAGAATTTCAACTCAAAAACCAAATCCATAAAAACACTATCAAAATATAGAGATTAACCCAAATACTTATAAGAAAATCAATTCTAAACATAATAAAACAATAAGATAGAATGAAAATTTCAGGCACATATGAAAGCAAATAAAAAAAGACAAAACCTACGCTTTGAGTTTAGGGTTTTGAGATGGTAATTGCTAGGGTTTTAAGGAGAGAAGAGATTTTGGTATTTTTATGCAAAAAACGTTAGTTTAGGTCTAGGTGATTTATTTCCTTGTTTTTAGGCTCTTTTAATGTTTTTTTAGGTCAAATTTGGTTCCTATAATGGTTAGGTATTAATTAGGGCTTATTTTAGAATATATTTTCTTGTCCATCAAGTTTTATGGATCCCTTAAATAGGCCTCCAAGTTTGTATACGTTTTTCAATATTATTGTTATAAGATATAAAACCTAAAATAAAAAGAATCAAAAATAAAAAGAAAAAGAAAATAATGATGATGTGGAAAATTGTGAGAGTTTCAAAAGTTTCGGTTTTATATATATATATATATATATATATATATATAGATATATAGACTAGACAACTCATTTAAAAATAAATAACCCTATCATTTGAAAGGGAGTATTATTTTGAATCTAAATTGAGTAAGATAATTAAAGAATCTTTCTAACACTATAACTAAAAAACTTAAACCATAATTACAATTAACACAACTGATATCTTAGGGAAAACTAAACTTTGAGAATATAATTTGAGAGGAAAAATTGAACTCTTATTTATTTATTTATTTATTTTAAATGCCCTCACCTAGAATAAAAATATAATGATCAAAACCATAATTTATAAAACTGACTGTAAAGCATAACACAAATACCAAAGTTATAAAGTAGACATAATAAATGAAAACCAAATAATGCTACAACAAATGCCAAACTATAGTAATCCAAAAACCAAAAAAAAAAAATGTTAATTTTCAAAAAACAAGAAACAAAAACAAAATAATACCAAATAATAATACTAATACACTTAGATTTTTTTTTTTTTTAACTTATTATTAAATTTCAGTCTAACGTGAAAGCCCAAAAATAAATCCCAATATTTACCTCTTTTACATTTCAGTCTCATTCTCCTTCCTTCTCTCTCTCTCCACAAAAATCCCCAAATCAAAAACTCCGACCACACACAAAAAAAACCCTAACCCTAAACCCCCCAAATTCAAAATCCCCCACAAAAATCAACCAAATCAAAGACCAACCCAACAATGGTGTGCATACGCAAAGCCACAATCGACGATCTCTTAGCCATGCAGACCTGCAATCTCTTCTGCCTCCCGGAGAATTACCAGATGAAGTACTATCTCTACCACATCCTCTCATGGCCGCAGCTTCTCTACGTGGCCGAAGACTACAACGGCAAGATCGTGGGCTACGTGCTAGCCAAAATGGAAGAGGAGAGCACCGAGTGTCACGGCCACATCACGTCGCTCGCGGTGTTGCGCACTCACCGCAAGCTCGGGCTGGCGACCAAGCTCATGAGCGCAGCTCAGAACGCCATGGAGCAAGTGTTTGGAGCCGAGTATGTGTCGCTTCACGTGAGGAAGAGTAATAGAGCTGCGTTTAATTTGTACACGGAGACTTTGGGGTATAAGATTCATGATGTGGAGGCTAAGTACTATGCGGATGGTGAGGATGCTTATGATATGAGGAAGCAATTGAAGGGGAAGCAGTATCATGGACATGGACATGGGCATGGGGGACATGGGCATCATCATCACCATCATCATGAGCATGGAGGTGGGTGTTGTTCAGGGGAGAGGGTGGAACCAAAAGGGACTGGGAAGAAGTAGGCCAGGGTGAACTGAGGTGAAGTGGTACTGCTATTGGGGTTTTTTTTTTTGGTTGTATTTTGTTGGGTTCCATTATGTGAGGAATAATGGTTAATGGGTATTTGTTTAATTATACATTGAACTGAATTTACAATGATGGGCATGGATATCTAATGTTATATGCACTTTTTTGTGTCAATTGTATTAGATTCAGTTGCCAAGGTTATATCTTTTTGGGTCCTGTTTATTGTGGTTGTTTTAGTGAGGAATAATGGTTAATTATGCATTGAACTTAATTCAGCATTGATATCTAATTTTATTTCACTATTTTTGTGTTAATATTATTGGATACAGTTGCCAAGATTATATCTTGTTTTTGAGTTTTTTTTTTTTTTTTTTTTTTTGGTTGGGGTTGGTTTTTTTTTTTTAGGAATAATGAATGACTATTTGTTTAGTTATACATTGAACTAAAGGCATGAATATCTTATGTTTGCACTTTTTTGTGTGAATTGTATTGGGTTCAATTGCCAAGGTTATGTCTTTTCGGTTTGTTTATTGGGTTGCTTTGGCAAGGAATAATAATTGATGGGCATTGGCTAATTTCTTCGCTGAAGTAAATTTTACTATGATGGACATGAATATGTAACGTTATTTGCATTTTTTTTATGTCAATTCCATTGGGTTATCTTGTCAAGTTTTTTTTTTTTTTTTTTAGCTTTCGACAAAAAAAAAAAAAAAAAAAAAAAAAAAAAAGAAAAGTGTCTTTTGAGAACTTTGGTAGTATTTCTACTTAAACTTTACTGTTGCTCAGCGAGATTTTAGATCTTGTTTGTTGGTTTGTTTGTATGGGTAAAAATGCTTAATGGTTTCCACATTGAACTAAATTAACTATGTCAGTCATGGATAACTTATGTTATTTTACTTTTTGCGTCAATTGTATTAGGTTCTATTGCCAAGTTTACATCTTTCTAGATGTTTGGTAGTATTTCTACTTAAATTTTATTGTTCCTCAGAGAAATTTTGTGTTTTTGTGCTTGTGCTTGTGCGGTTACAGATGTGGACCATGCGGTGCTGGTGCATGTGTGGGGGTGGGTGCGGGCGCTTGCACGTGCGGGCACGGGGATGTGTACGGGTGCAGGCGAATGCCTGCGCCTGAGCTCTGCTTCTGCCTTCCGCCTGTGCCTGTGCCTGTGCCTGTGCTTCTGCCTTGTGCCTGTGCTGTGTTTGTGTTTGTGTTTGTGTTTGTGTTTGTGAGAAATTGTGCTTACTGGTTTTTAGCTAGTTTCTAAATTGAACTAAATGCACTATAGTGGGCATGGATATCTAATTTTATTTGCAATTTTTGTTTATTGTATTAGGCTCCTTTGCTAAGGTTGCATACATCTATATAGAAGCTTAGTAGTATTTCTACTTAATATTTATTGTTCCCCAGCTAGGTTTTGGGTTTTTTTATTGGGACTTTTGTGGGGAATTATGCTGAATTAGAATCTACTTGCTTCTACACTGAACTAAATTTACTATGTTGGACATGGATATCTAATGTCATTTGCACTTTTTGTGTCAGTTGTATTTCTACTTAAAACTTTACTGTTCCCTAGCGAGAAGAGATACATGCCAATGGAATGGTGTTTGCTCTGTATCTGTGTATTACAAATTTATCATAAGAATGAAAATTTTATTTTAAATCATGTATGTGGATGGGTGAGTGTCTCATTTGATAGAGATTGGATATGTTTTGATTGATAGAATGTGGATTTTCAATCCTTGGTGTTTTTTGTGTCAATTGCATTGGTTTCTATTGGCAAGGTTCAATCTTTTGGAGCTTTGATAGTATTTCTACTTCTTTACTATGCCCCAGTGTGGTTGATGCTTTTGGATTGTCAATGCTCTTTATTACCTATATAGTTTAAGAAATGGAATTTTTGAAATGTTTGATGGTTGTTGTATTATTTAAGCTCACGGTTGTGCATTGGTGAGAGTTTCATTTGTTATAGTTTGGCCCTCATCTGGTTGATAGATTGAGGATTTCTGTGTCAAACTTTTGGTTTTTGGGCTATATTTTGGTTTGTTTATTAAGGTAATATCTTTTAATCAGAGGAATCATATCCTATATGAAGAAACAAGTTTCTGAAATGGTAACATCAATGTGCGTAATGATGAAGCAAAACATATATCAATAATAGCCTAAATGTTTAAGTGGAGCTTGGTTTGGAATGGTCTAGTTCAATAATCTCATGTTTCGCTTGCATTGCTAGCATGCTTTGGTAGGGTTTGTGTGTGTGTGTGTGATTTTTGTAAGATCAATAAACATGTGGCCAATCCTATTGATTGCTTTCATATAGTGATTGATATTGATGGTAAAATTTAAAATGAGAAGTTTGGAGTTCCATTTTAAAGTTTGGGTGTTACTCCGTTGAGAGGATAATAGAGCCTAGATTATTTATCTTAGAAGCTTAAACCAGAATTATGAGCATAAAGGTGGCTGAGGTAAACTAGGTCTTGATTAATGAATATACAGCTTATTTTATTGTTTGTCAATGAATTTTTAATACGAAATGTTAGTGGCATAGTAGTGTTACTAAGTTGTACTCTAGTTGTCTGTCTTGTTTAGTGTTTGCTATTTAATTAGTTTGTTTTTTTAATTAACATGCCAATGCAAACATCTGGTTGTTTGATGTTGCGACCCACATATTACTGAACTGAATACTAAGATAAAATTAAAGATAATGATGGTTGGGGTGGTGGGGTGGGCTGATGTGGAATGTTCTAGAAACCAAGATCAAAGTGATTATCCTGATTTGGCAGGATGGTTTTAGTTATATTATCCTTGGAGCTAATCCTTCATACTAATGATTTATTTTAATTGGATGAAATCTTACCCGAGTGTATGATGATAAGTGAGTAGACCGCTGTCACATGGTCCATAAAGTAGGCTTGAATTTATTAATCACTACGTTTCTTCTTCGTACTCTGTTTCTTTGGGGCTGTATTTGGGGATTCACATAATGTATTTCTATTTATGATTTCTTACAATCTGTTAGCTTTTGCTTTTGAAGTTTTTGTATTTGTTTCAAAGATACAAAACCCGCCGTTTCACTTAAAGAATTATAAGGAGGAAACGGTTTCGTTCCAAATATCCATTGGTTGAAGTTGTTAAAAGCGCAGTAATTACTGTTGGTTGTTAGATATTTTCCACATTTCCAGGAGTTTGTTATTGATATTTTAGGCATATCTGTTAGCTAAATTTTGTATAAATAGCAGGCCATGTGTATTATTCTCATTCAAACAAGATTAATAAAATTTTCTCAATACTCTGATCTCTCTTCTTCCTCACACTCTCTCTATGTTTATTTCATTTAATAAAAGTTTTATTACCTATCAAATTTTTTTTCTATTAATCACTATGTATTACACATAACTGGCATTTGATATTCATAATCATTTAGACTTGTAATCCCACATGGGTACAACCAAATCTTTGTATGATGTTTGCTGTATTGTTATGTGTATAAGAATCAGCTAGGAAATGTATGGATTTCCAAAAAAAAAAAAACGATCCCATCCTTTTACCGGTTGACATGTTGTTATAGTTCAGAGGGGAGGAGAGCAGTATATGGGGATGAAATGAGGTCGATGTTGTGATAGTGCAGGGGGAGGAGGGCTGTATGTAAAGTTGAAATGGGTTAAGCTTCCTTTATTTCAACTAGCTGCCCGTACAATGCACGGTGCAACTTATTATTAGTTTTCTTCAATATTTCAATAATTTTTTTAATAATATTTACTAATGATCTTGTAGTTTAACCATTGATAATTTTCAATAATTTTTACTAATGATCTTTCAATAATTTTTGAATTCCCCATTCCTAACTATCAATCTAAAAAAAAAAATTCAATAATTTTTCTTGCAAGAATGTGTATTATTTAGTTATTTTATAGACAAAATAGAAAGACATTAAGAGTAGTATAGTGATTTGATCATACCATATATATATATATATATATATATATGTGTGTGTGTGTGTGTTTATAAATTGGAAATTGCATGATATAGTGACTAATATAGATAGGCATATTTTATGCTTGCCCAAAAAAATGCAAATATCTTTTAATTTTTTTTTAAAAAAAATTCTTGATTGTGTTAAAATTTTATCATTTTTTTTTTTTCCTTTTTGTTGGACATTGTTTCAATTGTTGCATAAACAACTAAATTTGAGTAGAAATACCATATTTCAAATCAATTGTTTCTCACATAAAAAATAAAACCAATTGTTTCTCATATAAATCTTAGAAAAACGATATTAAAATTTCATTATGCTTAAAATAATTAATATAACAAAATAAACATTTATTCTATTAGTATCTAATTACATAGAATAAATACTATACATGCTGCTGAAAAGAGTTAGGAAATTTAAACGATTAAGATTCATTTTAATGAATTCATAAATATTTAATTTTTATGGCTTTTGTGTCAATTGTTTTTAAAGAAACTAAACATGAGCAATAATGTCATATTCTAAATTTATTATTATTATTTCAATTAAAAATTATTTCTTATATAAAGTTTATAAAAAAATAATCATAAAAATTCATTTAAAATAAACAATTAATGCACAATTATAATAATTAATATATCAATGAACTAATATTTTGATATGAATGCTGACTTTATTGAAGTAAAAGCTTAAATATAGATAATGTCAAAGAATGCACAATATGACACAATCTCATGCTCTCTAACTGTCCAACTCGAGGTCTCTGCTATATATATATATATATATATATATATATATATTGTTGTTGTTATTGTTGTTCCTTATCCTAGATTATTATTGTTGTTAATAGGTTTATATGGTTTTTGAACCAATGATTGTAACATAGTCTATAATAGGATTTGACTGAAACTGGAAAGACTGAGAGATGGAAAAATATGGAACCATCATTATTAGTGCTGCTTCATTCTATTTTGGGGAGTGTTGAGGGTCATTTTTGTAAAAAAATGCCCAACCCAGCAAAGCAAGCAGCAAATAGGAGCGGCAAGCATAAGATAAAACTATTGAGTCCAAGCGGCAGGAGTAATAAATCACAGGCCCATAATAGGAACAAATGGGTTTCGAGGAAGAGAGAAATGGCACGGAAAGAGAGAAATGGCACCCATGGGCAGTAAATGGTATGGAAAAGTGAGAATGGGCCGTGGCAGGCCCAAGGCAATGTAAACAAAGAAAGTAGGGGTTGATGGCAAATCCATGAACCCCAAGGATGAGAATGAGGAGATTGGGCCGGGGAAACCCAATCAAGTTAGTAAAAACCCATGGGAATGCAGAGTTAGTAAATGGGCTGAGGAAGCCCAAAGGAAGTAAATGGGCCGCAGGCCCAAGGGAAAGGGACACTGGAGCCCATAAGTAAGAACACCAATGGTCATGTTAAGTCACTGGGAGAAGAAATGAAACGGCATGCTTGAAAAAGGCCTAGCAGGAATAAATCGCCACGGCAGAAAATGCCAAGTAAATGAGGCAGGACATAAAGGCAAACGAGAAATGGGCCAAGAGAAAAGTAAAACCTAGTATTAAAAGAAGCCCAACTCCAAAGGAAACTGTGAAATATACAAAACGGCCCACGTAAAAGAGCAAAGAACCATGACAGACGATGTAAACAAAGCTCCAGACCGCAACAAACACATGAGCCGCAGGCAGATTTTGAACGTACGTAACAGGAAAGCACGCACAAGGACCAGGCACCACCAGCTTGTACCCAGCCAATATGGGACGTGGTAAAGTCATGGGTCAGAGGTAAGAGGTAAGGGGGGGTGTGGTTTGGTGGTGGGGAGAGGGGAAAATATCTATTTTTGCGCTTTCCGTCCAAGCCCTTTTGGGAGGTACGTCCTGCTGGGATGACAAACTACCCAAAAGAGGCAAGGTTGGATGAGAAACGTTGAGTGCATGCCATGGAAAGAGAGGAAAAGCATTTACGCCATGGCAGGAGAAAGTGCCACGGCGGACTAAGAAACAACATGGACCTGCCTTTGTCTGGCGAGGGTAAGTGGTACACAGACGAGCTCCTGGGTGGTCGGCAAGTATGCCCAGTCTAGTCAAAGGCTGTTAAAGGGTAAGGTGGTAAAATCCGGTCACGGCAGGCCTTATAAAAGGACCCTTGCCGTACCCTGTAAAAGGGACCGAAAAAACAGAGGAACGAAAAAGCAAAAGGAAAAACAAGAGAAAAAGAAAAGAAAGAAGAAAAGATAAAAGAGTAAACAGGGAATACGGAGAAGGAGTGTAATGGGAATGCACCAGTAGATTGGTTCCCTTCTCTCCCACTCAAAATCTCACTCTCTGGGAGACGATTAAGTAATAGAAATTCCTTTAGGCACTTGTCATTTAGGTCCGATTCCCTCAGAGTCATTAATCTCTACGGCAGGATATTTCCCTGGGGGATTAGTTTCATTGAGAGGAAGCATTCTTCATCTTTGATTCTTTGCCATTGAGGACCCAAGTTTGACTTGATATTTATTTTAATTAATTTCCATTATCGCTTAATCAATCATTCCTTTTTAAAAGCCGTTATTATCAATACCATTGTCATTACTATAATGGCCGTAAAAGTAAAAATCATTTGGTCATTTTTCTATTAAGAAAAGACCACTGTACTCTGTTTTTCTTTGTTGTTATTATATTTGCCTGCCGTAAACTTTTGTAACAGTTCTGCTTGCCGTGAGAGCGTTCCTAGCAAACAAGGTTTAGTTTGTGCACAAGCCGGCCCAAAGTGAGTTACAGTTGGGCCGGTCTCAACTCTCCTACTCAGAAACACTCGGGCACATCACCGCAGAAGGCAGCCCAACCCAAATCCAAAACACAAAAAAAGCCCCTACAGGGAGAAAGAAAAGTAAACAACTATTTTGAAGAAAAAAAATATACATATTTGGTTTAGTTGGTCGTCCTATATTAACAAATGGTAAATGTAGTTTTTGTGAAGCCAATGAAACTAGAGAATCAAATTTGACTTGGGAATAGACATATTGTTTTGTTGACAATCAGAGATGATTTTTTGCACGAAAGAGAGTTTGTTGGCGCAACTCTTGTAATGCAAATTTTGCCATAATTTTGATGCGGTTAATTATAAGTAGTGATGATTATAATCACAAAAGATCACATTGGAGTTGTGCACAAAAGTTATAATGGTAGAAGTCGGACAAAATATTTGACTTGCACTTGATGACACCATTTGCAATTTTCTTTACTTGATTAGTGACAATATAAAAATGTTATGGCTTTTTATTTACTAAAAACAAGCAAATTTTAAGCCGTGATAGGATATGCCACGGCCAACTCTCTTAGGCTTTATGCGAGTAAGGTAAGGAGATTATGTTTACAATGAAGGTTGATATTGGACGAGTTGGTCACTTCCTCTGATAGGTATTTCTTAGGCCACTTTTCACTAGTTGGTCACTCCCTATTTGGACTGCTATTATGCTTAGTCTTGCTGTAACTCCTGCATTCTTTGCTTAAATGTTGTTTTTCTTTTATGAGGCGTGCACACATAACATAGGTTTGATTTTTGAGAGCAATTGCTTAACGTAATAAAATGATGAATGATTGATAGAATAGAATTATAGAACTGTATTTTGCGTGTATGTAGTCATCCTTATCACAATCTCAGTTGATGAAACCAACACTGGAAAAGTGATTAAATTTCACATGTACACTTTTGGCCACCTATGAGCTTTGTGATGTGGCCTTGAGCACTCACATTTAGGTTTGCACCGCAATTGCTATTTTACCATCAAAAAAATTATTTTGTCTATTATACCAACTCACTTTACAATAAACCCAACATCTCAATCTCTATTCTTTTACCACTCATTTAAATATTTTTATTTTTATTCCGTATTGACTCTTTCATCATTCTTTCTTTATTATTTGTTTCCAATGGTCATAATCGAAGAGAGAGAAAGAGGAGATATTTGTTAGTAAAATAATTTATTTGGTTTCGTATACACAGTCATCGTAGTTGGTATATATGAGAATTTACTGTTTCTTGTTGCTAAAAAATTTAGCAATACTTAGAGCACCCACAGTAGATGTAGGATATGTGCCAAATGCTAAATATTTGACACATATCCCACACCAACCACAAAAAACAGCCTCCCATCAGACATGGCATATGTGGTAAAATTATACCACATATGTCCGTACTGTTGCAAATTTGCAACAGTACGGACATATGTGGTAAAAATAAAAATTATTTTATATTCACTCTTCTCTCTCCTCTCTCTTCATTTGTTCTTCTCGTCTCTCTCACTCTCTAGTTCCCTCTCTCTTCTCTCTCACTCTCTGGTTCTCTGGTTCCCTCTCTCTTCGATCTCACTCTCCGATTCCCTCTCTCTTCGACCAGTCCGGCAGTGACGACGGCGTGCTCCGACGACAATCTCACCCACGCTCCAGGCACGACGGCGATCTCACCCACACTCTAGCCACGACGGCATAGCTCCGACGATGATCTCACCTACGACGACGGCGTAGCTCGATCTCACCACGCTCCAGCCACGCTCAATCTCCCCCACGCTCAGCCACGCTCAATCGCCAATCTCACCCCTAGGCCACCGTCGATCTCACCCTCTTCCCTCTCCTCTCTGTCCGCCTTTCACTCTGCCTCTCTCTGGTTATGGTTTTTTTTTTTTTTTTTTGCTGCAATTTGGGTTGATCTGATGGTGGTGGTGGGCTGTGGGCTATGGGCGGTGACAGTGGCAGTGGTGGTGGGCTGTGGGGGTGATGGCCGGTGGTGGTTTTTTTTTTCCTAGTGATTGTGGCGGCAACAATTTTTCTGGTTGTGGTTGTAGTTGTTGTTGTTGCGGTTCTGGTTTTTCTGGTGATTGTGGCTGCAACAATTTTTCTGGTTGTGGTTGTGTAGGGGCCTTTTTTGTGTTTGGGCTGGGCTGGGCTGCCCTCTGCAAGTGATGGGCCCTGATGTATTTCTGAGTAGGGAAGTTAAGACCGGCCCAACTGCAACTCACTTTGGGCCGGCTTGTGCACAAACTCAACCTTATCTGCCAGGAACACCCCTCACGGCAAACAGAGCTATTACCACAAAATTACCGCAGGCAGATATAATGACAACAAAAATGAATAAACAGAATATCGTGGCTTTCAATAATAATGATGGCCGAATGTCACAGTAGTAATAGCAATAATGATAATAATAATGGCTTTTAAAAAGAAAGGAAAGCAATGGATTAAACAATGACGGAGGTTTAATCAAAGATAAGCATCAAGCCAAAATCAAGTCTGTAATGGTGACCGTCCAAAGAGGAAGAACGCTTCCTCTCAATGAAATCAACCTCCTAGGTGAATATTCTGCCGTGGGGATTAATAACTTTGAGGGAATCGGACCTAAATGGTTGAGGTATGAAGAAAGTTATTATTATTTTTTACCGCTTCATTATCCCTTAGAGAGTGGGATTTTGAGGGGGAGAGGAAAGAAAAGATCTATTGGTACATGCCTATTATCCTCACAACCTGTTTTCTTGCCTTTTTTTCCTTTATTTTTCTTTTCCTTTAGTTTTTCTTTCTCTATGTTTTTCTTCCTCTGTTTTTCGGTCCTTTTTACAGGGCACGGCGAGGCTCCTTTTATAGGGCCTGCCGTGAGCGTTCTTTTACCATTTTACCTTCTAACGGCCTTTGTCTGGTCCGAGCATGCTTGCCTACCACCATCTGCGCATAGCTCGCCCTCGCCAGACAAGGACAGGTTTGTTTTGTTTCTGTCCGCCGTGGCACTGCTCTCTGCCGTGGCTTTAAATGCTCTCTCTCTCTTCCTATGGCATGCACCCAACGTTCCCTCTCCAATCTTACCCCTTTTGGACGGTCTGTCATCCCAGCAGGACGTACCTCCAAAAGGGTTTGGACAGGGAGCGCAAAATAAATCCTTTCCCCCCTCCCCACCACCAAACCACACCCCCTTTACCTCTTACCACGGACACATGGCCCCACCACGACCCATATTGGCTGGGTACAGGCTGGTGGCACCTGGGCTTTGCGCGTGCTCCCTTTTATGTGCGTTCAAAGCCGGCCTGCTGCTCATGGCGCCTTGTTTGTATTCGTCTGCCACTCTTCTTGATTCTTTTACGCGGACTGTTTCCACCTTCACTACCTCCCTTTGGATTAGGCTTTCCTTAGTACATCTCCCTTGGCCCATTTCTTGTTTTATGCTTTATGTCTTTGTTTTCATTGCTTGGTCTTTCTTACCATGGCAACATGTTCCTGCTAAGCCCCTTTCAGACCTGCCGTTTCACTTCTTCCCCCAGTGACTTAAGAAAGTCTGCTGGTGTTCTCACTTTATGGGCTCCATTATCCCTTTCTTTCTTCTTTGGGCCTGCGGCCCTTTTACTTTCCTTGGGCTTCCTCGGCCCATTTACTGACTTTGTATTCCCATGGGCTTTTTACTAACTTGATTGGGCTTCCTCGGCCCAATCTCCTCATTCTCATCCTTGGGATTCATGGGCTTGCCATCAACCCCTACTTTCTTTACATCGCTTTGGGCCTGCCGCGGCCTATTCTCACTTTTTCATACCATACATTGCCCATGAGTGTCATTTCTCTCTTTCCGGGCCCTTTAGGCCCATTTGCTTCCTCAAGACCCATTTGCTTGTGTTATGGGCCTGTGTTTTGTTATTCCTGCCGCTCGGGCTCAATAGTTTTATTCTGTTCCTGCCACTCTTATTATCTGTTATACTGGGTTGGGCTGACTTTACGAAAATGACCCTTAACAGGTTGTAGTTGTTGTTGTTGCAGTTCTGGTTTTTCTGGTTTGCAATGGTGGTTGATGAGGACGATGATGATGGGGAGAAGAATTTAATATATTATTTTAATGTGTAGGAAATATTATTTTAATGTATAGAATTGAAGTATAAAACATCTGATAAATGCGATGTTGTAAAATGATGTGGTAAAATAATAAAGTAGGGTTTTAGTGTGACAAAATGGCATAATTTTTGCCACATCTGCTACAGATGCTCTTATCTAGGTCAAGCTCATTTTGGGGGTGTATGTTGGTAAAATAGCAATTTTGCTCATGCTTTTACAAGGTAGAAGGTGAAAAGTATGGTATGTCCTTAAACAGGACATGTTTGCTTTACACCACATGGTGGGTTCACTGGCTTACTGGTATGGGCCAAGGAAGTCGTGTATAGAGAAAGAGAAACAGTTCAGTAGGAAAATGGAAATCAATCTCTAATTAACTAGAGCGGCCAAAAAGTAGAGAATTGCTTTTAGAAAACCTTGGTTTTATTTTATTTTATTTTATTTGAGAAGATAGCAAACCTTGATTGATTGGGGATCATGTGATGTAAAAATGACTTCAATCCAGTCATGAAAAATGGAAATTATAATTGAAAAATGCTAACGAGTACTTTTAAGATACTGGTTAATAATCTATTTAAAGAAAGTTTTTATGGGAAATGAAAAAAAAATTAATATTTTGACAGTTTTTTTCATTTCCTATAAATATGGTATCAAAACTTTCCTAAAATAGATTATTACCCAGTATCCTAAAAGCGAGATAATATATCATGTTTTGGGTGTATGTGACATCTCTCTCAGAGCAGCTGAGTCCTACAACTATGTAGAACTCAACTACTATGTGAGAGATGACATATACACCTGAAATATAATATAATTTTTTCTTAAAAACAATCGTTCGCATTTTCCATTGTAATTAGCCATTTACTATGAATTTGTTTTCACCAGCTACCTCTTGGAAAGTACAAGCATTTTGCTTGTTTTCTTGGGAAACTAAACCTGATGGCTGGTGCGACTGATTTTCTAGATATTGGGCCAATCTATATTGTAAGTTTGAATGAACTGGCCGAAGAATATTGGACTAGAATTTTGTGTAAGCCAAATGAGACCATTTTCCCAGAATTTGAGACCACACTGTTGGGGAAACTTCGTACGAGTTTCGTGGATAAGGATATGATTTTTAACAAAATTGGAAACAGTGTAATAATACTGGTATTATGATGTTTAAATATCTTAAATCTTTTATTTCATACACTATACAATAAAGGAGTTTGTTAACAAGTGCCGGTCAACTGTAAATGAACCAGCTGTAATTCATTTATGATTTATCACATATCTCACTTGTATTGAAAATTGGTAAAATTTTACTTTTTAGTTGTGATTTATGTTAGACGTGTACTTTGGTTTTTCCAATACTCCATCTAAACTGACATACATTTAACACATATTTAATTTTTTTCATATCCCTAAAAATATGCGAATAATTTATTTTAAATTTTATTACATTAACGAGTGTTGTACAGCATCCATTAACAGCACCCTACAATAATAGATAGTTCTTCTAGTCTCTTTAAACTTAGATAGAAGATCTTAATGGTCTGTTTGGATTGAGGAGGAGGGAGGGAAAGTAAAGTAGAGTAGAAAAAATTTAGCACGAAATTATCTTATTTTTAGCCAACTCTGCTCTACTCTCTTCCACTCCTCTCCTTCCCCCCTCCATCCAAACAGACCATAAATCATTTTATTTTACAACAAAAACTTTACTAGTTAGTAAAGGTAAACATATACCATCTTTTATACATGAGCCTATAATTATTAGCTTCAAGCAAAATTATTTCTATTAATTGTGGTTCTCTTTCCAATTGGGCAAGATAGAATAAAAGAATCCCCATTCCTCTCCCTTAATTTGTAGTAGAACTTGAGCAATATTGCTTGAATCCAACCTACTTAGAATCCAACTTTACACCTAATGTGTAATATATATATATATATATATATATATACACGATTTTACTAACATATGTCCTTAGGATATAAATTAGTAAATTACTATAGGTAACTTTTTATGGAAAAAAAAAAGTGACTAAATTTTTTTTTTAATATTTTTTTCAATTTTTCATAAAAAAAATTTAAAATAAATAATTAATATATATTTAAAGGCATGTGTTAACCATATATATATATATATATATATATCGAACATCCCGACCATAATCATTAATGGCTGTAGGAATTAATAGGACCCCCAACCTTTTGAAAGTGAGGTATCTTAGCAAGAAATAATATATAGGCCCCCAACCTTTTCAAAGTGGAGCATCTTAGCAGCCACTACACGCAACTAGAATTATTGCTCAATGTTCAATATAATTTCCAGGTTGACCAGCATCAAATAATGCATAAACAAATTAGCAAAATAATAATAATAATAATAATAATAATAATAATAATAATGCATAAACAAATTTTTATTACTTGAGTTTATTTATATTTTTGGACTTGGAATTTTTTTGTATTACTGAAGGATTGTGAACCATATATATCTGAATTCTGAATGAAACATTGTAATTCTTTTCTTCAATATAAATATTTATTGGCTAGTAAGTAGTAAATAGAATATCTATGTCATTCCTGTAACTTGTTACTATTTTCCCTATAGTTGAAAATTTTCATTTCGCTTTATTTTACACTGCAAAAAAAGCATGTAACATGCATGGTATCAAATAGAAAAGCATGTAACATGAATGGTATAAATAAATGGTCTAAAAATTGGTATGTACTTCTTCCCCATTTCAACATGTTCACATACGAAGAATTGTCAATTAATTAAAGATGTAAATCGAATCTGAAGGCAACAAATATGTCAACTATGTTACTATTTTCAATTCAGTCCTTTTTTTTAATCTTTTTTTTTCTTTGTATAAAGGTATTAGGTGTTAGGAAACATGAAGCCTAACTTAGAATCAACAGGATGCTAAAAATGGAATTTTTTTTTATATTTTTTTGAAAGAGAACAATGGAAAATAGAAAACAAAAAATACCTACCCATGTCTCAAAAACACCAAATTTTACATGGTTCATTTAGAACTAGGAATTTGACCCCCCAAAAAAATTACATTTTTATTATGAAAACTACAAAAAGAATTACAATGTTGAAAATAACTTAAAGAATTACAATCAGGCTATCAGCATTTAGATTCTCTTAATATTAAATTCATTTACAAAGATAATAAAATTTCACAATATTTTCGCAACAGTATTAATCCAACATAACGCCAAAATAAAATAATATTTATAATGACCCATGACTCAAGACAGGTGTTATTCCTTTTCTTTTTCTTAAAAGTTAAAAATAAATAAATAAATAAATAAATATATATATATATATATATATATTGTAAAATTTGATTGTGTACCAAAACTTTCTAGCTTTCATTTAACCAACACAATTTATTAATATCCTCCCATATGGGCCATATCCATTCCATATACCGTCATTTGGTTGGTAGGAGGCTCTATACAAATCTAGAAAAGGAACAATGCAAGGGCATGTACAACGACGTATCAACCACGTGGTTATAGAAGTCAAGAAAGTTTTTTAGGATTCTCAAAAAATATATATATATATATTCTTTAACCCACTAGATAATGAATCCCATCACATACAAAATATTATAATCCATAGCCAATACCAAATGTTGCTGTCATGCTTGGAATTATCAATAATTTTAAAGTATAATGCCCAATTCGTTGGCTATCTTGTCTCAAACATATAACATATTCCCCCACATTGACGTTTGTTACAGATAAATAAACAGTATTTTAGCCAATGGAAAGTGGTTTTCTTGGTAAAAGATTTTCTAGTAAAATAGGACAAAATGGGCTTTTGCCCTTTTCGGACAAATTAATTAGCTTTATACCTTCTTTTCCAAACTAAGTAGGGAAATGCCCATCTTTTAAAACTTGATTTATGATAAATCGAGTTAGGCCCTATAATGGCGTTTTAAAGAGCCTATAGTAATGTTTTTTAAAACCTATAGTAACGTTTTTTAACTCGACCTCAATGAAATCGAGTTATAGGAAAAAAATTGCCTATAAATCGATTTCATTGAAGTCGAGTTAAAAAACGTCACTATATATCTTAAAAACGTCACTATAGGCTCATTAAAACGCCACTATAAGGTTTTAGAAAATTTTTTTTTCTAACTCGATTTATGATAAATCGAGTTTTAAAATAAAAGCATTTCCCTACTTAGTTTGGAAAATGAGGTATAAAGCTAATTAATTTGCCCAAAAAGGACAAAAGCCCATTTTGTCCCAGTAAAATAAGTACGGTTCATACAAAAAATCAAATGTAATAAAACCTTATAAATTGCATACGTGTAATGTGATACACGTGAAACTTTAAACGGTTAAAATTCATTTTAATGAACTCATAAATATTTAATTTTTATAGCTTTTGCTTTAATTGTTTTTAAAGCAACTAAACATGAGCAACAATGTCATATTCTAAATTTATTATTATTATTTCTATTAAAAATTATTTCTTATATAAAGTTCATAAAAATAATCATAAAAATTAACTTATAATAAATAATTAATGCACAATTATAATAATTAATATATCAATGAACTAATACTTTAATATAAATGCTAACTTTATTGAAGTAAAAGCTTAAATATAGAGAATGTCAAAGAATGCACTACATGACACAATCTCATGCTTTCCAACCGTCCAACCTGGGGTCTCTGTGTTTTATATATATATTGTTGTTATTGTTGTTCCTTATTCTAGATTATTATTGTTGTTAATAGATTTATATGGTTTTTGAACCAATGATTGTAGCAGTCTATAATAGGATTTGACTAGAAACTAGAAAGATTGAGAGATGGAAAAATATGGAACAATCATTATTAGTGCTGCTTCATTCTATTTTGGGGAAAAAGAAAAGTAAACAACTATTTTAAAGAAAATATATATATATTGTGGGGCCCAAATATTTGGCAACCTCGGCCCACTCCATATCGGGCCCAAGGCCCATGCCAAGAAGAGTACAGAGTCTGAGGGCGAATGGGAGAGGCCCAAGTCATCAAGGAACTTCGCCGATGATGACCACGTCCTTGGCAGGCTGACATTGAAGGAAGGAAGCTGTCATCCACCCATTAAATGTACGCCACCAACACTCTGGCCGCATTAATGGTGAATTGACCAGCGAACAGTGATGCCTTGGTTACTTCAACTAACAGAAAGCCTACAAAGGTCGCCGATGATGACCACGTCCTTGGCAGGCTGACATTGAAGGAAGGAAGCTGTCATCCACCCATTAAATGTACGCTACCAACACTCTGGCCGCATTAATGGTGAATTGACCAGCGAACAGTGATGCCTTGGTTACTTCAACTAACAGAAAGCCTACAAAGGCAACTGATGGGACAAGCCCTCAAACACAAGTTCAGATAGCCGACAAATGGACAGCAGAGATCAACTGAACGAGACTATATAATAGATTGAACCCAAAGTTCAGGGGGTTTTGGCCCTTCGGTTTGGGAGGTTAAGGGATTTTGGGGGTGTACAAGGACAACCCTTGTATTCATTAGTTCTAAGGGAAGAGCTCCTCGGACTGGGCCGAGGACGAACTTTCCCTTAGAACACTTAGCCAAATCTCAGTTATTGATCTTGTAAACCCACGTCGACTGTTATATCTTTCGCTAATGCCTAGTCCTTCTATCCACTCTCTACAAATTTATTGTATAGGGTTGCTTGGGCTCGGTCCGCCCATCCCCAGGAGAGAGACGCCCGAACCGGGTCCCTACATATATATATATATATATTTGGTTCAGTTGTTCGTCCTATAACAACTGGTAAATGTAGTTTTTGTGAAGCCAATGAAACTAGAGAATCAAATTTGACTAGAGAATAGACATACTGTTTTGTCGTCAATCAAAGACAATTTTTGCACGAAAGAAAGTCTGTCGGCACAACTCTTGTAATGCAAATTTTGCCATAATTTTGATGCGGTTAACTATAAGTAGTGATGAGTACAATCACAAAAGATCACATCAAAGTTGTGCACAAAAGTTATAAGGGTAGAAGTTGGACAAAATATTTGACTTGCACTTGATGACACCATTTGCATTTTTTCTTTACTTGATAAGTGACAATATAAAAATGTTATGGCTTTTTATTTACTAAAAACAAGCAAATTTTAAGCCGTGATAGGATATGCCACGGCCAACTCTCTTAGGCTTTATGCGAGTAAGGTAATGAGATTATGTTTACAACGAAGGTTGATATTGGACGAGTTGGTCACTTCCTCTGATAAGTATTTCTTAGGCCACTTTTCACTAGTTGGTCACTCCCTATTTGGACTGCTATTAAGCTTAGTCTTGCTGTAACTCCTGCACACTCATTCTTTGCTTAAATGTCGTTTTTCTTTTATGAGGCGTTCACACATAACATAGGTTTGATTTTTGAGAGCAATTGCTTAACGTAATAAAATGATGAATGATTGATAGAATAGTACTGCATTTTGCGTGTAAGTAGTCATCCTTATCACAATCTCAGTTGATGAAACCAACACTGGAAAAGTGATTAAATTTCACTCGTACACTTTTGGCCACCTTTGAGCTTTGTGAGGTGCCCTTGAGCATTCACATCCGGGTTTGCACCACAATTGCTATTTTACCATCAAAAAAATTATTTTGTCTATTCAAGGACGGACCCCCGGGGGGGGGGGGGGGGGGGGGGGGGGTAATGGGGCCAGGGCCCCCCTTGGGCCCCAAAAAAATAAATTTTAGTAAGTAAAATTAAAAAAAAAACAAGAAAGTAAAGGGCTTGGCCCCCCTTGATTTTTAGCTCAGGCCCCCCCATCCCCCCCTCCCCCTCACCTCAACCATCTCTATCCCAAAAAAATAAAAATAAAAATAAAAAAACTTGGGCCCCCTCCAAATTTGTAAAACCTAGCCGGCCAGCCCACTACCTACATGTAAAACTCAGCAGTCCAAAACTCACAGGCCAGCCCACATGTTAAAAAAAATAATAAAAAAAAAAAGGGAAAAAGGGTAAGTTAAAAAATGTAATCATAGAAAAAGGTCAGCCCACATTCAAAATGATATAGCTTCAACATTTAGTTTAGATTTAATCATAGATGATTTTAAAGATTTGAAAAAGCGTCGAGTTATTAAGAAACAATAGTGTTTCGTGTCTTTTGTTTTTGTTGGTAGATAATTGTATCTTAATATATTAAGAAAAAAATGATTTTTGAGTATTTGTCCTGATTGATAGTTTATTAATACTATATGGATGCATATTTTAAAAAAACTTCGCTTATCTCCGGCCCCACCTAGCTTGAAATCCTGAGTCCGTTCCTGTGTCTATTATACCAACTCACTTTACAATAAACCCAACATCTCAATCTCTATTCTTTTAACACTCATTTAAATATTTTTATTTTTATTCTTTATTTACTCTTTCATCATTCTTTCTCTATTCTTTATATACGTACACGGCTACAGTAGTTGGTATATATGAGAATTAACTGTTTATCGTTGCTAAAAAATTTAGCAATACATATCCAGGTAAAGCTCATTTTAGGCGTGTATGTTAGTAAAATAGTAATTTTGCTCATGCTTTTACAAGGTAGAAGGTGAAAGTAGGGTATGTCCTTAAATAGGACATGTTTGCTTTACACCACATGGTGGGTTCACTGGCTTACTGGGACTTTTGTGGGGAATTATGCTGAATTAGAATCTACTTGCTTCTACACTGAACTAAATTTACTATGTTGGACATGGATATCTAATGTCATTTGCACTTTTTGTGTCAGTTGTATTTCTACTTAAAACTTTACTCTTCCCTAGCGAGAAGAGATACATGCCAATGGAATGGTGTTTGCTCTGTATGTGTATTACAAATTTATCGTAAGAATGAAAATTTTATTTTAAATCATGTATGTGGATGGGTAAGTGTTTCATTTGATAGAGATTGGATATGTTTTGATTGATAGAATGTGGATTTTCAACCCTTGGTTTTTTTTTTTTTTTTTGTGTCAATTGCATTGGTTTCTATTGGCAAGGTTCAATCTTTTGGAGCTTTGATAGTATTTCTACTTCTTTACTATGCCCCAGTGTGGTTGATGCTTTTGGATTGTCAATGCTCTTTATTACCTATATAGTTTAAGAAATGGAATTTTTGAAATGTTTGATGGTTGTATTATTTAAGCTCACGGTTGTGCATTGGTGAGAGTTTCATTTGTTATAGTTTGGCCCTCATCTGGCTGATAGATTGAGGATTTCTGTGTCAAACTTTTGGTTTTTGGGCTATATTTTGGTTTGTTTATTAAGGTAATATCTTTTAATCAGAGGAATCATATCCTATATGAAGAAACAAGTTTCTGAAATGGTAACATCAATGTGCGTAATGATGAAGCAAAACATATATCAATAATAGCCTAAATGTTTAAGTGGAGCTTGGTTTGGAATGGTCTAGTTCAATAATCTCATGTTTCACTTGCATAGCTAGCATGCTTTGGTAGGGTTTATGTGTGTGTATGTGTGATTTATGTAAGATCAATAAACATGTGGCCAATCCTATTGATTGCTTTCATATAGTGATTGATATTGATAGTAAAATTTAAAATGAGAAGTTTGGAGCTCCATTTTAAAGTTTTGGGTGTTACTCTGTTGAGAGGATAATAGAGCCTAGATTATTTATCTTAGAAGCTTAAACCAGAATTATGAGCATAAAGGTGGCTGAGGTAAACTAGGTCTTGATTAATGAATATACAGCTTATTTTATTGTTTGTCGATGAATTTTTAATACTGAAATGTTAGTGGCATAGTAGTGTTACTAAAGTTGTACTCTAGTTGTCTGTCTTGTTTAGTGTTTGCTATTTAATTAGTTTGTTTTTTTTATTAACATGCCAATGCAAACATCTGGTTGTTTGATGTTGCTACCCACATATTACTGAACTGAATACTAAGATAAAATTAAAGATAATGATGGTTGGAGTGGTGGGGTGGGCTGATGTGGAATGTTCTAGAAACCAAGATCAAAGTGATTTTCCTGATTTGGCAGGATGGTTTTAGACTTTTAGTTATATAATCCTTGGAGCTAATTCTTCATAGTAATGATTTATTTTAATTGGATCGACAAACCTAGCTGCTTGTAAGGAAATCTTACCCGAGTGTATGATGATAAGTGAGTAGACCGCTGTCACATGGTCCATAATGTAGGCTTGAATTTATTAATCACTGCGTTTCTTCTTCGTACTCTGTTTCTTTGGGGCTGTATTTCTATTTATGATTTCTTACAATCTGTTAGCTTTTGCTTTTGAATTTTTTGTATTTGTTTCAAAGATACAAAACACACTGTTTCACTTAAAGAATTATAAGGAGGAAACGGTATCGTTCCAAATAGCCGTTGGTTGGTTGAAGTTGTTAAAAGCACGGTAATTACTGTTAGTTGGTTGTTCGATATTTTCCACATTTCCAGCCTTCCAGGAGTTTGTTATTGATATTTTAGGCATATCTGTTAGCTAAAATATGTATAAATAGCAGGCCATGTGTATTATTCTCATTCAAACAAGATAAATAAAATTTTCTCAATACTCTGATCTCTCTTCTTCCTCTCACTCTCCCTTCGTTTCTGTTACATTCTTCGTGAACACGATGTTTATTTCATTTAATAAAAGTTTTATTACCTATCAATTTTTTTTTCCATAATCACTATGTATTACACATAATTGGCATTTGATATCCATAATCATTTAGACTTTTAATCCCACATGGGTACAACCAAATCTTTGTATGATGTTTAAACCAAAACTCTGTCAAGTGGAATGGTTTGATGCACAAGGCATGCATAGAATGCCTCTGGATTAGCCTACTTATTTAACCTACTTATTTGCTGTCTTGTTATGTGTATAAGAATCAGCTTGGAAATGTATGGATTTAAAAAAAAAAAAAAAAAGTTCTATCCTTGTACCGATTGACGTGTTGTTATAGTTCAAGGGGGGAGGAGGGCTGTATATAGAGTTGAAATGAGGTCGATGTTGTAATAGTTCAGAGGGAGGAGGGCTGTATGTAAAGTTGAAATGGTAAGCTTCCTTTAACTCAACTAGCTACCCATACGATGTACAGTGTAATTTATTGTTAGTTTTCTTTAATATTTCAATAATTTTTTTAATAATATTTACTAATGATCTTGTAGTTTAACTATTGATAATTTTAGATAATTTTTACTAATGATCTTTCAAGAATTTTTGAATTCCCCATTCCTAACCATCGATCTGGAAAAAAAAAAAAAAATCAATTATTTTATAGACTTGATCATACTATATATATATATGTGCTTACAAGTTGGAAATTGTATGATATAGTGACTAATATAGATAGGCATGTTTTACGCCTGCTAAAAAAATACAAATATCCTTCAATTTTTTTTTATAAATTCTTGATTGTGTGTTAATTTTTTTTTTTTCCTTTTTGTTGGACATTGTTTCAATTGTTGCATAAACAACTAAATTTGAGCAGAAATACCATATTTCAAATCAGTTGTTTCTCACATAAAAAATAAAACCAACTGTTTCTCATATAAATCTTAGAAAAATGATATTAAAATTTTATTATACTTAAAATAATTTGTAGGGTCCAAATTTATTGGGCCAGGTATCAACTCTTTGTATTGTGAGCCCAACAAATTCCTAACAATAAATTTGTAGAGAATGGGTTAAACAACTGGGCTGGTTATGGATTTAGCAACGGTTCATACAAGCAAACCAATGTAAAAAGGGATTGAGACTAGCATTTAATAGGAAATCTCTTTGGTCCGAAGAGGCTTAATATTTAAAAACTTAGTGAATACAATTTTTTCTCCCCCTCATCCGTGAGGCCTGTTTCTCTTATATATACACCTTTTTCCTCATCTTCACCGCACACTTGTCCTTCATCTAGGCGTCTACTTGAGTATTAGTCACATCAGAAGTTTGCTTTAACCTGCAGTGAGTGGTGGTGGTTGAGGATGCACTGTTCAGGTGTCTTCTCCACATAAATGCGGCCAGGAAAGTTGCTGCAGTGCATTAAATGCGGCGGTGGCAGCTTTATTTGTAAGATATTTCATGATAGCCACGCAGTTAGGCATGCCCAAAGCTCAAACCTTACAGGGGAATCTTCAGCGTATCTACTTGATCAGGTTCTCTGGAGATCCGTTGAATAGGATCCCTTCGGACTGGCCAGGTTGTCTTCGGACGCAATGTTCGTCCTTCCCTGGTTGCATTTTCACCAAGAGGGTAAAGCGTTGACCCCTTTAACCTCTTCGGACGGGAAGTTATTTTCGATTCGGGCCCCAGGCCCATCATATGGCGTTGGGCTCTCTCACCCACAATAGCCCCTCAAAATTCCAATTTTTCCCTCGCATCGGAAGAGAAAAAGTGGGGTTTTGACCTTTTGACAAATGAAAGTATTGAATTTTTGACTCCACATGTGTGTATGCGCATGAATCTAGGCGCCTTCTTTATTACCGCTGCTGTTGCGTCGTTTCCGAGGCGTCATTAATTGCTCCAGGCGACGTCTTGTCCATAAAATCTAATGGCTAGTTCCAAATCCAACGGACGAGATTCCCCCAAAAATTTCGGGCGGGATAAGTCCCACTATTTTGCCTACCTCTATATAAAGTCCCAGAGGGGGTTGTTTTCTTACTTTACAAACTTCAAACTCTCCAGCGAACTCAAGCGTTCAGACTCCCAAAGCCTTTCCTGTCACCTGCTTCAACTCGTTCCAGAATCCGCTACGACCTCCTCGCAAGGCTAAAGAACATCCTCTAATTCGATTCTGCGTAAGTTCTTTGCTCGAGATTTTCGAAATCTATTCAGATTGCCTCTTCGGCCTTTGGTAGATTTTCTTCAGTTGCTGTTTCGCATTTCCCTCCCTCTAACCTTATTCAAAATGGGTAGATTTAAATACCTAGTGGACAGCCCCTCCCAGATAGAGAAGTTTAGGGCGACATATCGCATTCCTCAGGAAGTGGGCCTGAGGTATTGCTCCACGGAGGGGTTACTAAAGGACCGAGAAGTGGATGAAGTTATAATCCCCATTATCGCTTTCCTGGAGGGAGGAATGACCATCCCCATGGGTCCAGTCACCAGAAGTTACCTTACCGCCCATAGGCTTAGCCCTGAGCAGTGCGCACCTAACACGTTTAGGATTTTAGGGGCAGTTGACGACCTAAACCGTCACTTAGGATTGGGGCTAACCTGGCACGATGTGGTACACATGTATGAGTGTCGTACCAAAGAGGGGGCGGGATACTATTTAAGGTCCCGATCCGATGTCGTCAGACTTCTCTCCTGTCTCCCCAAGTCTAATAAAGGGATGAAGGACGATTATCTGATCGTCTCGGGCGCATGGCATGATGGAATTCATTGCCCAACCCAGCCAGGAGAGCCAGGTGGGACATCCCCCATTGAGATTCTCTAACCTTTTTTGCTTTCAGCTATTCGGAATTCCCTTCGTCATATTTCAATCTTTTCTGACAGTTCTGTTGCGATGTTTGCAAATAGAAATCACATGGCTCCTCGGCTGAGTCTCACAAATACCGCAGCTTTGAACTACCTTCTTCAGTCAGAGATTTTTGTAAGCGAAGACGGACAGCTCGGGTCCGTTCCCCTCATCCTCGGCTATATTCCGAAGTCTGAACTTCAGCCGATTGGCAACGCGATAACACTCGGGGATCGCCGCATTAACCGCATTGACGTGCCTTGGAAGAATTTTTTGGCTCCCTTCGACCTCACCCCGGTGCCCCATCCTAATCCGCAGGGTATTCCAGTACTTGTTCAGCCCGTTCAACAAGTCCCCCTCGAACCGGTAGCAGAAGAAAGAGTTGCTTCTTCTACACCTTCACTTGATGAGCAGATCGACCAGTTCAAGTTCGAAGAGGAAACCTCGGAGGAAGTTCAAATTTTGGCTGCCGACGAGGTGCTTAATAGGCACTCAGTTGCTCCGCTCTTAAATTTAGCTGTGCCAGACGACTCTGAAGAAGAAGATATGCAGAGTCTAGACCAATTGATGAAGAATAGGAGGCCGAAGGCCGCGACCAAGGGTACTGGTACATCCCAGCCCACGGCCAATCTGCCACCACCCCTTCCTCTTCCTCCAGCCCCAAGGGATCCCGGCCTAAAAGCGCTGCCTGATCTGAAGAAGAAAAGGGTGGTGACAGAGGTCACGGATGTTAAAGAAGGGGAAGTGGTCCCTCTGAAGGGTCCCAAGCAGCAGAAGACGACCCATGATACGAGAAGTAAGCGGGCTTCTTCTACTGAGAGCAAAGAAGAGAACTTGGCCGCAGACGTGCGGCGGGGGACTCGGGTGTGGTCTCCAAAGCTAACCCTGGATGGTGCAACCATCCCCTATGATGCCTCCCTCCAAAACTACACTGGAGGGAAAGCTGGGCACATTGCAGAAGCGCTGGAGCAGCCTCTCCTCCTTCCGAAGGATATGGAATCCTATCGGCGCTTCAGCCAAAAGGAGCTCTTTCTGTCCCTCAAAAGGGACTTAGCCATGGTGAGATAAGTGATATTTCCTTGTAGTTCTTATGCATGTTCGCAACTTAACGTAGAACTCTTTGGTTGTCATGCAGATTGCCCAACAAATTTTCGTGGCTGAGGAGTGGAATAAAGAGAAAGATATTGAGGTGCAAGCCCAGGCTCGATCCAGAGAGGAGGTCGAGAATGCACTGGGCAATGCAAAAGACGAGTGCGCTTGCATCTCCGAGCAGCTGAGGGAGGAGGCGAAGGCAAGCCTGAGGAACGCTGAACAGCAAGCCGAGGACCAACGCAAGAAGCTATACACCACCGAAATCAATCTGGAAACAGAGAGAGTGTTGGTGAAAGAACTTCGGGCTGAGCTGGACAAAGCCAAGGACGCTGCTAAATTGGCCAAAGAGGACGCTCAGTTGGCCAAGGAAGCAATTGAGGCCAAGAAGCAGGCTGCCTACCTCCTGGGGGTGCAAGATACTCAAACGAGGCTGACCGAGGAGTTTGCCAAGGTCTGCAGGGATTACTGCGACATTACATGGGGCAAAGGCCTTGATGCGGCAGGAGTTCCCGTAGAGTCTGCCCTGAGGCAGCCTAGGAGTGTCTACTATCACCCTGATATATGCGACCTGCCAGATGCCTCGGAAGCCTCCTCGGCCGGTCAGAATCCTCCAGTCCCACCTGAGACAAGTCAGGCACCCCCTCAGACCGGAGATGCGGGCGATCTGCCAAAGGTTGATCCAGCGCCTCAGAATAAGGCTTAGGATGTTCAGATTGCTTAGGATGTTAGGATCCTTTGTTATCCACTTTTGTAATGAAATTACCTCTTTAATGAACGAAGTAGTTTGCTTTTTGTTCCTTGTGGTTTTTATGGTGTATGTTAGATTGACATTATGGCTAACAATGATAGTTTAACAATTAATAATCAACCAAAACCACAGTAATCTTTCAAGCATTGCTAAACCAGGCCTCAAGGCCATAACAGTTGACGTAATTCATCTTAAGTTTGCGTGTTTTGCCAAACACTAGGTTAGACTAATAACATGAACGAGTATTAACCGAGATTATCTGGTCCGAGGATCGCAGGCGTGATTGGATTTGAGTTTAAACACTTGTAAATCGCAAAGGATTGTTAACTAACCCAAATCATCTTGTCCGAGGACTACAGGCATGATTGGATTTAAGTTTAAACACTTGTAAAACGTGGAGGAGTGTTAACTAACCCAGATCATCTGGTTCGAGGACTACAGGCATGATTGGATTTAAGTTTAAACACTTGTAAAACGTGGAGGAGTGTTAACTAACCCAGATCATCTGGTCCGAGGACTACAGGCATGATTGGATTTAAGTTTAAACACTTGTAAAATGTGGAGGAGTGTTAACTAACCCAGATCATCTGGTCCGAGGACTACAAGCATGATTGGATTTAAGTTTAAACACTTGTAAAACGTGGAGGAGTGTTAACTAACCCAGATCATCTGGTCCGAGGACTACAGGCATAATTGAATTTACGTTTAAACACTTGTAAAACGTGGAGGAGTGTTAACTAACCCAGATCATCTGGTCTGAGGACTACAGGCATGATTGGATTTAAGTTTAAACACTTGAGAAATTAGCATAACAGAATGGTGTCGTCACTGAAAGGAGAATTCTTTTAATAGTAGTACCTTTTGAGGTTATTTACATTCCATGGCCGGGGCACTACACGATTATCCAGGTCTTCTAGGAAGTATGCTCCAATGCCGGCCCTCGAAGTGACGCGATATGGTCCCTCCCAGTTCGGTCCCAGCTTTCCCCAGGCTGGGTTCTTTACATTACCTACTACCTTCCTCAGGACAAGATTACCAGGCTCCAGGGGTCTCTGCCTTACATTGGCGTCATAGCCCTGCCTCAGTTTCTGCTGGTAATGCGCCAGTCGGACCATTGCATTTTCCCTTCGTTCTTCAATTAGATCCAGACTCTTTTCCAGCTGCCCGTCGTTGCTGATCGGATCAAAGGAGCTCGTCCGGTACGTTGGGAATCCAGTCTCTAGGGGTATCACGGCTTCAGCCCCATAGGTCATTGAAAAGGGGGTCTCTCCAGTAGACCTGCGAGGTGTGGTTCTGTACGCCCACAACACGTGGGGTAACTCTTCTACCCACCTACCTTTCGTATCATCCAACCTCTTCTTTAATCCGTTAACTATGACTTTATTTACAGTTTCGGCCTGCCCATTTCCCTGAGGGTAGACAGGGGTGGAATATCTGTTTGTGATTCCCAGCTCGCTACAATAGCCCCTGAAAGTTTTGCTATCAAACTGAAGCCCATTATCTGAGATCAAGGTATGGGGGACCCCGAATCGAGTGACGATATTTTTCCAGACAAACTTCTTCACATCATCCCTGATATTCGCTAAAGGTTCGGCTTCGACCCATTTGGTGAAGTAGTCTGTTCCGACCAGAAGGAATTTTTTGTTTCCTGCTGCTTTAGGGAATGGGCCTACGATATCCAGTCCCCACTGAGCGAAGGGCCATGGGCTGGATAGTGGATTAAGGGTACCACCTGGCTGATGTATGTTCGGCGCAAACCGCTAGCACTGGTCGCACTTTTTAACGTATTCCTGGGCCTCCCTTTGCATGTTTGGCCACCAATAACCCTGAGTAATGGCCCGATAAGCTAAAGATCTCCCTCCAGTGTGGCTTCCACAGATCCCTTCATGCAATTCTTCTAACAGTGACTCAGCCGTTTCGGGGGGCATGCACAACAAGTATGGACTTGAATAGGATCGTTTGTATAGTTTCTGTTCCTCGGACAGCCAGAACCTTGTAGCTTTTCTCCGTATTTTGTCCGCTTCCCCTTTTTCTTCGGGCAACACATCGTCCTTCAAGAACTTGATGATGGGATCCATCCAGCACGGGTTGGTTCTGACGCAATGAACTTGGAGTAACTTTTTTCTTACTTCCGTAGGCTCCTGCATGTCCTCAATGAGGATAACCCTTGGTAATGCGTGCGCTGAAGAGGTGGCGAGGGTGGCTAAAGAGTCGGCATGTGTGTTGCCACTTCTGGGGACGTGCTGCAGGTTAAAATATTCAAACTCTGACTGCAGGGACTTAACCAGGTTCAAGTACCCCTGCATCCTCTCGTCCTTCGCCTCAAATTCTCTCTGCACTTGGCCGACGATTAATCTCGAGTCCGAGAATACCTCAACCGACTTTCCTCCCATCCTTCGTACCATCTTCATTCCCATCAATAGAGCCTCATATTTTGCCTCATTATTCATTACTGAGAAATCCAGCCTTAAAGCCTTTTCGATGATAATTCCTTCTGGGGATATCAGCACTAGCCCCACTCCAGAGCCCCTCTGATTCAATGCGCCATCAACGTACACCTCCCAGGGTAAGGGGCTCCATGAGGAAACCATCCCAACGGCCCTTTTTTCAGCGCCGAGCATTGGTGTTACTTCCTCTAAAGGGGGCTCTGTGAATTCAGCGACCAGGTCCGCAAGGACCTGGCCCTTCACTGACGTGCGGGGCATGTACTTGATATCGAAAGTCCCGAGGATTGTTCCCCATTTGGCAATTCTTCCTGTGTAATCGGCGCTTCGGAGTATGACCCTAAGCGGGAGCTAGGTGAGGACTATAACGGTGTGGGCTTGAAAATAATGGGGCAGCTTCTTCGTACCCAGCACAACTGCCAGAATGGCTTTCTCCAGTGGCAAATAACGAACTTCAGCTTCGTGCAGTGACTTGCTTATGTAATAGACTGGTTTTTGTACACCACAGTCTGTTCGGATCAGTACCAGGCTTACAGCATTAGGAGCCATAGCGATGTAAGCAAACAAGACTTCGTTTGGCTCCGGACTGGACATGATGGTAGGTCTAGCCAGGTAGTCCTTAAGTTGCTGAAAAGCAACCGCACATTCCTTCGTCCATTTGAAATCCTTCTACTTATTAATTAATGAGAAGAAAGGCCTACACCTGTCTGCCGATCTGGAAATGAATCTATTAAGGGCGGCGGTCATCCCCGTCAGCTTTTGAATTTCCTTGGGGTTCCGAGGAGCTCGCAAGTTGTTGATGGCTTTTATCTGATCGAGGTTAACTTCGATTCCCCTGTGAGTGACCATATACCCCAGGAATTTGCCTAATCCTACACCAAAAGAACATTTGGATGCATTCAGGCGCAACCTGTGTCCCTCAGGATTTCGAAAACATCCCTAAGGTCCCCAATGTGCTCGGTTATGACTTTGCTCTTTACCACCATGTCGTCAATATAAACCTCCATGCTTTTCCCCAATTGCGGCTCAAACATTCTGGTCATCATTCTCTGATAGGTAGCCCCAGCGTTTTTCAAGCCGAACGGCATTACCTTGTAGTGGTAATTCCCTACAGGAGTTACGAAAGCCGTTTTGCTCTGATCGGCGAGAGCCAGTGGTATCTGATGATAACCTTGAAATGCGTCTAAGAAACTCATCCGAGGATGTCCAACAGTAGCGTCAACTAGTTGATCTATCTTTGGCATGGGAAACGTATCCTTCGGACAGGCTCTATTGAGATCAGTGAAGTCCACGCACACCTGCCATTTCCCACTTTTCTTTTTTACCACCACTGTGTTAGCCAGCCATTCGGGGTAAAAAATTTCCTTAATGGCCCCTGCCTGCTTGAGCCTCGTCACTTCCTCCCTGACTGCATCTGCGTGTTCCTTCGATGGACGCCGAAGCGGTTGCTTCTTGGGGACTATGGTGGGATCTACGTTTAGATGGTGGCAAATGAAATCTGGGCTTACCCCTGGGGCTTCCGCAGGGTCCCATGCAAATACATCAACGTTTGCCCTGAGGAATTCTATCAACTCTCCCTTCTCCTAAGGAGGCAGCATGGATCCGACTTGGAAGAATTTCTCTGGATCGTTATCAACAACTATCCTTGCCAAGCTTTCGCACTCTACTTCTCCGGCCGAGGCTTCGGTGTCCAGCGCCGAAGGCTTTAATTGCTATAAACTCTCCTTGTTACAGTTCGAGGGCTCAGCATGCGGCTCGTGCTGGATGGCTGCCACTAGACATTGCCTGGACATAGCCTGATCCCCTTTGATCTCCTCGACTATCCCTTCGGATGGATACTTAATCTTCTGGTGCAGTGTGGAGGATACAGCCCCAAGGGTATGAAGCCAAGGTCTGCCTACTATAGCAATGTAGGGTGAGTAGGCATCCACCACTATGAAATCTACCTCCACCGTCTCAGAACCGATTTGCACAGGCAGTCTGATCTGGCCCTTCGGAATGATCACTTTGCCATCAAAACTGACTAAAGGGGAACTGTACGGAGTTAAGTCTTCGGGGGACAAGTTCAGCCCCTTATATAGGTCTGGGTACATTATCTCTGCAGCGCTGCCTTGATCTACCATCACCCTCCTCACGTCGTATCCGCCTATTCTCAGAGTGACTACCAGGGCATCGTCATGCGGCTGTATAGTTCCAATTTTGTCCTCGTCCGAAAAGCCCAAAACTTGGACTTCAATCCTAGGCCTCTTCGGCTCTCTGTTAACCTTCTCCGAGGGCACCCGAGCAACCGACAATACCCTAGACGGGCAAGACCCCGTTCTTCCTGGTGCAGTAAAAATAACATTGATTGTTCCCAAGGGAGGTTTTACAGAATCGCCTCTCCTGGGCCCCGTGCTTGCCTGATTTCCCTGACCGTATGAGTGGTGTAGGAGGTGCTTTAGCCTGCCTTCGCTGACCAGCTGATCCAGATGGTCCCACAGGCTCCTGCACTCCTCAGTAATATGCCCGTGGTCAAGGTGATACTGACAGTAAAGATTGTGGTTGCGCCTTTCAGGGTTTCCCACCATCTTGTTTGGCCTCTTGAAGAACGGTTCGTTTTTTATTTTATCCAGGACTTGGTGTACTAGTTCGCGAAAAACCGCATTGACCGTCTAGAAGTGCGCTATGCTTTGTCCGGCCCAGTCCCTCTTCGGCCTGTTGTGGTTCTGCCTGTCCGACCTGAAATCCCTCCCCTCCTGAGAGATAACCTTCTCATTTCCCTTACTCTGCTGCTGATCTTCTTTAACTCTTTTGTACTTATCGATCCTATTCATCAACTGGCGTATACTGGTAACAGGCTTGCGCGTTAAGGACATTCTCAAGGGATGTTCAATGGGGAGGCCCAGTTTAAAAGAGCTGATAGCCACCAATTCACAATCTTCCTCTACCTCGTTATACGTTTCCCAGAACCTATCTGAATACGACTTCAAAGTCTCACCTCCTTTCATACTGACTGCCAATAGGGACGCCATAGACTGCGGAACCCTTCGGCACGTGACAAAACGTGAACCAAATGGTTGAGTCAACTCTTGGAAAGAGCTTATAGATTTTGCTTTCAGATTGTCAAAGCACCTCATGGCTATCGGTCCTAAGCTGGATAGGAAGACTTTGCACATCAGGGCTTCGTCCCTAGAGTGGACAGCCATCCTCTGGTTGAAATGGCTTACATGTTCCACTGGGTTTGTCCGGCCATTATAGATGGTGAACGTAAGCTGGTGGAAACGTCGAGGAAGTTTAGCATTCTCGATGTTACGGGTAAAGGGAGATCTGGAAATCTGATCCAGAGCTTTACTCATAGCGTAGTTCCCTGTGCCCCTGGGTGAAGGATTCTGAGGGTTCCTCTCGTCATGACGCATTTCCTCATAGGTAAAGGATTCGCTGACTGGCGTTCGAAGTTTCTGTTCGTAGACAACATCCCGTTCATCCTCAGAATCTTCATCAGAGTATGAGGGACTGCGCTTCCTCTTCGCACGGCGCAACTCCCTCCTTAACCTATCGATTTCCTTCTGCATGTCTTTGTTTTTCTCTGCATGGGACATGTGGCTCTCTCCATGCGACTGGTTTTGACCGTCACGTGCGGTGTGTATGCTGCCCTCACGATCCTGCATCCGTTCCAGATGAAGAAAGGGATCGGTGTGCTGAGACGACCTGGACTCCGCTGGTCGTTGCCTTGGTTCAGCCATCATTTGAGGTGTTGCTTCCACCTTTGCTCAAACTACTTCCCACAGACGGCGCCAATTGTAGGGTCCAAATTTGTTGGGCCAGGTATCAACTCTTTGTATTGTGAGCCCAACAAATTCCCAACAATAAATTTGTAGAGAATGGGTTAAACAACTGGGCTGGTTATGGATTTAGCAACGGTTCATACAAGCAAACCAATGTAAAAAGGGATTGAGACTAGCGTTTAATAAGAAATCTCTTTGGTCTGAAGAGGCTTAATATTTAAAAACTTAGTGAATACAATTTTTTCTCCCCCTCATCCGTAAGGCCTATTTCCCTTATATATACACCTTTTTCCTCATCTTCATCGCACACTTGTCCTTCATCTAGGCGTCCACTTGAGTATTAGTCACATCAGAAGTTTGCTTTAACCTGCAGTGAGTGGTGGTGGTTGAGGATGCACTGTTCAGGTGTCTTCTCCACATAAATGCGGCCAAGAAAGTTACTGCAGTGCATTAAATGCAGCGGTGGCAGCTTTATTTGTAAGATATTTCATGATAACCACGCAGTTAAGCATGCCCAAAGCTCAAACCTTACAGGAGAATCTTCAGCGTATCTACTTGATCAGGTTCTCTGGAGATCCGTTGAATAGGATCCCTTCGGACTGGCCAGGTTGTCTTCGGACGCAATGTTCGTCCTTCCCTGGTTGCATTTTCACCAAGAGAGTAAAGCGTTGACCCCTTTAACCTCTTCGAACGGGAAGTTATTTTCGATTCGGGCCCCAGGCCCATCATATGGCGTTGGGCTCTCTAACCCACATAATTAATATAAAAAAAATAAACATTTATTCTATTAGTATCTAATTACATAGAATAAATATTATACATGTTGCTGAAAAGAGTCAGGAAATTTAAATAATTAAGATTCATTTTAATGAATTCATAAATATTTAATTTTTATGGTTTTTGCCTCAATTGTTTTTAAAGCAACTAAACATGAGCAATAATGTCATATTCTAAATTTATTATTATTATTCTAATTAAAAATTATTTCTTATATAAAGTTTATAAAAATAATCATAAAAATTCATTTAAAATAAATAATTAATGCACAACTATAATAATTAATATATCAATGAACTAATACTTTGATATAAATGCTAACTTTATTGAAGTAAAAGCTTAAATATAGAGAATCTCAAAGAATGCACCACATGACATAATCTCATGCTCTCAAACCATCCAACCTAAGGTCTCTACGTTTTATATATATATATATATATATATATATATATTATTGCTATTGTTGTTCCTTATCCTAGATTATTATTGTTGTTAATAGGTTTATATGGTTTTTGAACCAATGATTGTAACAGTCTATAATAGGATTTGACTGGAAACTAGAAAGATTGAGAGATGGAAATATATGGAACCATCATTATTAGTGCTGCTTCATTCTATTTTGGGGGAAAAGAAAAGTAAACAACTATTTTGAAGAAGAAAAAAAAAAAAATATATATATATATATATATATATATGGTTTAATTGGTCGTCCTATATTAACAAATGGTAAATATAGTTTTTGTGAGGCCAATGAAACTAGAGAATCAAATTTGATTGGGGAATAGACATACTGCTTTGTCGTCAATTAGAGACAATTTTTGTCAATTAGAGACAATTTTTGCACGAAAGAGAGTCTGTTGGCACAACTCATGTAATGCAAATTTTGCCATAATTTTGATACAGTTAACTATAAGTAGTGACAAGTACAATCACAAAAGATCACATCAGAGTTGTGCACAAAAGTTATAATGGTAGAAGTCGGACAAAATATTTGAATAGCACTTGATGACACCATTTGCATTTTTTCTTTACTTGATAAGTGACAATATAAAAATGTAATGGCTTTTTATTTACTAAAAACAAGCAAATTTTAAGCCGTGATAGGATATGCCACGGCCAACTCTCTTAGGTTTTATGCGAGTAAGGTAAGGAGATTATGTTTACAATGAAGGTTGATATTGGACGAGTTGGTCACTTCCTCTGATAGGTATTTCTTAGGCTACTTTTCACTAGTTGGTCACTCCCTATTTGGACTGCTATTAAGCTTAGTCTTGCTGTAACTCCTGCACGCTCATTCTTTGCTTAAATGTTGTTTTTCTTTTATGAGGCGTGCACACATAACATAGGTTTGATTTTTGAGAGCAATTGCTTAACGTAATAAAATGATGAATGATTGATTGAATAGAACTGTATTTTGCGTGTTAAGTAGTCATCCTTATCACAATCTCAGTTGATGAAACCAACACTGGAAAAGTGATTAAATTCCACTCATACACTTTTGGCCGCCTATGGGCTTTGTGAGGTGACCTTGGGTATTCACATCTGAGTTTGCACTGCAATTGCTATTTTACCATCAAAAAAATTAAATAGTTTATTATATCAACCCACTTTACAATATCTCAATCTCTATTCTTTTGCCATTTCATTTAAATATTTTTATTTTTATTCTTTATTTACTCTTTAATCATTCTTTCTTTATTATTTGTTTCCAATGATCATAATTAAAGAGAGAGAAAGAGGAGATATTTGTTAATAAAATTAATATATTTGGTGTTACATACACGACTACAATAGTTGGTATATATGAGAATTAACTGTTTATCATTGCTAAAAAATTTAGCAATACATATTCGGATGAAGCTTATTTTAGGTATGTTGGTAAAATAGCAATTTTGCTAATGCTTGTACAAGGTAGAAGGTGAAAAGTATGGTATGTCCTTAAACAGGACATGTTTGCTTTACACCACATGGTGGGTTCACTGGCTTACTGGTATGGGCCAAGGAAGACGTGTACAGAGAAAGAGAAACAGTTCAGTAGGAAAATGGAAATCAATCTCTAATTTACTAGAGCAGCCAAAAAGTAGAGAATTGCTTTTAGAAAACCTTGGTTTTTTTTTTTTTTTTTTTTTTTTTTTGAGAAGATAGCAAACCTTGATTGATTGGGATCATGTGATGTAATAATGACTTCAACCCAGTCAAGAAAAATGGAAATTTGGGTGGAATACTTGTAACTCAGTTTCATGGACCCTTTGTTCTCTAACTTTGACACTTCACATGAAAAGAAATTGTAATTTGAGTCATTTCCTATGAATTTGTTTTTACCATCTACCTCTTGGAAAAGTACAAGCATTTTGCTTGTTTTCTTTTTTCTTTTTTTATACTTTTTTTTTTTTGCTGAATGCATTTTGCTTGTTTTCTTGGGAAACTAAACCTGGTGCCACTGATTTTCTAGATATTGGACCATTCTATTGTAAGTTTGAATGAACTGGCCGAAGAATAGTGGACTAGAATTTTGTTTGGTCTTGTAAGCCAAATGAGACCACTTTCTCAGAATTTGAGCTCACACTGTTAGGGAAACTTCATACGAGTTTCGTGGATTAGGATATGATTTTTAACAAAATTGGAAACAGTGTAATAATACTGGTATTATGATGTTTAAATATCTTAAAACTTTTTTCGTAAGCTATACAATAAAATATAGTTATTCTACTCTCTTTAGACTTAGATAGAAGACCCTAAATATTTTATTTGACAATAAAAATTTTACTTGTTAAATAAACATAAACATATACCATCTTTTATACATGAGCCAATAATTATTAACTTCAAGCAAAATTATTTCTATAAATTGTGGTTTTATCTCCAATTGGGCAAGATAGAATATAAGAATCCCCCTTCCTCTCCCTTAATAATTTGTAGTAAAACTTGAGCAATATTGCTTGAATCCAACCTACTCAAAATCCAACTTTACACCTAATGTGTAATATATATACATACATATATATATATATATATATATATATATATTTATGATTTTACTAACATATGTCTTTAGGATATAAATTAGTAAATTATTATAGGAAATTTTTTATGAAAAAAATAAAAAGTGACTAAATATTTTTATAATTTTTTCAATTTTTTATAAAAAATTTTAAAATAAATAATTAATATATATTTAAAGGCATATGTTATCCATATATATATATATATATATATATCGAACATCCCGACCATAATCATTGATGACTGCAGGAATTAATAGGACCCCCAACCTTTTGAAAGTGAGGTATCTTAGCAAGAAATAATATATAGGGCCCCCAACCTTTTGAAAGTGGGGTATCTTAGCCGCCACTACACGCAACTAGAATTATTGCTCAAAGTTCAATTTAATTTCCAGGTTGACCAACGTCAAATAATGCATAAACAAATTAGCAAAATAATAATAATAATAATGCATAAACAAATTTTTATTACTTGAGTTTATTTTTATTTTTGGACTTGGAATTTTTTTGTATTACTGAAGGATTGTGAACCATATATATCTGAATTCTGAATGAAACATTGTAATTCTTTTCTTCAATATAAATATTTTATTGGCTAGTAAGTGGTAAATAGAATATCTAGGTCATTCCTGTAACTGTTTTTTTTTTTTTGATAGGACATTCCTGTAACTTATTATTTTCCTTATAGTTGAAAGTTTTCATTTCGCTTTGTTTTACACTGCAAAAAAAGCATGTAACATGCAAGGTATCAAAAAGAAAAGCATGTAACATGAATGGTATAAATAAATGGTCTAAAAATTGGTATATACTATTTCCCCATTTCAACATGTTCACATACGAAGAATTGTCAATTAAAGATGTAAATCGAATCTGAAGGCAACAATTATGTCAACTATGTTACTATTTTCAATTAGGACAATTCAGTGCCCTTTTTTTTTTCTTTTTTTTTTTTTGGTATAAAGGTATTAGGTGTTAGGAAACATGAAACCTAACTTAGAATCAACAAGATGCTAAAAATGGAATTTTTTAATTTTTTTTGAAAGAGAACAATGGAAAATAGAGAATAAAAAATACCAACCCATGACTCAAAAACACCAAATTTTACATGGTTCATTTAGAACTAGGAATTTGACCCCCCAAAAGAATTGCATTTTTATTATGAAAACTACAAAAAAAAAAAATTTACAATGTTGAAAATAACCTAAAGAATTACAATCAGACAATTAGTATTCAGATTCTCTTAATATTGAGTTATTTTACAGACACAACAAAATTCCACAATATTTTCATAACAAACAGTATTAATCCAACATAACGCCAAAATAAAATAATATTTATCATGACCCATAACTCAAGACAAGTGTTATTCCTTTTCTTTTTCTTAAAATTGAAAAAAAAAATATTGTAAAATTTGATTGTGTACCTAAACTTTCTATCTTAATTTCATTTAACCAACACAATTTATTAATATCCTCCCATATGGGCCATATCCATATACCATCATTTGGTTGGTAGGAGGCTCAATACAAATCTAGAAAAGGAACAATGCAAGGGCATGTACAACGACGTATCAACCACGTGGTTATAGAAGTCAAGAAAGTTTTTTAGGATTCTCAAAAAATATATATATATTCGGTAACCCACTAGATGATGAATCCCATCACATACAAAATATTATAATCCATAGCTAATGCCAAATGTTGCTGTCATGCTTGGAATTATCAATAATTTTAAAGTATAATACCCAATTCGTTGGCTATCTCTTGTCTCAAACATATTACGTATTCCCCCACATTGACGTTTGTAACAGATGAACAAACAGTATTTTAGCCAATGGAAAGTGGTTTTCTTGGTAAAAGATTTTCCAGTAAAATATAAGTATGGTTCGTACAAAAAAAAAAACAAATGCAATACAACCTTTATAAATTGCATACGTATAATGTGACACACGTGAAAATAATAGTGGAAAGAAAAAGCTTTTAAAAAGCCTATGTGTTTATTATTTTAAAAGGATCATATCAACAAAAGAGATTCTGAGATTCTGTTTTTAAGTAAGAGTTAAGTTATGGGATATAGTTTAATTGGGATTTGCATGGTGAGTCACATACCATACCTAGCTACATGAAGCTAGAGCTTTGCTTCTTCACGAGCTTTTCTATATAGTACTATATTGAAGGGCTAGTAATGAAGTGTTAAACTATCTTCTTCATTAAGCATGTGTTTCACATAAAGTGAAACACTTGCTACTTTCTAATTAAAGTGGTGTTATATAGTGTTACTATTTAATCAAAGGGTCTTTTTTCCAAATTTTGAGCTCCTTTTCATAAGGCCTTTAAAGCAAAAGAGAGCTATAAAGGAAGAGAGAGAGTCATAAATAATGTACCTTTTGACTGGTTTCACTTGCACCTTAAGTTGGTCCTTGCATTAAATTTTTTTTTTTTTTTTAAATGTGTAATTTAAACATATCTTAAAAATGGGAACTTCATATGAGGAAACCATGTAGCATGTAATGTTTATCATCTTCTTCACATAGTGGTATTTGCAAAACTACCTTGTGAAGGTGAAAAACTGTCTTGTTCTATGAAGAATTAAATTTGATAGGCATGTGAATGTACGGTACCGATCCAAAAGCAAGGACCACATGGCTTTGATGATTTTAACGGAAGGTATGCTTTAAATAAATTGAAGACTGGCACTGACTCTCTGCCTGAATTTCAAACAGGATAAATTTTTTTTTAATTATATATAAATTCTATGATAATAATTACATCCAACAGTTGCTTCCACTTAAAGCATAAAATTTCTATACTTTATTTTGCCTATTGGTAGATGAATCACTAACTTTAACCTTTCTAGGATTAACTAGCAACCTAGTTAAGCAATTTTTTTTTTTTTTTTTTTAGTGTCTCAACTTATAACTTCCGCTCTTGATAATTGCTTTTTAGATAAAGATCGAACACCAGATCTCTTATGTGATGACAAAAGATTTTACTAATTGAACTAAATGGAACCTAATTAAGCTAAGTTAAAGACTAATGGTACTTAATACTAATCAAATTTTGAGTACTTTGACTATTTTCGGACCACATTCTCTCTCTACTCTTCCTCCATTCATTCAAACATAGGGAAGGGAATCTTCATCACATAAATAAGCCTTGGATAAAAGCCTTATCAAATTCAAATTCCAACATTAAATTTTCTAGTGGTCACCTCAACAAATTTTTCAAATCATGTGCCATGAATTTGATACTAAAGAGGCATCTCCTCATTTAAGGGGAAAAAAAAAATTGGGTTTGATACATGATAACATGAAGGGCATTTAAAGCACAAACCTTGCTAATTAATTAGTTGATAAAGTCATCTGGAAAAATAAAATTAAAATCTTAATCCTACAATACACTATTGTCTAAAGGCATTCATTAGCATTTCCCAACATTTAAAGGCTTCTATAGAGGCACAACTTAATAAACAGAGGACTATGAATGTCCGTGTATAGATAAACTTTGCCTATTTGGAAAAAGAAAAAACCAAAATAAACATAGGCACACAATTCAGTCCATTTTACAATTTAAGACTCAATATGCACATTGCACAAGTCATTTTTTAACCCACCTTAGTGACCCAACCAAACGCACAATCAGCTCTCAACATTATTTTAATCAAGGCAATCCTATATTTAAATCCTCGACAAAGATAAAGTAGAAAGTCTCATGCACAACTCAGGGAGATTATTACAAGATTAGATAAAGTTAAACAAATAAATAAATCAATTATGGGTAACCAAGAAAGATAGAGTAATAAAATAATGGTGGGACTTTTTACGAAGGAATATCCAATATATATACGAAGGACATGACCAAAAGACAATTTGTCTTATAGCTTCTTGTTCATTGGAATCTTAGTGGGCTCTCCACACTCCTTCCAAGACCAAACATCTGATAATGGTTGAACTTTCACATTCAAAATCATTGTCATGAAGACCACCACCTCAACCATTGTTTGTGGAAATTTTAGCTCAAGCTCGGTTGGGTTTGGTCAAGTCTAACACCCCAATTGGGGGCAACAAAATATGGTACATCTTGATAGTATGACCAAAATGATGCTCACATAATTTTCATACCTTGTAGGAGAAATTGAGCTTAGGCTATGTTGCATTAAACCGGCGGGGCACTCTAGGTGTAGGCACAACCACATCACGGCCAGATTTAATCATGCCAATACGATCCTTTATTGTTGAATCGAACAGCCTGTTTTCTGGATTCTCTGCATAGCAAGCATAATAGCTACTCACGCAGGCATGTGGTACTGCCATGGCAATCCTGGTCTGGTGCATAGTAATAAAAATTGATTAAGTTAACTGAATAGAGGACTAATAATGATTAAATAATACACAAGTTGATGACATGATGGGAATTTATAGATAAAGAATCAAATAAATTGAGATTGGTCAAATAAGGCTACCAACCATGAGGTATCCAATGATGAATGCAAGGAGTGAAATGGTGGCTGTGAAATTTTGGTACAGTCTGGCGGTCCAAGCAGCCACAACTATGACACAGATGGAGCCGCTGCAGACTCCTGTTAGCAAGCAAATTGCACTCGTTATGTCCGCATCGACAATACGTTCCATTTCTTGCTGCTGAAAGAGTTTCCAAGTGTCTTGTGATGCCTTTACAAAACCTTTTCCATATACAGCTATCTGGAAAATGGTTTAAAACAAAGCTAAGTAACATTTCAAAATAAATTAGTCTTAAACAATTGATTAAAAATGCAGTCGTGTGAAACTTAGATGGACTGCATTGACATTCTGATAATGATGGCACAGTAAATAATTCCGTATTTGTAAAATAATCACATTAAATATTGTGAATTGACTATGATAACTTGCAAAAACAAAAGCATATCACTAATCTTTTAAAATTAATACACAAGCATCATGAAAATCTTAAGAGACCTTCAAGACTACTATACAAAATTGAGAATGACCCTAGAAACACATTTCCTAATTAAATCAAATTAAATTATTTTGACAAAGAAGCGGCATCTAGTAAAGTTCAACTTAAAATGAAATTCCTGCTTTTTGGCACAATAAGGAATGTTACTTGTATCTCAATCACCACATTGATGCAACTCAAAAATTCAGTCTTTATCATAATCCATATTTAAATGCTATAGATAAGTAGCAGTGAATCATCCAAAGCTTCTAAACCAGTGATCAATTAGCAAGAACTTTTAATTGCATAGCATAATCATATTTATTTTCCCCCTTCAAATAGAACCATTTTTACCGTGAACTATCTATGACACATTAGTAGTTGTCTCTGATTAATCATTCCTGTACTTATACCACATATTGTCCTCTAGGGGTAATGTCATTAGAGTGAAGAAAATTCAGTAGCATAAAAGGATTTTCAGTGACAATACCTGCACATAGGCCCAGCCATTTCCATATCTGAAGATGGAATCCATGATATTGAGACAGCAATGTGCACAAGAAAACATGAACTCATCTTCTCCCTCAAGCAAATTCAAACCCCGAGCAACAATTCTCAGGGCCTCAATTGTAGGCACAAAGAGAGAGCCTAGACAAGCACTACCAAGATTCAGAGTCATGGCCCTCTGGAAGCAGAACTGAGTATTAGATTGCATTCCCCTGAGATAATACAGAGAAATTACCCTACTCACTGTTAGATTAGCAACATTTCTCATTACTTCAGCAGTCCAAAGCAAGCTCAAAACCAATGCAATAATGATCAATGGGGGAAAGTAGAAATTCAAAGCTCCAATCACAGCTAAAATCCATAGGGACATCCACAAGAATCCAGCCCCAAGCATCCAATAAACAGGTTGACTCAAACCAGGGAATTTTGAAACAGGTTCAAGTGCTTTCATCAAGATCTTACAACAAAACTTAATTCGCGTTGTGACCCAACAAGCATACAATCCATTGCCAATTGCAAAGGCAATAAAACAGACTCCAATGCCTTCAGTGGCAGGTTTTTGGAAGCAAATAAGGAGAATTCCAGCAGATAGGGACATTAAAAAAGAGCTCCATAGTATGAAATGAACCATAAATAGAGGCCATTCCCTGACTGCCTTTTGCCATGCCAATGCAAGAGTAATGCTCAAAAAAGATGCAGCTTCAACTTGTGGCAGATAAAACTGCAACACCCTTTTCTCTTTCGTTTTAATAGATTCTGACGCTTGTATTAGGCCTTGAATTCCCTTGAATATAAGAAAACCAACTAACCCAACAGCAGCAACCATGTGCAGAAGGAACAGAAACAGAGATATTCTGTCTGTATAAGCTCTTGAATTCAGTGTTGTCAGTGATGGCGGCTGTGCAAAAAGAGAGAGAAACCAAAAAAAAAAAAATCACATTCTTGACTTGAAAATTAAGCATAGATTCTATCGCATTCTTCAGTTATAAATGAAACTTGACATGAGAGATAGTAAGAAAGAGCCAGAAAAATTCAAATTTGCCACCTGTGAACAGAAAATATATAAGCTATTATTGTTTAATCTTATGAATACTGACTTCTAATTGTACCCATAAGAAAATAGACAAGTTCTTTTGAGATGACAGACTAGAAAAAGGTTCAAAAAAATTTCTCCTTTTGCAGACTATGAAACAATACTTGTAAAATTCAGATAATATACTTTAAAAAAATGTATAAATATGTGCTATGACTAGTAAAATACAAACAAGATTTAAAACAAAATTTGTGTATTTTTTAGAAACACCTTTGCAAATTTTTGCAATGAAACTTGCAAAGCTACCAAATTCAAAAAATATACCTTTTGTGTAAACTTATGAAAAAGGAAAATTTTATTTAATTAACTTACTTGTGGGGTGGGAGCTGGTGTAGACCGAGGCTGAGCATGAGCAGGCGGAGGAGGAGGTTGAGCATGAGCAGGCGGAGGAGGAGGCTGAGCATGAGCAGGCCGAGGAGGAGGCTGAGAAGGACGCTGAGATGGAGAGGCAGTTGGAACTCTGGTGGCACTGTTAATAACAATCCTTAAAGGGTTTGATGGATTCAATCTCTGCATCCTTGAAAGTTGAAATTCTCCATAGTTATTGCTCTCAACCACACGTTCTTGAAAACCCACCTCACCTTTCTCCACATCTTTCATTTCCTCCTCTTCTTTCTCCTCATTCTCTTCTTTCACTTCACCTCCATCACTCTTCTTCTCCTCCACCTAGCACCCCACACACACACACACACACACACACAACTCTTAGCACATGAATAAGCAAAAACCCCATTAAAAAAAACATCAAAAAGATTAAGAATAAATGGATAAAATGATAGTATCTTTACAGGTTCTGCAGCACCCATCAATGGCAGCTGAGGCTGACGGTAGTAGCGGTGGTGTTGTCTAGAATGTTGTTGAAATCTTTGTGTTTTGTTTGTGCTGTGGCTGATGATATTGATGATGTAGCTGCCTATATTTTTTGTTGGTCAGATAATCTAGTTTTCACTTGAGGAACTTTTCCATCTTACATCATTTATGTCTCAGCAAAAGAATATGTGAGAGTTTTAGATTAGAACTTAGACCCACACGAGTTGATGGATCATGAAACATAAACGTGCCTAAAACAGCAAGTTCATCACACGCACCAATGGGTGAAGCTCTGAGCACGTGGAAATAGGAGTCAATTGGGTGTGTTTTGAGAGTTTTGAGGATCGTTGTAGTGACAGATTTGGACGGCTAAGATTGATGAATACCTAATGGATCAGATAGGGATATATAGAATTATATATGGTCTTGACCTTTTGCTTGGAAAGGGACAAACGTTCACACTGTCACATAGGCAAAGCTTTATCAGCTTTTTTTTCTTCTTGTTTTCACATTTTACAGTTACAGGTCGTGTAAGGCACTACCAAAGACTCAGGGTAAAGTAGTACAAACTTAAACAATCACTATTACTGTTTTTCTTTTTCTGCATTAGTTTTTTGCTGAGATCTTTTTCTGCATTATTAGTATTATTATTAATTATTAGTGCAGTTACTTGTGATTTAAACTTTCAAACATGAGATTAACTCCACCTTGACCGTTATGTGATTGCCACACCTTCTTTATTGATACATTATTGTCATAAGTTGAAAGTTGTCTTAGAACCTGTTCCTTTTATGGTGTTTTAGACGCAATTTACGTGGTACAATGTTATGTTAGGGTGTATTTAAATACCGTTTATTTTGTTGAAATTAAAAAATTGTTGCTAAAATTACTATAGATAAAAGTAAAAATTAGTTGAAATAGTACAGTAAGGTCAATAAATAGTGTCAAAAAGTGCAGTGGATGTCATAAATAGTAGTAAAAATAAACTGAATGGTGAAGTAATTTTACTTTTTCATTTTTATCCAAACGCACACTTAGTATCAAATTGGAAATTATATATGAACACCGCGCAGATAATCACATCAAAAATATAAAGTTTTTATGAGTTAAGGGGGCAAAGATTGAGGTTCAAGTTTTTAAGAAATAGTTTCACACACATATACACTTAAATTATTTTAGAATAGGATTTCTATCTTGTATAAAAAAAAATAGAAATTATGGATCTCTTTCTTATAATATATGAGTTTCACATTACATGTATCTTATTTTTAATGATATGTGAATTTTTTTTTTTTTTTTCTATTAATAACCTCAAGGTAGGAGGGGACTCGGAGTTTGGGAGGCCATGCCCACAACTTTTTGAAATTCTTATATAACCAAGGAATACTTTTAATAAAATATATGGTTGACTCCAAAAATGTATCTATAATATATACATCTGCTTAAAAAATTTATATTTTATTTTTTTAAAAAAGTTATTTTATCTGTTTTTTATAACTACTTTTACGATACACTATCCCAATTTTATTTATAATAAATCACATTAAAATATTTTTACTTTAATACTATATTGTGAGAGTGAGAGAGAAGAGGGAAAGTGAAACAAGGAGGGAGACAGCATATAAAAGAGAAAAAAAAAATATTCATGTTGAAACAATGTTTGTGTATATTTGCATAAACACTGTAATAAGTAAAAAATTTTACATTTCAATTCATGGAATGTAATTTTTTATTTTATTTTATGAGTAGCACTATTTATTTTGCATCTCAATTTATAATCTCCACTCATTATTACCAGTAACTCATAAAACATCCATATTGAAATTCAGCAATTTCATCAATTCAACAAAACCCCATTTCACCTAGACTTAAATTCCACTTCACCAAAACCTAATTTTAGCAACATACATCAACACATGCCAATCTACCTACCTACCCAGATCAAATTCCACCAAACAATCTGCAAAGGATGAGAATCACAATTAACATTCTCCTAAGTATAGTATGTCTTAACATGTGTACACACACACGCGGGCAAAGTATAAGGAGTACATTAAGATAGAACTAACCATAGAGTTGTTTAACACTTCCAACCTATACTATTTGAATTGGAAAGCTAATTTTACAAGTCTGTCCTAAACAGTAATTGAAACTTAAAAAATTTTAAATATGACAACTTTGGTGTGGCTTGATTTTTATGGACTAAGGTGCTAAAATAATTTTTGAGTTATTACTTATTTTAGCATCTTTAGTATGAATGCTCTTAAGTTCTAATTACATAGAACTGATGAGAATCTAGCAATATTTTTTGAATTATGTATAACTTCTCTTTCTCTCGATGAACAAAAATATTATTTAGAAATAATTCATACTTCATAGCCAATAAATCCTAGTTCTATATATATATATATATATATATGACATCAGACAATCATGTTAATTAATTGATAAGGCAAGACATGGACCTCTCAAAAAAAAAAAAAAAAAAAAAGGCAAGACGTGGAGAAAGTATAGCATGAGATAGGTGGGCCTGAAACGTCAGATCAGATGACTTGGATCCACCTCAATTTTGTCTTCATGTATCTCTCATTGGTTGATATATTATACATATTCTAATATAACAATAAAAAATTAATTTGTTTTTAGATTCAAAGAAATGATATGATAGGAGATTTAAGTAGGTTGGATTAATGGTCACTTTTTTTTTTTTTTTTTCGTAAAAGAAAATAAAAAATGATAGGTGGACTACAATTCTATGGTTGGACTTTGTGGTAAAACAGTCTTTAGGCTTCTCACTTTTGGCCCTTTTTTTTTTTTCTTTTTTCCCTTCTGTTTTTGAATTCACAAAAACTGAAAGTCGTACAAAAATTTTACATTTAATTTTTTCAAAATATTAGAGGGTGTTTGGTATTATATTTTAAACAATAATTTTTAGTGTTTAAACAACATTATACATTTTTTCACACGTTTTTTCATTCACAAGTAATTTTAAGAAATGCAAATAACGTTATTAGAACAATATTACCAAACGGGACTTATTCGTTAGAATAATATGTTTCAATTCAAAGAATATCTAAAGTTACACACACACACACATATATATATATATTATTATATATAGATATTCTTTGAAATTTAAATTTTTATTTTTGAAATGAGTGTGTGTATGTTTTGAATTGTATATATTTGTAAACAAGTTAATAAAATATCAAATTACTAATTATAATTTTTTGATAATATAAATAATCTATTTCATAGTAAAATTTAAACATTATTATTAGCAAATACAAGGTTAGTGAATCTAATTTTTGTAAGTTTACTAATGAAAATCATTATATCTAATTAATTCAAATAATACGATTTTAGTTATAATTTACTTATTAATTAGAATAGACTTGTGAATGGGTAGAAAAATTTAGTCATTGAGTGAACTTTATATGTAAAAAGAATCATTTAATCATGTAGCTCAAGCTTCTTCAACAAGTAGAATGACCAAGCTTGAATATATAATTCTAAACTTTTAATACTCAACAAGACTTGACTCTTTTACAATCCTAATATTGATAAATTGTATTGTGAATTTGTGATACTTCTAATAAATATAATAGAATTTTAATCTATGATGTCTATTCCATAATGATTACTCTTATCATTAGATAATTGATTTTTGGTATAGATGGATTCAAACATTAGATCTATTATTAGACGGCAAAAAAATTTATGAATTATGCTAATTGATACACAACCAGACCGGATTTTATATGAAGTGTTCTGTAACTCTATCAGTCCATCTATCTCCCAGCTTCACTATTTGGTTTTTTCCCCCTCTTTCTTCTTCTTCTTCTTCTCGATTTTACTCCTTGTACAATTCAATTAACCTATATAGTCTTACATAAATTACAGCAGACTATAAAACAGGAAAATGGGGGGTCAGAAGGATCATTTTCCTTCAGATATTTCCCACGGTGGAGCTTTATCAGTTTATCCATGAAAGAAGAGTTAAAAAATGAATTATGGGCTCAAGACATTTTTTTCTTAATTGTTTTTTTTTTTTTTTTTTTGAAACTAATCTTATAAATTTTCATATTAAATAGTATGTTCTACCATCAAGAATTCAAGACATAATAACATAGAATTCAAAAATTTTACATATTTCAAAATTTTTATATAAATTTAATTTTTTAAAATCATTTAAGTTTCCATCCTAAAAATCCCAAATTAAAAATGGTCTTGTTAACTGTCAAGTCCCAATAAAACAATATAAATCAAGAAGAAAAGGATTTTTTTTTTTTTTTTTTTTTTTTTTGGGAGAATAAGAAGAAAGGAATTTCAGCTTCAATATTTTTGAGATGTAGAGCCAATAGATGGCTTCTGGATGTGTCAAAGGCCTTTAGACCAGTACGGTCTGGTTGACAGCAAGAAATAATGTTCCACTTTTAATTCAATCAACAAATTGGATGTCCCAAATGGAAATTTGATGGTACATTTGCAACTGATCAATCATGTAAGCTGTTTAGATTTCCTCATAAATTCAATTACGTTAAATATTCATTGGCACCAAAAACTGTAAAACCTATGAAGTAGTCAGTGAAATTAAACAAGCTAAGAACATATTATCAACCTGCAAATGAAACAAAGGAACAAGAAAAAGATAAGATGAATTTGCAACATAAGCAGTTAACCTCATTTCCTTTTGTAACACACACAACATCAACAGCGACACAAAAAATGACTATTTCCAAAATCTATTACTCCTTAGTTTTTACATCCATACTTTCTGTGCTCCCATCATCATCTATTTCTTCTCACCACTGGTCGACTCTTGTGGTGGTTTGACAATACTTAGTTGGCCACCTTCCCTGTTAGCAGCAGTGGCTGCTTTCACCTCATTGCAATAATTAATGAACTTGCTCAGCTCCTGGTATAATCAAGTTACAGAGGAAAATACCATCACTGATGTGAGCAAATAAAGAAAGAAAAACAACATATTCTAGAGTCTCCAATGCAGGCAGATACAAATTTGGCTTCCTTTAGTAATTATAGTTTTTTTTTTTTTTCTTGGCACACTTGTTTATTACGCACCCAGTGTTATTTAATATAGGGTTACACTAATGATAACAAGGCTTCTCGCTACACAAGAGAAAAGTAGCCAATCACAGAACATGACATCAATACCCATAGAAGCAGATATGTTTTTACAAAATGGACGAACGTAATACTGTTCATTAAGTATTGTCACCAAAACAAAGCCTGAATGAATAAGTTGAAAGCCAAAAGGTTGCTACCAGTTGACACCAATGAATAAGGTAAAAGCCTACAATTTTCAAGACACCTATTAAATGAAAGCTCCACCAATAATCATCTTGCAACTTAGAAAAAGAAAAGAAGGTATATAAAATTCACAGTGGATTTAGATTTTTAGAGCATTCTAATGTAAATGCATCCAGAGTTATGATATATTTATTAACAAAATTCTAAAAAACAGAAGTAAACACATATTACAACAATAAACAGTTAGAAAATCTATTATGTGAAGACATGAGGGGCATGAATACCTAAGTGCCTAAGCGCAAAGGAATTACAATGAAAGATCCTAATTTTACACTCTTCTAAAAGAGTTCTAGAATCGAACTGAATAACTAGCTTCAAAGTCCGCTTTCCAAGTAAGTAGATGACAAGTTGACAACTTAACCAACATGCTGATGATTATTATGAATCACTAAAAAGGATTGAAATGGGTGATGACTCTAGTCTTTCACAAAGATTAAAACAACAGGATAATTTATACCCAAAAAAAAAAAAAAAAAAACAGAAATAGAATAGAATGATGTAAGACAAGACAGGAACAGCATGATTCTATCACCAACGGACTCACAAGGATTAAAAAAAATGCTGAACCGAAGAAGTGCAAGAAGCCTAACAGAAGTGAAAAACATCTAAAGATTGTTGGATGTGCTCTGAGCTTCATTAAAATGAGAGTATCTTTGACACAATGATAACAAATATCTTTCATTCTTTCATAGAAGAATCACCTCCAACCCACCGAAAGTTGGAGAAGACACACTTGTCACCATGCTAGCAGAAATGAACAAGAAAAGCAACAAACCTCCATAGCATCTCAAAATCCAAAATATCAAGAAATTCCAATTAATGTCACTTCTCTATGGTTACAATGCACGTAGCATGCCCCAAAAGCCAATGTGAGGAGGAGGAAATGAGGGGCGAGGCTAATCCTATATATTCACTATACCAAGCAAACTAGGGATGAGCACATTAATTGTTTGATATCAACAGGGGAAGGAACTCTTTTCAGACGCCCCGGCCTCCTTTTTCCTGAAATGTTTATAGTGGGGGTGGGGGGATTCGAACCCTGGACACTAGTAGGTGCCAGAACATCCTAGATAATACTCTAAAAAAAACCGCACTACTGCTGCTTGTATCTTCTTAAGGACCAAAAGATAAAGAGAAAATCAGAATTTCTTATAGATGCTACTTCAAAATATAACTCTGCCATCATTACCATGAGACCTTAACTAATCACATTTCAGCACTTCTTGTAACAAGATGAGAACACAAAGACCGTCCTAGGATCCTCACCACCTTTCAAAAGAGAAAAGCACCAAACTTAACCCATTCACTAAACATCCTCCCTACTTGAAACACATCTCTTAAGTGGCAAGGTCTACTGCAATATAATATCTTGTGCACCTTATGGTCTACCGCAATTAGAAAGGGTCCAAAATTGTTTGCATACAAATTCATCCTTCAGTTTCCTCTCCAACAAAACTTTAATAACATCCTTAAAACAATGTCAAGTCATGACCTTTTACCATTGTTTTACAATGAATTAAAAGCTAACTTCCAACAAAGAACTTCACTAGGGTAGAGTTGATCGTCTACATAAACGTTTTGTAAATTCACTCATAAAAATTCAAATTTGTTACTATAGCATCATAATATTAGATGTTAATGGGCTGATTTGCTCAGACCCACATCATAATTATCATTAACTACAAAATTAAGCTGACCCCATTTGCACTTTCACATCACATAACCCATTAATCTAAACCACAACATACCTAACATAAAGAAACCCCTAAAAATTTGTGAAAAATAAAAATAGTATTTGGAAAGAGAATAGAAAATGGGACATACACGATCAACATCCATCTCCTTGGTAACTTTGGCCGGCTTCACAAATCTCTTCCCTGCACAAACCAAAACAAAACAAAAACAAATACACATACTGTCAAGTACCGGACTTTTCCATAAACAAATACACAGACACGTAAAGCTAGATAGTTAGTTACCTTTGCGGGTGACAGAAGGTTTGCCATGGCGGTTGGGAGGAACAGATTTCTTCTTCTGTTGACCTTTGAATAGATTTGCTTTCTGGGTCATCTTCCTTCTTTGCCTCTTTGTTCTCTCTCTCCCTCTAGGTTTACTCTGCAAGGGTTTTGTTATTTGCTATTGCGTGGCAGTGGAGGCACTGTACGGCCCATTAGAAGCAGTGAACACACTAGGCCCAAACCAAACTTGATGTAAAAATTTTATTGGTCTTTCTTTTCTTTTCTTTTTTTTTTCTCTCAACTTTTAAAATTTTTATTTTTATTTATGAATTAAAATATTCGTAATTTCAATTTTTTTTTGCCATCCACACTTGTTAAGTTTTAAAAAACAAAACTAAACTTGAATGATATTTCAAAGGAGCAAACAAAAAAAAAAAAAAAATCTAAAATGTATCATTTTGTTTTCGTCCCTAAGGTATTGCTTAAGGGGTTTCACTTAATCATATTCCCCTCTTGCAGTCAAAGTGATAGTGGATGAATATTAGACTTTAGAAACATGGTATAAAATATAAAAAATTTAATGAGAGTAGATGAAATGGGTGATACTTTAAAATTTTAAGGACGAAAAATAAAAGTTTTTAAATTTTGGGATGAAAATAGAATATATATATATATATATAAAATAGGATTCCTTTATTTCCACTAGACTTTTATGTGGTTTAAAAATATATTCATTAATGAAGGGTAACTTCATTTAGAAATAGAGTTATAAATGTCAAATAACAAATTCATTTTCAATTAAAAAAGAAAACTCCCAAAATTTAGGATTTTTTCCCCTTCACATTTAAAAAAGAAATTACAGTTACTGTTTATTTCTAAAATTTATCTTTTTTATTTGTTTAAAAAATAAAAAGTATATATTTCTAAATTATAGTGTATGTAAATTATTAACATTTACCTAAAAAATAGAAGAACCTCTGAACATGTGCGTGAGTGCGTGCTAAGAGACTAGTGTGTGTGTGTGTGTGGAGAGAGAGAGAGAGAGAGAGAGAGAGAGAGAGAGAGTTTCAACTTATGATGTCCGCTTTTGGTGTAAGGGAATAGCTCTTTATTTTTAGTTTTTGGTGTAGGCGGAAGTTGAACCCTAAATCTTTTATTTAAAAATCAAAAACTTTACCAATTGCACTTTCTACAAGAGTTTGTTATTAAATTTATGGATAAAGTTTCTAAAAAAAAAAAACTCATGGATGAAGTTTCTTATCAAATCAAGTTGCAAAAAATTTTTCTAATTTATTATGTGGCCACTCAAAATTTTCACCCATAAATAACTATAAACAAGTGTCTTCTATAAAATTTTTAAAAAAAAAATGTAATGTTAATCACATGAGTTGTGATTTAAAGTAATTTATGTAATTAAAAATATATATGGAAACTCATTTAATCGTCTTGAATTGGATGAACTTTCTTCCAAACAAGTTTAGAGAAAAATTGAAACCTAATTTTATTAAGTGCTTAAATTACTATGAGTTCAAATATTTTTGAAATATGACGGTTTCAAAATTTCATTTAATTGAATATAATATATGCAAGAATGGTATATAATCGAAGAGTAGGGATGGCAATGGGGCGGGGCGGGGCCGAAGGATGGGATCTTCGTCCCCGCCCCCCATAATTTTGTCTTGCCCCATCCCCGCCCCGCCCCGCATGACGGAGAAAACTTTCTCACCCCATCCCCGCCCCTTGGGGCCCCACGAAGCCCCGCCCCACCCCGTAAAACTCTACTTTTTGTTAATTTGCCCTATAATTAGTACAAATTTTTTTAAGGAAACTTATTTCATTAATAAAAATATACTTGAAATTATAACTAAATTTATCCCATCAAATCAAATCAATTTTTAGAAAAAATTGAATAGTATATCCAAGCGTTTAACAAGACAATCATAAAGGAAAAAAAAAAACTCATAATATAACACATAACAAAATAAAGGCAAAGAACCACATTGGGGAGAATAAAATAAGCTAATATTGATATGTTATTTAAATAGTAAGGTTTTAGGGTATGAAAATTTACAATTATAACCTTTAGCATTGCGGGTAGGGCGGGGATGGGGGTGGGGCAGGGCGGGTTTAAAAAGTCTAAACCCATCCCCAACCCGCCCCGTAGTGCGGGGCTAAAATCTTGCCCCATCCCCGCCCCATCACCTTTGCGGGACGGGGAAAACCCGCGCGGGGCGAAGCGGGGAAGGGGCGGGTTAAGCGGGGCGGGGCAAAATTGCCATCCCTATCGAAGAGTTCAACCTCTCCTAAAGAAAATGATGATATATACTTTTTATTTCAAAATTTTGGACTAAACTATATTTTTTGTCCAGGATATTTAAAAAGTTAAACTCTGGTCCTTTATTCAAAGTGTATAACAATTTCATCCTTCCATATATTTTCTATGAAAATTTTTCCAGATCACATTAATTAACTTTACAATATGCTACATCAATACATCGTCTACTACACATGCAATTTTCAGAAATACAAAAATTAATACTTTTTCAAATTTTCAAGGATTAAATTGCATCATTTTGAATAAAAGAAATCAAAATAGAATTTCAAAGATAGGAAATGTTATCCATATGACTTTGTAGAGAGAGAAACCCTAATCATTCAAGTCATCATGGGACAAAATTTAGATCTAAGAATTCTGAATTCTTAAGTCTTGATAGATCGAGTTTGTGTTGAACTCTCTTATTAAACCTCAATAGCAACTAGTGTCGAGCTTTAATGAAACAGTTTTTTTTTTTTCTTTTTTATCACTTGTTTCTTTGATCAATCTTCTTGTCTTTAATGATACAATTTGTAAAGTAAACTTCACACATTTGTTGATACATTAAATCCAATTTAGATCTACCCAAATACAAATAAAATGTGTTTTGTCAAAAGATAAGCCAATACATAGAAAATATGACCCTAGCAAAAAAGAATGAAATTAGGGGTAATCCAGTAAATTAATCAATCTTAGCTTATTGATTGGTGTAAGACCCGTCATTGTTCTTAAGGATGATTTTCTTTTACCTTCTCCATCAATGATGATAATGCACATAGAAGCAATTTGAGACTCATTCTTGTTGTTTAGCAATACACCCAAATTAAATCACTGGGACTCACATTTTAAAAATAATATACTATTTATTTCATTTTGGGCCTTAGGAGAGGGGTAAATGGAGCTCCAAAATAGTGACCTCCACATCATAAGGCGTGGTCTCCAGCTCATGTGCTACCCCTGGGAGTGTGCTCAAAGAAGCAAAATGCCATGTAGGCATATGAAATGTGCTTTAAAAACAGGTCCAAAGCATTAACTTCTGAGCGAAAGTAAAAATAAAAAAGAAGAAAGGAAAAACCTAAGTTGGTAATCCCTGTTCAGTCATTCTCTCAAACACCTACTATAACCAACATGAAAGACCACCCAAATACAAACACTCCAACAGCAAAAACCATTTATAGAACCTCTCTAAGAGCATCCGTAGCTGGAAGGCCAAATGCCAAATGTAAGGTACATTTGACATTTGGGCCCAAAATGTGCTCAGCAACTAGAAGGCCAAAATTGAGAAAGGCTAAATTTTTTTGGCATAGTGTTACAGTACCATCTTAAATGTAAGATGGTACTATAGCAATATGCCAAAAATAATATTAATATTTTATTCCAGCTTCTTTCTCTCTCATCTCTCTGTCTTTCTCTGTCTCTCACACCTTCCTCTCTTTCTCCCTCTTCTCTATCACACTTTCTCAGATACTGCATGGCGTTGAGCATCACATACCACATTAGAGCTCTCGCCAAAACTCCGAGTCGATCTCTCTGTGACATGAGTCGAGACAAGAGCCGATCTATCCATGATGATGCTGTTGGACAGCGTGACGATGAACAACGCGACGAATAGGAGGAAAGCGATGAACGCGAGTTTGTAGGCGCTGAAGAGTGCCAGAGTGGAAGGGATCATGATGGACGTGTGGTGGGGATTGGTGGAGAGAGAGGCGGCTGGATTGTGCAATTGGGGTGGGTATGGATTGGTGGAGATTGGTAGGTTTCTCGGTGGAGATTGGTGGGTTGCCAATGTCGCCAATGATGGTTTCACTCAAGATCGCTGATGATAGGCTGGATGTGGTGTGATGTTGGCGGCGTTGATCTGGTGGCACCGTGGGTCAAATAGTTTCGCCGATCTGGGTTTTGTGTGGATTTTGCAGTGAGGCATGGATTGATTTTTATCTTTTAGGCTCAGATGGGTTATATGTGGTAGTGATTTGGTGGTTTTTTTTTTCCTTCCTTAATTTGGGTTTTTCGTTCCGATGGGATTTTGGTGGACAGTGGGCACGGTGGCGTGGTAGGCATGGCGGTGGTGGTGTGGTGATGATTGAGTTGTTTGGTTGTTGAAAAAGGGACAGAGACTCAGAGAGACAGGGACAGGGATGAGGAGAGAGAAGCGATAGATAACTTTAAATATTATTTTATTATATAATTTATATTATTTTAGTGTGTAGGATTGTAAAATAAAAGTTGGGATGCTGAAAGTATTGAAAAATAGTATAGTATAATTGGTAAAGTAACTTTTTGAGATGGTAAAATAAGATAGGATGGCATTTTCAGTTGGAGATGCTCAACACACCCAAATTAGACCAAATGTTAAAAGTCGAAGATAAAAAGGTCACACTTAGTCATAAAATTAAAAGAAAAAGAAAAGAAAAGAAAAAGAAACAACTCACTACACCAAACGTAACGTTTCAAAGTGTAGGAGTTGAACGAGCAGCTCACCTCCTTATACTTAAAAGCCTTGAGCTGAGTTGTGTGCCAGCTCGGTAGCTTAATTACACTTAATTATACTTAATTAATTAAATACTAGTTAATTTAATTAAAGTTTAATGAATACCAATTTTTAATTTACTTAAAAAAATTTACCAAAACTATTCGCCATTTTTACTTTAATTACCGTAATTACTATGAACTTTAGATGGCACCATTTTTTCCATTTAAAGAAACAAAAACACTCTGAACTCTGATGAGTTCATTTCCTATACACTCACACAGAAAAGAGCAAGAGACACGAGAGCGAGTGAGACCGAATGAGCAAGAGACTTACACCAAGAGAGAATGGGCAAACCCAAGAGAAGCTGTCGCAATTTGTTACCACTGCAGAGAGACTTCAATTACTACCATATTTGTTGGTTGTTTTTCAATAGCACTACATCAATGGGGGGTCACAATCAGAGTGTACATAAGTTGAACATGGTGGATTGTGGCGTCTGTAGCTCCGCCTTTCAGTCCTAGCCGACGTCCACACCGACAGGAAAGCACCGGGAGAGAGTGCACTGTCTGTGGCACATTTACCGGCCTCTGTGACCACATCGGCGATGGTTGCATCATTTTTTGTCATATTTGTGACACATTGGTTCAGGAGGTCCAAGTAATTCACTGGGTAATTTATTTCCTTTATATTTAATCATATGCCAAAACCTAGGTATAAGTGTAAAATGAAATTAAGTTAGTGATGCAAACTATAAAACTAGAGGTGACTATTGTATGTTCTTAAATATAGTAAAGTATATTCTGTGAAAAACAAAAATACATAAAAATTTCTCTTTTGCTGTCAAACCAGAAGTAATGCACTCATCTACTTTAGACAATGCAAAGAGATTTCAAGGTCCAATTGGTAATTTACTTTTCTTTTGTTTCTTGTTCTTTCTTCTTCATTCTTGTTCTTTTTTTATCTTTTCATGCACATCAATCTTCATCCTAATAAGCCTATACTTGTAGTATAGTTTTCTTTATTAATTGGTATCTATTTTACAACATGTAATTTACTTTTTTTTTCTTCTCTTTTCTTGTTCTTTGTTGTGCTTTCTTGCATGTCAATCTTCATCCTGATTAGTCTATACTTGTAGTATAGTTTTATTTATTAATTGGTTTCTATTTTCCCGTTTGTTGTTGTTGATGAGCCTATACTTGTAGTATAGTGAACTTATCACTGTTGGAAATAAAATAAAATATTGATGGGTCTTTCCTCACTTACTATCACAACCACACAGTATAGCCTTGTTATTAGAAAATTTCAAACTACACAATTAATATTCTCAAAGGGCTTTCAAAACCTCTCTTCTCTTGAATCTCTCTTGATCGAGAATTGTCCTAAACTTGCATTCCTTCCAAAGACGGCCTCCCTCCTTCACTTTTAGAACATCATATTACTAATTGTCCAATGCTAAAAAAAAATGCTACAAAGGCAAAAGGTGAGAGTGGTTCAAGATTGCCATCTATGAGATAGAGGAGCTACAATAATTGTGCAAATCAAAGAGGAAAAAGTTTAGATATATTAGGAAGCTAAACACACACACTACGTATCTAGGTAGAGAGATAAAAGAGAGACATAGATGAAAAACACACGAGAGTAGAGAAACATGAGAGAGCAACAACAATGGTGAAAAAGCGGGACAAGAGAAACTAAGCTAAGAAGCGGAAAATTCATTTTTGCCATCACGTTTGCCATTCAAACCTGAAGAAATAAAGGGCGATGACGACTCACAATCTTGCCTTGCACAAGAACTCCACCAAGGATTGCAACACATGCGGAACTGCTTTCAAGCGAGCGAGTGAGCAAGCTGGAGCTACACGTCGCGGAGCGCCACACGAAGAAGAGCTCTGAAGCTTCTCAAAGGTGCCGAATCTACAGCACATACTCTAAAGGCGATAAATTTGTGTACCTTTTTCTACGGTGGATTGGTGGACGCATTGACTGAGTCTAACTCATCAGGCGACTCTAACACTGACGGTTGGAGATTTCTTTTTCACGCTCTTTCTATTCTTTCTTCCTTCTTCTTTCTTCTTTCTTATTTCTTCTTCTTGTTCTTCTTCTCATTGTTTTTTCTTTTCTTTTCTTGCAGGGTGACATGTCACACAGTACTACTCATACTGATGAGTTGCAATCTTTTTGTGGTATGTACTAGTTAGGGTTAGTCCATACTTTTCTAGGTATTTGTATTTTATGACATTGTTTTTCTCCTTAGTATAGGCAAATGAGTCAATTGAAAAGGGGGAAAAAAAAAACCCCAAATTTTAACAAATAAAGTTATATATTTTTCATTGTAATTGTATTAATTAAGCCAAAATATTAGTCAGTAAATAAAATAATATTTTTTTTATCAAATGAAAAACAAGAAAAAGAAAGAAAAATACTACGTCTACAACATTTTTCACAATACTTTCTTAACAAATTCTAAGTAGTAGATTATTACTCGCTATTATTGGTAGGCAAAAAAATTAATTTTAGAGGTGAGTTCAAATTAGAAAGAGTAACAACTTCATGTGTAGGATTTGCTATGAAAATCTTATGAATGTAGCACTTAAAAAAAAAAGGAACAATATAAAAAATATTTCATAACATTTTTCATGATTGCCCCCTTTCACAACTAATAGATGCTTTTATGTGCGTTCTGTTGCTGATTTTACTCAATGTTTAATGGATACTCCTCAGTGAATTTTTTGTACTGTATTATTATCATGTCCACTTTCTTCTTCTTCTTTCTTTTAAATGTAATTTTGAGACTTTATTTATCATAGTAGAAAAATATGAGGGAGAGTCACTTAAGCTAGCTTGGTCATGTTCAAAGAAAAGCAAGTAATGAATTGATAAGAAAGAGTAGAATTAAGGCAAAAAATAACATTATTAGAAGTAATAAAAAAAGGACATGTAATTAGGGAAGCAACAAAGAGCATAGCTTTTTTTTTTTTTAAGAATCGAGAGTGTAACTTCAAATAGATAGAATAGAGAAAAAAAAAAAAAAAACCATTGGCCGACCCAGTCTAATTTGTTAAGAATCCATAATTAACCCTACATTTTGAGACAAAGGCTTTGTTGTTATCATTGTTGTTAGTGTATTTATTAATTTTTTTTGTTTAACTTCACTTGTAGATCATACCTTAGTCCAAAGTCCATTTCCCCATACATATATTGTATTTCTAAATCCTCCTTTTTCTCATTCATGATAGTATGTTCTAAATTTTGAAAAGGAAATTGCTAAAATTGTGATAACATTGTTAGTGAAATTTGTATTTTCTTTTTGGTTTAAATAGCCTTTGAAATTACATGAAAAGCAATTTCTAAGGTTTTTTTTTCTTTTTTTTTCTTTTGTAGCTGGAGCTAGACTTGGATTTGAGAGATTGATTACAATGGATATATTTTGCACTCTATTATCTTTCTTTTTTTTTTCTTTTTTTTTTTTTTGGATTTGAGAGAATGATTACCTTGGGTATATTTTGCACTCTATTATCTTGTCTTTTTGGATTTAAAAAATTGATTACACTGGATATATTTTGCATTCTATCATCTTGTCTTTTTGGATTTGATAGATTGATTGCATGGATATATTTTGCACTCTATTATCTTGTCTTTTGTTTTTTGTTTTTGTTTTTGTTTTTTTTTGTTTTTTTTTTTTTTTTTGTAGACTATTGTTTGAACTCTTGTTTGTGTTTTTGTGATTAATGTGTGTTTCTTTGCACGATAATTGGAAGTTTGGAACCATGATTAGGGGTCCTTTGTATATGAAATTTGGGCATCAAGTTTAATGATTCAAGTCCAAACTCATGGATATAAGCCCACAAAGAAAGATAGGAAAGTGAGAGTCTAGATACATGTGTTCTGCAACCGGTCTTTTGATGCTTAAGTTAGATTAATTTCTTTTGGTACAACAATTGTTCACTCAAGAATGACTTACCCTCTCCTTTTGGATTGGTTCCTTTCAAATTCGTGCGACCATAACCTTTCTGTTACTATCACTTTGTGTGATTATGGGCGGTGTTATAATGATGTGTAATGATAGATATGTGCATTGTTGGCGCTTCCCATATACTCTATGTAGGAGTTATTAGTTCATTACTCACATGAATACCGATCTTTTGAAGCCTTCACATATGCTAAAAAATTCATAGGTACTTCTGGAGCATGAAAAAATGATACTTCTTCTTTTCACATTCATAATGGACTCCATCGTGAATTTAATAAGTGGATCCCACGAGGAATGTGAGTGGAAAGAGCATCATTCTTCATGCGTACCTAAGAATTACTCTACACACCATTTTATTTAGAGAAATGGTATGTCCACAACATTTTCACAACAAATCATAGGTAGTAAGTTGTTATTGGTTGTCATCGGTGAGCAAAAAAATTTATGTTATGGATTTAAATTAGAACCAATAACAAACTACCATCTATAATTTGTTATAAAAATGTTGTGGACTTAACATTTCTCTTTTATTTATCATTTGATTTGTTATGTGTGGGGATCTCATTTTTTTCACTCAATTATTTACTTTTTTCTTTTTCTTTTTATAAGAATGCTACCCTAATCTAAATATATGTGTATATGGAGACACAATTGCCCCCTTTCCGGCTTTTCAAAAGTCTCCTTAATAGAATGCCTATTTTAGAATTTGACCCAAAAAATAAATTAACTTGGCCCCCCTAACATCATGGGCCTTCTTAAAGGGGGAAAAAAAAGAAAAAAAAAAAAAAAAAAGCACAAATAGCAATTGTCCAACTAAAAAATTTAAACATTTGGCGTATGTAAAATATGTACCAAAAATTTATTAAACTCGTCATATTCATTTAGTCAAAATCATTCCAAAAAAAAAAAACTCCTAAATTTGAGTTGGTCTGGTCACTCTATATAGTAAATAAAGTAACCATATGTAAACTCATAGAGAGTAGAGACACCTTAGTGAATTTCAGGTTCCATAAAATTAGTGCTAAATCATACCTCCTTTTTCTATATTTAATCTGTGGGGCCTGAAAGTTTGATAGTCTCGGCCCATCTTACACCAGGCCCAAGGCCCATGCCGAGGATGGAGAATTGCCCGAGGATGTTGTGTTGAAGCCTGGGGCTGTAAGGACCTCGCCGAGGATGACCCTATCCTCAGCGGACCGAGGACAACACAAAATGGGGGAACAAGCCCAGTACAGGTTGTCATCTCCACAATAAATGCGCTCACCTAATCCCCTGACCGCCCTAATGGAGATGTGACTCCTGGACAGGGTAACCTTGGCCACTACAAATCACATGATTAATGATAACACAGCTGATGGGACGGACGGTTAGGAGGGAAGCGCACGAATGATCAACAGGTGGAAGAAGGAGATGGTGAGAAGAGGGCTATATAAGGGGACCCAAACAGAACAAAAGGGGGGAGATCCTCGGATGAATGCTGAGGAGGAGCCTTGCTGAATAATCTTAGTGTGCCAGCCTTCAACGGGTGAAGATCCGATTTTGGGGCGTTGTCCGTTTGTTAGGGCCTAGTCCTTGAACCCACTCTCTAAAAATTTATTGTTTGGGCTTGTTGGACCGTTTTTCCTTTTGATTTCAGAAGGCTTTTCCAAATTGAGTCCTTACATAATCTATTTATTACTTTAGGCATTTTTGGATATACACCATTATAAGTTATTTAGAAAAACTTTCTCCCCCTCTCCCGGTGTATGTATGTTAAAAATACTTAGTATTCTAAAAAAAAAAAAAATCTATTTATTGGTTTCAATGGTTCTATCTAGGAACCATAATTAGCTATTCATTTTTTTTATTCAACCTACCAAAAAAAAAAAAAACCTTTTGCATAACTAGATGAATCTTACTTATTAAAAAAAAAAAAAAAAAAGCATTTCTAAATTGTCACAACTCACAAACCCTTTTCTATTGTTTGGAAGAAAGAAAGGAAAAAAGAAAGTAAAAATTATGCAAAGATTTATATCAATTGCAAGAAAATCCATAATTAAAAATCATGATTTTTTATTAAGACATTTTATTAAATCAATGAAAGAAATAGTGTCATAACTCTTTTATCTTCTTCTTCTTCTTCTTCTTCTTCTTCTTCTTCTTCTTTTTTTTTATTTTTTTTTAATTTTTTGAGAAGAAGGTTTCCTATATTATTTAAAAGAGCAAGGCAACACAATTAGCTAGAACTAAAGTTAATAATTGTAGGTTTGGACCGTTTGGTTGCTCAACTACTACACATGTGTAATGGTTAACCGATTGATTAAAATTTATTGATTCTCCAATAAATAAACAAATAAAATTAAAAACTCACCACCTAATATCACTTGTTAGTTCTTTTCTTCTTCTTTTTTCTTTTTAAATAATAGTAATGAAGTCAGCTCCCTAGCTATTTGATACTCCACCAACTTATCAAATAAAAAAATACTCCAACCAATGTCAATATATATACACACTCCAACTATTAATTTCTAGTTATCTAGGAAAAAAAAAAAAAAAACAGAGTCTAGTCTCAGCTTCTGTCTAGGCTTAAGGCCCAGTTGTAAAGAAGGATCCCCATTTTTGTTAGGATTTTTCATATTCAAAGCCCAGCATTAAATGTAGTCGCATGACCACCCAGCATTGATATTTGGGTCTTGGCCTCTCAATGAACCTGCGAAGCCTAAGGCCTACTCCAACTTCACCAATGGGGACAGCCCAGCCTCCATCCTTCATGCTTTTTTTTTTGTTTGCTAATTAAATACAAGCTTCATCCAAATTCTTTTTTAACCTTTTCTTTGAAGTAGTTATCAATTTCATTTCCAAAAATATGATTTGAGTTCAACCCAATTTATTTGGTTATTTTAAACTTTTACCATAGAGAGTTGTGTTTCGGTGAAAGTTGTACAAAATGAACTTCCTTGTCTCTACTTGGATAATTACCACTATACACATCAAAAAAATTCAAAATAAAATAAATATATTTGTAAGTTTAGATTTCCAAATGTAATATACTAATATAATTATATTTCTTAATATATTCCCCCACTCATAATCCTACTTGCTATTAAACAATTCTAAAATCATTTTTGAGTAGTTCTAGGATTTCAAATTATTTTACAATTACAAATTATTCTACAATTTTTTTGTCACAACTTTGACGTGGCAAACTGTAAGCGGTTAACCAATACTTATACATAGATTCATTATTTTTTCTTCACCAATTACACTCTGTCACTTCACAATATGGCAAGAAATTGTGAAAAATTTTGTGGTCCTAAACTTTTTCATCATTTTTACTTCTCAAGAGTGTCATTGATGAAGTGTCACCAAAAAATAGACAAAATTTTTACAGAAAAAATTTCGTTAACAATCAATATACCATGAAATTGAATCCTTCCTTGAACAATATCAAGAAGTTGTCTGGTTTGGTTGGCCTCCGTTGAATTTAAAATAGTCTTTTTATGCCCATCAGTCTCTGAATTTTAAGCAAATCTCGCTATAAATCTAAAATAATTCTTTTCTCACCTAACCCTTGGGTCAAACCTCATTGCTCGTTTCCATTAAGGCAAAATTTCATAAGCTTTGGTTAGAGAAAACTTGACCTCAAGTTTTAAAGTGCTGAAGGATCAGATGTTTAACCAACAGCACTTGTTGATGCTCGTGCTTCATTATCAACATTATACTCTAATGTTACTTGATGTTTCTCCATTAGCAAAATCTCATTAGTTTGAGTCTTCACTTTCTTCACCTTAAGCAACCAAGTCTTGAAAAACCTTTCATGAACTTTTTATATAATTCTTAGAAGTCTTAACAAAAGCTAGATTGTTAAAGACTAACACCAAGGGCATGAAGTGGGATCAGAATTTATTGTATTTTCTTCGAATCATGCAATTGGCTAGCTATTCCATTTCCTCATACGATCACTTTGATCTTGAAAATTATCACACTAAGATTGGTATAGATAGTTACTGTTAATCAATGCCAAATTTTTTGACATTTAGAACATCTCATGTGAGAGACTTTTTTGGAGTTTAATGTGCCTCTAATAGTAATATTGTCATAAAATAATTCAATTCATTTCTTTCTATTGTACTCTCAAAAAAATGTACTTAATTTCATTCCATTAGTTTATTTTCCATTCATTTCGTTTACTTAAATACATTCAATACATTCCATTTCATTTTATTCATTTCCATTCCTTTATGATCATTCCATTCCATTTATTTATGAACTCCCAAATGAAGCCTTGATAATAAATTTTGCTGATAAAATTTAGATAATTCTAAATGGATTGGAGACACTTCTAAATGAGCTTAAAGTAGTTTTAATTGACCAAAAAGTGGTTTTTTTTTAAAATAAAAAATAAAAAATAAAAAAGGGCATAAAATTAGAGCACTTTTTTTTTTCTTTTCTTAAAAGAATCAATAAAGATGTTTTATTACTCAAACTATGGCTAAATCAGAAGCCATAATAAGCTCTACTAGAGTAGTTAGCAGCCCATGTTTTCATCCCCTCTTTAAATCTTTAGCTAATAATGCTAGTGCATGTGCCATACTATTTCTTCTTCTTTTAAGGTGTACCAAGCTAGATCTGTCTAGAACCTTGGACAAAATGGGCTTTTGCCCTTTTCGAGCAAATTATATAGGAAAATTCCCCCATTCCCAAACTAAATAGGAAAATGCCCCTCTTTTAAAACTTGATTTTTGATAAATCAAGTTAAAAAATTTTTTTTTTGAAGCCATATGGTGGCATTTTAAGAAGCTTATTGTGACTTTTTTAACTCGACTTCAAAGAAATCGAGTTATAGGTAAAAAAAAACAGCACTATAGGTCGATTTCATTGCCTACAACTCGATTTCATTGAAGTTGAGTTAAAAAACGTCACTATAGGTCCTTAAAACGTCACTATAGGCTCCTTAAAAATGCCACTATAGGGCCTAACTTGATTTATCAAAAATCGAGTTTTAAAAGAGGGGCATTTCCCTATTTAGTTTGGGAAGGGGGGCATTTCCCTATATAATTTTCCTGAAAAGGTCAGAAGCCCATTTTGTCCCTAGAACCTTAAAGCTACCTTATGCATCTTCTGTTAGGGTTTTAAACATTTGTTCATTATTTAATTTTATTTTGAATATGAGCCAAGCTAGAATTTTATGACAAAACAAGATCATATATTCAAGTTTGGTTCACTTGCTTATCAAACAAACTCGAGCTTGTTCACAACTTATTTAACTATTATTTTTCAATATATAGTAAAACCATGACTAAAAATTGTTTAATCATTCAAAAATTTATAAATATTTAGTCAAAGGCGGCCCAATATAATTTAGGGCCTAAGGCAAAAATTTTATGCAGGTCCTTTAATATGTAAATATTAATTAAACAAAATTATTTAATATTAATCAAATCAAGGTTAATTTGATACATTAAATTCATAATTTGATGAATAATACCAACTAAACTAATGTTAATTTCATATAGAGAATTGAATATCATAGTTAAATCATAAATATTATTAAAAAGAAATAGAAATATATTACGATTAAAAAGTATAATTTATTTTGGATATATGACGAGACATAGTTACGTAAAGTTGTAATCTAATTTTTAATTTTATATATTGTTTTTAAGAGAGAGAGAGAGATATTATTTAGTGTGTGGTTTTGTAGAATATTAGTTTACCAAAATTAAAATCTCAAACTATCATGGGAAATTAATCTATAATTGATGATTTAACATATTTGCAACATTTCTTTGAAACATTTTAGGGTTCTATTGATCTTGTACTTTGAGAGTCTTAATAAAAATGAAATTTGAAAAATGCGCTAAAAGCACTATAAAAACAAGCTTCAAAAAATTTGTAGTATCATTAATATCACTAATTAAAAAAAATGCACAATCTTTAAATATATATATATATATATATATATAAAATTTTATAAAAATTTAGCCCTTTAATCATGGGAAGTAAGACCTTTTCCACTGAGGAGAGATTTTTTTTTTGGGTGAGGCCTTAGACCTAGGCCTTAGGCCACCCTATTTTTAATACGAATAGATTGTTTATATTGCCAATAAGTTACAAATAATAATTTGATATCTTGGTTGGTGGCATTGCTATTATCTGACTTGTCAAGGCAACCATTTTTTCTTTCTTTCATTATCTCAGACAATAATTCCAAGACCAGTCTCATCAGTTCCACGGAAGAGGCTCCATTAAATTTGAGTTTTTTTTTTATAAATAATTACAATATACTGCTAATCTTACTCTTTTCTTCCTAAATTTCTAAACACTTTATATATGAAGAGGTTCTAATTCAACTACAAAATTGTTTAGCATTAAATTAGAGCATTTGAATCTTTGTTTTAGATGCCACTTTACACAAAGTATATTGTAATCATTTGAAAATTCCTACCGACGTTAAATTTGAGTTCCTTCGGCTGGATTTCAAAAGCCATGAGCAGAGCGTTGGATTCCATATGCAATGGAAGCAACAGTCATGAGCAGGATTTTGTGTATCCTCTGTACCGGCATATGTGCCGGGTACAGGATATACCACCTCAGCAGAGCCCCACCCAATGAGTAAAGCAAAACCAATTATGCAGTCAACATTGGCGTGTTTCGTTTTGTATCTTTCACTCTTTGTATCATTTCTTCCTACTATTTGTGAGCTTTAATAAAGCTGTCAAGCTTTATGTCATTTCTGTTAACTTTTTTGACCTGACTTTTGAAACCACGTGAAGTAAAATTGATTTAGATCGTGCAAATCATAGGGATTGTTTGGTTTAAATTTAGAAAAAAAATGGTATATTTTGTTCTCATTTTTAGTTTTTAGTGAGATTCAGCACTAAAAAAACTAGTTCATTTGGTAGCATTATTAGTTTATCTTTATATTGCTATTACGCATCTAAGTTATTATTTGATTATTTGATGCTACTGGATATTATCAATTGTGTGCCCCAATCAAGCAAAAGCATCTGGCGGTTAAGTTTTCTTGTTCGTAATGTACTTAACAACATGGTGCTAATGTTTACTTAATTTTCATATTGGAGTGTATTTAGTTGTTTAGTCTCTAAGAAATTCAATAATACAACCTAAAATCTTATCATTTCAATCTGTATTTTCTTGGCAACCAAACATGACCTGAATTTGGCCCTGGGCTTTTGCTTTTTTGTTATAGGGTTTGATCCTGTCCCTCATATTTTGTCTTTTAATCAAACATCCCTATCCACAATACAATTCATTAACAGTCATAAGTGCTAACACTTCTAGCCATACCTTACCAAATCTACCACACCCAAAAAAAAAAAAAAAAAAAAAAAAAAAACCCATCTTCCAATAACCTAGTGGACCAGGCCAGAAGAAGTTGGGCCCCAATGATGTTCAAAGTAATCCACCACCATGTTAAGGTAATTCCATAAAGATGGAATTACTTATGGTTGCTTTCCAAAAGTGTTGAGCACTAATAAAGCTACCAATAAAGCAATCATTCTGATTTTTAAAGTGAGCTCTGTTTTGTATCTTTATTATCTTTGTATTCATATCAATTTCACTAATTTAATATTTCAGTAAAAATTTATTTAAACTCAACCAAAACAAGCGGTGCATCAGTTTCACTAAATTAATTAAAATTTTTAAAGAGAATAAATTCATCTCTACATATAATGAGTCTCTATCCTTACTACATTAAATTTCAATATTAATAAAGTATTGAGCTTGATATATGTATGAAAATAATAGATAGCTAAACCTAGAAATAGAGTATTAAATGTCATTCTTGAATGTTTAATTTAGTGTTTTGTAATTGTAGGGATATTATTTCATTGGATGTATTGGGATCCAAATAGACCTCCTTCGATCTTTGATTTTATTGAGAACTTGGCTACGTAATTCGTCTAAACAAAATTGGCTGCATACGTCAACCAGCCAACTCCATATATTCTTTCTTTGGATTTTTATAATAAAATATCATTATTACCTATATTAAAAAAAAAAAAAAAATTGACATGGCCGCAATTTTCTTTTCTCTTCAACTTCGGGAAAACCTTACAAGTTATTACAAGCACAGTATTTGGCAGATTATGACTCTTGATTACTTCTTAAATTTTCGTTTATTTTTTCAATAATTTGATAGTTATAGAGCCGAGATTTGAACATTGTATGTCTTGGAACGAGTAAGTGACAATCAATTGAGTTATAGGGCTTTCAGTTTACGTTTTAGCTTTAAAAAATAAGAAGGTAAATGATTAGCCTATTTTTATATTCTTAATTTTTTACTTTACAACATGACTTCTTTTTATTGTGATACAATGAATTTACTTTTTATTTTTTTTATCAAATACAATTAATTTTTATTTAATTTTTGTAAATTTTAAACATATTATGAAAATATATATTGAAAATGAACTATCGAATTTTTAGAATATAGTCAAAGAAATTTCATTGAAGGTTATACTTGAGTTAATAATAAATTTTGTTAAGAAAATTTAGATAATTTTAAATGAATTGTTGGGTTTAAATGGATTGAAAACACTTTTAAATGAGTTTAAAGTAATTTTAATTGACAAAGAAGTGGTTTAAATTATTAAGAAAAAGACATAAAATTAGACACTTTTTTATTATTATAAAAGAATTGTGGGGGCCTTTTTTGTGTTTGGGCTGGGCTACCCTCTGCAAGTGATGGGCCCTGATGTGTTTCTGAGTGGGGAAGTCGAGACCGGCCCAACTGCAACTCACTTTGGGCCGGCTTGTGCACAAACTCAACCTTATCTGCCGGGAACACCCCTTACGGCAAACAGAGCTTATTACCACAAAATTACAACAGGCAGATACAATGATAACAAAATGAACAGACAGAATGTTATAGCTTTCAATAATAATGATGGCCGAATGTCACAGTAGTAGTAATAATAATAATAACGGCTTTTAAAAGAAAAGAAAGCAATGGATTAAACAATGATGGAGGTTTAATCAAAGATAAACATCAAGTCAATAATCAAGTCTGTAATAGTGACCATCCAAAGAGGAAGAACGCTTCCTCTCAATGAAATCAACCTCCCAAGTGAATATCCTGCCGTGGGGATTAATAACTTTGAGGGAATCGGACCTAAATGATTGAGGGGTGAAGAAAGTTATTGTTGTTTTTACCGCTTCATTATCCCTTAGAGAGTGGGATTTTGAGGGGGAGAGGAAAGAAAAGATCTATTGGTGCATGCCTATTATCCTCACAAATGATTTCTTATCTTTTTTCTTTCTTTTCCTTTTCCTTTTAGTTTTTCTTTCTATGTGTTTTTCTTCCTCTGTTTTTCGGTCCCTTTTACAGGGCACGGCGAGACTCCTTTTATAGGGCCTGCCGTAAGCATTCTTTTACCATTTTACCCTCTAACGGCCTTTGTCTGGTCTGGGCATGCTTGCCGACCACCCTCTGCGCATAGCTCGCCCTCGCTAGACAAAGACAGGTTCGTTTTTGTTTCTGTCCGCCGTGGCACTGCTCTGCCGTGGCCTTAAATGCTCTCTCTCTCTTCCTATGGCATGCACTCAGCGTTCCCTCTCCAATCTTACCCCTTTTGGACGGTCTGTCATCCCAGCAGGACGTACCTCCAAAAGGGTTTGGACAGGGAACGCAAAATAAATCCTTTCCCCCCTCCCCACCACCAAACCGCACCCCCCCTTACCTCTTACCACGGACCCATGGCCCCACCACGACCCATATTGGCTGGGTACAGGCTGGTGGCACCTGGGCTTTGCGCATGCTCCCTGTTATGTGTGTTTCGAAGCCGGCCTGCGGCTCATGGCGCCTTGTTCGTATTCGTCTGCCACTCTTTTGATTCTTTTACGCAGACTGTTTGCACCTTCACTACCTCCCTTTGGATTGGGCTTTCCTTAGTACATCTCCCTTGGCCCATTTCTCGTTTTATGCTTTATGTCTTGTTTTCATTGCTTGGCCTTTCCTACCATGGCAACATGTTCCTGCTAGGCCCATTTCAGACCTGCCGTTTCACTTCTTCCCCCAGTGACTTATGGAAGTCTGCTGGTATTCTCACTTTATGGGCTCTATTGTCCTTTTCTTTCTTCTTTAGGCCTGCGGCCCTTGGGCTTCCTCGGCCCATTTACTGACTTTGTATTCCCATGGGCTTTTATTTACTAACTTGATTGGGCTTCCTCGGCCCAATCTCCTCATTCTCATCCTTGGGGTTCATGGGCTTGCCATTAACCCCTACTTTCTTTACATCGCTTCGGGCCTGCCGCGGCCCATTCTTACTTTTTCATACCATACATTGCCCATGGGTGCCATTTCTCTCTTTCCGGGCCCTTTAGGCCCATTTGCTTCCTCAAGACCCATTTGCTCGTGTTATGGGCCTGTGTTTTGTTATTCCTGCCGCCCGGGCCTAATAGTTTTATTCTGTTCCTGCCGCTCTTATTGTCTGTTATGCTGGGTTGGGCTGACTTTACGAAAATGACCCTTAACAAGAATCAATGGAGATATATTATTACTCAAGCCATGGCTAAGTCAGAAGCCATAATAGTATAACACATTCTACTAGAGTAGGTAATGAAGCATTTCATGTTTCCATTCCCTCTATAAATCTTTAACCAATCTTATTAGTACATCTGTACATATGCCGTGTTATTTTCTCTTCTTTTAATGTATATCAAGTTGTATATATAGCCTTAACATCAAATTGTGCAACTTCTGTTATAAACGGGTCAAGCCGAGTTAAGTCGAATATTTAAAGTTCAAATTTTTTCATTATTTAATTTTATTTTGAACATAATCCAAGCTAGTACTTTATTCATAAACAAGATTATATATTCAAATTTAGTTCAATTGCTTATTGAACAAGCTCAAGCTTGTTCAAAAGCTATTTAATTGACTTATTATTTTTCAATATATAATAAAATCATGACTAAAAATTATTTAATCATTCGCAAATTTATAAAATTTTACTACAAATGGATTATTTATATTGTTAATAAACAACAAATAATAATTTGATATTCTTGGCAGGCTTGTCAAAGCAGCCATTTTTCATTCCTTTTATTATCTCGAATAATTATTCCAAGACCAACCTCATCAGTTCCACGAAAAAAGACCATTAAATTGGAGCATTTGAATGATTGAATCCTTATTTTAGATGCCACTTTACACAAAGGTATAATGTAATTACTAATTAGAATCCAATGGAATTATATAATAGATTTATGGTAAATAGCTTTTAAGAATTAAGGTTCCGTATAACCTATTAGCAACCAAAAAAAAAAAAAAAAATCCGTATATCCACTTATGCAAATTATGCTTGAAACTTCCTACGGACATTAATCGTTTGAGTTCCTTTGGCTGCATTCTATTAGTCATGAGCAGAGCGCTGGATTCCATATGAAATGGAAAAAGCAACCAATTAAAGCTGTCAATCTTGGCTTATCAAAAAAAAAAAAAAAGCTGTCAATCTTGGCGTGTTTCGTTTTGTATCCTTTTCTCTGCTTTTCATTGTGTATCATATATATATCTTCGTACTCTTTGGTGGGGTTTGGGTTGGGCGTCTGCGTTTAGGCGTCTACGTTTTTCTTTCTTTTTTTTTTTTTTTTTTTTTGATCGCATGCGGTTCAAATTTGACAGACAAGGCACTGTAGCGGTACTATAGCAGCACTGTTTATCATTGTTTATACACTGTTTATGTAATAAAAAATATTAAAAATAAAGCCCACGGTACTATTTACACATTTAAAAATTATTTTGTTACAATGTTTTTAGTTTTCAGTTTTCAATTTCAGTAACAATAAGTTCAATTCAAACGGACCCAAATTTATGTCATTTTTGAAACTGATGACTTTTGAAACCGCGTGAAGCAACGTGACAGCAAAAAAAAAAAAAAAAAAAAGAAAAGAAAGAAAAAGCCCGAAACTAATTGCATTGTTTTCTTGAACATTTCACAGAACAGTAATTCTTTCACTTTCAAGTCCTCACTCAACTCTCTGTGGTGTCTCTCTGGGTAATTTATGAGCACTTACAATATGTCGATATGATACAAAAATTTTATACACGATACAATATATATATATATATATCGTATGATACATATTACATATCGTACATATTGTACGATACTGACAATTATGACTGTCAGAAGGATTAAGATCAAATGCGATACCTTAGATACTATACCTATACAATTATTATGAATGATTGAGATTGAAAGTTTTTTTAACAACCTTTAATTTCAACCATTGATTAAAAAAAGTTAAGCAAAAATTTATAAGAAGTAAAAAATAAAAGTTGAAAAAGTAAAAAGTGCAAAAACTTTGTGAGACCAGATCCTAATCACTGAGTGAAAAAAACTTTCCCGTACTCCCCACTTCACTTTTTCTTTATCTTTTTAAAACTTTAACATTTTTTTATGGTTGTAATTGAGCTGAGAGTCTAAGTTTTTAAATAAAAAAAAGGGTTGTGGCATATTGAAATAGGTATGAAATTTGCATTTGTAAGAATTTATATGGGTTTTTATCAAATAATTAAATTTATAAACATGTAATTAATATATACTATTAATATATAAATATATTTTTTAAGTAATGGTAATCCCGAAATTCACATTGATTGTTAGTTGTAACACCCCAACCTAATTACATAATTAACTTATGAGTTTATATGCATGTTGTTATCTTAATTACTTTTAAGTGCATGAAACTTTGATTTTTGTGATATTATAGAAGATTCATGCTATTTTTAATGTTGTAGAAAGAAGTTTATAAAGGTAGGGATATATATGAAAAGTTATATTATTGTGTGGGACTTTCTAGATATATATATGATTATAAGGGGTGAAAATTATAATTACCAAAAGTTGGAAAAAGGTGGGTGTGATATTTTTCCCCTAGCAATACACGTATCCTACCCCAAAAGTCTCTCTTTATCTTTTCTTTTGCTGGAACCAGAAAGTTCAGCACTCTTTCTCTTCTCCTTCTTCTTTATTCTGGTTTCTTTCTTCTTCCCCTCTCACACGGCTGTAACTCTCTTTCACCCTCTCACCAAAAATCATAGACAACTCTCTCTAAGGAGAAATTAAGAGCCTAAACACTAAGGTTTTATCTTCAAAGTGTGTGGGTAAGTAAGTTAAAGCTCATCTGATTTTGTGTACTTGGAAAAGTATGATTGTTTGTTTATTTTCATTCTTCGTCCTCTGTTCTATTTTGTGAGACTGAACTTGTGATTCTATTTTAGTAATTTGAAAGTTGATGGTGTTATGGTCTATTGGATGCTGATTAGGGTATTTTAATATGTATTGTATAAGTATAAAAATACCCAAACGAAATTAAGGCTAATTGCTATTTGTTGATGATTTTAGAAAGAACATGCACTGAAGCTGTCACTGTGACAGATTTGATGTTTACAAGAATAAAATTCTGTATTAAATCATGTTTTGTGAATTAGGATGCTAGGAATAGTTTTTATGAACCCTAAGACATGTATGGTTGTTGTGGAAGTGGTTTCACAGCATTTGGATGAATAGAAAAATAATGATTTAATTTCTAATTTGCATGAGTTCCTGCCAGGACAGATTTGAACACGTTGGCTTGTATGATTTATAATAAATCATGGTTTTATGCATTGACTACGAAAATTTTATGGTATATAATAGACATACAGGGGAGTAGTTCTGTAAATTTTCATGCCATTTGAATGTGTTTGAACAGCCCATTCGTATTTTACAAATAGGGCTTTTGCTGCTGTAATGACCAGTAAACAGGGTAGGAAAACTTTGACTTTGTGGATTTAATTTTGACGCTAGGATGAATGTTTTCAGCTATAATTTTATATGCTCATCCTTTGTTATGTTTGGAGTATATATAAATTTTATGCCTTGGGTTCTCTTTGGTTTGGATGCATGATGTGTTTAATGATTGTAGCTTATGCTTTGGGGAACTTGTTGTAATGGGAGTTAAGATTTTCTTGAGTTGAGAGTTAGGTTATGATTGAGGATAGGTTTAAATACTTAGGAAGAGGTTGTCAATAATAAGTTTGGTTTTCATTTAGGTGACGAGAACGAGAACACGGACACTTGAGCTCCTCTTGTACAATCTCTCGCGTCTTCGGCTTTCAGGTAAGGGATTTGAGATATGTGTCTTTGATAAGTATAGATATTATTTAGAAAAGTATTATGCATTAAAGCTTTTATTTAGAGATATTACGTATAAGCATGAGTTAAGCAAAATATGTGTTCGTGAGTTATTCAATCTTATGTACATAATAATTTTAGCATATTGATGCTATTATTTATATCACGAACAAGATATTTAAGAATGAAGCGGATATGCTACTATTGTGATACGTTTATGTAAAAGCAAAGTTATCAGAAAAATATAATTTTCAGTTATTCCATCGTTATGATCTGAACTCAGCCAGTAGGGGTTATAGTATTGGCATTTCCATGGAAATTCTAATTGGCCATTATAAGTGGGACTGGCTCTGCTGTACCCTCCCTGGTTGGTAATAGCCAACTAGTGGAGGATGTCAACCTACCCCCATGGTTGAAAAGATGTATTATGATATAATTCCGGAATGACCTAGCATTGTGGGGAATGCTGGATGCCTGGCACTTTGTGCTGGAAGCCTCCCAAAGTTGTGACAGACTTACAGTTGGATTAACTAATATATATGATAAATGAACTATGTTTATCCTTTTATTATTATATGAAGGAAAATGAAGTACGTTCATCTAAAAGCTCGTAAATTATTTTGAGAACAATAAGAATAATATGAAGACTATTTTATCAAAGTTGGCATATCCATAAAGTATGTAATTTACATGCATTCTTATCAAGGGCCCATGGAGCTTAAAAACCTTACTGGGCTTCGCAGCTCACCCTTTTATATTTCAGTGCACAGGTTCTTCCTGGAAGCAGCGAGAGTATTAGAGGTGGCAAGGATTCGGTGTTTTCTCGTTTGTCAAAACATGTAGTTAGTTTTTGTTGTACAGTAGTTAGCTCTTTTGTTGTATAGAAAGAATCAAGATATACTTGATTCTTGAGCACAGATGTAATTTCGTATTTTAGTTTGTTTTGAACCCCAGTTGTATGCCTTTGGGGTTAGGTTTGTAATAAGAGTTTGCTAAACGTTTAGCTCTGTAATATTTACACTAATACCCTAAGCTTCAGCCAGTTGGTAATCTTTGAAGTTTAAAAGGAATGAAATTTCAGGGTTTTCATCTTTTTGTACATTATGGTTTTTATGGAAGAAAATAAGCAGGTATTCAAGAAACAAATTCTTGATAAGCACTTTCAGATCAAGTTGGTTCGTGTTAATATTGAGGTAAGCTTAATATTAACATGCCGGTCATGCTCTAAATCCTGAAGTACAGGTTTGGGTCGTGACATTAGTTATATATATATATATATATATAAAATAGCGATAAACCCGAAACGGTACACCGGTATTGACCGGTATCCGAAATATATCGTACCAGTGGCTAAACCGGTACAGCCTCCGGTACGATATTGATTTCCTTGGGCTTCACTTTTCTTCCCCTCTATAAATCTTAAGCTAATCTTGCTTGAGCATACGCATGCTATTTCCTCTTCTTTTAATGTATACCAAGTTATATATCTAGAGCCTTTACACCAATTTGTGTATCTTCTATTTGGGTTGTAAATGAGCCGAACTTAGTAGAATATATAAGATATGTTTGGTAACTGTTTTTTTCACTTATTTTCTGTTTCCAAAAACTATTTTCTTTTTGAAGACTAAAAAACTTGTTTGGCAACCCAAAATAGATAGAAAACAAAAACTGTTCTCAAAACTCAATTTGTAAAGGAAACTGAAAACATACACCATGCTGTTTTTGGTTTCTAATTTTTAAAAGTCTATAACGCATTTAATTTAATGAATCTGTCTCATTTAAGGAGTTAGTATTATAATTCAAATCCTAGTAGCAACATATTTTATTATTTTCTTTTTTTTTCTTCAAAAACCTATCTTTTTAATTTGAATTAACTAAACATATTTTTTTTAATTTCAAAAATACAAAAAAAATTGTTTTTCTTTATATTCTCAAAAACAAGATTTTGAAAATAGAAAACAAAAACTGTTACCAAACATAACCTTAAGTTCATAGTTGTTCACTTCTTACAATTATTAGTATACTAGTCGCTAATCCGTGCTATGCACAGAAAGCTACCTATTTGTGAGATAGATTAAAATAATTTTATAAAAAATTTAAGAAATTATATTATTGCATTATTTGCTCTTGCATGACTTCAATTTGTGTTTCAATTTGATGAAGAAGCCATTGCTTGAACTTGCTGTGGCTTACAAAAAATTTGTCAGGTAGTTTCAGATACAGCAAAAAAATAACTCAAAAATTCAAATATTAAAACTTCTGAAAGATCAAAATATATTAAAGAATTAGATGATTCACTGATTAGAAATTATTGAAACAAAACAAAATATGTATATGACTAAATAATAGATAAATATAAAAGAAAGATGAGTTACATTCAAAAGAATAATTTCAGTTATTGCAAGCTTTTTTATCTTGTAAAAAACGGCGATTGAGAGTTTGGTGGTTCATGTATGAAAATTACTTTTTTAAAAATACATGAAAAACCATCAAATAAATTTTTTTTAAAACAAAATAAAGGAGAAGAAAATAACATATGAAGAGCTCATACTTCTACTCAGTTTAAAAAAAATAAAAATATTGGGATTTGCTTTGCTTTTATAGTGTTCATGATTAACCTCGTAAATTTGGAGATAAATTATCAATATTTGAGTTTGAGTTAAAGTTTGACTTGTTAGAGAGATAGAGTTTCACTCGTTATTAAGTTTAGATTAAAGAAAAATAATTTTGTTTTTAAAAAAATAATAATGATGAGTTTGAGTTTTGGTTGGACTTGTTACAGAGATAGAGTTTCACTTTTTGTTAAATTTGGACTAAACAAAAATATTCTTATTTAAATATTTTTAAAAAACAATAATGATGAGTTTGAGTTGGATTTGTTAGAGAGATAAAGTTTCAATCCTTGTTAAGTTTGGACTAAACAAAATAATTTTATTTAAATATTAATGATAATGATGAGTTTGAGTTTAATTTGAACTTGTTAGAAATATAGAGTTTCACTCATTATTAAGTTTGGACTAAACAAAAATAAATTTTTTTTTTAAATAAGTGATAATTTTATTTAAATATTATGCTGACGTGAAAAATTGTGGAAGTTTCAGAGGTTTCGATTTTATATATATATATATATATTAATAGACAAGTATAAATATAAAAATATAGTATTATATATAGTTTAATTGAGCCTCATGTACATTTTTGTATTGGAAAATATTAACAGATGACCAAAAGACATTGATTTAGGAGCTATTTTTAGAAATTTTTTATGAAAAAATTGATAAACTATTTTTTTCTTTTTTTTAGAAACCAGACCAAGAAGCCTGGGAATTTATTCAAACCGATTAAATTTTTTAACTATTTTTTATATTTCTAATAAAAGTGAGGTCAAAATTTTTCTAATATAATTTATTAATAATTACTCTCAAGGGACCTATTAACATGATTATATTATGATTTTGGCTCATTTAACAGTCAAATTTAAACTTCATGGGCCTGAATTTAGTTTTACATAAAGTACTATGTGTTCTAACTTTGATGAAAGTAGCCGAAACTCCTTTAAAATACTGCTTTCATTATGCCCTGGTTCTTTACAAACGGCACTGCCATTCTTGCAGCCATGGCTACCATGTGATCAATGCATGGTTGGTGGCTAGCTCATCAGAGCAACCGTTTTTTCTTCTTTTATCTTAGATAATTATTCCAAGATCAGTCTCATCAGTTCTACAAAAGAGCTCCATAAATTTTTATTTTTATTTTTTATTTGATGAAGGGCTCCATCAAATTGGAGCACTAAATGTTGAATCTTGATTTTAGATGCCACTTTAGACAAAGTATAGTTTAATTATAATCTAATTGAATATATAAATAGATTATATTATATAGATTTATACAGCTGTTAAGATTCCGTATATCCACTAATGTAAAATTGTAAATTACTTTGAAACTTGCTACCGACATGGCGACATTAATCAATTGAGTTCCTTTGGCGGGATTACATATGAAATCAACAAAAGTCTTGAGCACAGCACCAAATGAATAAATATAACCAATTAAAGCTGTCAATCTTGGCTTGTTTCGTTTTGTATCTTTCTGACTTTGAATATTTTCCTGTACTGAGATAAGAGTAAAAGAACAAAAAAAAAAAAAAAACAGAAACAGTTCATTGTTTTCTTGAACTTTCACAGAACATAGTAATCCAGTTTAAACTTGAGCTTGAATTTAGTTGAATATAAATAAGTATTTTCTTGAATCGAGTTCAAGTAGTTTATAATCAGTCTATGTTCGACTATGTGCTTCTTGAATTTACTTTTATTTTTTATGATATACAATAAATTTATTTAATTTTTATAAATTTTTTTTTTTTTTTTTTTTTTTTTTTTTGGATGGGAATTTTTTATAAATTTTAAACATACTAGGAAAATTACTAATTTGATATCATGGTCATTGGCATTATTTTTTTTTTTTTGGTATAACATTGGCATTATTATTATCTTATTAAATTTGAATTTTTATTTTAGATGCCACTTTTACACAAAAGTATATTTTAATCATTTGAAAATTCCTACCGACATTAACTTTGAGTTCCCTTGGCTGGATTTCAAAAGTCATGAGCAGAACCCCACGCAATGAATAAAGCAACCAATTCTTGGCGTGTTTCGTTTTGTATCTTTGTCGCTTTGTATCAAGCTTTATGTAATTTCTGAACACTTGTTTTCTTGGACTGTCACAGAACATAGTAATTCTCTCTTCACTCCCAAGTCCCAACTCAACTATCCGTGGTGTTTCTCTATTTACTTCATTTCCCATATTTCTCTCATTTCCACAAGTGAACCATGTCGTTTGTCTTGGAGGCTGTCGCGGGGGCTGCTTTATCCGCTTTCTTTGATGTGCTGTTTGACAAGTTCAGCTCCTCTGATTTGTTGAAGATCTTTCGGCAAGAGAACGTTGATGCTGACCTCAAGAAGTGGGAGACAATTTTACTGGAAATCAGTGAAGTTCTGGATGATGCAGAAGATCAACAGATAACAAAGGGGTCCGTGAAGAACTGGCTGGGTGAGCTTGAAGCCTTGGCTTATGACGCGGATGACATCTTGGACGAGTTTGCTACTGAAGCTTTGCGACGTAAGTTGAATGCAGAAGAACCCAGCACAGGTAAGATACGAAAGTTCATCCCTGCTTGTTGTGTGGGTTTCAATCCAAGTTCTATAAAGTTCGGTGTCAGTATGCGAACCAAGATTGAAGGGATCACTAAAAGATTGGAAAAGATTGCTGTGACAGAGAAGGAAGATCTGAAATTACAAAAGATTGTGACACGGAAGGAAGGTCTGAAATTGGAAGACTGTGCTAGAAAAAGGACGGCCACGACATCTCTGGCTGAACGCCATACTTATGGCAGAGACGAAGATAAAAAGAAGATTGTCGAGTTGTTGCTCGAATCAAGTGATGCTCAACCCTCTGTGATTCCCATAGTTGGTATGGGTGGACTGGGGAAGACGACTCTTGCCCAACTAGTTTACAATGACGATGAAGTGCACGATTATTTTGATTTGAAAGCATGGGCTTGCGTGTCTGAAGATTTTGACAATCTAAGGTTGACAAAAGAAATTCTACACTCTTTCACTTCTGAATCTGGGGATAATACTTTAGATTCATTGCAAGGCAAACTAAAGGAGAAATTATCCGGGAAGAAGTTCTTGCTCGTCTTGGATGACGTTTGGAATGAAGACTACGTTTTGTGGACTGAACTACGCAAGCCTTTTGAATATGGGGCTCTAGGAAGTAAAATAGTTGTGACGACTCGGAACTTTGGTGTTACATCAACGATGGGTACTACTCCACCGTACAAGTTGGAAGAGTTGTCACATGATGCTTGTTTACGTGTATTTACCCACCACGCATTAGATGCAACAGATTTTAGTAAGCATCCAGAACTTGAAGAATTTGGTCAAGAAATTGTGAATAGGTGCAAGGGAGTACCTTTGGCAGCAAAAGTACTTGGCGGCCTTTTACGCACGGCACGCAATCGCAATGAGTGGGAACATGTGTTAAATAGCGAGATCTTGGATATTCCTGAAGAAAAAGGCAAGATTTTTTCTGTTCTTAAATTGAGCTATAACTATCTCCCTTCTCATTTAAAGAGGTGCTTTGCCTATTGTTCACTATTTCCAAAGGATGATGAATTTGAGGAGAAAGATCTGGTCTTGTTATGGATGGCAGAAGGTTTGGTTCAAGAAACAAAAGGAAAAAGGCCGATGGAAGATCTTGGTGGTGATTATTTTCATGATCTACTCAATAGATCATTTTTTCAACAATCAAGCGATGATGAATCACTCTTTGTCATGCATGACCTCATGCATGATTTAGCTCAATGGGCAGCAGGAGACTTGTACTGTAGGTTGGAGGTTCAATTGGGTGGTAGTAAGCAATCTGAAATTTCTACAAAGGTACGACATTTTTCTTATATTGAACTTTCAAATGATTGCACCCAAAAGTTTGATGAAGATGTGCATTTAAGGACCTTCCTGTCGTTACCATTATATAACCGATATGGCTTCACAAAGTTTGATGTGGAATATTGTTTCTTTTCACGATTAAGATGCTTAAGGGTATTGTCTTTAAGTGGAAATGACATTATTGAGCTACCAAGTTCAATTGGTGATTTGAAACATCTAAGATACCTCAACCTTTCTTATACTGAGATTAGAATTCTACCAGAATCAACAAGTTCTTTGTACAACCTACAAACATTGATATTGAAAGGTTGTGACTCGCTCACAAAATTACCAGAAAAAATTGAAAATTTGGTCAATCTTCGACATCTCGATATTACAAATGCAAATTCAATTATAGAGATGCCAGTGGGAATAGCAAAATTAAAGAGCTTACGGACACTATCTAATTTTGTTGTGGGGAAAGATAAGATAGTAGACTTGATGAATTTGGAATCTCTTCAGGGAACACTTAGCATTTCCCACTTGGAGAACATGCTTGATGCCAATGATGCTAGAAAGGTCAATTTAAAAGGTAAGAAGAATTTAGATACATTGGTGATGGAATGGAGTGCTGATTTACAAGATGCAGGAGTTGCGATAGATATTCTTGACATGCTACGACCTCATGGAACTATGAAAACACTTTCCATTGAGGGTTATGTTGGTGCGAAATTCCCAACTTGGTTAGGAGATCCTTCTTTTTCTAATATGGTGGACCTAAGGATTGAAAGGTGTGGAAAATGCATGTTCTTACCTGCTTTTGGGCAACTACCGTCTCTTAAGCGTCTTATTATTAAGAGAATGGATGGGGTCCGGAGTGTTGGTCTTGAGTTTTATGGAGAACGCGAGCAACCATTTCGATCCTTAGTGAAACTTTGCTTTGAGGATATGCATGAATGGCAAGATTGGAGTCCTTGCAACCAAGACTTCCCTTGTTTGCGTAAGCTTTCTATCTCTGATTGCCCCAAATTGCAAGGAAAATTGCCCCATCATCTCCTGTCATTGAAAAAACTTTCCATTGAAGCATGCGAGCAATTGGTTGTTTCAATTCCAAACCATTCAGTGCTTCAAGTATTAAAAATTGTGGGATGTAAAGAGATTGTGCATGGGTCTGTGAAGGTAGAAAAGCTAATAATAAAAAATTGTGAGAAGCTGACATCTTTATGTGAAGATGAGCTTATGTCCCTTGCAACACTAGAAATTGAAATCCAATCGTGCCAAAGTCTTGTAAACATCAAGTTGAAGTCTATGTTAAGGAAACTAACAATAAGTGACTGTAGTGCTTTGGAGTCCTTGGAATTTGTGATAGATGAGGGAGGGGCTTCTTCAACTTCTTCTTTATTGATGAATGAGGAGAATCTTAGCTGCATTGATAACAACAATGCATCTCTTCTTGAGCACTTGAAAATTTCTAATTGTCCATCCCTAAAATGCGTATCAACAATAGTCGACCTAGCTGCCATGCTTGAACGCCTTGATATTGAAAGATGCCCAAATCTAACATCTTTATCATCGAAAGACACGTTACCTACCACCCTTAAAGTCCTTTGGCTAGATGATTGTTCAAAACTGAAGTCAATAGTAGACAAGTTAGACAAGGATACGTTACTTGAACATCTTTTAATTTATGGATGCGAAAAGCTTAGGTGCTTACCGAGGGGCCTACACGAACTCTGCCAGCTCAAAAAGATTGATATATACAAGTGTAACAGTCTTATCTCTTTAGGAGATTTGCTCCCCACCAACTTGAGAAGTCTTCTAATCAAATACTGTGAGGAACTGGAGGCCTTGCCGAACAACATACACAACCTCAACTTTCTGCAAGATTTATTAATACGTGACTGTCCAAGTATCGTATCCTTTCCGGAAGAGGGTTTCCCCACCGACCTTAGAATGCTTTGGTTGTCAGGGGAGAATCTCTGTAAGCAAGTATTTGAGTTGGGACTGGACAGACTCACGTCGCTTACATCTCTCGAGATTGGTGATGGAATTATGGATTCGTTTCCAGAAGAGGAAGATGGGAAGACGATGTTGATGTTGCCTACATCTCTCACTACCCTGGGGTTTATTAATTTTCCAAATTTGTTATTTCTCTCCTGGAAGTTCTTTCAAAACACCTCTGCACTTGAAAAAATTTCCATCTATGCGTGCCCTAAACTCTCGTCCCTCTCAGAGAAGTGTTTTCCTCCCTCGCTTCAGCGACTTGAAATTGAAGCTTGTCCTGTGCTGAAACAAAACTGCGAGAAAGACAAAGGGATAATGTGGTCAAAGATTGCCAACATCCCTTTGGTTATAATTGATTTCGTGGAGCAGCAGAAATAATTTTGCAAAACAGAGAGATCTTCCTTCCAGGTACAACGTTATTTTGTTTCATAATATTTCAGTTCAAGAATTTTTACGATTATACAATAAAATCCTCTCTGTTTGTGTATTTAAAAAATATAATTATAAAAATTCAAACCCTAACCCAAGCTAATTCTTGCAGTGTTGCAGTAGAGTCTAGCTTCAAAACTTGGAGGAGGTATGTAAATTTTGGCTTGTATATGTTAAATTTTTTTTTTCTTCTTTTAACAATTGAATTCTGGCACCTTGAATTTTTCGCACGTCCCTTGTACTTGTAAGTTATTTGAATTGTATGAACCCTTTATTCCTAAGGGCATATAGTTGTTCGATGAAATGCCTGAAATAGATATTGTATTGGGAAATTTGAGAACCATTAAAAATAGTACTAATAATACAAATGATCTCATTTGCACATAATGGCAGGATGATTATTGTACCATTTAAAAATAGTGCTTTGGAACAATGATTGGTGGATATGCACATAATGGGAGGATGAATTTTTATTAATATGATGCCTGAGAAGCATGTCTTTTTAACCAAAGATCATGCCTTGCACAGATGATCAAAGCATTCTAACCTGTGCTGCAGAATAAATTTTCAGGTAACTCTAGTATTAGAAAATATTGATTTTGACAAACCAACCAATCAGGACAAAAGAAGAACAAACTATTTTTTAATCAACAGGTACTGTTAGTTCAAAGTATTGGAGTGAAATAAAAAATCATAGGTTCATTATAATGTGAACAGACCTTATATTAGAATGAAATAAATGAACTTGACTATTCAAATAAGTTACGTTGATACTCACCATTTCATTAGAAATGCAAGAGCCTTTTAGTTTTGATCAGATCTCACTATCAGATTTGAATTTATTGAATCCTATTTCATTTATAATTGGCTCTCAATTTGGATGGTGATATCCTCCACAGATGCTTGCTTTTTTTCTTATGTTATTCTTGTTATTCTTTGTAAATTCAGGAATGTGACCATATGGTCATGATCCGTCAAGGTGTGCAATTGGATACAATTTGGTGATTGTCAGCAGTGGCAAGTGTTGATATTTGGTGGAGGTGGTGGGTTTGGAGCAGGTGAGGTGCAAGCTTTGTCATAAAATTTGTGAAGCCTTATCCTATGTGCTTGCGAAAGGTGTGGCAGCTGCACCTGTACTTACGAGTATGTCCAGGGTTTACAGCCTTTGTTGTGGATTAAAAACATGAAGCTATTAACATATTGTTGTGCTGTTGGCAAATTCCCACTAAGGCTCATCACCTAGAGGAGCAGCAGCAATAATTGTATAAAACATATTTACACAATTGGTACCACCCATGTGGGATGCATATTCAAGGTAGTGGACGTAAACTTTCATGCATTTCTTTTATAATTTTGGTCAAAGGTTTCATATACTTAGAAGGAATTTCATTCGTAGTGTTCATTGGGGGGACAATATAAAATTTACCTTGGTGATATAAATTTTGGTCCTTCGCATGTTTCACTCTTTCACGTCCGTGATGAACTGTAGCTATTAGGAGCCATATGAAGCCTTACTCTGTGGGTAATTGGTTTGGGAACATAAATAGTTCATTGGCTAATGAAAATTACTTAAAAAGGAAAAAAATTTATAGATTTGTCAATTCAACATAATAAACTACTCTTTTGCAGCTACAAGCTGTGGGTGATTTAGGCTTTCAGAAACATAGCTACCACCAAAGGCAATGAGTGAGATCAAGGCTGTGACAGTGCTTGATTATAGTAAAAAAATGGAACAGCTTTGTAGGGAGGCTTACTTGTTAAAGAAGGATCGAGTTATCAAGCTGAGGGAAGTACTTTGGATGTGGCAAGTTAGAGGCAGACAAGGATGGCAAGTCCTGATTAGGCAGGATGTGATAAGAGATGAAGTTGGAAAGGATAATGTTGTTACTGTTGGATTCTTTAGCTGGGGAAAAAAATTCCAAATCCACTGCCTTCCTCCTTTTGAGACAAGCTCTGTGGCCTTGAATCATATGGGAATTCTAAGTGTTATTGTGCTCTCAACTGGAAAATAGCTTGAGAAACTTTTTGAAAACAGACAAAATCAGGACTGGGTGAGTGCAGGTGTAATCGGTGACCTATAAAGTCTATTAACCAGTGTAAGAAGTGTTGGCTCTAATAGGATTGATCCCAGAATTCTTTGTCAAGTCAGGCACTATTCAAAGATGACATCAAACTGCTATATGAATATCTTTTGGTCCTCTGCTAGTAGGTAGGGGCTCTATTTTGGTCTTGTCTATATCGAACCTTTTGCTGTGTTTGTGTCCTGTCTCCTTTGTATCTAAGTTATGCTTTGTTTTGTGCCTAGTCAAAGTTACTAGTTTACACTATATGTTAAGGGATGTGGTTGACGTGCAGCTAGTTTTACCACTTTGTTGGAAGACTTTTTTTTGAAACTTTAGTTTCAGCCTCAATAATCAAACAATCTTGGCTTAAAAAATCATTCAGATAGCATTACAAATTGTGCTTGAAATCACAGCTTTTCGATCAACCACTATGGAGAGCACGGTAATTTACTATATAGTTAGACCATCAATATATATTTTTTTTTCCTTATAAATTTTTGGAGTGAAATAAAATATCATAGGTTCATTATAATGCAAACAGACCTTATATTAGAATGAAATAAACAAACTTGACTATTCAAATAAGTTATGTTGATACTCACCATTTCATTAGATATGCAAGAGCCTTTTAGTTTGGATGGTGATATCCTCCACAGATGCTTGCTTTTTTTCTTATGTTATTCTTGTTATTCTTTGTAAATTCAGGAATGTGACCATATGGTCATGATCCGTCAAGGTGTGCTATTGGATACAATTTGGTGATTGTCAGCAGTGGCAAGTGTTGATATTTGGTGGAGGTGGTGGGTTTGGAGTAGGTCAGGTGCAAGCTTTGTCATAAAATTTGTGAAGCCTTATCCTATGTGCTTGCGAAAGGTGTGGCAGCTGCACCTGTACTTACGAGTATGTCCGGGGTTTACAGCCTTTGTTGTGGATTAAAAACATGAAGCTATTAACATATTGTTGTGCTATTGGCGAATTCCCACTAAGGCTCATCACCTAGAGGAGCAACAGCAATAATTGTATAAAACATATTTACACAATTGGTACCACCCATGTGGGATGCATATTCAAGGTAATGGACGTAAACTTTCATGCATTTCTTTTATAATGTTTGGTTAAAGGTTTCATATACTTAGAAGGAATTTCATTCGTAGTTTTCATTGGGTGGACAATATAAAATTTACCTTGGTGATATAAATTTTGGTCCTTCGCGTGTTTCACACTTTCATGTTTGTGATGAACTGTAGCTATTAGGAGCCATATGAAGCCTTACTCTGTGGGTAATTGGTTTGGGAACATAAATAGTTCATTGGCTAATGAAAATTACTTAAAAGGAAAAAAATTTGTAGATTTGTCAATTCAACATAATAAACTACTCTTTTGCAGCTGCAAGCTGTGGGTGATTTAGGCTTTCAGAAACATAGCTACCACCAAAGGCAGTGAGTGAGATCAAGGCTGTGACAGTGCTTGATTATAGTAAAAAATGGAACAGCTTCGTAAGGAGGCTTACTTGTTAAAGAAGGGCCGAGTTATCAAGCTGAGGGAAGTACTTTAGATGTGGCAAGTCCTGGTTATGCAGGATGTGATAAGAGATGAAGTTGGAAAGGATAATGTTGTTACTGCTAGATTCTTTAGCTGGGAAAAAAAATTCCAAATCCATTGCCTTCCTCCTCCTTTTGAGACAAGCTCTGTGGCCTTGAATCATATGGGAATTTTAAGTGTTATTGTGCTCTCAACTGGCAAATAGCTTGAGAAACTTTTTGAAAACAGACAAAATCAGGACTGGGTGAGTGCAGGTGTTATTGGTGACCTATAAAGTCTATTAACCAGTGTAAGAAGTGTTGGCTCTAATAGGATTGATCCCAGAATTCTTTGTCAAGTCAGGCACTATTCAAAGATGACATCAAATTGCTATATGAATATCTTTTGGTCCTCTGCTGATGGGTAGGGGCTCTATTTTGGTCCTGTCTGTATCGAACCTTTTTCTGTGTTTGTGTCCTGTCTCCTTTGTATCTAACTTATGTTTTGTTTTGTGCCTAGTCAAAGTTACTAGTTTACACTATATAGTAAGGGATGCGGTTGACGTGCAACTAGTTTTACCAATTTGTTGGAAGATTGTTTTTTGAAACTTTAGTTTCAGCCTCAGTAATCAAACAATCTTGGCTTAAAAAATCATTCAGACAGCATTACAAATTGTGCTTGAACTCAGCTTTTCGATCAACCACTATGGTGAGCACGGTAATTTACTATATAGTTAGACCATCAATATATATATTTTTTCCTTATAAATTTTTCTTGATAGTGTTAGCATAGAAATTTCACTGTTTGATTTGTTTATCTAACTCAAATTCATTTCAGGTTTGCTACTCTTTGATGATGGATGGTTGCATTCATGACAGGCTAATTAGTAATACCCAGCAGTACATTGATTTGTTGGATTCTAGGTGAGATGATCACATTAGCTGAATTTGGGGATTTGGTAAAAATAATAAATACTTTTGTCATAGCTTCTCATCATTGTTAACTCAAAAGGCTAACTGGAATACAAAATTTTGATCAATATGGAAGGCACAAATTGAATTTCTCTCCGTGGGACAAAGAGTTTAATTTTGATTACGGTTTTTTTTTTTTTTTTCAAACTTCTCAGAGTTCATGTCCATTTTTAGCAATTTCACAAAAGGCCTATGAAAGAAAGGCAAGAAGGAGAATAGAGGTGTGCTTCGTAATTGACAAATATTCCTCTCAGTTTGCACATTGAGCCATGTTCAGGTTATTAATAGTTTCATCTTTTTTTACTTATGATCGATCTTGCTGAATTTTGAGGCACAAATTATAGTATTATACCCTTCCACTACACTACCTGAGCCATCAATTTTAACTTATTTATTATTAAGAGGTACTTTTCTGCATTTTTTTGAGATATAATTTTGAAAAAGAAAATGAAATTATATCATGGTGAATGTACAAAATTGTCCCAAAGACTAATTATATGATAGATATGAATGTTAGATAGAAATGAGAAACTTTGGCTTCATACTTCTATTTATTTGATCTGGATTGTAAGGGTCATTATAACCCCAACATGGAGTTTTGTAAATTTTACTAAAGCAAGATGATAGTTGTCACTGAATTTTTCATTGAAAATTTTGCAGGAATATTTTTCATTGGTTGTATTGTTAAAGGAGGCCAACCTGTTAATTATATATGTGCTAATGTGCTAAACCATTGAGAACATGGAAGCAGCAAACCATTTGAACTCAGTTTGCAAGTCTGGTAATCGCAAATACTTTCCTTATCTTCTTTTCATGTTAATGTGTTTGGTCTTGGTGTGCAGTGTGTCCACTTCCTCGTTAATGGTTTGATCTTGAATTTGTCCACAGGCATCTGCTCTTCCAATAAGAGACATTAGGAAGCAAAAGCACCATAAGGCAATAAATGCTCTCTTTATTTTTGTGTGGATTCCCTCCCCTTAGTTGTATGTGTCATAAACTGGCTTGTAATAGATTTGAGAGGAACATTCAAGCACCTATGCAAACTTTAAAAAAATCCACTGTTATTTGCTATCATGTGTGTATTTAGACAATGTGTATTAAAAAAAAAATCATCTTCTTTCCTCCATGTGTGTATTTAGACAATGCGACTATTAAATTTGGGAACCTTAACCTCTTATTTACTAATTCTTGCCGTGGGTCAGTAGAGGCTAGCCTCTGAATTCCTAAAAGCTTTTCTTGAATTTCAAAACTTGAAGATATGTAAAATTTTGGATTATGTTATGCACACTCATTTTTTTCTTGTTCTTTTTCTCTCTTAACAATTGAACTTATGGCACTGAAGTTTTTGCTCATCAACATCTCTTACAGTTTGTAAATTATTTGAATTGTGTGAACCTCTGTTTGATGAAATGCCTAAAGGAGATATTTTATCTTGGAATTTGATTGATTGCAGATTATATATCATGTTGTGGAAGATGATGATTAGTGGAAATGCACAAAATGACAGGATAGCTTTTTAATAAGATGCCTGAGCATAATGTCATTTCAGCTAAAGATCATGGTTTGCAAGGATATTCAAGTATTGTCACCTGTGCTACAGATGAGCAGGAATTTTTCATTTGTTCCAAAGCACTGTCACCCCACCATTCCTTAACTTATGCTGATGTTTTTTCTTAATATTTTTTATATAGCTGTTGTATGAAGAATAAGGAAGCAGTACACTTGTTCTGCAACTTAGTGGACTTTGAGATCTTGGTTTGACTTAATCTCATTTTTCACATTGTTTTCGTTTGCTCTCAAAAATAATAATTTTCTTTCTTTTGTGAACTATGGACATAAAATTGTTCATTTTAGTTGATACATGCTCAGATTTTTGGTGGTGGAGAGCAAACTACATTTCTTGTCAAACACCAGGGACAGGCTTATAAGTTTCCTATTGAGCCTAGGAGCCCCCATATATTTTAGCTCATAATTTTAGCTGAGACTTGCTCATATTCTGGAAATGGAGTGTAAACTACTTAAATTGTTGATAATGTAGTCACATATGGAGGTTTTCCAATAGAGAATGAATTCTTTGCTCCATCAATCATTTCCTTGACTTTACTTGTTTTTGCCAATTATCCTGAACTGTTCAAAATTAGATGACTGGTTAATTCCCAATGTGGTATGCTAATGGACAGTCCCTTGGTATTTTTGCATTGTGCTTTTTAGGGGATCTCTTCTTTTTTTATCTCATCTATATCTGTTATTGTTTGTATTTAAACTAAAGTTTTTTCTTTTTATAATAAATTTTAAATTTGATCAATAAGGAAGACACATTGATTGAGTTGTGCTCTTTGGGATAAGAGTATAATTTTGACTCTGTGTGTGTGTGTTTTCCCCTCTCAGAGCTCATGACCATTTTTCAGGGATTTCACAATGGAAATATGAAAGGAGGGCCAGAAGGAGAAGGGAGGTTGGACTGTACTTCACAAATATTCTTCTCAGTTTGTACCTGCCCTATATGTAAAGCTGATTCCACTTCAGGTTGTTTATTATTATCACTCATTTGTATTTATAATCCATCTTTACTTGGTTAATTCTTCAGGCACAGGGTAAACCTTCTTACATTTCTACCATCACTGTAACCTACTTAATAACTCCATTCAGTAAACATATACTAAAAGGAAGGCTTTTCTGCAGCAATTAAATGAAACAAAAATGCATTTTAGTAAGGCCTAGTTTCCCAAAGCAATGTATAAAATTGATAAACAACACTCAAGAACCTGAATATGCAGAGTTTCAGAAACAAACGCTAATCATATGACAGATTTGAGTTTTAGGTTGAAATGGCTGATGATTCACCTGATTATGTTTCGTTGGAAAGATCCATGCTATTATCCGGACTTTAGAAGTAAAATTCATTGCTGATGGTAGCTCTTGTTGAATACTCAAGGCATATCTTATTCGCTGACTGTTTAATTTTTTTTTTCTTTTTCCATTTCTTTTCTGTTTTATTTTTCGATGTTCCTCTCCACTGGCCATTTTATGGACTGCTTGGCATCTTGGCACAATTTGCAGCAGACTTAAAGAGATATGGAAGCAGGCAATTTGGTCTGAGAGAGCAAAAGCCCAAACAAATTTTCCACCTGTGTTTACGTAAATAAAAAGGTTTGTGCCCCTTTCTTTGACCGTGTTCATCTTTCGAAACACCATCAAGTTAGAGATAACTTATAGATTTTTTTTTTTTTTTTTTTTTTTTTTTTTTTTTTTTTTTCGCTTTCAAAGTTTTATCTCTTTAGTGTAGTGTCTGCTATAGTACCTTCTTTCCCACAAATATAACATAGCAGTATAGTACAAAAAACCAAGACTCATAGTTGTCACTGAATTTTCGCTGTAAACTTTCAGGGAAGTTTTTCATAGGTGATTCAACTTGAAGGAGGCTAACCAGTTATCAACCTAAAGTTTTATCTCCATGGATGATGATCCTTTTTCTTCTGCTATTCTTGCTATTGTAGCCACTCTGTGTGCTATTTCAAAATGCTGGAATGTGGACATGTTTGAAGGGAAGGTTGTCATGCTTCTCAAGCTCTTAACTATTACAGTGACATGATCATGATCTGTCAATAAGCAATGGTTGGGAATCATTGTAATGAGAACCTCCTTTGTGCAATTGGATATGATTTGTAGATTGTCGGGCATGGCATTAATACCAAAAGAAAGAGTGGCCGGTGAGGTGTAGGCTTTGTCAGACAATTTGGAAAACTTATCGTATGTACTTATGAAAGGCGTGCACTGCACTTGCAGTTATCAGTAGCCTCTGAGGTTTGCAGCCTTTGTTGCTGAACTGGGAGAGACAAGCTCTTAAGGAGGAAGACATTGCTTTGTTGCGTTTGCTATTTTTAAGCTATGGTTTCATCATGTTCATAGTTGAATGCTCACTAATGCTCATCGGCTTGCCAATTCTACAGCTTCATCTTTTCTGCATATAGCGTGGTCTCCTTTGTAATGTGAATTTTATGTTAAACATCATATGTACCACTGAGGTATTTCTAAGCTGTTTTTTGGTTTCCTCTAAAAAGAAGCAAGCTTACCGGTTTACAAAATATAGTTAAGGATGCGGTTGACTTGCATCCAGTTTGACCAATGTGTGGAAATTGTTCTTTGAAATTTTGTCCCAGCCACCAAATAATCTTGGCTTAAGGAATCATTTGGACTGCATCAGACATTTTTCTTGAAATTATAATTTTAAGAGCAACCAGTTTGATTGGTACTGTAATTTACTACTGGAATATTTAGTAAGACAATTATCATTATTTTCAAAAAATTTCTAGACAGTGAAAACACAAATTTTAGCCTCTACTATGTAGCATTACGTTGATTTATGGCATTATTGTTGATATGGTTTCCTATTAGCCTTTGAAATTACATGAAAAGCAATTTCTAAGGTTTTTTCTTTTTTCTTTTTTCCTTTTGCAGTTGGAGCTAGAATTGGATTTGAGAGATTGATTACAGTGGATATTTTTTGCACTCTATTATCTTGTCTTTTTGGATTTGAGAGATTGATTAACTTGGATATTTTTTGCACTCTATTATATTGTCGTTTTGGATTTAAAAGATTGATTACGCTGGATATTTTTTGCATTCTATCATCTTGTCTTTTTGGATTTGATAGATTGATTACATGGATATATTTTGCACTCTATTATATATATATATATATATATATATATATATTTTTTTTTTTGGTAGACTGTTGTTTGAACTCTTGTTTGTGTTTTTGTGATTAATGTGTGTTTCTTTGCATGATAATTGGAAGTTTGGAACCATGATTAGGGGTCCTTTGTATATGAAATTTGGGCATCAAGTTTAATGATTCAAGTCCAAACTCATGGATATAAGCCCACAAAGAAAGATAAGAAAATGAGAATCTAGATGCATGTGTTCTGCAACCGGTCTTTTGATGCTCAAGTTAGATTAATTTCTTTTAGTACAGCAATTGTTCACTCAAGATGACTTACCTTCTCCTTTTGGATTGGTTCCTTTCAAATTCGTGAGACCATAACCTTTCTGTTACTGTCACTTTGTGTGATTATGAGAGGTGTGATAGTGATGTGTAATGATAGATATGTGCATTGTTGGCACTTCCCATATTCTCTACGTAGACGGAAAAATAATCTTTCTTCTCACATTTATAGTAGACTTTATCATGAATTTAATTAGTGGACCTCACAAGGAATGTGAGCAGAGGGAGCACCATTTTCCGTGCTCCAAGAGTATCTAAAAATTACTCCACACACTATTTTATTTAGAGAAATATTATGTTCACAACATTTTCACAATAAATTATAGGTAGTAGATTGTTATTGGTTGTTATCGGTGAAAAAAAAAAAAATTTATGTTACGGATTCAAATTAGAATCAGTAACAAATTCCCATCTATAATTTGTTAAGAAAATGTTGTGAACTTAATATTTCTCTTTTATTTATCATTTGATTTATTGTGTGTGGGGATCTCAATTTTTTCACTCAATTATTTATTATTTTTCTTTTTCTTTTTATAAGAATGCTACCCTAATCTAAATATGTGTATATTGAGACACAATTGCCTCCTTTCCAGCTTTTAAAAAGTCTCCTTAATAGAATGCCTATTTTAGAATTTGACCCAAAAAATAAATTATCTTGGCCCCCCTAACATCTTGGGCCTTCTTAAAGCAAAAAAAAAGAACAAAAAAAAGCCCAAATAACAATAGTCCAACTCTAAAATTTAAACATTTGACGTATGTAAGCTCAAATATGTACCAAAAATTTATTAAACTCATCGTATTCATTTAGTCCAAATCATTCTCCACCACCACCCCCCCCCCCCCCCCCCCACCCCCCAAAAAAAAAAAAACTCCTAAATTAGAGTTGGTCTGGTCACTTTAGAAAGTAAATAAAGTAAATATATGTAGACTCGTAGAAAGTAGAGACTAACCTTAGTGAATTTCAGGTTCCATAAAATTAGTGCTAAATCATACCTCCTTTTTCTATATTTAATCTATTTATTGGTTTCAATGGTTCTGTCTAGGAACTATAATTAGCTATTCATTTTTTTTTTTAATTCTCAACCTACCAAAAAAAAAAAAAAAACCTTTTGCATAACAATATGAATCTTACTTATTAAAAAAAAGAATGCATTTCTAAGTTGTCACAACTCACAAACCCTTTTCTATTGTTTGGAAGAAAGAAAGGAAAAAAGAAAGTAAAAATTATGCAAAGATTTATATCAATAGCAAGAAAATCCATAATTAAAAATCATGATTTTTTATTAAGACATTTTATTAAATCAATGAAAGAAATGTCATAACACTTTTTTTTTTTAATATTTTATCTTCTTTTCATTTTTGAGGTAAGTGTCATAACTCTTTTAATGGAATGTTAAAAGCCCCTGTGACTGGGCTTAGGTTTCCTAGATTTTTTTTTTTTTTTTTAGAAGAAGGTTTCCTGTATTATTTAAAAGAGCAAGGCACCACAATAAGCTAGAACTAAAGTTGATAATTGTGGGTTTGGACCGTTTGACTTCCAGGCTACTACACATGTATAATAGTCAGGGACGGACGCAGGATTTCAAGCTAGGGGGGCCGGAGATAAGCGAAAAAAAAAAAAAAAATTTCAAACGCACATCCATATAGTCACTAGCGAAGTTAGGAAATTTTTTTAGGAGGAGCAAGTTAGTTATGCTTACATTGTGTTAATAGGTTAAGCCTACGTTGGCTCAAAATGCAAAAAACTCAAGTTAATTTGGCCCAAATTATGGCCAAAATTAAATTACTTTATTTCACAAACTAACTTTAAGTAAACTTGTGCCTACATTTTTTTCACTATACTAAATTATTTGTACTTAGGTTAATAGGTTTGAACTTACCTTTTTACATTTTAGAGCTTTTCTAAGGAATTACATCTAATGTTTCAGCATTTGGGATAAAAAATTGATTAATAGGTATGAAATTTTGAAGATTTATTCAATAATTTTTGTTAAAAAAAAAGTGTGAACAATGAAGTGCAAATTACTATTTAAGTGCAATTAGATCAAATCAAACAATTAAAAAATTATTTGTCCTCCTACTATTATCAGATATAAATAGATAATCTAATATTCTAATATAAACCACATTATTATATATTATATTATTATTATTATAAATAGATTTATACAATATATATATTTTTTTAAGGTTTTCTTGGGTTTTTGAAAACTCTTGGGTTGGCTGGCTGGGGGGCTGAGCTAAAAATCAAGGGAGGCCCAAGCTAAAAACCAAGGGACCCAAATCTGTTTTTTTAAAATTTTACATACTAAAAAATTTTTTTTTTAGACCCAGGGGGGGCCCGGGCCCCCTTTGCCTTGCACCTGGGTCCGTCCCTGATAATAGTTGACCGACTGATTAAGATTTATCGATTCTTCAATAAATAAACAAATAAAATTAAAAACTTACCACCTAATATCACTTGTTAGTTCTTTTTTTATTTTTAAATAATAGTAATGAAGTCAGCTCCCTAGCTATTTGATACTCCAACCAACTTATCAAATAAAAAAAAAAAAAAAAAAAAAAAAAAAAACCTCCAACCAATGTCAATATATATACACACTCCAACTATTAATTTCTAGTTATCTAGGGAAAAAAAAGAGACAGACTCTAGGCACATATTATATATTTGTAAAGAACAACTACCTCCAACTTGTGTCCAGGCTAGGCCCATATAATAAAAATAAAAATAAAAATAAAAAAATAAAAAAAGAAGAGTCTAGTCCCAGCTTCTGTACAGGCTTCAGGCTTAGTTGTAAGGAAGGATCCCCATTTTTGTTAGGATTTTTTCATATACAAAGCCCGGCATTAAAAAGTCGCAACTCGCATGACCACCCAGCATTGACATTTGGGTCTGGGTCTCTCAATGAACCTGCAAAGCTTAAGGCCTACTCCAACTTCACCAATGGGGGGACAGCCCAGCCTCCATCCTTCATGTTTTTTTTTTTTGCTAATTAAATACAAGCTTCATCCAAATTCTTTTTTAACCTTTTCTTTGAAGTATATATTAATTTCATTTCCAAAAATAGGATTTGAGTTCAACCAAATTATTTTGGATATTTTAAATTTTTACTATAGAGAGTTGCACTTTTGGTGAAAGTTGTGAAAAATGAACTTCCTTGTCTATCCTTGGATAATTATCAATATATCACATCAAAAAAATCTAAAATAAAATAAATATATTTGTAGGTTTAAATTTCCAAACGTAACATACTGATATAAGGACAAAATTTAATTACAAAATTGGTTGTAACCTTAGGCTACAAACTCACTTAATAAAATAAATATTACTGCATATTTTGAAAATCTAACAATTGAATTACATGTTTTTGATGCTCTTAATGCACATGTCAATTTTTGTGTCAATCGGATATTATTTACTATATAATCTATAATGTTATATTTTATGCATAATTTTAAATTACAAAAACTTAAAATTTAAAAATTTATCGATGGCATAGCTATTGATCTTTAATTTTCTTGAAATTTTGCAAACATGGAGGATATAAGAAGAAGATGCAATCCAATGGTAGATTTGTCAAAATTCACCTCCAATAAAGAGATATTGAGTGCGTTTGTAGCTTAAAGCTACAATCAATTTTGTAACTAAACTTTATCCCTGATATAATTATATTTCTTAATATATTCCTTCACTCATAATCCTTCTTACTAGTAAACAATTCAAAAATCACTTTTTGGGATGTTTTAGGATTACAAATTATTTTGCAATTTTTTTGCACAACGCAGATTATAAAGTGGTTAACCATCACTTATACATGCAAGTTGTCAGTGGTTAACTATCACTTATATATGGACTCACTATTTTTTCTTCACCAATTACACTTTTTCACATTACAATTGTGATAGAAAATTGTGAAAAATTTTGTAGTCTTAGACCTTTTCATCCTTTTTACTTCTTAAGAGTATCATTGTCAATGTGTCACCAAAAAAAGACATTTTTAATAGAAAATTTTTTATTTAAGAATCAAAATACCATGAAAATGAATCCTTTTTAGAACAATATCAAGAACTTGCCTAGTTTGGTTGGCCTTCCTTGAATTTAACCTAGCCTTCCATACTGATTAGTCTTTAGATTTTAAGCAAACCTCGTTGTATATCTAAAATAATTATTTCCTCACCTAACCTTTGGGTCAAACCTCATCACTCAGTTTCATTAAGGCGAAATTTCATAAGCTTTAGTCGGAGAAAACTTGAACTCGAGTTTTAAAGTGTTGAAGGATTAGAAGATTGACCAGTAACACTTGCTTTAAGTTTGAAATCACCCTAGGGAGCACAAAGAATAAAAAAACCTTGCATTCCACTACATCAAACTCTTTTGGAATCACAAAATTAATGTGTGGAATCAACACAATCTCATCTCGAACCATTTGAAGCTCTTGTGGCGTGGTGTGGCTAGGTGGCTAGCGTGGCAAGGTGGAGGTGTGGTAAGGCTGAGAGTGTGAGTGAGAGAGAAAGAGAGGAGATGTTGGGAAAGAGTGAGAAGAAGAGAGGAAGAAAGTTTGATTGAGAAAAAGCAAGTGGGAGAGAAGAGTGAAAAGTAGGTGAGAGGAGATAAAAAACCAGAATAATTTTTTTTTAGCATTTGTGTCTATACGGTACTGTTTATCAATGCCAAATTTTTTGACATTTAGAATATCTCATGTGAGAGATTTTTTGGTGTTTAGTGTGCCTCTAATAGTAATATTGTCATAAAATAATTCAATTAATTTCCTTCTATGTTACTCTAAAAAAAATTACTTAATTTCATTCCATTAATTTATTTTCCATTCATTTCCCTTCCTTAAATACATTGAATACATTCCATTCTATTCATTTCCACTCTTTTAAGATAATTCCATTCTATTCCTTTATGAAATCCCAAATGAAGCCTTAATAATAAATTTTGCTGAGAAAATTTAGATAATTTTAAATGGATTAGAGACACTTCTAAATAAGCTTAAAGTAGTTTTAATTGACCAAAAGTGGTTTAATTTTTTTAATAAAAAAGGACATAAAATTTGAGCACTTTTTTTCTTTTTTTAAAAGAATCAAAATAGATATTTTATTACTCAAACCATGGCTAAACGAAGCCATAATACGCTTTACTAGAGCAGCTAGCAGCCTACGTTTTCATCCCCTCTATAAATCTCTAGCTAATCTTGCTAGTGCATGTGCCTTACTATTTCTTCTTCTTTCAATGTGTACCAAGCTGTATCTGTTTAGAGCTTTAAAGCTAACTTATGCATCTTCTATTAGGGTTGTAAACGAGTCGAATCAAGCCAAATATTTAAAGTTCAAATTTGTTCATTATTTAATTTTATTTTGAACATGAGCCAAGCTAGAACTTTATCACCAAACAAGATTATATATTCTAGTTTGGGTCACTTGCTTATTAAACAAACTCGAGCTTGTTCACAACTTGTTCAATTAACTTATTATTTTTTAACATAAATAGTAAAACCATGATTAAAAATTGTTTAACCATTCACAAATCTATAAATTTTAGTACAAATATATTGTTTATATTGTCAATAAACTAAAAATAATAATTTGATATTAGGGTTGGTGGCATTACTATTATCTGGCTTGTCAAGGCAACCATTTTTCCTTCTTTTTATTATCTCGGATAATTATTTTAAGACCAGCCTCGTCAATTCCACGTAAGAGGCACCATTAAATTGGAGCATTTGAATCTTCATTTTAGATGCCACTTTACACGAGAGTATATTTTAATTAGAGTCCAATTGAAACTTCCTAACATCCATTGATGCAAATTATGCTCGAAACTTCCTACCGAGTACCGACATTGATCATTTGAGTTTCTTTGGTAGAGGGTTGGATTCCATATGAAATGGAAGCAAAAGTCTTGAGCAGAGCCCCACCCAATGAATAAAGCAAACCAATTAATCTACCACCACCATGTTATTATTTATGGTTGCTTTCCAAAAAGTTGAGCACTAATAAAGCAACCAATAAAGCAATCATTCTGATTTTTAAAGGGAGCTTTGTCTTGCACCTTTGTTATCTTTGCATTCCCATTAGTCTCATCAATTTAATATTTTAGCAAAAATTTATCTAATTTTAATAAAAATAAATGTGCATTAGTTTCACTAAATTAACTAAAGTTTTTAAAGAGGATAGTTTCAACCCTACATATACTGAACCTCTACCCTCGTTACATTAAATTTCAATGTTGATAAAGTATTAAGGCTGATATATGTGTATGAGAATAATAGATAACTAAATTAGCAAAAGTATAGTTTTTTGGATGAATTTAACTAAATATTTGAGAAAATTGAAGTGAATGCTCTTATTTATACAATTCCTTTCGATCAATAAAGCCGAGGAGCTTCTTTTTTCTGTTTTTTTTTGAGAAAGAAAGCCAAGGAGCTTGGCACCCTTCATTCGGTATGCAAAGTTTTCTTATTAGGTTTAATGTTAACATATATGAGATATATTTTGGTCAATTAGAAAAAGTTTGAGGAAACATGAAAGGAAAAAAAAAAAAAAAAAAACTAAAGAATGCATAATCTTTAAAAAAAATAAAAAATAGTGACTATATTAGGCAAAGGCTTTTGGAAATTGTTGTTTTTATTTTTTGAATTCTTTACGTTCATGTGTATGTATGTATTGGGTTTAATAGAATTGGAATTATTTTTGAGACTTTGGTTTTGATTGAATAATGAAAGAAGAAGTATGTTCCAATATTTGGAGTCTTCTGTATATGTGTTGTTTTAGCAATTTTGTATATGTGTTTTCATTTTGAATTGTTAAATCATTAATTCATAGTTTTATTGTTCATCTATTAATCATGAATAATAATATTATTATTTGCAACCATCATGATATGGTATCAATGATGTGATCATTTCGAACTCTTTCCTTTAGAGTTTAGATAGAGTCTATTTTATGATTAAAAAAATTTACGATTAAAAGACTTTTGAAATTAATTTTTTTAAAAAACAAATTATTGGATACGTTGGACCTTAAATGACTTCTATTAAACTTCATCATTTATGGCATCATTAAAAAGAAAACTCATATAGATAGGTATTAGGATATTATTTGAAACTATCATAATGGACTAACGTATTACACATAGTACACAGCTAACTATAACATCCTATGCTATAAAATAAAAATTGGGCCTATGGTTATCTTTTTAGGTAAAATAGAAACTTTATTAAATAAGTTTTAAGATATTTAAAATTCTATTTTAAAAAATTTCCAAAACATTAGATTTTATTTTAATTATTTTAATCAACTATCATAATAATTTTATATTGTAAAATAATAAAATTTATACATTACATACAATCATTACCTTCTAAATGATGGAGGATATGAGAATGTAATTTGTAAATCTATTATCAAGATAACATAGATTAGATTTGTGATGGATAGTAGATTTAATTGCTTATGTGGAACCAATGATATAAAAGAAAAAGAATTTTTCTAAACTATTATATTGAATAAAATATTACTTATTTTCATTCATTTTCAAGTTATACACTTTTAATAAGTCAAGTCATAAACCTTTAAGCAAAATAAATACTTTTAATTTTTATTTAACTATCCCGTGTATCGCACGGGTTAGCGACTAGTATATATATATATATATATATATAGGGGGAAAATTAAATGATTTTCAGGCATATTCTAGATAAGAAAGTTAATAAATGTAAAATAATAAAGCATGAAAAAAAACTTTAAAAGTTATAATTAATTTTTGAAGTATAAAGTATGAATATATTTATATACTCCTTTTAAGAGATGGCTTATTAAAATATATAATATAATAAAATATTATGAATATTAGTTATAATATAAAATAAAAGTAGTGTGGGAGGACGAGAATTCAAGAGCAGGGGCAAGTTAGAAAAGTCTAATGTCAGAAGAACGGACCTTGGAAGGCATTGACAGCAAGCCCTCAAGAAAGTTGTAAAAAATCCATCATAGGCAGAAGGAGGTTGCAACGCCCGAGGACCCCAGGGATATTAATGTGTCCTTGAAAGGGCAGAGGACCAGTTCTGAAGACCACTGGACATAAACTAAGGAAGAGGAGGAAGATTTATCGTTAAGCATGGAAGGGAAGAATGCATATAAGGCATCCATCACCTCCGCATTTAACGCTTTGAACCCACTTAGTTGGTCGCATTAATGAGAAAATGACTCCTGAACAGTGTCATCATAGCTCAATGTCTAGTGCAAAAACCTTGTAATGAAATCCTGATGGGACAAGTATCAAGGGAAATGAACTAAAACCCTTCAAGTGGAAGGCTAAGATACAACCTGTGAGACTATATAAGGCAAAAAGGCCATTGTAAAACAGACATGAGACATTTTATGAATGGGGAGAAATATAAGATTATGATTGTAATCCAAAAACAAGTGTAATTGGCATCTCAAACCAAACCCGAGGAACATAATATAAGCCAGCCGAGGCTCTTTCACACCAAATCTCATGTCATACAGTTATGCTAAACGTTAATCCTCTCTTTTCTAGTTAATCCAATACATCTAAGCAGGGGTATTAAAGGTTGATTCGCATCCAACCTCTATAAATTAATTGTGTGGGAAAAAAGCAAGCTTAACTTACTTTTGCCTGCCACAATTGGGGTCGTTTGTGGGAAAATCTCCTAAGTACCCTTGAGTAAAAGCCTTCTTATTATGGCCAACCCCAAAAGAAGTGGTTCCCTAGAGTTTGTTGGGTCCCAGCGGAGGGACCAATTTGTAAATCTTGAACAAAGAAGGGACCGTGATATGGGCCACACCTACAATGAAAGAGCTTCATCTGTACATTCTGAACATATCGGTTAGCATCATGCCAGTCATAACTCGCATGACGAGGAGGTATATAATTTCAAGAGGAAAGTGGATCGGCTACGCCGACGCCTCCATCACAAGGCTCGGATAAAGGAGGAGAGGACCCCCACCCTAAGCCAGAGTTTTGGCTCTAAGGATAATAAAAGTTACTGACGAAGAAGCAGAACTCCACCTAGTGAGTCTTTCATATTGACATCTCGTTACACTTTTGGTGAAAGACATCATCACAAGAGATCTAGGACTCCGCCTTGGAGATGTGTGGGAAATGATGCCAAAGGAAATACACTCCTTCAAATATCACACTCACCTTTCAGCAGACACATTGAGCAAGCTGAGCTCCCCTGCTGCTTCAATCAGCCCACTTTCACAATATATAATAGCAAGACGGATTTGGTTGAACACATGAGCTACTTTAATCAGAGGATGGCCATCTATTCTAAGAACAAGGCATTGATGTGCAAAGTCTTTCCTACAAGCCTCGGCCCTATTGCCATGAAGTGGTTTGATGGCCTTAAGGAAGGATCGATAAGCTCTTTTAAGGAGCTAATGAGGGCATTCGGAGCAAGGTTTGTAACATACAGTCGAGTTCCAAGGCCTTTCGATTCTTTGCTCTCAATGCCTATGAAAGAAGGAGAGACCCTAAAAAACTATTCCGATAGATATTAGGAGCTTTACAATGATATTGATGGGGATTTCAAAGATGTAGCGGTAAGAACCTTCAAGGTGGGTCTTCCTACGCACTCTGATCTCTGGAAGTACTTTACCATGAAGCCTTCTCAGAGTATGCACCAGTTAATGGACCAAATTGAAGAGCATAAAAGGGTGGAGGACAATCAGAATTAGAGTAAGGGGAAAGCCAAAGTTTTTACAACTGACCAAAGAGATAACTGGGCTAACCGGTATGGACCTTCTCGTCCAAGGAGAAAGTTTTTCAACCAGGCACCCCGCAACCCTATTGGACCCAAATGGTAAATTTGGTGTTTAAGGAGCCGATCTACCAAGTGTTGGAAAAGATCAAGAATGAGCCCTATTTTAAATGGTCTAATAAAATGGGAGGAGACCTCACCAAGAGAGATCGGAATCTTTATTGTCATTGTCATCAGGATTGAGGTCATACTATGGAGGATTACAAGACTTTGCAACTCTTCCTCAATCAATTGGTCAAAGCTAGGAAGCTGAAGCAATTTTTGCACCAGCCTGCTTTCCAAGGAGGACAACCCACGATAGTGTCTTTGATAAGTAATGTTCCTTGGTCTTCGCTTGGAACAATCAATGTCATTTTTGTGGCTCCAAGGAAAGACCCTAGCTTTGTCAGTGGGGTGATGACAATATCTTCACAGTCAAAAGTGGACAAGGAAGGTGGGCCATTTAAGAAGATCAAGCTGTAGGACCAGCCAATCCTGGGATTCTCCGAGGCTAATAAGGAAGGAACGATTCAGCCTTATAATGATGCGCATGTAGTAACTTTGCAAATCGCAGAATTCGATGCCAAGATGGTAATGATTGAGCAAGGAAGCAGGGCCGAGATCATGTATCCAAATCTATTCAAAGGCTTGGGACACAAGCCCGAAGACCTTGGTAAGTATAATGTCTCCTTGGTCGGATTTGATGGAAAGACCATTGTTCCAAGGGTTATGATCAAGTTACTCGTTCAGACGGGAGAGGAGGTGGTGATTGTGGATTTTATTATGGTGGAGGCTTATTCACCCTATATTGCAATCTTAGCAAGGCCATGGCTTCACACTTTGGGGGTTGTATCTTCAACTTTGCATGTAAAGTTGAAGTATCCTACTGAGGGAGGAGTTGGAGAGTTGGTGGGATGCCAGGCAGTGTATGGTGGCAGCAATTAGGCACCAAGCCTCTAAAATTGGCTCCTAGGAGTCAACTCCTACCTATAGCAACCAGTGCCCGTCATGCCAGCCTCCTTGGATTCTTCAGTATTGTGTGAGGGTTTGGATAAGATTGCCATTGGCAAAGATGAGGAGAGGTACTTCCAAATTGTGTAATATTAATTTAATGAGTGAATTGCATCAGGTCTGATCTCAATCCTCATTTCTTTGTAAGAGTAAATGTAGTGAAGCAGTCAAGCTTTATGTCATTTCTGTCAACTTTTTGAAGTTGAGAGAGCAATAACTATGAGAGCAAAAGAAGAAGAAGAAGAAGAAGAAGATGAAAACACGAAACAGTTCACTCCTAAGTCCCAACTCAACTTTTTGTGGTGTCTCTCTGGTTACTTCATTTCCCATATTTCTCTCATTTCCACAAGCGAACCATGTCGATTGTCGGGGAGGCTATCGACCTAAAGCATGGATTTAAAAGCTTCCAAGTGACGTGGAGTCCAAAAAATAATTGGAAGTTTTAAGTCTTCAAAAATGCAATACGTTGTTGTGGTGAATCAGTTAATTGTATGATTAATGTGGACAATAAATACCTACAAAAAAAAGTTCGAAAAACACACATTTAGTGTCGGTCTCAGTCATAGGGTCTTTGAAGCTCCAAATTTGCAGTTTTTTTATCCTCTCCATTTCGAAAAGAAAATTGATAATTCATCACCTTCATGTTTAGGTTGAGTGGTTTGATCGAGTTGAGTATATGATATGGACGTTGTGCATGTAATGATTATATTCAATGGTATTATAGAATAACATGTTATATACATACCCTTCTATCAATTATTGAAAATAAGTGGCTCAAATAATAATTAACCACACAAAAGTTAACCATAAAGTTTGGCCAAGATATTACAGTCAGCCTATTTTTATATACTTATCTTTTCACTTTAAATTGTTTACAACATGACTTCTTTTTATAATGATACAATTAGTTTATATTTTATTTTTTATGAAATACAATGAATTTATTTAATGTTTATAAATTTTAAACATATTATGAAAATACTAGCCTTTAAACACGCACGTTGCATGTGATCAAAGGTTCTTTTATTTTTTTGGATAAAGGTTAATAATTTGCATTTATTGAAAATAAATATTTTTTATTTTTCAAACAAATAAAAATGATAAATTTTAAAGATAAGTCATAACTATAATTTCTTTTTTAAACATGTGTTTGAAAGTGATATAGTGATATAGAAAAAATTAGATGAATGTGAGGGGAAAGAATGCTAAATTTTAAGAGTTCTCTTAAATTTTTTATTTTTTAAATTAGGGGTGTTTTACTTTTTATTCAGACAAAAAAGGAATAAAAAATACTAAATTTTAGGGAATAAAAAGATGAATATGAAGGGGAAATAAATTCTAAATTTTAGAAGTTCTCTTTTTGAATTCAAAATGAAATTCATTATTTGACATTTATGATTTTATTTACAAGAGAAAGTTACATTTCATTAATGAGGATATTTTTGAACTACATAAAAATCCAGTTCAATAAATAGCATAGATATTGAAAATGAACCGTTGAATGTTAAGAATATAGTAAAAAAAGTTATTGAAGGTTATATATTTGAGTTAATAATAAATTTTGTTGAGAAAATTTAGATAATTTTAAATGGACTGTAGGGTTTAAATAGATTGGAAACACTTTTAAATAAGCTTAAAGTAGTTTTAATTGACCCATAAGTGGTTTAAATTATTAAAAAAATTAAATAAAATTAGAGCGCTTTATTTATTTATTAAGAATCAATGTAGACATTTTATTACTCAAACCGTGGTTAAATTAGAAGCCATAATATGCTATACTTATATAGGTAAGGAAGTAGTCCATGTTTTCTTCCCCTCTATAAATCTTAAGCTAATCTTGCTAGAGCACATGCATGCTATTTCCTCTTCTTTTAACGTATACCAAGTTATATATCTAGAGCCTCTACACCAGTTTGTGCATCTTCTATTTGGGTTGTAAATGAGCTGAACTTAGTAGAATATATAAGATATGTTTGGTAACTGTTTTTTTCTCTTATTTTCTTTTTCCAAAAACTATTTTCTTTTTTTAAGATTAAAAAACTTGTTTGGCAATCCAAAATAGACAGAAAACAAAAATTGTTCTCAAAACTCAATTTGTAAAGGAAACTGAAAATGCTGTTTTTGGTTTCTAATTTTCAAAAGTCAATAACGCATTTAATTTAATGAATCTGACTCATTTAAGGAGTTAGCATTATAGTTCAAATCCTAGTAGCAACATATTTTAGTTTTTTCTATTTTTTTTCTTCAAAAACCTATCTTTTTAATTTCAACTAACCAAACATATTTTTTATTTCAAAAATACAAAAAAAAAATTGTTTTTTCTTTATATTCCCAAAAACAAGATTTTGAAAATAGAAAATAAAAATTGTTACCAAACATAGCCTTAAGTTCATATTTGTTCACTTCTTACAATTATTAGTATACTAGTCACTAATCCGTGCTATGCACAGAAAGCTACCTATTTGTGAGGTAGATTAAAATAATTTTATAAAAAATTTAAGAAACTATACCATTGTATGATTTGCTCTTGTATGACTTCAATTTGTGTTTCAATTTGATGAAGAAGCCATTGCTTGAACTTGCTGTGGCTTACAAAAAATTTGTTAAACAGTTTTAGATAGAGCAAAAAAATAACTCAAAAATTCAGATATTAAAACTTCTGAAAGACCAAAATATATTAAAGAATTAGATGATTCATTGATTAGAAATTATTGAAACAAAACAAAATATGTATATGACTAAATAATAGAGAAATATAAGAGAAAAATGAGTTACATTCAAAAGAATAATTTCAATTATTACAAGCTTTTTTATCTTGTAAAAAACATCGATAGAGAGTTTGGTGGTTCATGTATGAAAATTACATTTTAAAAAATACATGAAAAACCATCAAATAAATTTTTTTTTTTAAAACAAAATAGAGGAGAAGAAAATAACATAAGAAGAGTAAATACTTCTACTCGGTTTAAAAAAAAAAAAATATTGGAGTTTGCTTTGCTTTTGTAGTATTCATGATTAACCTCGTAAATTTGGAGATAAATTATTAATGTTTGAGTTTGAGTTAAAGTTTGACTTGTTAGAAAGATAGAGTTTCACTCATTATTAAGTTTGGATTAAACAAAAATAATTTTGTTTTAAAAAAAAATAATGATGAGTTTGAGTTTTAGTTGAATTTGTTACAGAGATAGAGTTTCACTTTTTGTTAAATTTGGACTAAACAAAAATAATTTTATTTAAATATTTTTAAAAAACGATAATGATAAGTTTGAGTTTGAGTTGGATTTGTTAGAGAAATAGAGTTTCAATCCTTATTAAGTTTGGACTAAACAAAAATAATTTTATTTAAATATTAATGATAATGATGAGTTTGAGTTTAATTTGAACTTGTTAGAAAGATAGAATTTCACTTATTGTTAAGTTTGGACTAAACAAAAATAATTTTATTTAAATAAATGATAATTTTATTTAAATATTATGCTTGAAAATTTGTGAAAATTTCTTTTTTTATTGATAAGTAAAAAGATGTATATTCAAAGAGCTACCTCAAGAAAACAAAAGGTAGAGCAAGGATTACAGAGAAAGAGACAAACAACAAAAAAAGACAACAAAACAAATAAAAGCCAACAAAAGAACTAATTACAGAGCAGAGAATTAAGGAACGAAGGGAGAGAGTCACTAGAGGTGATTCCCCAAGCCCTAGACCAATCAAAGAGAGAACCACTAAAAAAAGCGAGCAACTGATTATCGGATTTGTCCGTATCCTCAAAGGTTCGCCAGTTCCGCTCCCTCCAGATACACCACATAAGGCACAAAGGAGCTAAATTCCAAATGCTAGAAGAGTGCTTTCCAAACCAATTCCACCAACCAAAAAGCATATCAGCAACCGATCTTGGCAGAACCCAAGAGATCCCAAAAGTTCTAAAAACCAAGCTCCACAGCTGAAAAGCTTTTTCACAATGAAGAAGCAAATGGTTCACCGTCTCCCCGTCACTACGACACATAATGCACCGGTCAACAAAAACAACTCCTCTACGCCTCAGAATGTCCCCTGTAAGAATCTTCTCCCAAGTTGCAGTCCAAACAAAGAAAGAGACGCGCGGAGGAGCCTTAACCTTCCAAATACCTTTCCAAGGAAAGATAATAGGCAAAGGACGACGAAGCTTGTTGTAGAAAGAGCGGATGTCAAAATCCCCCTTCTTTGTCAACTTCCACCTCATACGGTCTCCGAGCTCAGATCGAGGCAAATTAGAACCCAAGGTGCGAAGGAATTCATCCACCTCACCCATCTCCCAATCATTAGGACCCCTTAATAAGCGAACATTCCAGCTTCTCCGAGCCTCCATCCCCAACCTTTCGAGAGACAAGGCCACCGATGCCTCTCTATTAGAAGCAATCCCATACACTAAAGGGAAGGAACGATGGAGTGGTAAGTCCCCACACCACCTATCTGTCCAAAACTTCACTCTATCCCCCACCCCTACCTCAAACTGAATGCATTTACTAAACACCTCCCAACCTTTACGAATACTTCTCCATAAACCACACCCATAGGCACCCCTACCCAGCTTAGAAGACCAACCCCCCCACTCTTCCCCGAACTTCGAAACTACAACCCTCCTCCAAACACGAGTCCCCTCAACCCCAAACCGCCATAACCATTTTCCTAATAAGGCTTTATTGAAAGTGGTTATTTTCCTTACACCCAGACCACCGTTCGCCTTAGGAGCACACACCTTATCCCACCCCACCAAGTGAGCCTTCGAATCCCCCCACAAGAAGTCCCTTTGCATCTTCTCAATCTTATTCGCCACATGCGATGGGATGGTAAAAAGAGACAAATAATAAGTAGGAAGGCTAGCAAGCGTACTCTTAAGTAACGTTAGTCTTCCACCTTCAAACCTGTCACAGCCTGAAAACAAAGGAGAAGCATCCAAACGTGAAGGATCTGCTCCACTTCCGCATCACAAAAAAGAATAGTGTCATCCGCAAACAGAAGATGAGAGACACATTCCCCTTCACCCCGTCTACCATCTGCCTTAAAACCCTTGATCAAACCAGCACCTTCAACTCTTTTCAACATTCTGCTTAAAACCTCCATAATAACTAGAAACAACATAGGAGATAGCGGGTCCCCTTGTCTCAGACCCCTCGTGCTCCTAAAAAAGTCAGCTGGTGTCCCATTAACCAAAATAGAGAATTGAACAGTTGAAATACAAGTCTGGATCCATCTACACCACTTCTCCCCAAAGCCCATTCTCTTCAGGAGATCTAGCAAAGCCTCCCAATTCACGTGATCATAAGCTTTCTCGATATCAAGCTTACAGATAACTCCCGGAATCTTACTCTTAACTCGGCTATCAACACACTCATTAGCAATAAGAACTGAGTCAAGAATTTGTCTACCTCCCACAAAACTATTCTGGGACTCAGAGATCAGATGGTCTAAAACCATCTTCAAACGATTTGCCAAAACCTTAGACAAGATCTTATACAAGCTCCCCACCAAGCTAATAGGCCTGAAATCTCGGATATTGGAGGCATCATTCTTCTTAGGAATTAAGGCTATGAAAGTAGCGTTCAGAGATTTCTCAAACTTACTGTGAAGATAGAACTCCTCAAAAACTGCTAGAACATCTCTTTCTACCACTCTCCAACAATGATGAAAGAAAGCCATAGAAAAACCATCTGGGCCTGGGGCTTTATCCCCAGCCAACTCATTAACAGCTAGAAGAATCTCCTCCTTCTCAAACCTCTTTTCCAGCCAGCACCTCTCCGACCCCACTATCTGATCAAACTCTAAGCCTTCCGCAAAAGGCCTCCACTCCTCTGTCTCTTGATACAAATTTTTATAAAATTGGACCACTTGAGCAGCCACCTCAGACTCCTCCTCATAAACCACCCCATCCACCTCCAAAGTGCTTAGATGGTTAAACCTTCTACGGGAATTAGCCATCTTATGGAAGAATTTAGTATTATTTTCTCCTTCCTTAATCCATAACATTCTGGATTTCTGTCTCCATGAGATTTCTTCCAAAGAGAGAAGACTCTCTACTTCGGATCTCACCACAATTCTCTCGCATGTCTCTGCTTCAGAGAGGCCAAACTCCCCTTCTTTGGCATCAAGTAATTTCAAAGCCTCTAATAATTGAGACTTTTTGCGTCCGACATGACCAAACTCCGAACGGTTCCATTGAATGATATCTTCTTTCAAGGCCTTCAGTTTTTTGGCAAACACAAAGCTAGGAGTACCAGAGAAAGAATGCCGATTCCACCAAGAGTGAACTCTATCAAAGAACCCATCCGTCTTTAACCACATATTCTCAAACCTAAACGGACTTTTCCCCCTCGCCATTCCCCCAACCTCCACCAGAATTGGAAAATGATCTGAAACAGGACGAGGTAGAATCCGCTGAGTCACATCCGGGTATTGCTCTTCCCAATCATGAGACACCAACACTCTGTCTATCCTAGACATTGAAGGCTGATCGGAGCCACTAGACCAGGTAAAGCTCCCACCCTCCAAAGGCAAATCAATCAAATTAAGATCCTCAATGAACTCCGAAAAAAGTTCCATAGCCGGAGTAAGACGAGAATTACCCCACCGTTCACTCGGGAAACGAACAATATTAAAATCCCCAATGCAACACCAAGGGACGTTCCAATATTGTTGAATACCAACCAACTCATCCCACATAAGACCCCTCGCATTATTATCGGTTGGGCCATAAACCCCAGAACACGCCCAGGTAAAGCCATCCCCCACCCCTTTCCACAGAACCGACACAGAAAAGGAACCCAGAAGAAAGTCCAACCTCTCTAAGACCCTCTTATCCCACATCAGCAAAACCCCACCCGCCGTCTGGGCAGCATCTAAAGCCACCCAATCCACAAAAGGACAGCTCCACAAGCTGCCAACCATTTGTCTATCCAAGCCAGAAAGCTTAGTCTCTTGAAGGCAAATAACATCACACTTCCATCCACGCAATAAATTTTTTACAACTGACCGTTTCCGACAATCATTCAAACCCCTAACATTCCAAGAAAGAATTTTTAAATTCATAAATACATGAAAATCCCAACTGATAAATTAGTTCAACAACCTACACTCTACTTGCCATCATAGTTAACCGAAGATTGCAAGTTCCTCAGCTCTCTCTTCCCCCTATTCTTTTTAATGAGAGCTTTTCTAGGAATTGCAACTTTCCTGTTCAACACTATGACATCCTCTGTCTCCTTCTCAATCTTTTGTAGCAAAGCAATACATAACTTCTCATGTCGACTCAGAGGAAGCCCAACCAGCTTACTAAAACCAGGAAGTCTATTCTTCACCCACCTAGAAATATCTAACGTATCCACACACTCCAATGCCACATAATCACAATTCAACTCAGCTGACAAAGGCAGCCCAAAGGGAGTGATAGACCTCAGAGGGATTGATAAGCTATCCTCACCTCCCAAACCCAAATCTGAATTAATCAACTCTTCCACCACCAAAGCACTTTGCCCAGAGGCATCACCCACTGCCTTCGTGGGTATCACATCCAAATCCAAAGTTGAATTGTTCAACTCTTCCACCACCAAAATTCCCTCCCCAGTGGCCTCACCCACTGCCTTCGTGTGAAACACATCCAAACCCATATTTGAGTTATCCAATTCTTCCACCACCAAAACTCCCTCCCCAGGGGCATCACCCAATGCCTTCATGGGTGTGTCCACAAACCCAGCCCTCGTAAAGCACAAAAAGAAGCCAGAGAGGAAGAGAAAAAAAGAGAGAAAGTCCACCGATGACCGCGAAATCTCCAGCTCAGACTTACCCGGTGTCAAACTGGGCTCATCGGAGCCACTTCCGGCAAAAAATGGGCCGTCGGCCACCGTCGGAGGCAGAGGAACCCGGCCCAGCCCCACCGGCTCAAGAACGGAGCACAGGGAAAGAGCCGTGGGGCTCGCCTCCTTCACCGGACTCTGGGTTGGTCTCTCTACTCCAGACCTGGCCGCCGGAGGCTGAGAAACCCGGCCCAGCACCACCGGCACAAGATCGGAGCACAGGGAAAGAGCCAAGGGGCTCGCCTCCTTCATCGGACACTGGGTTGGTCTCTGTTTTCCAGACCGAGAGCACTCACCCACTTCAAAAAGACTTGGGCCAGAGCAAGTGGATTTAAAAAAACCCACACCTGGGTCAGTCAGCAGTGGGCTTGTGGCAAGGCCCAAGACTTGTGCAGCCTGTTTTGTTTCCCTTGCAACCCATTTAAGGGCCTTAGTGGCTCCTATATTGCAATCCGAAGCTGCACGTGAATCCCTTCTGAAATTCCTTTCTCCCACATCGTTTCTGTTCCAGGAAACCCGCCTCCTCCCTATCCCATCAACCTCAACGAAAAGACCTCTTCCTGACCAGCAAGATCTCCCAACATCACTCTTCTTCCTCTTTTCATAAACTTTTGAATTTAAACTGAAGCTTGGGAAACATAACCTCCTGTCTGCCAGATATTGCTCACCAACCTCTGCCTCCACATTAATGCTCTGCTTCCTCCTGTCCTTTCTCACCACCTCCAACTTATCAGCCTTACCCACCGGAAAAACCCCCACCTTGGCACCTTGAAGTCTCAGATTCACCCCCTTCTTCTCATCCAGCTGCTTAAGGTGCTTACTATCCTCTGTTCTTCCATGGAAGCCTTGCACAACTTCAGCAAAAGTTCTAGAGTTTTGAGCTTCCAAGTTATACCTCTGCACCTGAGGAAAAAACCTTGGAAGACCAGAACCAGCCATCGCATAATGGGAAGGATTCAAGAGCTTTCTGAGTTCAAGGCCAAAGGCCCTCCAACCAAACTTCTCTTTGCCTTCAGGGACAATAACTGACCTCCTACATCCACCCACTTTGAGTTCAGTCAGTAGCAAGAACTGACCAGAAGAGTTGAAGGTCCTTTGGAGAGTAAAAGCAGTGTCCCCATCTCTAAAAATAAAAAACTGCTTAGAACTCTCCCCAACAACAAAGTCTTCAATATTCTTCATCAGCCATAATGCTGCATTCTTACCCATGAAAACTGATCTCATAAAGAATCTGCCCCTCTCAAAGATCCGTAGCAAGAAGTAACGGCCCCCTTCCTCTAAAACTAATCTAAAGAATTTGGACTCTATGAAGAAACTACGAACTCCCCCCATAACTTAGATGGTAATAATGTACTCTGAAATCCCCTACCCAATATTGTTTGGCTTTTTGTGAAAATTTCAGAGGCTTCGGTTATATATATATATATATATATATATATATATATATATTAATAACAAGTATAAATATAAAAATATAATATTATATATAGTTTAATTGAGCCCCATGTACATTTTTGTATTGGAAATTATTAACGAATGGCCTAAAGACATTGATTTAGGAGCTATTTTGAGAAAATTTTTATAAAAAAATTGATAAACTATTTTTTTTTTTTTTTTTTTTTTTGAGAAACCAGACCAAGAAGCCTGGGAATTTATTCAAATTGATTAAATTTTTTAGCTATTTTTTATATTTCTAATAAAAATGAGGTCAAAACTTTCCTAATATAATTTATTAATAATTACTCTAAAGGGGCCTATTAACATGATTATATTATGATTTTGGCTCATTTAACAGTCAAATTTAAACTTCATGGGCCTGAATTTAGTTTAACATAACTTCTCATTTCCTAAAAATTTTTATTTTTATTTTTTATTTGATGAAGGGCTCCATCAAATTGGAGCACTTGAACGTTGAATCTTGATTTTAGATGCCACTTTAGACAAAGTATAGTTTAATTATAATCTAATTGAATATATTATATAGATTTATGGTAAACAGCTGTTAAGATTCCGTATGTCCACTAATGTAAAATTGTAAATTACTTTGAAACTTCCTACCGACATGGCGACATTAATCAATGGAGTTCCTTTGGCGGGATTACATATGAAACCAAAAGTCGACAAAAGGCTTGAGCACAGCACCAAATGAATAAATAACCAATTAAAGCTGTCAATCTTGGCTTGTTTCGTTTTGTATCTTTCTGACTTTGAATATTTTCTTGTACTGAGATAAGAGAAAAAGAAGAAAAAACAAAAAAAAAAAAAACCCCGAAACAGTTCATTGTTTTCTTGAGCTTTCACGGAACATAGTAATCCAGTTTAAACTTGAGCTTGAATTTAGTTGAATATAAATAAGTATTTTCTTGAATTGAGTTCAAGTAGTTTATAATCAGTCTATGTTCGACTACGTGCTTCTTGAATTTACTTTTATTTTTTTATGAAATACAATAAATTTTTTTTTATTTTTATAAATTTTAAACATATTAGGAAAATTAATAATTTGATATCATGGTCATTGGCATTATTATATTAAATTGGAGCATTTGAATTTTTATTTTAGATGCCACTTTTACACAAAAGTACTAGTATATTGTAATCATTTGAAAATTCCTACGGACATTAACTTTGAGTTCCTTTGGCTGGATTTCAAAAGTCATGAGCAGAGCCCCACCCAATGAATAAAGCAACCAATTCTTGGCGTGTTTCGTTTTGTATCTTTCTCGCTTTGTACCAAGCTTTATGTAATTTCTGAACACTTGTTTTCTTGGACTCTCGCAGAAGTTCTGTGACAGAATATAGTAACTCTCTCTTCACTCCCAAGTCCCAACTCAACTATCTGTGGTGTCTCTCTATTTACTTCATTTCCCATATTTCTCTCATTTCCACAAGCGAACCATGTCGATTGTCCTGGAGGCTGCTTTATCCGCTTTCTTTGATGTGCTGTTTGACAAGTTAAGCTCCCCTGATTTGTTGAAGATCTTTCTTCAAGAGAACGTTGATGCTGACATCAAGAAGTGGAAGACAATTTTACTGGAAATCAGTGAAGTTCTGGATGATGCAGAAGAGAAACAGATAACAAAGGGGTCCGTGAAGACCTGGCTGGGTGAGCTTGAAGCCTTGGCTTATGATGCTGATGACATCTTGGACGAGTTTGCTACTGAAGCTTTGCGTCGTAAATTGAATGCAGAAGAACCCAGCACAAGTAAGATACGAAAGTTCATCCCTGCTTGTTGTGTGGGTTTCAATCCAAGTTCTATAAAGTTCGATGTCAGTATGCGATCCAAGATTGAAGGGATCCATAGAAGATTACAAGAGATTGTTACACAGAAGGAACGTCTGAAATTGCAAGACTGTGCTGGGGGAAGGACTACAACAACAATATCAAGGCCGGCCACAACTTCTCTAGCTGAAAGTTATACTTACGGCAGAGACGAAGATAAAAAGGAGATTGTCAAGTTGTTGCTCGAATCAAGTGATGCTCAACTCTCTGTGATTCCCATAGTTGGTATGGGTGGACTGGGGAAGACGACTCTTGCCCAGCTAGTCTACAAAGACGATGAAGTGAGCCGTTATTTTGCTTTGAAAGCATGGGTTTGCGTGTCTGAAGATTTTGACATTTTAAGGTTGACAAAAGAAATTCTATACTCCTTCCCTCCCGAATCTTGTGATGATAACAATACTTTAAATTCACTACAAGAAAAACTGCAGATTAAATTATCAGAGAAGAAGTTCTTGCTTATCTTGGATGATGTTTGGTGTGAAAAGTACGATTGCTGGACTGACCTACGCAAGCCTTTAGAATCTGGGGCTCTAGGAAGTAAAATAGTTGTCACGACTCGGAACTTTGGTGTTGCATCAACGATGGGTACTACTCCACCGTACAAGTTGGAAGAGTTGTCATGTGATGCTTGTTTACATGTATTTACCCACCACGCATTAGATGCAACAGATTTTAGTAAGTATCCACAACTTGAAGAATTTCGTCAAAAAATTGTGAATAGGTGCAACGGATCACCTTTGGCAGCAAAAGTACTTGGCGGCCTTTTACGCACTACACGCAATCGCTATGAGTGGGAACATGTGTTAAATAGCAAGATCTTTGATATTCCTGAAGAAAAAAGCAGTATTTTTTCTGTTCTTAAATTGAGCTATAACTACCTCCCTTCTCATTTAAAGAGGTGCTTTGCCTATTGTTCACTATTTCCAAAAGATAATGAATTTGTTGAGAAAGATCTGGTCTTGTTATGGATGGCAGAAGGTTTGGTTCAAGAAACAAAAGGAAAGAAGCCAATGGAAGATCTTGGTGGTGATTATTTTCGTGATCTACTCAATAGATCATTTTTTCAAAAATCAAGTAGTAATGAATCACTCTTTGTCATGCATGACCTTATGAATGATTTAGCTATGTGGGCAGCGGGAGACTTGTGCTGTAGGTTGGAGGATCAATTGGGTGGTAGTAAGCAATCTGAAATTTCTGCAAAGGTACGACATCTTTCTTATATTGAACATTCAACTGATTGCATCCAAAAGTTTGATGACGACGTGCATTTAAGGACCTTCCTGTCGCTACCATTATATAACCAACGTGGCTTAACAAATTTTGATGTTAAATATTGTTTGTTTCCACAATTAAGATGCTTAAGGGTATTATCTTTAAGTGGAAATGATATCTTTGAGCTACCAAGTTTAATTGGTGATTTGAAACATCTAAGATACCTCAACCTTTTTTATACTAAGATTGAAAGTCTACCAGAATCAACGAGTTCTTTGTACAACCTACAAACATTGATATTGAAAGGCTGTTCCCATCTCACAAAATTACCAGAAAAAATTGAAAATTTGGTCAATCTTCGACATCTCAAAATTTCAAATGCAAATTCAATTAGAGAGATGCCAGCAGAAATAGCAAAATTAAAGAGCTTACGAACACTTTGCTTTGAGCATATGGATGAATGGCAAGATTGGATTCCTTGCAGAGTTGAGGGCGAAGAATTCCCTTCTTTGCGTGAGCTTTCTATCTCTGAGTGCCCCAAATTGGAAGGAAAATTCCCCTATCATCTCCCGTCATTGAAAAAACTTTCCATTGACGCATGCAAGCAATTAGTTGTTTCAATTCCAAACCATTCAGTGCTTCAAGTATTAAAAATTGTGGGATGTAAAGAGGTTGTGCATGGGTCTGTGAAGGTAGAAAAGCTAATAATAAAAAATTGTGAGAAGCTGACATCTTTATGTGAAGATGAGCTTATGTCCCTTGCAACACTAGAAATTGAAATCCAATCGTGCCAAAGTCTTGTAAACATCAAGTTGAAGTCTACGTTAAGGAAACTAACAATACGCGACTGTAGTGCTTTGGAGTCCTCGGAATTTGTGATAGATGAGGGAGGGGCTTCTTCAACTTCTTCTTTATTGATGAATGAGGAGAATCTTAGCTGCATTGGTAACAACAATGCATCTCTTCTTGAGCACTTGAAAATTTCTATTTGTCCATCCCTAAAATGCGTATCAACAATAGTCGACCTAGCTGCCATGCTTGAACGCCTTGATATTGAAAGATGCCCAAATCTAACATCTTTATCATCGAAAGGCACGTTACCTACCACCCTTAAAGTCCTTTGCCTAGATGATTGTCCAAAACTGAAGTCAATAGTAGACAAGTTAGACAAGGATACGTTACTTGAAGATCTTTTAATTTATAAATGCAAAAAGCTTAGGTGCTTACCGAGGGGCCTACACGAACTCTGTCACCTCAAAAAGATTGATATATACAAGTGTAATAGTCTTATCTCTTTAGGAGATTTGCTCCCCGCCAACTTGAGAAGTCTTGAAATCGGAGAATGTGAGAAACTGGAGGCCTTGCCGAACAACATACACAACCTCAACTTTCTGCAAGATTTATTAATACGTTGCTGTCCAAGTATCGTATCCTTTCCGGAAGAGGGTTTCCCCACCGACCTTAGAAAGCTTGAGCTGACAGGGGCGAATCTCTGTAAGCAAGTATTTGAGTTGGGACTGGACAGACTCACGTCGCTTACACTTCTCAAGATTGCTAATGGAATTATGGATTCGTTTCCAGAAGAGGAAGATGGGAAGACGATGTTGATGTTGCCTACATCTCTCACTACCCTGTGGTTTTATAATTTTCCAAATTTGTTATTCCTCTCCTGGAAGTTCTTTCAAAACCTCTCTGCACTTAAAGAAATTGCCATTTGGGAATGCCCTAAACTCGCGTCTCTCTCAGAGAAGTGTTTTCCTCCCTCGCTTCAGCGACTTCAAATTCGTAATTGTCCTGTGCTGAAACAAAACTGCGAGAAAGACAAAGGGATAATGTGGTCAAAGATTGCCAACATTCCTTCGGTTAAAATTGATTGGGTGGAGCAGCAGAAATAATTTTGCAAAACAGAGAGATCTTCCTTCCAGGTACAAAGTTATTTTGTTTCATAATATTTCAGTTCAAGAATTTTTACGATTATACAATAAAATCCTCTCTGTTTGTGTATTTAAACAATATAATTTTAAAAATTCAAACCCTAACCCAAGCTAATTCTTGCAGTGTTGCAGTAGAGTCTAGCTTCAAAACTTGGAGGAGGTATGTAAATTTTGGCTTGTATATGTTAATTTTTTTTTTCTTCTTTTAACAATTGAATTCTGGCACCTTGAATTTTTCGCACGTCTCTTGTACTTGTAAGTTATTTGAATTGTATGAACCCTTTATTCCTGAGGGCATATAGTTGTTCGATGAAATGCCTGAAATAGATATTGTATTGGGAAATTTGAGAACCATTAAAAATAGTACTAATAATACAAATGATCTCATTTGCACATAATGGCAGGATGATTATTGTACCATTTTAAAAATAGTGCTTTGGAACAATGATTGGTGGATATGCACATAATGGGAGGATGAATTTTTATTAATATGATGCCTGAGAAGCATGTCTTTTTAACCAAAGATCATGCCTTGCACAGATGATCAAAGCATTCTGACCTGTGTTGCAGAATAAATTTTCAGGTAACTCTAGTATTAGAAAATATTGATTTTGACAAACCAACCAATCAGGACAAAAGAATGGTTTCCTATTTTTTAATCAACAGTTACTGTTAGTTCAAAGTATTGGAGTGAAATAAAAAATCATAGGTTCATTATAATGTGAACAGACCTTATATTAGAATGAAATAAATGAACTTGACTATTCAAATAAGTTACGTTGATACTCACCATTTCATCAGAAATGCAAGAGCCTTTTAGTTTTGATCAGATCTCACTATCAGATTTGAATTTATTGAATCCTATTTCATTTATAATTGGCTCTTAGTTTGGATGGTGATATCCTCCACAGATGCTTGCTTTTTTTCTTATGTTATTCTTGTTATTCTTTGTAAATTCAGGAATGTGACCATATGCTCATGATCCGTCAAGGTGTGCAATTGGATACAATTTGGTGATTGTCAGCAGTGGCAAGTGTTGATATTTGGTGGAGGTGGTGGGTTTGGAGTAGGTGAGGTGTAAGCTTTGTCATAAAATTTGTGAAGCCTTATCCTATGTGCTTGCGAAAGGTGTGGCAGCTGCACCTGTACTTACGAGTATGTCCGGGGTTTACAGCCTTTGTTGTGGATTAAAAACATGAAGCTATTAACATATTGTTGTGCTATTGGCGAATTCCCACTAAGGCTCATCACCTAGAGGAGCAACAGCAATAATTGTATAAAACATATTTACACAATTGGTACCACCCATGTGGGATGCATATTCAAGGTAATGGACGTAAACTTTCATGCATTTCTTTTATAATTTTTGGTCAAAGGTTTCATATACTTAGAAGGAATTTCATTCGTAGTTTTCATTGGGGGGACAATATAAAATTTACCTTGGTGATATAAATTTTGGTCCTTCGCGTGTTTCACACTTTCATGTTTGTGATGAACTGTAGCTATTAGGAGCCATATGAAGCCTTACTCTGTGGGTAATTGGTTTGGGAACATAAATAGTTCATTGGCTAATGAAAATTACTTAAAAGGAAAAAAATTTGTAGATTTGTCAATTCAACATAATAAACTACTCTTTTGCAGCTGCAAGCTATGGGTGATTTAGGCTTTCAGAAACATAGCTACCACCAAAGGCAGTGAGTGAGATCAAGGCTGTACAGTGCTTGATTATAGTAAAAAAATGGAACAGCTTTGTAGGGAGGCTTACTTGTTAAAGAAGGACTGAGTTATCAAGCTGAGCGAAGTACTTTAGATGTGGCAAGTCCTGGTTATGCAGGATGTGATAAGAGATGAAGTTGGAAAGGATAATGTTGTTACTGCTGGATTCTTTAGCTGGGAAAAAAAATTCCAAATCCATTGCCTTCCTCCTCCTTTTGAGACAAGCTCTGTGGCCTTGAATCATATGGGAATTTTAAGTGTTATTGTGCTCTCAACTGGCAAATAGCTTGAGAAACTTTTTGAAAACAGACAAAATCAGGACTGGGTGAGTGCAGGTGTTATTGGTGACCTATAAAGTCTATTAACCAGTGTAAGAAGTGTTGGCTCTAATAGGATTGATCCCAGAATTCTTTGTCAAGTCAGGCACTATTCAAAGATGACATCAAATTGCTATATGAATATCTTTTGGTCCTCTGCTGGTAGGTAGGGGCTCTATTTTGGTCCTGTCTGTATCGAACCTTTTTCTGTGTTTGTGTCCTGTCTCCTTTGTATCTAACTTATGTTTTGTTTTGTGCCTAGTCAAAGTTAATAGTTTACACTATATAGTAAGGGATGCGGTTTCCGTGCAACTAGTTTTACCAATTTGTTGGAAGATTGTTTTTTGAAACTTTAGTTTCAGCCTCAGTAATCAAACAATCTTGGCTTAAAAAATCATTCAGACAGCATTACAAATTGTGCTTGAAATTGCAGCTTTTCGATCAACCACTATGGTGAGCACGGTAATTTACTATATACTTAGACCATCAATATATATATTTTTTCCTTATAAATTTTTCTTGATAGTGTTAGCATAGAAATTTCACCGTTTGATTTGTTTATCTAACTCGAATTCATTTCAGGTTTGCTACTCTTTGATGATGGATGGTTGCATTCATGACGGGCTAATTAGTAATACCCAGCAGTACATTGATTTGTTGGATTCTAGGTGAGATGATCACATTAGCTGAATTTGGGGATTTGGTAAAAATAATAAAAACTTTTGTCATAGCTTCTCATCATTGTTAACTCAAAAGGCTAACTGGAATACAAAATTTTGATCAATATGGAAGACACAAATTGAATTTCTCTCCATGGGACAAAGAGTTTAATTTTGATTACGGTTTTTTTTTTCAAACTTCTCAGAGTTCATGTCCATTTTTAGCAATTTCACAAATGGCCTATGAAAGAAAGGCAAGAAGGAGAATAGAGGTGTGCTCTGTAATTGACAAATATTCCTCTCAGTTTGCACATTGAGCCATGTTCAGGTTATTAATAGTTTCATCTTTTTTTACTTATGATCGATCTTGCTGAATTTTGAGGCACAAATTATAGTATTATACCCTTCCGCTACACTACCTGAGCCATCAATTTTATAACTTATTTATTATTAAGAGGTACTTTTCTGCATTTTTTTGAGAAATAATTTTGAAAAAGAAAATGAAATTATATCATGGTGAATGTACAAAATTGTCCCAAAGACTAATTATATGATAGATATGAATGTTAGATAGAAATGAGAAACTTTGGCTTCATACTTCTATTTATTTGATCTGGATTGTAAGGGTCGTTATAACCCCAACATGGAGTTTTGTAAATTTTACTAAAGCAAGATGATAGTTGTCACTGAATTTTTCATTGAAAATTTTGCAGGAATATTTTTCATTGGTTGTATTGTTAAAGGAGGCCAGCCTGTTAATTATATATGTGCTAAACCATTGAGAACATGGAAGCAGCAAACCATTTGAACTCAGTTTGCAAGTCTGGTAATCATAAATACTTTCCTTATCTTCTTTTCATGTTAATGTGTTTGGTCTTGGTGTACAGTGTGTCCACTTCCTCGTTAATGGTTTGATCTTGAATTTGTCCACAGGCATCTGCTCTTCCAATAAGAGACATTTGGAAGCAAAAGCACCATAAGGCAATAAATGCTCTCTTTATTTTTGTGTGGATTCCCTCCCCTTAGTTGTATGTGTCATAAACTGGCTTGTAATAGATTTGAGAGGAACATTCAAGCACCTATGCAAACTTTAAAAAAAATCCACTGTTATTTGCTATCAAGTGTGTATTTAGACAATGTGTATTAAAAAAAAAATCATCTTCTTTCCTCCATGTGTGTATTTAGACAATGCGACTATTAAATTTAGGAACCTTAACCTCCTAGCCTCTGAATTCCTAAAAGCTTTTCTTGAATTTCAAAACTTGAAGATATGTAAAATTTTGGATTATGTTATGCACGCTCATTTTTTTCTTGTTCTTTTTCTCTCTTAACAATTGAACTTATGGCACTGAAGTTTTTGCTCATCAACATCTCTTACAGTTTGTAAATTATTTGAATTGTGTGAACCTCTGTTTGATGAAATGCCTAAAGGAGATATTTTATCTTGGAATTTGATTGATTGCAGATTATATATCCTGTTGTGGAAGATGATGATTAGTGGAAATGCACAAAATGACAGGATAGCTTTTTAATAAGATGCCTGAGCAGAAGGTCATTTCAGCCAAAGATCATGCTTTGCAAGGATATTCAAGTATTGTCACCTGTGCTATAGATGAGCAGGTATTTTTCATTGGTTCCAAAGCACTGTCACCCCACCATTTCTTAACTTATGCTGATGTTTTTTCTTAATATTTTTTATATAGCTGTTGTATGAAGAATAAGGAAGCAGTACACTTGTTTTGCAACTTAGTGGACTTTGAGATCTTGGTTTGACTTAATCTCATTTTTCACATTGTTTTCGTTTGCTCTCAAAAATAATAATTTTCTTTCTTTTGTGAACTTTGGACATTTTGTTCATTTTAGCTGATACATGCCCGGATTTTTGGAGGTGGAGAGCAAACTACATTTCTTGTCAAACACCAGGGACAGGCTTATAAGTTTCCTATTGAGCCTAGGAGCCCCCATATATTTTAGCTCATAATTTAGCTGGGACTTGCTCATATTCTGGAAATGGAGTGTAAACTACTTAAATTGTTGATAATGTAGTCACATAAGGAGGTTTTCCAATGGAGAATGAATTCTTTGCTCCATCAATCATTTCCTTGACTTTACTTGTTTTTGCCAATTATCCTGAACTGTTCAAAATTAGATGACTGGTTAATTCCCAATGTGGTATGCTAATGGACAGTCCCTTGGTATTTTTGCATTGTGCTTTTTAGGGGATCTCTTCTTTTTTTATCTCATCTATATCTGTTATAGTTTGTATGTAAACTAAAGTTTTTTCTTTTTATAATAAATGTTAAATTTGATCAGTAAGGAAGACACATTGATTGAGTTGTGCTCTTTGGGATAAGAGTATAATTTTGATTGTGTGTGTGTGTTTTCCCCTCTCAGAGCTCATGACCATTTTTCAGGGATTTCACAATGGAAATATGAAAGGAGGGCCAGAAGGAGAAGGGAGGTTGGACTGTAATTCACAAATATTCTTCTCAGTTTGTACCTGCCCTATATGTAAAGCTGATTCCACTTCAGGTTGTTTACTATTATCACTCATTTGTATTTATAATCCATCTTTACTTGGTTAATTCTTCAGGCACAGGTTAAACCTTCTTACATTTCTACCATCACTGTAACCTACTTAGTAACTCCATTCAGTAAACATATACTAAAAGGAAGGCTTTTCTGCAGCAATTAAATGAAACAAAAATGCATTTTACTAAGGCCTAGTTTCCCAAAGCAATGTATAAAATTGATAAACAACACTCAAGAACCTTAATATGCAGAGTTTCAGAAACAAACACTAATCATATGACAGATTTGAGTTTTAGGTTGAAATGGCTGATGATTCACCTGATTATGTTTCATTGGAAAGATCCATGCTATTATCCGGACTTTAGAAGTAAAATTCATTGCTGATGGTAGCTCTTGTTGAATACTCAAGGCATATCTTATTTGCTGACTGTTTTTTTTTTTTTTTTTTCTTTTTCCATTTCTTTTCTGTTTTATTTTTCGATGTTCCTCTCCACTGGCCATTTTATGGACCGCTTGGCATCTTGGCACAATTTGCTGCGGACTTAAAGAGAGATGGAAGCAGGCAATCTGGTCTAAGAGAGCAAAAGCCCAAACAAATTTTCCACCTGTGTTAACGTAAATAAAAAGGTTTGTGCCCCTTTCTTTGACCGGGTTCATCTTTCGAAACACCATCAAGTTAGAGATAACTTATAGAATTTTTTTTTTTTTTTTGCTTTCAAAGTTTTATCTCTTTAGTTTAGTGTCTGCTATAGTACGTTCTTTCCCATAAATATAACATAGCAATATAGTACAAAAAACCAAGACTCATAGTTGTCACTGAATTTTCGCTGTAAACTTTCAGGGAAGTTTTTCATAGGTGATTCGACTTGAAGGAGGCTAACCAGTTATCAACCTAAAGTTTTATCTCCGTGGATGATGATCCTTTTTCTTCTGCTATTCTTGCTATTGTAGCCACTCTCTGTGCTATTTCAAAATGTTGGAATGTGGACATGTTTGAAGGGAAGGTTGTCATGCTTCTCAAGCTCTTAACTATTACAGTGACATGATCATGATCTGTCAATAAGCAATGGTTGGGAATCATTGTAATGAGAACCTCCTTTGTGCAATTGGATATGATTTGTAGATTGTCGGGCATGGCATTAATACCAAAAGAAAGAGTGGCCGGTGAGGTGTAGGCTTTGTCAGACAATTTGGAAAACTTATCCTATGTACTTATGAAAGGCGTGCACCGCACTTGCAGTTATCAGTAGCCTCTGAGGTTTGCAGCCTTTGTTGCTGAACTGGGAGAGACAAGCTCTTAAGGAGGAAGACATTGCTTTGCTGCGTTTGCTATTTTTAAGCTATGGTTTCATCATGTTCATAGTTGAATGCTCACTAATGCTCGTTGGCTTGCCAATTCTACAGCTAAATCTTTTCTGCATATAGCGTGGTCTCCTTTGTAATGTGACTTTTATGTTAAACATCATATGTACCACTGTGGTATTTCTAAGCTGTTTTTTGGTTTCGTCTAAAAAGAAGCAAGCTTACCGGTTTACAAAATATAGTTAAGGATGCGGTTGACTTGCATCCAGTTTGACCAATGTGTGGAAATTGTTCTTTGAAATTTTGTCCCAGCCACCAAATAATCTTGGCTTAAGGAATCATTTGGACTGCATCAGACATTTTTCTTGAAATTATAATTTTAAGAGCAGCCAGTTTGATTGGTACTGTAATTTACTACTGGAATATTTAGTAAGACAATTATCATTATTTTCAAAGAATTTCTAGACAGTGAAAACACAAATTTTAGCCTCTACTATGTAGCATTACGTTGATTTATGGCATTATTGTTGATATGGTTTCCTATCATTGTTGACTTAGAAGGTCAGTTGAAAAACAAAAGTTGATTGATGAGGAAGACACATTGATTTTATCACGCTACTTGGGAACCTGAAATTATCTCTTGCTCAATATGCAGATTTTTTCATATATATATATATATATATATATATATGACATTTAGCTAGAGAGAGAGGCGCTTATTAAGAGGAATCCTTTTTCGTCTTTGTTAGGGTTTATATCATGACCCAATTTAGATAATGAGATATGAAATATTTGTGGTTAAAATAATAATAGGGTAAAAAATATTTGGGAAAGCCCAATAACTTATTCGTAGTGTTTGAAAATAAATAGATGATACTTAAATAATATTATGTGTAAAAAAAATGTACCCTAACATGTATTTATTAATTTTTTTTGTTTAACTTCACTTGCAGATCATACCTTAGTCCAAAATCCATTTTCCCATACATATATTGTATTTCTGTATCCTCCTTTTTCTTATTCACGATGGTATGTTCTAAATTTCGAAAAGGAAATTGCTAAAATTGTGATAACATTGTAGTGAAATTTGTATTTTCTTTTGGGTTTAAATTGCCTTTGAAATTACATGAAAAGCAATTTCTAAGGGTTTTTTTTTTTTTTTTTCTTTTGCAGTTGGAGCTAGAATTGGATTTGAGAGATTGATTACAGTGGATATATTTTGCACTCTATTATCTTGTCTTTTTGGATTTTAGAGATTGATTACCTTGGATATTTTTTGCACTCTATTATATTGTCGTTTTGGATTTAAAAGATTGATTACACTGGATATTTTTTGCATTCTATCATCTTGTCTTTTTGGATTTGATAGATTGATTACACGGATATATTTTGCACTCTATTATCTTTTATTTTTTGGTAGACTGTTGTTTGAACTCTTGTTTGTGTTTTTGTGATTAATGTGTGTTTCTTTGCATGATAATTGGAAGTTTGGAACCATGATTAGGGGTCCTTTGTATATGAAATTTGGGCATCAAGTTTAATGATTCAAGTCCAAACTCATGGATATAAGCCTACAAAGAAAGATAGGAAAATGAGAATCTAGATGCATGTGTTCTGCAACCAGTCTTTTGATGCTCAAGTTAGATTAATTTCTTTTAGTACAGCAATTGTTCACTCAAGATGACTTACCTTCTCCTTTTGGATTGGTTCCTTTCAAATTCGTGCGACCATAACCTTTCTGTTACTGTCAATTTGTGTGATTATGAGAGGTATGATAGTGATGTGTAATGACAGATATGTGCATTGTTGGCACTTCTCATATTCTCTACGTAGGAGTTATTGGTTCATTACTCACATGAATATTGATCTTTTGGAGCCTTCACATTTGCGGAAAATTCTTAGATACTCCTATAACATGGAAAAATGATGTTTCTTCTTCTTACATTTATAGTGGACTTTATCATGAATTTAATTAGTAGACCCCACAAAGAATGTGAGCAGATGGAGCACCATTCTCCGTGCTTCAAGAGTATCTAAAAATTACTCCACACACTATTTTATTTAGAGAAATGTTATGTTCACAACATTTTCACAATAAATTATAGGTAGTAGATTGTTATTGGTTGTTATCGGTGAAAAAAAAATTTAATTTATGTTATGGATTCAAATTAGAATCAGTAACAAATTGTCACTTATAATTTGTTAAGAAAATGTTGTGGCCTTAATATTTCTCTTTTATTTATCATTTGATTTGTTGTGTGTGGGGATCTCAATTTTTTCACTCAATTTTTTTTTTCTTTTTCTTTTTATAAGAATGCTACCCTAATCTAAATATGTGTATATGGAGACACAATTGCCCCCTTTCCGGCTTTTAAAAAGTCTCCTTAATAGAATGCCTATTTTAGAATTTGACCCAAAAAATAAATTATCTTGGCCCCCCTAACATCTTGGCCGTCTTAAAGCAAAAAAAAAAGAAGCCCAAATAACAATAGTCCAACTCTAAAATTTAAACATTTGATGTATGTAAGCTCAAATATGTACCAAAAATTTATTAAACTCATCATATTCATTTAGTCCAAATCATTCTCCAACCCCCCCCCCCCCCCAAAAAAAAAAAAACTCCTAAATTAGAGTTGGTCTGGTCACTTTAGAAAGTAAATAAAGTAACCATATGTGGACTCGTAGAGAGTAGAGACTAACCTTAGTGAATTTCAGGTTCCATAAAATTAGTGCTAAATCATACCTCCTTTTTCTATATTTAATCTATTTATTGGTTTCAATGGTTCTGTCTAGGAACTATAATTAGCTATTCATTTTTTTTTTTTTATTCTCAACCTACCAAAAAAAAAGAAAAAACCTTTTGCATAACAATATGAATCTTACTTATTAAAAAAAAGAATGCATTTCTAAGTTGTCACAACTCACAAACCCTTTTCTATTGTTTGGAAGAAAGAAAGGAAAAAAGAAAGTAAAAATTATGCAAAGATTTATATCAATAGCAAGAAAATCCATAATTAAAAATCATGATTTTTTATTAAGACATTTTATTAAATCAATGAAAGAAATGTCATAACTCTTTTTTTTTTTTTTTTTTTTAAATATTTTATCTTCTTTTCATTTTTGAGGTAAGTGTCATAACTCTTTTAATGGAATGTTAAAAGCCCCTGTGACCAGGTTTAGGTTTCCTAGATTTTTTTTTTTTATTTTAGAAGAAGGTTTCCTGTATTATTTAAAAGAGCAAGGCACCACAATAAGCTAGAACTAAAGTTGATAATTGTGGGTTTGGACCGTTTGGCTGCCAAGCTACTACACATGTATAATAGTTGACCGATTGATTAAGATTTATCGATTCTTCAATAAATAAAAAAATAAAATTAAAAACTCACCACCTAATATCACTTGTTAGTTTTTTTTTTTCTTTTTAAATAATAGTAATGAAGTCAGCTCCCTAGCTATTTGATACTCCAACCAACTTATCAAATAAAAAAAAAAAAAATACTCCAACCAATGTCAATATATATACACACTCCAACTATTAATTTCTAGTTATCTAGGGAAAAAAAAGAGAGACAGACTCTAGGCCCATATTATATATTTGTAAAGAACAACTACGTTCAACTTGTGTCCAGGCTAGGCCCATATAAAAAAAAAGAAAAAGAAAAATAAAAGACAAGAGTCTAGTCCCAGCTTCTGTACAGGCTTCAGGCTTAGTTGTAAGGAAGGGTCCCCATTTTTGTTAGGATTTTTTCATATACAAAGCCCAGCATTAAAAAGTCGCAACTCGCATGACCACCCAGCATTGACATTTGGGTCTGGGTCTCTCAATGAACCTGCAAAGCTTAAGGCCTACTCCAACTTCACCAATGGGGGGACAGCCCAGCCTCCATCCTTCATGTTTTTTTTTTTGCTAATTAAATACAAGCTTCATCCAAATTCTTTTTTAACCTTTTCTTTGAAGTATATATTAATTTCATTTCCAAAAATAGGATTTGAGTTCAACCAAATTATTTTGGATATTTTAAATTTTTACTATAGAGAGTTGCACTTTTGGTGAAAGTTGTGAAAAATGAACTTCCTGGTCTATCCTTGGATAATTATCAATATATCACATCAAAAAAATCTAAAATAAAATAAATATATTTGTAGGTTTAAATTTCCAAACGTAACATACTGATATAAGGACAAAGTTTAACTACAAAATTGGTTGTAACCTTAGGCTACAAACTCACTTAATAAAATAAATATTACTGCATATTTTGAAAATCTAACAGTTGAATTACATGTTTTTTACGCTCTTAATGCACATGTCAATTTTTGTGTCAATCGGATATTATTTACTATATAATCTATAATCTTATATTTTATGCATAATTTTAAATTACAAAAACTTGCAATTTAAAAATTTATTGATGGCATAGCTATTGATCTTTAATTTTCTTGAAATTTTGCAAACATAGAGGATATAAGAAGGAGATGCAATCTAATGGTGGATTTGTCAAAATTCACCTCCAATAAAGAGATATTGAGTGCATTTGTAGCCTAAGGCTACAATCGATTTTGTAACTAAACTTTGTCCCTGATATAATTATATTTCTTAATATATTCCTTCACTCATAATCCTTCTTACTAGTAAATAATTCAAAAATCACTTTCTGGGATGTTTTAGGATTACAAATTATTTCGAAATTTTTTTGCACAACGCAGATTATAAAGTGGTTAACCATCACTTATACATGCAAATTGTCAGTGGTTAACTATCACTTATATATGGGCTCACTATTTTTTCTTCACAAATTACACTTTTTCACATCACAATTGTGACAGAAAATTGTGAAAAATTTTGTAGCCTTAGACCTTTTCATCCTTTTTACTTCTTAAGAGTATCATTGTCAATGTGTCACCAAAAAAAGACATTTTTAATAGAAAAAAATTTATTTAACAATCAAAATACCATGAAAATGAATCCTTTTTAGAACAATATCAAGAACTTGCCTGGTTTGGTTGGCCTTTCTTGAATTTAACCTAGCCTTCCATACTGATCAGTCTTTAGATTTTAAGCAAACCTTGTTGTATATCTAAAATAATTATTTCCTCACCTAACCTTTGGGTCAAACCTCATCACTCAGTTTCATTAAGGCGAAATTTCATAAGCTTTAGTCGGAGAAAACTTGAACTCGAGTTTTAAAGTGTTGAAGGATTAGAAGATTGACTAGTAACACTTGCTTTAAGTTTGAAATCACCCTAGGGAGCACAAAGAATTAAAAAACCTTGCATTCCACCACATCAAACTCTTTTGGAATCACAAAATTAATGTGTGGAATCGGCACAATCTCATCTCGAACCATTTGAAGCTCTTGTGGCGTGGTGTGGCTAGGTGGCTAGTGTGGCAAGGAAGATGTGTGGTAAGGCTGAGAGTGTGAGTGAGAGAGGAAGAGAGGAGATGTTGGGAAAGAGTGAGAAGAAGAGAGGAAGAGAGTTTGATTGAGAAAAAGCAAGTGGGAGAGAAGAGTGAAAAGTAGGTGAGAGGAGATAAAAAACTAGAATAATTTTTTTTTAGCATTTGTGTCTGTACGGTATTGTTTATCAATGCCAAATTTTTTGACATTTAGAATATCTCATGTGAGAGATTTTTTTGGTGTTTAGTGTGCCTCTAATAGTAATATTGTCATAAAATAATTCAATTAATTTCCTTCTATGTTACTCTAAAAAAATGTTACTTAATTTCATTCCATTAATTTATTTTCCATTCATTTCCCTTCCTTAAATACATTGAATACATTCCATTCTATTCATTTCCACTCTTTTAAGATAATTCCATTCTATTCCTTTATGAAATCCCAAATGAAGCCTTAATAATAAATTTTGCTGAGAAAATTTAGATAATTTTAAATAGATTAGAGACACTTCTAAATGAGCTTAAAGTAGTTTTAATTGACCAAAAAGTGGTTTAATTTTTTTAATAAAAAAGGACATAAAATTTGAGCACTTTTTTTCTTTTTTTAAAGAATCAAAATAGATATTTTATTACTCAAACCATGGCTAAACGAAGCCATAATACGCTTTACTAGAGGTCTAGAGCAGCTAGCAGCCCATGTTTTCATCCCCTCTATAAATCTTTAGCTAATCTTGCTAGTGCATGTGCCTTACTATTTCTTCTTCTTTCAATGTGTACCAAGCTGTATCTGTTTAGAGCTTTAAAGCTAACTTATGCATCTTCTATTAGGGTTGTAAACGAGTTGAATCAAGCCAAATATTTAAAGTTCAAATTTGTTCATTATTTAATTTTATTTTGAACATGAGCCAAGCTAGAACTTTATCACCAAACAAGATTATATATTCAAGTTTGGGTCACTTGCTTATTAAACAAACTCGAGCTTGTTCACAACTTGATCAATTAACTTATTATTTTTTAACATAAATAGTAAAACCATAATTAAAAATTGTTTAACCATTCACAAATCTATAAATTTTAGTACAAATATATTGTTTATATTGTCAATAAACTAAAAATAATAATTTGATATTAGGGTTGGTGGCATAACTATTATCTGGCTTGCCAAGGTTACCATTTTTCCTTCTTTTTATTATCTCCGATAATTATTTTAAGACCAGCCTCGTCAATTCCACGTAAGAGGCACCATTAAATTGGAGCATTTGAATCTTCATTTTAGATGCCACTTTACATGAGAGTATATTTTAATTAGAGTCCAATTGAAACTTCCTAACATCCATTGATGCAAATTATGCTCGAAACTTCCTACCGAGTACTGACATTGATCATTTGAGTTTCTTTGGTAGAGGGTTGGATTCCATATGAAATGGAAGCAAAAGTCTTGAGCAGAGCCCCACCCAATGAATAAAGCAAACCAATTAATCTACCACCATGTTATTATTTATGGTTGCTTTCCAAAAAGTTGAGCACTAATAAAGCTACCAATAAAGCAATCATTCTGATTTTTGAAGGGAGCTTTGTCTTTCACCTTTGTTATTTTTGCATTCACATTAGTCTCATCAATTTAATATTTTAGCAAAAATTTATCTAAGTTTAATAAAAATAAGTGTGCATTAGTTTCACTAAATTAACTAAAGTTTTTAAAGAGGATAGTTTCAACCCTACATGTACTGAACCTCTATTTTCACTACATTAAATTTTAATGTTGATAAAGTATTAAGGCTGATATGTGTATGAAAATAATAGATAGCTAAATTAGCAAAAGTAGAGTTTTTTGGATTAATTTAACTAAATATTTGAGAAAATTGAAGTGAATGCTCTTATTTATACAATTCCTTTCGATCAATAAAGCTGAGGAGCTTCTTTTTTCTGTTTTTTTTTTGAGAAAGAAAGCCGAGGAGCTTGGCACCCTTCATTCTTTATGTAACTTTATTCTTAATATCATCTTTGCAACCACGAAGAACACACAGCCAGACCACCATTTGAGAAAAGTAAAAGAAGTAATCAAAACAATAAAGAAACACTTAACTAGAGTTCTTGAACTTTCACATAACAACTAGCTTTTAACTAATTACATACTTGTTTGCTTCATTATCTAGCTAGTCGCAATTGAGGTGTGGAAATTTATATTTCTAGCTTTTGAAATTAACTGGAGCATGCTTAGGACAGTGAAAGGTATATGATGCAAGGATGCCAGAATATTTTAGAAATATTTTGCAAAAAAGTATATTTTAGAAATAGAGTATAGAATGTCGTTCCTGAATGTTTAATTTAGCGTTTTGTAATTGTTGGGATATTATTTCATTGGATGTATTGGGATCCAAGTAGACCTCCTTCTTGATTTTTTGAGAACTTGGCTCTTGATTACTTCTTAAATTTTTGTTTTTTTTTTTTTTTCTTCAATAATTTGATAGTTATATTGGAGAGCTAAAATTTGAACCTTGTATATCTTGGAAGCACGAGCAGGCGCCAACCAATTGAGCCATAAGATTTTTAGCTTAAATTTTAGTTTTAAAAAATAAGAAGGTAAATGATTAGCCTATTTTTATGTACTTAATTCTTTACTTTACGGCATAACTCCTTTTTATTATGATACAATGAATTTTATTTTTATTTTTTATGAAATACTATGAATTTATTTGATTTTTATACATTTTAAACATATTATGAAAATATATATTGAAAATGAACTGTCAAATTTTTAGAATATAGTAAAAGAAATTTCATTGAAGGTTATATTTGAGTTAATAATAAATTTTGCTCAAAAAATTTAGACAAATTTAAATGAATTGTAGGGTTTAAATTAATTGAAAACACTTTTAAATGAGCTTAAAGTAGTTTTATTGACAAAGAAGTGGTTTAAATTAAAAAAAAAATGACATAAAATTAGATCACTTTTTTTTATTATTAAAAATGATTTAATGAAGATATATTATTACTCAAACCATGGCAAAATCAGAAGCCATAATCAACTAATGAAGCAGTCCAAGTTTCCATCCCCTCTAAAAATCTTTGGCTAATCTTGCTAGTACCTCTGCATATGTGCTATGCTATTTTCTCTTCTTTTAATGTATACCAAGCTGTATTTGTCTAGAGTCTTACTGTCAGCTTGTGCAACTTCTATTATAAACAAGACGAGCTGAGCTAAGCTGAATATTTAGAGAGCGTTTCGTAACTTTGTTTTAGTAATGTTGTTTGTATTTTTTAGAAATATATGTGGATGAAAAAGTATAAAAATACATGTAATGTTATTTAAAAACTGAAAACATGTATTTAAATGCATGTACTAAACGGGCCTTTAAAGTTTTTTTTTTTTTTTTTTTTCATTATTTAATTTTATTTCAAACATCATCCAAACTCTAACTTAACACAAAATAAAATTATATGCTCAAGTTTGGTTAATTTGCTTATTAATAAGATTGAGCTTGTTCACAATAAGTTGTTCTTTGAGTTCCTACCGACATTAATCATTTGAGTTCCTTTGGCTGGATTCTAGTTGAAATGGAAGCATAAGTCATGAGCAGAGCCCCACCCAATGAATAAAGCAAAACCAATTATGCAGTCAATCTTGGCGTGTTTCGTTTTGTATCTTTTCTCACTTTGCATCATTTCTTCCTACTATTTGTGAGCTTTAATAAAGCGGTCAAGCTTTCATTTCTGTTAACTTTTTGAACCTGACTTTTGAAACCACGTGAAGTAAAATTGATTAGATCGTGCAAATCCTGGTTTGGTTTAGATTTAAAAAAAAAATGGTATATTTTGTTTTCATTTTTAGTTTTTAGCAAGACTCAGCACTAAAAAAACTAGTTCATTTGGTAGCATTATTAGTTTATTTTTATATTACTATTACGCATCAAAGTTATTATTAGATGCTACAGGATATTATCAACTGTGTGTCCCAATCAAGCAGAAGCATCTGGGGGTTTAGTTTTCTTATTCGTAATGGACTTGGAAGCATTGTGCTAATGTTTTTTTAATTTTTATATGGGAGTGTATTTAGTTCTTGTTTAGTCTCTAAAAAAATCAATAAGACAACCTAAAATCTTATCATTTCGATCTGTATTTTCTTGGCAATCAAACATGTTCTGAATTTGCCTCTTGGACTTTTTACTTTTTTGGTAAACTCACCAATTCAATATTTCAACAAAAATTTATCTAAACTCAACCAAAATTTAATAAGCCTCTATCTTTACTATATTAAATTTCAATGTTGATAAAGTATTGAACTTGTCATATGTGTGTGAATATAACAGATAGCTAAACTAGGAAAAATAGAATTTTTTGAATTAGTTTAGCTAAATATTTAAGTAGACTGTAACGTGAATGCACTTATTTATATGATTTCTTTCTATCAATAAAGCCGTGGAGCTTGGCACCCTTCATTCTTTGTGTAACTTTATTCTTAATATCATCTTTGCAACCGCAAAGAATACACAGCCAGACCACCATATGAGAAAGCAAAAGAAGAAATCAAAACAGTAAGAAACACTTAACTAGAGTTCTTGAACTTTCACATAACAACTAATTGCATTCTTGTTGTTCACTATCTAGCTAGTGACAATAATTGAGGTATGAAACTTTATATTTCTAGCTTTTGAAATTATCTGGAGCATGCTTAGGACAATGAAAGGTATATGATGCTAGAATATTTTAGAATATTTTGCAAAAAAATAAATTTTAGAAATCGACCTACTTTTGTTAGGCTATTATTTCATTGGATGTATTGGGATCCAAATAGACCTAGTTTGCTCTTTGATTTTGTTGAGAACTTGGCTATGTAATTCGTCTAAAAAAAATTTGGCTGTATACGTCATCCAGCCAACTCCATATATTCTTTTTTTGGATTTTTATGATTAAATATCATTATTATATAAAAATAAAAATAATAAAAAATTTGACATGGCCGCATTTTTCTTTTCCCTTCAACTTCGGATAAACCTTACAGGCATAATGTTTGGTAGATTATAACTTTTGTTTACTTCATAAATTTTTTTTTTTTACTTTTTATTTTTATAATTTGATTGCTATATTGGGAAGGTGAAATTTGAACCTCGTATGTCTTAAAAATATGAGGAGGCACTAATCAATTGAACTATAAGACTCTTGGCTTATATTTTAATTTTAAGAAATAAAAATGTAAAAAGTTAGTCTATTTTTATAAACTTATTTTTTTTTTACTTTACAACATCACTTCTTTTTATTGTGATACAATGAATTTACTTTTTATTTTTTATGAAATACAATGAATTTAGTTAATTTTTATAAATTTAAAACATATTATGAAAATATATTTTGAAAATGAATTGTCGAATTTTTAGAATTAGTAAAAGAAATTTCATTGAAGGTTATATTTGAATTAATAATAAATTTTATTGAGAAAATTTAGAAAAGTTTAAATGAATTGTAGTGTTTAAATGTATTGAAAACACTTTTAAATGAGCTTAAAGTAGTTTTAATTGACAAAGAAGTAGTTTAAATTATTAAAAAAAAGGACATAAAATTATATTATTTTTTTATTATTTTAAAAGAATCAATGAAGATATATTATTACTCAAACCATGGCTAAATCAAGAAGCCATAATACACTCTATGTAGGGTTGAAATTTGTTGGGCCAGGCACCAATTTTTGTATTGTGAGCCCAACAAGTTCCCAACAATAAATTTGTAGAGATTGGGTTAAAACAACTGGGCTTACCCCCGGGGCTTCCGCAGGATCCCATGCAAATACATCAACGTTTGCCCTGAGGAACTCTACCAACTCTCCTTTCTCCTGAGGGGGCAGCATGGATCCAACTTGAAAAAACTTCTCTGGATCGTTATCAACAACTACCCTTACCAAGCTTTCGCATTCTACATCTCCGGCCGACGTTTCGGTGTCCAGCGCCGAAGGCTTTGATTGCTATAAACTTTCTTCGTTACGGTTTGAGGGCTCGGAATGCGGCTCGTGCTGGATGGCTACCACTAGACATTGCCTAGACGTAGCCTGATCCCCTCGGATTTTCTCGACTATCCCTTCGGACGGGTACTTAATCTTCTGGTGCAGTGTGGAGGATATAGCCCCAAGGGTATGAAGCCAAGGTCTGCCTACAATAGCAGTGTAGGGTGAGTAGGCATCCATCACTATGAAATCTACTTCTACCGTCTCAAGACCAGTTTGCACAGGCAGTCTGATTTGGCCCTTTGGAATAATCACTTTGCCATCAAAACTGAGTAAAGGGGAATTGTACGGGGTTAAGTCTTCGGGAGACAAGTTCAGCCCCCTATATAGATCTGGGTACATTATCTCCGCAGCGCTGCCCTGATCTACCATCACCCTCCTCACGTCGTATCCGCCTATTCTCAGAGTAACTACCAGGGCATCATCATGCGGCTGTATAGTCCCAATTTTGTCCTGGTCCGAAAAGCCCAAAACTGGAGCGTGAATCCTAGGCCTCTTCGGCTCTCTGCTAACACTTTCCGAGGGCGCCCGAGCAACTGACAATACCCTGGACGGGCAAGATCCCGTTCTTCCTGGTGCGGCGAAAATAACATTGATTGTTCCCAGGGGAGGTTTTACAGAATCACCTCTCCTGGGCCCCGAGCTTGCATGATTTCCCTGACCGTATGAGTGGTGCAGAAGGTGTTTTAACTTGCCTTCACTGACCAACTGATCCAGATGGTCCTACAGGCTTCTGCACTCTTCAGTGGTATGCCCGTGGTCAAGGTGATACTGACAGTAAAGATTGTGGTTGCGCCTTTCGAGGTTTCCCACCATCTTGTTTGGCCTCTTGAAGAACGGTTCATTTTTTATTTTATCAAGGACTTGGTGTATTGGTTCGCGAAAAACTGTATTGACCGTCTGGAAGTTCACTGTGCTTTGTCTAGCCCAGTCATTCCTCAGCCTATTGTGGTTCTGCCTGTCCGACCTGAAATCCCTCCCCTCCTGAGGGATAACCTTCTCCTTTCCCTTACCCTGCTGCTGATCCTCTTCAACTCTTTTGTACTTATCAATCCTATCCATCAACTGGCGTATACTGGTAGCAGGCTTGCGCGTTAAGGACGTTCTCAAGGGATGTTCAGTGGGGAGGCCCAGTTTAAAAGAGTTGATAGCCACCGATTCACAATCTTCTTCTACCTCGTTATACATTTCCCAGAACCTATCTGAATACGACTTTAAAGTCTTACCTACTTTCATACTGACTGACAATAGGGACGCCATAGACTGCGGAACCCTTCGGCACGTGACAAAACGTGAACCAAATGCTTGAGTCAACTCTTGGAAAGAGCTTATAGATTTTGCTTTCAGATTGTCAAACCACCTCATGGCTATCGGTCCCAAGCTGGATGGGAAGACTTTGCACATCAGAGCTTCGTCCCTGGAGTGGACGGCCATCCTCTGGTTGAAATGGCTCATATGTTCCACCGGGTCTGTCCGGCTATTATAGATGGTGAATGTAGGCTGGTGGAAACGTCGAGGAAGTTTAGCATTCTCGATGTTACGGGTAAAGGGAGATTTAGAAATCTGATTCAGGGTTTTACTCATAGCGTCGTTCCCTGCGCCCCTAGGTAAGGGACTCGGAGGGTTCCTCTCATCATGACGCATTTCCTCATAGGTAAAGGATTCGCTGACTGGCGTTCGATGTTTCTGTTTGTAAATAGCATCCTGTTCGTCCTCAGAATCTTCATTAGAGTACGAGGGACTGCGCTTCCTCTTCGCATGGCGCAACTCCCTCTTTAGCCTATCGATTTCCTTCTGCATGTCTTTGTTTTTCTCTGCATGGGACGTGTGGCTCTCTTCTTGCGACTGGTTTTGACCGTCACGTGCGGTGTGTACGCTGCCCTCACGATCTTGCTTTCGTTTTAGATGAAGAAAGGGATCGGTGTGCTGAGACGACCTGGACTCCGCTGGTCGTTGCCTTGGTTCAGCCATCTTTTGAGGTGTTGCTTCCACTTTTGCTCGAGCTGTTTCCTACAGACGGCGCCAATTGTAGGGTTGAAATTTGTTGGGCCAGGCACCAATTTTTGTATTGTGAGCCCAACAAGTTCCCAACAATAAATTTGTAGAGAGTGGGTTAAAACAACTGGGCTGATTATGGATTTAGCAACGGTTCATGCAAGCAGGCGGGTTAAGAGACATTCATATCAGTATTTAACAAGAAATCCCTTTGGTCCAAAGATGCTTAATATTTAAAAACTTAGTAAAATACAATTTTTCCTCTCCCTCTCCGTGAGGCCTGCTTCCCTTATATATATACACCTTTTCTCTCATCTCCACCGCACACTTGTCCTTCATCCAGGCGCCCACTTGAGTATTAGTCACATCAGAGGCGTGCTTTCACCTGCAGTGAGTGGTGATGGTTGAGGATGCACTGTTCAAGTGTCTTCTCCACATAAATGCGGCCAGGAAAGTTGCTGCAGTGCATTAAATGCGGTGATGGCAGCTTTATTTGGAAGATACTTCATGATATCCGCGCAGTTAGGCATGCGCAAAGCTTAGCCCTTACAGGGGAATCTTCAGCGTACCTACCTGATCAAGTTCTGAGGAGATCCGTTGGGTAGGATCCCTTCGGACCGGCCAGGTTGTCTTCGGATGTAGCATTTGTCCCTTATTGGTTGCACTCTCACCAGGACGGCAAAGCGCTGATACTTTTAACCTCTTCGGACAGAGAGTTGTGTTCGAACTATATGTTCAATTTTTTTTCTTCTTTTAACAATTGAACTTTTGGCCCCTTGAATTTTTCGCACTTCTCTTATACTTGTAAGTTATTTGAATTATATGAAACCTTTATTCCTAAGGGCATATAGCTGTTCGATGAAATGCCTAAAATAGATATTGTATTGTAAAATTTGAGAAGCTTTAAATATTAAGGATCCCATTTGCACAGCAAGATGATTATTGTACCATGTAATGTGATGATTGCAGGTTACATATCATGTTGAGGAACAATGATAGGTGGATATGCATATAATGGCAGGATGGTTTTTTATGAATATTATGCCTGAGCAACATGTCATTTTAACCAAAGATCATGGCTTGCACAGATGATCAAAGTATTCTTACCTGTGTTGCAGATGGCAGGTATTTCATAATATAAGTCTGATCAAGTACTCAATCTACATTAGCCAAAAATAAATTTTCATGTAGTTCTAGTATTAGAAAATATTTACATTTACAAGCAAACCAATCAGGACAAAAGAAGAACAAACTTTTTTTTTAATCAACAGTTACTGTTAGTTCAAAGAGCCCTCTAATAAATCACACTTTTTTCATTGGTTCCAAAGCAATTTTGGTGTGCAGTAAAATATCATAGGTTCATTGTAATGTGAACAGACCTTATATTAGAATGAAATAAACTAACTTGACTATTCCAATAACTTATGTTGATCTTTACCATTTCATTAGTTTCAATCAGATCTCACTATCAGATTTGAATTTATTGAATCAAATTCCAGTAATAATTGGCTCTCAGTTTGGATGGAGAGATCCTCCATAGATGCTTGCATTTTTTCTTATGTTATTCTTGTTGTTGCAGCCACTCCTTGTAAATTCAGGAATGTGACCATATAGTCATGATCAAAAAGAAAAGGCTGGGAATCATTCTCTAAGAAGCTGTAAACCTACTGTGTGCAATTGGATACAATTTGGTGATTGTCAGGTGTGGCAAGTATTGATCTTTGGTGGAGGTGGTGGGTTTGGAGCAGATAAGGTGCGAGCTTTGTCAGACAATTTGTGAAGCCTTATACTATGTACTTGTGAAAGGTGTGGCAGCTGCACGTGTACTTACGAATATGTATCGAAAACATGAAGCTGTGAGATACATGCTGTTAAAATATTGTTGTGCTGTGTTCCAAATCTTCTAAGCCCTGGTTTCATCAAGCTGTTGGCAATGCTGTGACAGTGCTTGATTATAGTAAGAAAATGGAGCAGCTTTGTAGGGAGGCTTATTTGTTAAAGAAGGACCAAGTTATCAAGATTAGGGAAGTATTAGAGGCTGACGAGGATGGAAACTCCTGGTTATGCAGCATGTGATAAGAGATGAAGTTGGAAAGGTTCATGCTTGTTTTGCAAGGACAGAATGGGTAATGCTGTTACTGCTGGATTCTTTAGTTGTGAAAAAAAATTCCAAATCCACTGCCTTCCTCCTCCTATTGAGACAAGCTCTATGGCCTTGAAGCATTTGGGAATTCAAAGTGTTTTTATGCTCTCAACCGGCAAATAGCTTGAGAAACTTTTTGAAAACAAACTAAATCAAGACTAGGCAATTGCAGGTGTTATTGATGACCCTCAAAGTCTATTAACGAGTGTAAGAAGTGTTGGCTCTAATAGGATTGATCCCAGAATTCTTTGTCATGTCAGGCACTATGAAAAGATGACGTCAAACTTCTATATGAATATCTTTTGGTCCTCTACCGGTAGGTAGGGGCTCTATTTTGGTCCTGTCTGTATCGAACCTTTTGCTGTGTTTGTGTCCTGTCTCCTTTGTATCTAACTTATGTTTTGTTTTGTGCCTAATCAAAGTTACTAGTTTGCACTATATAGTAAGGGATGCGGTCGCCGAGCAACCAGTTTGACCAATTTGTTGGAAGATTGTTTTTTGAAACTTTAGTTTCAGGCTCAGTATTCAAACAATCTTGGCTTAAAAAATCATTCAGATAGCAGTACACATTGTGCTTGAAATCATAGCTTTTCGATCAACCACTATGGTGAGCACAGTAATTTACTATATAGTTAGACCATCAATATATTTTTCCCCTTCTAAATTTTTCTTGATAGTGTTAGCACAGAAATTTCAGTGTTTGATTTGTTTATCTAACTTGAATTCATTTCAAGTTTTCAGCTACTCTTTGATGATGGATGGTGGCATTCATGATGAGCTAATTAGTAATACCTAGCAGTACATTGATTTGTTGGATTCTAGGTGAGATGATCACATTAGCTGAATTTGGGGATCTGGTAAAAATAATGAAAACCTTTTTCATAGCTTCTCATCATTGTTAACTTAGAAGGCTAACTGGAATACATAATTTTGATCAATAAGGAAGACACAAATTGAATCTCTCCATGGGATAATGGGTTTAATTTTGATTATGGTTTTTTTTTTTTTTTTCAAACTTCTCAGAGTTCATGTCCATTTTCTGCAATTTCACAAAAGTCCTATGAAAGAAAGGCAAGAAGGAGAATAGAGGTGTGCTCTGGAATTGACAAATATTCCTCTCAGTTTGCACGCTCAGCCATGTTCAAGTTATTAATAGTTTCATCTCTTTATACTTATGATCAATCTTGATGAATTTTGAGGCACAGATTATAGTATTATACCTTTCCACTACACTACCTGAGCCATCAATTTTAATTTATCTATTAGTTCCATTGAGTTAACCTATATTATTAGGAGGTACTTTTTTGCATTTTTTTGAATGAAACAAAGCAGCCTATTTGCAAGGATACATTCCCTAACACAAGTATGACATATAATTTTGAGAAAAAAAAGAAAAATAAATTATATCGTGGTGAATGTACAGAGTTGTCCCAAAGACTAATCATATGACAGATACGAGTTTTAGATAGAAATGAGAAACTTTGGCTTCTTATTTCTATTTCTTTGATCTGGATTGTAAGGGTCATTATAACCCAACATGGATTTTTGTAAATTTTACTAAAGCAAGATGATAGTTGTCACTGAATTTTTCATTGAAAATTTTCAGGAAAGTTTTTCATTGGTTGTACTGTTTAAAGGAGGCCAACCTGTTAATTATATATGTGCTAAACCATTGAGAACATGGAAAAAAATCCACCATTATTTGCTATCACAATATTGCAGCTAAAGAATATGTTTATGTAGATTACTTAATCCGACAATATACCCAAATTGAAAGAACAAAATCATCTTCTTTCCTCCATGTGTGTATTTAGACAATGTGACTTTTAAATTTTGAACCTTAACCTCTTATTAGCTAATTCTTGCGGTGGGTCAATAGAGGCTAGCTTTTGAACTCCTAAAAGCTTTTCTTGAATTTCAAAAGTTGGAGAAATGTAAAATTTTGGATTATGTTATGCATGTTCATTTTTTCTTCTTCTTTTTGAACTTATGGCACTGAATTTTTAGCTCATCAACATCTCTTATAGTTTGTAAATTATTTGAATTGTATGAACCTCTTGTCCCTAAGGACATGTAGCTGCTTGATGAAATGACTAAAGGAGATATTTTATCTTGGAATTTGATTGATTGCTGATATTATATCATGTTGTGGAAGATGATGATTAGTGGAAATGCACAAAATGACAGGATAGCTTTTTAATTAAATGCCAGAGCGGAATGTCATTTCAACCAAAGATCATGCTTTCGAGGATAGTCAAGCATTGTCACCTGTGCTACAGATGGGCAGGTATTTCATTTATTCCAAATCACTGTCACTCCACCATTCCTTAACTTATGCTGATTTTTTTTTTTTTTAAATATTTTTTAGATAGCTGTTGTATGATGAATAAGGAAGCAAGACACTTGTTCAATGACTTAACGGATTCTAAGATCTTGGTTTTACTAATTTAACCATTGCTGCTTCTTAATCTCATTTTTCACATTGTTTTCGTTTGCTCTCAAAAATAATAATTTTCTTTCTTTTGTGAACTATGGACATTTTTAATTACAACATTTTATTCATTTTAGCTGATACATGCTCAGATTTTTGGAAGTGGAGAGCAAACTACATTTATTGTCAAACACCAAGGACAAGCTTATAAGTTTCCTATTGAGCCTAGGAGTCCCCATATATTTCAGCTCATAATTTTAGCTAAGACTTGCTCATATTCTTCAATGGAGTGCAAACTACTTTTAGTGTTGATAATGTAGTCACATGTGGAGGCTTTCCAATAGAGAATGAATTCTTTACTCCATCAATCATTTCCTTGACTTTGCTTGTTTTTGCCAAATATCCTGAACTTTTTAAAATTAGATGACCAGTTGATTTCCAGTGTGGTATGCTAATGGAAAGTTGTAAATGAAAGTCCCTTGGAATTTTTACATTGTGCTTTTTTGGGGATCTCTCTTTTTTATCTCATTAATATCTGTTATAGGTTGTATTTGAACTAAAGTTTTTTTTTTTTTTTTTTAATCAATTTTAAACTTGATCAATACAGAAGACACGTTGATTGAGTTATGTTCTTTGGGATAAGAGTATAATTTTGATTGCATGTGTGTTTTCCCCTCTCAGAGCTCATGACCATTTTTTAAGGATTTCACAATGGAAGCATGAAAGGAGGCCCAGAAGGAGAAGGGAGGTTGGATTATAATTCACAAATATTCTTCTCAGTTTGTACCTGCTCTATATGTAAAGCTGATTCCACTTCAGGTTGTTTACTATTATCACTTATTTGTATCTATTGTACATCTTTACTTGGTTAATTCTTCAGGCACAAATTAAACCTTCCCACTATACTACCATCAATGTAACCTACTTAATAACTTCATTTAGTAAACATATACAAAAAGGAGGGCTTTTCTGCAGCTATTAAATGAAACAAAAATGCATTTTAGTAAGGCCTAGTTTCCCAAGGCAATGTTTCCCAAAGCAGAAAAAAAAAAGCATATACTCAAGAACCTGAATATGCAGAGTTTCATAAACAAATATTAATCATAAGACAGATTTGTGTTTTAGATGTAGAATATGGCTTGAATTAGGAGTTCAACTCCTTGTTGGATTTGGATAAGGAAGGAATTTTACTCCTTTTGGGTTACTGTTATTTGAAGTTATCAAGCTCTATTAGAACTCTTGACTACTACTTGATTTGGAATTCTTTTTGTAATAGGAGTGATTCTCCTTTTGTGTGTGGAAAAGAAGTCTAGTCCTTCTTGGTTTTGGATATTCTAGCCTACTCAAGTCTCCTATATAAGCATAGTGCTGCTATAGAAAATTAGAGAAAAAAAGATGAGTGTGAGAGAGAAAAAGAGGCTCTCTCTTGGTTTGGTTCTTTGATATTTGTGGCTCTCTCTTTGGTTTGTGTGCAATTCGTATTTGGTATTTGTGAACCTTTGATTCTTGGGTTTGTATTTGGTTCTTTGGTTTTGTATTTGTGAGAGAGAGTTATTTGGGTGTATTTGGGAATTGGGTTTGTGAGAGTGCCTCTACAACAATTTGTATTATCCCAAATTTGTTATAGAAAAATTTGTTCGTTGTTGCCTGTGGATGTAGGCTATTGCCGAACCACGTAACTCTTGGTGTTTTGTGTCTATTTTCTTTTTGGACTAATTCTCTTCGTTCCTATTGATTAGCTTTGAAATCTTTCTCAAGCTTAAAATAGTTTCACAATCAATTTTGGTAATTTGAGTTTCCGCTATTTTACAACAAACTGGTATCAGAGCCCAGGTTCGCTACCTAGGCATTTGGATTTGTTCTCTTTGGAGATTTTGGTGATTGGTTCGTGAATCTGTTTTTTTAGGGAGAAAGATGTCAAGTGATTCCTCTACAAAATCTTCGGCGGATTCTTCTGGAAGATCTTTGTCAGAGTCTTTTGCAAAACCTTTGGCGGTTAGGACGATGGTTTCTAATGCCAAATTTGAAGTAGAGAAATTTGATGGAACGAATAACTTTGGCATGTGGCAATGCGAAGTTATGGATGTCTTGGTCCAACAAGAGTTGGATATTACTTTGGAAGACAAACCTGAAGGGATGTTAAACAAGGATTGGGAAAAGATTAATAGACAAGCTTGTGGCACCATTCGTTTGTGTTTGGCCAAGAATCAAAAGTATTTTGTTATGAGGGAGACGAATGCTAAAGAACTTTGGAAGAAATTGGAGGACAAGTATATGACCAAGAGTGTGGAGAATCGTCTCTACTTGAAGAAGAAGCTCTTCCGTTTCCAATATCGTGTAGGTATTTCTATGTCTGAGCACTTGAATGATTACAATAAAATACTTGCTGATTTGCAAAATTTGGAAGTTGATATTAGCAGTGAGGATAAAGCTCTCTTGTTATTGAATTCATTGCCTGATACTTATGATCATCTAATTACTACACTTTTGTATGGAAAAGATGAAATTAAGTTTGATGATGTGTCTAATGCTTTGACTAATAATGAGTATCGTATGAAAGATAAGCAAGCTCAAAGGGACACGATAACTGAGGCTTTGATTGTTAAGGGCGTGTCTAATGATAAGAAACTCAAGAAAGATGAGTGTGCCTATTGTCACAAAAAGGGGCATTGGAAGAAAGATTGTCCTTTGTTGCAAAACAAAGACGAGAAGGATTCTAATGCAAATGTAGCACATGATTATGATGAGGATTCTGATTTTGCATTGACTAGTTCATCATTTGTTTGCCATTCAAATGAGTGGGTTTTGGATTCAGCTTGCACTTTCCATATGTGTCCGAAAAAGGAATGGTTTTACAACCTAGAAGAGTCGGAACTTGGTTCAGTCGTCATGGGTAATGATCAAACCTGTGAGATTTTGGGGAAAGGTAAAATCAAGCTGAAATTGCATGATGGAACAGTTCGTTTTCTGAATGAGGTTCGATATGTACCTGAATTGAAAAGGAATCTCATCTCAGTTGGTTTATTAGAATCCAAGGGTTTCAAGATTGCTATGGAGAATGGAACTTTGAAGGTGCAACATGGTGCTTTGGTAGTGATGATGGCCACACGTTGTAGGAACATGTATTTCCTTAAAGGGAGTACTGTTTTAGGTGGAGTAGCAATTGGGCAGGTTACTTCAGACACTATTAGACATTTGGAGCATGCCAACGATAATACTTTGTTTGAGAGTGCCAAGAACTGCAAATTTGATGTTTGTGAGCCTTGTGCTTTGGAGAAGCAAACTAAGGTCAAGTTTGGTACAATAGTTCATCATACTAAGGGTTTGCTTGATTATGTACACACTGATGTATGGGAGCCTATTAAGGTTGCTTCTTTTGGAGGTAGGAATCATGATGTTAATTTTGGTGGTGACATGATGATTAAGCCTTTGCACAAGTTCAAGTGTTGCTTGGACTTGTTCGGCATTTGCAATTTGAATTAGCCCGTAGGGGCTTTGGTGGTGGCGACGGAGAAATTTCGTTTGTGGTGATATGCACTTTGATTTGGACTCTTATTTGGATTTGGCACCATCTTCAGGTGCATTTGGCGTCTATTGGCGTATTTGGAAGTGTTTTTTGATAATTTGCACTTTGTTCTTTTGGTTAGGCTCTAATTTGATTGAGCGCTTTGCATTTATGGTTTGGGAGATGTCTTGTCAAGATGGAGACTTGTTAAGGATTTGTATTTGGTGGTCTACAAATTTCATTTGTGAGGCTTGATGGAATTCAAGCCAAGGTGGAGATTTGTAGAATATGGCTTGAATTAGGAGTTCAACTCCTTGTTGGATTTGGATAAGGAAGGAATTTTACTCCTTTTGGGTTACTGTTATTTGAAGTTATCAAGCTCTATTAGAACTCTTGACTACTACTTGATTTGGAATTCTTTTTGTAATAGGAGTGATTCTCCTTTTGTGTGTGGAAAAGAAGTCTAGTCCTTCTTGGTTTTGGATATTCTAGCCTACTCAAGTCTCCTATATAAGCATAGTGCTGCTATAGAAAATTAGAGAAAAAAAGATGAGTGTGAGAGAGAAAAAGAGGCTCTCTCTTGGTTTGGTTCTTTGATATTTGTGGCTCTCTCTTTGGTTTGTGTGCAATTCGTATTTGGTATTTGTGAACCTTTGATTCTTGGGTTTGTATTTGGTTCTTTGGTTTTGTATTTGTGAGAGAGAGTTATTTGGGTGTATTTGGGAATTGGGTTTGTGAGAGTGCCTCTACAACAATTTGTATTATCCCAAATTTGTTATAGAAAAATTTGTTCGTTGTTGCCTGTGGATGTAGGCTATTGCCGAACCACGTAACTCTTGGTGTTTTGTGTCTATTTTCTTTTTGGACTAATTCTCTTCGTTCCTATTGATTAGCTTTGAAATCTTTCTCAAGCTTAAAATAGTTTCACAATCAATTTTGGTAATTTGAGTTTCCGCTATTTTACAACATTAGATTGAAATTGGAAACTTTCTACATATTTCTTGTTTGATCTATATTTAAGTTAATTTTGGTATGGCAGATGATTCACCTGATTATGTTTCACTGGAAAGAACCTTCCATGCTATTATATGAACTTTAGAAGTAAAAATTTATTGCTGATGTTAGCTCTTGTTATATACTCAAGGCATATCTTATTTGCTGACTGTTTAATTTTTTTTGTTTCCATTTATTTTCTATTTTTTTTTCGATGTTCCTCTCCACTGGCCATTTTATGGACCGCTTGGCATCTTGGCACAGTTCCCAGAAGACTTTAAGAGTGATGGAAGGAGGCATTCTGGTCTGAGAGAACAAAAACCTAATCAAAATTTTCACCTGTGTTTATGTAAATAAAAAGGTATGTGACCCTTTCTTTGACCTTGTTCATCCTTCTATACACCATCAAGTTAGGGATAGCTTATAGAAATTTTTGTTGAATTCAATTTTTTTTTTTCATTTTCAAAGTTGTCTCTCTTTAGTTTAGCGTATGCTATAGTACCTTCTTTCCCATAAATATGACATAGCAGTATCATTCAAAAAACCAAGACTCATAGTTGTCACTGAATTTTCGTTGTAAACTTTCAGGCAAGTTTTTCATATCTAATTCGTCCTGAAGGAGGCTAACCAGTTGTCACCCTAAAGTTTTATCCCCACAAAATGCTGGAATGTGGGACATGTTTGAAGGGAAGGTTGTCATGCTTCTCAAGCTCTTAACTGTTACATTCACATGATCTTGATCTGTTAAGATGCAATGGTTGGGAATTGTTGTAATGAGAACTTGCTTTGTGCAATTGGATACGATTTGTTGATTGTTGGGCATGGCAAGTGGGAGTTAGTACCAAAATAAAGAGTTGCTGGTGAGGTGTAGGCTTTGTCAAACAATTTAGAAACCTTATCAGTAGCCTCTGAGGCAAGCCTTTTTGTGGAAGCGGGAGAGACAAGCTGTTAAAGAAGACATTGCTTTGCTGCGTTTGCGATTTTTAAGCTATGGTTTCATCAAAGTCCCTGGTTGAATGCTCACTAATGCTCGTTGGCTTGCCAATTCTATAGCTTCCTCTTTTCTGCATATAGCCTGGTCCTCTTTGTAATGTGACTTTGATGTTAAACATCATACGTTCTATTGAGGTATTTTAAGCTGTTTTTTCGGCTTCGTCTAAAAAGAAGCAAGCTTACCAGTTTACAAAATATAGTTAAGGGTGCGGTTGACTTGTATCCAGTTTGATCAATGTATTGAAATTTGTTCTTTGAAATTTTGTCTCAGCCATCAAATAATCTTGGCTTAAAGAATCATTTGGATTGACTCAAACATTGTGCTTGGAATTATAACTTTAAGAGCTACCACTTTCATTGGTACTGTAATTTACTACTGGAATATTTAGTAAGACCGTCATCATTATTTTCAAAAATTTTCTAGACAATGAAAGAAGAGAAATTTTGGCCTCTACTATGTAATTCATCTCACTCAATTTCATTTCAAAATTTAAACTCCTTTATGCTTGAATGCTATAAGTAAAATGTGCTTATTAACTAGCCTTACATTGATTTATTCCATTATTGCCGATATGGTCACATTAGCTGAATTTAGGATCGGGTAATGAAAACTTTTGTCATGGTTTCCTATCGTTGTTGACTTTGAAGGTCAGCTGAAATACAAAAGTTGACTGATGAGGAAGACACACTGATTGAATTATGCTACTTGGGAACCTGAAATTATCTCTTGCAGAATATGCAGAGTTTTTTCAAAACAAACTCTGGTTATGTATTTATATATAGAAGTGGGGAACTTTGGCTTCATATTTCTACTTGTTTGATCTCAAGTTAATTTCAATGTGGTGAGATTCTTCACCTAATGGTATTTCAGTGGAAATAATCGTCACTACTATTATATGATCTTTATAAGTAAAATTTATTGTTGATAATAAATTTGGTAGAATGCTCAAGTAAAATATATGAAATTTTCTGCCTGTTAGCTTTCTTTTTCTCTTTTCTTCCATTTTATTTTTCAGGAAAGACCGCATTTTGGGCTTCAGAGGTCATATAACTAACTAATCAAGTTTTCTTCTGTGATCATGTGAATAAAAATGTCAGTTTCATTGATCTCATTGGTCTTTAAAAAAACCAGCAAGTTAGAGTTAAACTCCTCGAATTTTGTGATGATAATATGTTTCCATTTTCAACATATTGTCTCTGATTTACCGTATGCTATGGTATCTTCATTAACGTAAATGTCACATGGTTGTATAGAAAACAAAATTAACCAAGGTCTTAGACGTCACTGATCTTTTATTTGTTAACCTTCAGGCAAGTTTTTCATTAGTCATTTGTCCTAGCTAAGCAATTATATGGAAGTTCTGAACCATTAAGAACATAGAAATGACAAAGCAATTCAACTCATTTTGCAAGTATGATAATCACAAATATTTTTCCTATCTTCATTTCATGTTAAGTACATACACGCTACTGCTCTGCTAATTTTATTCTTTCTCTTTTGGTCCTCGTGAAAATAGTATAGTGTCTCCACTTCCCTGCTAATTGATTTCGTCCTGGATTTCTCAAGAAGCATTTGCAATTACTATAAGAATCTTATTTATTAGAAGCAAAAGTGTCATAACATCAAACTTTACCTACTTATAAATGGTAATATCTCATTTTCACAGCTTCATATATGATGGAATAGTCCTTTCTTTGAAATTCTGAAATTCTTAATACTTTAAGGATCTATTATAATATTTATGGAGGTGGTAAGTACAAAGAAATATTTATTTTTATTTTGAAAGGACATTGTATTTTTACTGGTCAATTGAATTTTATTTTAGATATAATTAATTAATTAGTTTATCTATATTTATTTCTTAAATAATATTTATTTCCAATATAAACTTTTTCCGTTGAAACAATTGCAATTTATACATCTTCAATTTGCTTCATCTCAAAAAAGTTAGAACAATTTCTTTGGAAGAAATGCCTCTACATAGAGATGAAGTGCTTATAGACTAGTAGAGAGTGAACAAAATTGGGCCGAAGTCAGCCCATTATAACTTTAGACCTAAAATGTTTTAGGTCAAATTTTTCTAGGCCCAAACCATGTAGCTCCATGATCTTCATAGATGAAGCTCCACTCATTTTGGTAGCCTGTATTCCATTATGTTAAGAACAATTTTGCATTCCTATAGAGCTGAGCTAGATGATTATTATTATGTATATAAGTTATTATCAATCAAGCAACAGTCAAATTAAGTATTTTAGGATTGTTCTATGGTTAGACTCTCTTAGCAGACACAACATATTTATTAAATAAGTAAAAACCTTCTATCTGATGTTGTTTAATTCTATTCATAAAAATGAGTCTCTAGTTTAATTGACTGTCTAATTCCCATATGCTCAATAATTAAAACTAATTTCATAAAAATCTTTAAAAAAAAAAAAAAAAAAAGAGAACCATTTCTTGGATTTAAGAATACGAGAGAGAGAGAGGGGGTGACTAATGTTGTTTCGTTCACTTTGTTACATTTGCAAAGAAGCCACTTTGTTTTTTGTTTTTGTTTGGTTTTGTTGAGGAGGACCTAAAAAAATCAAAATATATATATTTTTTTAATTCTTAGACCAAACTCTTTTTTTTTTTTTTTTTTTTTCTTTGGTGGGCTGCAATGGGTTATTCTAGATAGGTTCAAATTCTCTAAAGGGCTAACTTTTTTTTGGGTTAATAGGTCTTTTATTAATATATTTTTTGTTTTGAGTTATTAGGTGGACTCAAAAACCCAACCAAATATTCGAGAAGTGAGGATTCTATCCAATATACATACATACATACATACATATATATATATATATATATATAAAAGCCCTAACTCCTAAACTCCAGTCAATTATGGATACACATTATACTAATTTGGATTGATCACATATATTTTTATATTTACTTATCCAATAACAGGGTATCATGCAAGTTATGTTCCATTACAACTAATGTTACAATTCACTTGCAGCCACATATTCGAAATTAATTCAGAGAAGTGCTTTAAAAATAGAAAACAATATTCTGGTCTAGATAAGCCACATGAAATAAAGGTGATGCCTAAAACTTTCTTAAAAAGAGCTTTTGGTTTGTTGCATATTGTGTCCTTGGCAACGGACTCTCTTGTATGTTTGTGTTTTTAGAGTAAGGTGTATGTGTGAGTCTTTTTGTTCTTATTTTATTTTTTCAAGTTGCCACTAACTATTGGTTTTATATTAGATGTGATTGATCACCTATTTATCTATTTTTTTTTAGTTATATATACAATTAACTAAAAACCAATTTAAGGGTAATTAATTAATTAAAATAAACCAGAGTCTCGAACCAAAGATTTTGGACTTGGAAGTTCGATTATGGGTGGGGAAGATGTTAGGCACCCCACACCATCAATCCAAAGAAGAGTACCCCATTTTAATTTTATTTCCAATTTAACGTTTTAGAGAAAAAATCAGATACTTGGCACTTGGAAAAGATTTTGTACAATCAATATAATTCATGCCCTTTGGCTGTGCCCACACTTAGCATCGGTTTGGCCGGGATTTGAATCCTTGTTGGAGTTTTCGCACCACTACTCACTTTCACAGTTTCAGTGAGCTTGTGTAATATGTGATAAAGGAAAATAAAATTTTGGAGCTCTTTGTTCAAACAATTTGGACTATTTAATATATAAGGAATTTGCTAAGAGTAAGTAACAATTATTTTTCAAATAAATCTGTAAAATGTAATTTACAACTATTTTGTGTTGGCTTTAATTCCGTGCCAAATTTGATTGTAATTTCTTCAATCATTTTTTCCCTGTATATATGTGGGTTTTTAATTGTAAGGGATAAGTGTGAGAGATTGTGAAGACTCAAGCTTAAAAGGATGAACAAGTAGATTTTGCGAGTATCTCGCAAGAAGCTTACCTGCGAAAGAGCCACGTGTAAAGCACATGACTAGAAGATGAAGAGTCACGCCAGGCTGGAGATTTTTGCGAGTGTCTCGCGGGTAAGACCAACCTTCGAAGGACTCGCGAAACTCTTTGTTTGGCAAAAAGTAAAGTTTTTCTTTACTAAGTCTTTACCCACACTATATATACCCTCATTACCCACAAATTGTAAGGAGTGTTTTTCAAAGAGAAAACCCCCGAAAATACACTCGAGAGTTAGAGAATGTTATACCCACAATCATCTACACATTTCCTTGTAATTTTCCTCAACTCCTACATCACCATCTCTATATCCTTAAGAGGTTGATAGCCCAAACACTTACCACACTCATTTTGAGTGTAAAGTAAGAATTTGGTGCTATTGGGAAGTATTAGAAGGAGTCATTCATTGACGGATGCAATTGAGTTGAATTGCGGGATCCGGAAAGTTAGAGAAGACAAGGCTCCGAGAAGGAACTTGGAGGGCTCAAGTACATGGGGTAGACTAGGCTTGGAGGGTCTTTTGTTATTCATGTACTCCAACTTTATTCTCTAGTGGATTGATTTTGACTTGGAGGGTTGCGGAGAGATTTTTTGCCGAGTTCTTCGGTTTCCTCTTTGATAATATGTCTCGGTTTTATCTTGTATTTGCATTTCTCTTCCCTACTCTTAAGCTTTCCTTTTATTGTTGATAATAGATAAATATGGCTTAGGGTAGTGATAACGGTTGTTTGCGCCTCTTTACTCTTGTTCCGCACTTAGTACTAGTTAGAGTTAAAGCTATCTAGCCGTAATTTTAATTTAGGGGTCTAAACAAGCTCTTGTGTATTTGCACAAATCTGAGCTTTCAAAATCAAATCATCCCAGATGTGCTTGTTGCCCTTTTAGGTTTTGTTCAAACCATTCCCCCCAAACCACCTAATTCTAATAGTCAAGTTCCTCAACGAGTTAAGTGAAAGCCTCCTCTGAGATCTTAATTCAAAATCAATTTTGATAGGGCTGTGTTTAAAGAGGAAAACACAGCTGGTATAAGTGTTGTAATCTGGGATGAAAAGGGTCATGTAATGGCATCCATGGTTGAGAAGATCCTCCTCCCAAATTTGATTGCAATTGTGGAAGCTATGGTAGCTGTGAAGGCGCTAACCTTTGCTCATGATATTGGGCTGTCATATTTTATTTTGGAGGGAGACTCAGAGATAGTCATCAATGCCCTAAAGAGCAACTTTATTGTTGGTTGTATGCGGTGGTTTCAACCTCTAACTCTGCTACTACTTAGCCGCTAAGGGTTTTTTTTTTTTTTTTTGGGTAACAAATTTGTTTTTGTTTAGAATTTTTTAATGGGCAGGGTTGTTTATTTAAGATAAAGTTGGTTGATTGGGCTCAATTTTTTTTAGTTTTACTATTGGTATTTTTTTTTTAAGATAATTTTTTTGGGCTTGTATATTTTATTTTTAGATTTTAGATTTAAAACTTTTTTTATGGTCACTAAAATGAGGAAAATGCTAGAGCTACAAACTTTTTTTTATAAATTGCTGATGTGATAAGTGGTTATTGGTGAGTAAAAAAATCATGTGAGTGGTGGGCCCATATGCAAATCAATAAGAATTTGCTACCAAAACAGTTTGTAAAAATGTTGTAAAGTTTATAAGTATCACATTACTCTTAAAAGAATTAATGATATTGTTTAAGGGGAAAAAAATGCAATTTTATAGAATAAAATTGCTAAAATTAGTACACACATATATAATAATATATATTTTTAAAGAAGTTAGGGGAGGCAATGGCTCCCCTAGTCCAACAGTGGTTCCATCCCTGCTGAAGAGTAAGGATGTCTCATTGGTGTCTTATAGTCATTTGATTGATCAGGCAAAATGTTTAGCTAAAAACTTTACTATTGTTCTTTTCTCTCATATTAGAAAGCCGGGTAATTCTACTGCTCATAAGCTTTTTAGACATGTTAGCGGGTTCTTGGTGTGAATGAAAGATGTTCCTTCACATCTCAATGTTGTAATCTTAGCAAATAGCTGATATTTCTTAATAAAGTTACAATTTTTTATCCAATATATAGATACACACACACACACACACACATGTGAGTATTTATTTACATATAACATATCATGTGAATATTTATGATAAAGAATTATTTACAAACAAAACATGTGAGAGTCTACTACGTTGCAAAAATAATACATATGATTTAACATGTGAATATTATTTGTTACATATTTAACATGTGAATACGTACATTTTTTTTATGTGAATACGTACATAAACAATAAAAGAGAGGAAAGGAAAATGTGACATTTGAGCAAATTTATCCTCCAATTTCTCATTCTCATGCACAAACATAATGAACCAAAACATTAGTGCAAAGGGGAGGGGGGAATATGTTAGCTGAATTGGTGTCCATTGGTTCAATGGAAATGAACCATAGACACAAACTTAAAAAAGAATGCAATTCTAGAAGGTTCAAAACAAAGCATACATAAAAATAAAAAAGAACATAAAATCTACCTTTGGAAAGATGAACAATTTCTTTTAGGAAAACTCTTGACGTTTGGGAAAGTTTTATTTTGAAACTAAGGTTTACACTTTTGTTTTTTGTGGAAAAATGAACTAAAAAGAGCTTCTCTTGGTTTTTATGCAAAATGGATTTTCTTTGATGTGAAAAGTATAAAGAATATGTTAATTTTAAGCATATGAGTCGTGTAGATAGCAAGAGTGTAAATATTAGTTAAGGAAATGTGTGGTTAGGTAACTATGAAATACCTTAGGTCCCATGATGACCACTATTATCCCAACACCTAGATAGGCTTGTAAACTAACATTGATGTAAAAATACCAAGTAACACCAGTTTCTCTTAGAGGCCTTTTGTCAAACACCTAGCAGATATAACCAAGAAATAGACCTTGGTCCATCTACAGGTGTTGTAATAGAGGGAAGTAGAATTTTTAGCACCCAAGAAAGTACATCAAAGTAAAATGTAAGGGGAAATATATATATATATATATATATACACTCTCAAGTAGAAGTAGATAAACTCAAACAAATATAAAATAATGAATAATCTATCCAAAACAATCTATACCAACTAAATAGTGTGGAAGATAGTGGTTCTTGAGGTGACGGGGTTACGACGTCTTGTGTTGGAAATAAAGGAGAGATATTACCTGACTTTCCTTGTAAATTACACAATATGATTTTACCAAAAGAGGTGGCGAAGATGAAGCATGGATCATGTCATTATCTTGAGATAAATTGTGCTGTCTACGGTATATCCGATTTTTTGCACATTGTCCCCAGGATACCATAGCCCAGCCACCTTTGCTGATTATCCTTGCGAACCTACACTGGTCGTAGGATATAAGCTCTCTATAGTACCTTCTTTTCCCAGAAAGTTTAGTAAAAGATAAAATATTTTTGTGAATAGTAAGAAGTAGATGGTAAGTGTTTAGAACAATAATAAAAATTGTTTTTGAAAGTCTATAGCTATGTAATTCAAAAATGAGGTAATTTTTAAACTTTTATTTATTTCTATATATATAATAGAGCCGGACATGCAACTTGTCCTTAGCCAAATAATCAAAATGTTTGCTAACATTTAAATGGTCATAAAGTTGTTGAAATCAACTATATAATCAATAGGTTTCTTTATAAATATATTATATATAAACCGGTCATCAAAAGTCTTTTCCAAATGAGAAATGATATGTCTACAACATTTTTACAACAAGTCCTAAATGGCAGCTGGTTGTTATTGTTGGGGCAAAAAACTAATCTTAGTGTTAGTTTCAAATTTGAACCAATAACAACTAACCACATGTGATTTTTTGTAAAAATGTTGTAAAATTATTGTAGACGTAGCATCTCTCTTTCCAAATGTATATACATTGAAACAAATTAATAGCCAAATCAATTTGTCTTTTGGTGTCATAATGCTATTGAAAGCAAATCAATAGCCCATACTGTGGCTGATCTTTAGATATCAATTAATGTTTTCCTTTGAAACTTTGATTGTACACAATAATTACAACCAAGAATGGAAAGCAAGTTGTAATGCTATAAACCCTCAACAATAAATTATATAAATATATAGTTGTATAATTTTCTGATACTTTCCATCTATAACATTACTATTGAATATATTAAAAGAAATGTTTTAAAGCAAAAGTTTCTAAAGGAAAGTATACTAAAAGCTGGTAATATATGGCATTAAAAATCACATTAATTTTCAAAAGTGTTCCTAAGACCATTGACAAAAGCTATTCAAATTTTGAATTATATTTAAATATTTCAAAATTTAGCAATCAACGTATCTGACATTAAGGGATAATTGATTTCCTCAATTCACATAAATGAGTATTAATAAATATGATATTTTTTTATAAAAATATCCAACATCTTGGAGACTAGGTTTTATAGAAATAAAATCGATAGCTTGTCAAGGGTGGCAGAGATGTAGGAAATGCACATCATGTGGTAGCTCTAAAAGTATCGTGAACAACTACTGAAATAAAGCATTGAGATGTGGAAATTTGTGGTAACTCTAAAGTTAATGTGGCAAGCTCTTGTGAGGTCAAAAAAAAGTTAAAGGTTTTGGTTTTATACACACACACACACATATATATTATTAGTAAAATATATTGAGATATTCGTGAATTGTATATACACCCATAATTGGCCTTGTGTGAGAGATGATAAGGGAGTTGGCTTTGTGTAAGAGGTGATAAGGGAGCAGTACTGAGTATTATTTGTGTTGATTTGTGGGGGAAACTCAATCAAAATTCTCATTTTGAGATGGCTACCCATTTGTTGTGGGTAGGGGTGCCCTTTAACTACGGGTGGCAATTCGTGTTCGTGTGTCGGGTTCGTGTCGTGTCAACTCATGAGTATTCGATTATATAAGTCAACACTAATCCAACATGTTTATTAAACAGGTCAAGATTCCTCAACTTCAACACAACTCATTATTAAACGGGTTAGTCGTGTCGATCTATTTATTAAATTTTATTAAAATGAAAAGAAAAAAAATTTATTAAAAAACAAACAAATAAATATTTTTAATATAAAATTCATAACTAACGAGTAATTGTATCAAAAATAATCATTCAAAACTAAAGCATATCCCAATATCACAAATAATCAATCACAATATGTCAAAGAAAATAAAGTACAACAACTAATAAGTTTATATACCTACAGTTTGAAGGGTATATTGGTAAAATATTTTTTAATTAAACGGGTTAAACAGGTTCTATGTATTCAACACTAACCCAGCCCATTTATTAAACGGGTTAGTGGTGTCAACCTGAATATGAAACAAGCCCGTTAAACCTCAACTCATAACTTGCTAATTTCGTGTCATGTCGTGTCGGGTTCGCAGGTCGTGTCTAATTTTGCCACCCCTACCTTTAACCCAAGGGCAAGGGGCATGTTAAAGTTGACTCAATGATGGAAAAACTTAGACTAATCACATCTATCCCAGTAGGGGCGAACCTAGGATTTCAAGCTAAGGGGGCCGAAGTATAAGAAGAAGAAAAAAATCCAAATAAGTATCCATGTAGCACTAACAATATATCAATCAAGATCAATACACAAAATCATTGGTTTTCAATACATTAAAATGCAATTATTTACCAACAAAGACAAAAAAAAAAATTAATAATATCTTCTCAAACCAAAACTTACTTTTGCTACTTTAATATAGCATTTGAAATGTCTTGTACAGTAGTGTTTTTGATATTTAGTGTTCTAAATACTAAATATTTATCATTTGGAACACCTAATGCTAGTACTCTAATACTGGGCTGATTGAGATTTTTTATTTAAATTTTTTTTTTTGTTAAGTTTTTGAGTTGGGTAGTTGCTAGCTAGTTAGGCTAGGCAAATTAAAAGAGAGGGAGTCTAAATTTTTGAAAGAGTGAGTCACAATTCTAAAATATATATATATATATATATATAATCATTAAAAAAAATCTTTTTTTTTTCTTTGGACTAGGGGGGCCCAATTTTTTTTTTCCTTTTTTTTTCTTTGGGCCAGGGGGTCTAGGCCCCTTGGCCCCCCCTGTGGATTCATCCCTATACCCTAGCCAATTACAATATACATTTAGGGCCTGTTTGGATAAGCTGTTTCAAAATGTGCGCTTTAAAAACTAGCGTTTTAAAAAAGTGTGTTTTGAAAACTCCATTTTAAAAACCACAGATAAAAGTTTGGTAAATGTGAAAATATGCGTTTTCTACCAATGGGGGGCTTGGTTGAGTGGGTAAGGTTCGGGCGTTTCGTGCACCACACCTAGGTTCGAATCCCACTGCCCGCAGGAGTCCGTTAATGGGCATCCTTAGTAAGGGGTGTACTCACAAAGTGAGGTGACTCCCATACAGGTGGTTCCAAAAAATTAGTCAACTGCCTGGCGCCCTGCCAGAGGGTGTAATATAACTATAAAGTCCCCCATTTTTTTTTAACCAAAAAAAAAAAATGTGTTTTTTATTTTTAAAGCCAAATTAAGCGTTTTGATAAGTTGTTTTAAAAATAGCTGTTTTAAGTGTAAATTCTAAAAAAGGACTAAACTATATTGTTAAGGCAATCTTAATTTTTCTGTAATCAGAATAAGTCCTTTCGCTAAAGACCAAACTTGTTAAAGTTAATTTGTTAAGCAATTAAACTTTAATTATTTGGTAAAAGTTAATTTGTTAGAGCATCTCCAGCAGACTAGTCAAATTTTTGTACTATTTGGCTAATGAACAGTGACATTTAGCTTTTACTTACCCACTTTTCAAATACACTTTTCAACAAACTCTCTATCCCATTCTTTATCTCATTTAAATATTATTTCTTCATTCATTCTTTATTCTTTTTTTATCATCATTTATTCTTTTTTTAACAACTATATTTTTAAATGAGAAGTGTTACATCCATAACATTTTACGTAATACTTTCATAACAAAATTTATGTGGAAAGTTGTTACTAGTTCTAATTTAAATTTACCACTGAAATTATTTTTTTTCTCGCCAATATTAACTAATAACAACCTGTTATTTAAAATTTATTGTAAAATATTGTGAAAATATTGTAGTAGAATTTCTCAATTAGGGTTTTTTATTCTTTATATTATTTTTTATTCTTTCATTTCATTCTCCTCCACACATGTGTCCTCTATCCCCCTTCTTTTATTTCTTTTTCTCCCCAAGAACCTTCCAGCAACATCATTTTTTCACATCAGAGAGAGAGAGAGAGAGAGAGAGGAGGAGGAGGAGGAGGAGAGATCGGCTTGGGCCTCCAGCTGACGCTTCAGCACCGCTCCAGCCGCCGCTCGTCGTCCTCCCCACCGATTGGCTTGGGTCAGATCAGTTGTTCTTTTTTTTTTTTTTTTTTTTTTTTTTTTTCTTCTTTCATATTTGCTTGTTCTGATTCAACTTTATTTTAAGAATTGGATTTTGTTTTGTGTTTTGTGTTTGGATTAATTCTTTTGCTTATGAACATGTCTCTTTTTTTTCTTTTTTTTTTCTGATTTCATTTGGTTTGTGAGAAAAAAAGAAGCAATGGCAACGGAGAGAATGAGAGAATGAGAGAAAAGAAGAAGAAGAAGAAGAAGAAGAAGCAACGGAGAGAATGAGAGAGAAAAAGAAATCTGGAGGAGAGAGAAAGAATTAATATAAAAAGTAGTTGGTATAATATTTTATTCAAGAAATTCAATAGTTAATGAACAGTAGCCCATTAGACTTGATGGGCTACTGTTCATAAGCCCAAAAAAAAAAAAAAATTTGGGTAGGCCTAATCCGCTGGAGGTGGTTTTTTTGCTCAGACCCTCTATTATGGCTGAGATTTTGGGTATGCCTCTATTGCTGGAGATGCTCTTAAGCAATTAAACTTGTTAAGCTTATAAGTTTATTAAAAAAAATTTGATTACAGATAAAAGTATAAGACCAAAAAAAGATAATAAAAAAGAAGAGGTAGTAGGTCAGAGATAATAAAATTGCCAGTTGCCTCCAACCTTTATTAATTTCTTTTTCTTTCTCTGATCCACATTACATGCCTACTATATTCTGACCTACAAGTACAACCTACATGTCATTACAATTTCCAAGAAGCACTCATCTTCAAACGTTTAAACTTATAACTTCACTATCAAACATTTCTTTATTTTCCTAGACTCTTTCAGCTCCATCACAACTCTCTCTATCTTTCACCTCAGACTCTCTCTTTCTCTTAAAGCTTTAGACCTTCAGCCCCTCCTCAAGGAAGCTTGCTGGATATTTATAGGTGCTACCGCTCTCCACCAAATGGCATGACTTCATCGTTAGTGTAAAGAGGAGTTAGAAATGAAGGGAGGCAGAAAGTATGACTGGCGTGAGGGGAGGGAAAGAAGCATTTTGTGTGTAATTTTGTACCATTCTGGTATCCATTAACTAGCCAGAATCTAGCAAAAATCGTTTAAAACGTAAAAAGGTATGTTCTTTTCAGTATCGCCCGGAATTGATATATCAGCTGAAATTCAACAAAGTAGAGGTTACTGAGGGAAATTGGTGAAGAGTGACTATTGAAAGAGGAAAAAAAAAGGATAACATAGCCAGCTATTTGGGGGTATTTTTGGTTTTTTGAACAAAAAAAATAGCGGTGCAAAAATGTTCTATTTGCTCGATATTGAAATTGCAATTAGATACAGCCCCTTTGAAACCGCAAATTTGTAAACGTGATTTAGCTGAAACAGCTTCTCCAAACGATTGCATATATTGCATATAATGCCTTAACTCGCTTACAAGCTTACGTTACTAATGACAAATTGTTATTGGTATTGGTGCATAAAGTGCAATATAAAAAAAAAAAAAAAAAATCGAGGATTTATATTAAGAATCTTGTCCATCTTTAAACATATCATTTAAGTTAGAAATACAGCAAACCACACATTGAAATTTATCGTGAAAATTTCATTGCTAACCATCACTATCAATATTGTACATATCCTATTTTCTTTAATCTATAGTTTATATAACTGAAGACAATTTTTTGTTGACCTCATAATATTATATTATATTATATCAAATAAAATTTTTAGGTCTCATAATTTTACATATCATTATTCTAAAATATAATTTTCAATAGAATTTAATTTTTTTTATATATATTTAAACCCTACATTAGAATCTTGATACATCATATTTTCTGTAAATGGTAAACTTATATTTCATATACAAGCAAAATAATAATAAATAAATGCATAGCAATGCTAAAATATATAGCTCCATTTACAAACACAACCATAATAAATTTTATTATCAAATTTTATTTTTAAACAAAAAACTGAAGAGAAAAAGACAAAAACTTCATTTAAATTTTTCTTTGCATTGCCCAAGTTAATGACTAGTTTAAATTAAAGATTTTTTTTTTTTTTTCTGCTTGAACTTATTCTAGTTTTGTTTGATTGGAAAGCAAAATTAGAATTAATAGAAGTCTTTAACTTTTTTTTTTTTACCGTGCCATCTCACTCTTATTCCATCAACTTTCATTTTAATGAGTGAATTTTATCATGAATATAAGAGAATGAAGCATTATTTTTCATGCTCCAAGAGTATCTAAAAATGACTCAAATCTCATTATAATTTATCCCACACCAATACCCTCCTTTTAGTCCGTAGTTAACTTTATTATACTGGTAAGTCCTAATAAATTTGCTTATTGATGTACGGTACCCACTTTTTAAGCCATATATTTAATTTGAAATCAATCTGGCCCCTCAAATGGACTCAGATCTCCAAGTCATGGTGAAACGTAGAATTCATAGTCCACTACATAAAAGTCTTTTTTGTCAGCACACTTTGTAAGCTTCAAGATCTACGTTGGTGGACAGGCCTCATGGAACTCATGCAGATCAAGTGGAGCCTTATGACTAGGACATATAGCTACTCCACTCAAATTTAATTACCATCCTACCATTTTTGGGACTTTTTGTGCAATTAAAAGTCTCATATTTCAGTGAAATTATCTAATCTTCTTAATAAGGTGAACTAGGGTTCAAGTCATTCTTTCATTTACTTGTTGTAATAATTGAATAATCATTATAAACTTTTTAAAAAAGAAAATATATCTCAAAGATAGCTTAAACACCTATAAAGCTCACACCCAACTTATTTCTTGTAAGAGAAATGCTAAATGGTTAGTACAATAAAATAAATTTATAACTAATTACTAGTAAATTAATTTAATCTCAAGTTTTACTTGGAGATATTAAATATATAATTTTATTAAATTAAAATTTACAATTAAATTTTTTACTATTTGGTTGCTTCAAAAAATAGATAGTGTTTATTTTAGTTGTATAGTCATTTAGTAATACAATGTATTCTTTTTAATTCATCATTTTGCATAAAAAAATAGATTTTAGATGAAAAAAATGCCAAAAATTAAATAAATATTTTATTAATATTTAAAATATAAGAATAGCCTTACTTAATGTAGCTCCTTAGGTCCTACAAAGCCTTGAGCCAGCCCTGGTCTCACAGCCTCTCACCACAGCACAAACATAAAAGATATGGTGTGAAAAAGTATGCGCCTCTAAACTCTTCCTAAAACTTATATATCAAAGACTATTTAAAATGATAGAATAGTTGAATTAAATTTGACCAAAAAAAAAAAATGATTCATTCTATTTTAACTTTTTTTTGTTTGTTTGTTTATTTCATAGTTTAGATTAAATTTTACATATTTAAAATACCGCTTAGTTTTTTGGAGAGGTTAAAATTTTTGCTTGAAAATTTGACATGAAAAATAAAAGTCACTTGGAGAAATAAATAACCAAAAAATTTGTATTATGATCATTAGCCAAGGTGGCAAGGTTGACTTGGACATCGATGGAATTGGGAGATGCCAATGGGAAAAGAATATATATAATGCTAACTTGCTAATTAAGTACGTAGACTTTAACTTGCTAAAATTCTACTCTAGCCTAATCTGTGTACATGTGTGTGAAGCTCCTTCCTGGAGACTTGAACTCCGGCCCTTGCCACCCACACCCCACAAGCACTTATATTTATGGAATGACTATCACACCAATAGTGTGTGAAGGTCATGCAAAGAGGTTTCTGGTAATGATTGATAATTGTGTGCTATTTATTTACGAACAATCCCAACTGAGGACATCAACTTTCCTATTATGTGACTAACCCTTTTGAAAATTAAAACAAAAAAAAAAAAAAAAAAAAAAAAAAAAAAAAAACTAATTTTTAAGTTTTAAGTTTCAACATGATTTATGTGCTCAAAAAAAAAGTTTCAACATGATTTTTAAAATAATAAAGTCTTGTGGGTTCCAGCTATAATAAAGTCTTGATTTCCTTCTTTATATAAAGAATAAAGCTGTAAAATTTTTGTGGGTTCCAGTTAACTCAACTGGTAAAGTCTCTGATAGTTGAATAAGAGATCTGGGGTTCAATCCCGCAAAAACTGATTGGTGTCTTGGATGGTCTGATGATGAATAGCTATCATCAGGAACAGACGCCATAAGTTGAAACTCTCTCTCTCTCTAAAAAAAAAAAAAACTGTAAAATTCTTGACAATCTAACTAGTGTTGACTTTAGGCTTAGGCCTAAGGGGTAAGACTCTATCAGTCTTAAAATTTTTAAAGGGTCCTGAGGCCCTCCATTACATAAAATAAAAAGCCCCAAAATTATATAAAGTGGTCATAAATTTAACCAAACTTAATTTGAAAATGATTATTTTAAAAACTAAATATAGGTGGATTTTGTATTCTTTAAATTTATATAAAGTGGTCATAAATTTAACCAAATTTAACAAGGTGTCAAAATTTTGAATGAGAATTGATTATTTTAACCAAAAAGAAATACAGGTGGATTTTGTATCCTTTTTTCCAACCTTCAAGAAATTTCGTAAATATTGAATAAATAAAAATTATCGAAAATTCATTGACCATCACAACTTGCAAAAAAAAATATGTTAATAAGATGCAAATATAAAAACTCAATTAGCAATTTTGTACCCATGAAAATATAGCAACAATATTTTAATATTTGTGACATATATGCATGAAATATTCTAGTAGACAATTACTGTTAAATTAACGAAGTTGATTAAAAAAATCCCATGATGAAGTAATACAAACACTAAATAAATGGATCCACATATTAATTATTGTTGTCACAAAAAAGTAAATTTTCAAATAAAAAAATGGAGTTAATAAAAAAATATTTAAAAAAGGAGGGGGGGGGGGGGGGGAGGGGGGGTTTATATGAAGAATCAAGGTGATTGTTAAAAAAACCCTCAATAAATAAATAAATAATTAAAAGAAAAGAGACAAAGCACATGCATGCAAGTACAAAACACAGACTTGCATTGTAGTTTTCTCAATCCCAATTTTCTTAAACTTCATTCTCAGCGCACGACCCCATTACAAAATACTGTTTATATATTTCCATAAAACTCTCAATATAGGTTTTGCTACATAAAACAGGTATATATGTACGTACCCCGCAGAAATTAATAATAGAGCTTTGTGAGACTGATATTTCTGGGTACCCAAATTGGTACCAGTAGTTAGCGTTATTTTTTTTATTGTAATAGTATTAATTTAATCCAAATATAAGTTAATAAATATAATAATTTTTTTATTATCAAATGAAATAAAAAGAAGTAAGAAAGAGAGAGAAATACTATGTCCATAACATTTTTTTTTAACACTTTCACAACTATTAAAATAGCATGCCGTGATTAATGTACAATTATATTGAGTCAATGATGGTTGCAGACTCATAGTAAAGGAGATTAGACTAATCACAATTAGTCATCTTAATAAGTTATTAAATTATTGAGACATTTGCTGATTCTATAGCACTACTATTTAAAATATCGCCCATAAAATTCACGGTTAATTTGTTCTTATGGAGCAAATGAGATTTTTTTTTTTCTAAGTCTTGGTTGTGTTGGACATTAGCCCGAACCTCAAATATAAAAATTATTAATAATTTTTATATTTTAGCCAATTAATAATAATACCAAATGGTTTTTATATTATTATTATTATTATTATTATTATTATAATAGTGTAGAAATACCAAATGGTTTTTAAATTTGAAAAATACTAAGATATTATAAATTTTACTAAAACAATTTTACAAATTGATGTAGGTATATGTGTATTTCCCTATGATTTGTGTTTCATACAATTTCATTGGTCCTAGAGAAACCATATATGAAGAAAAGATTTTTGGCTCCATCCTATTTTTTATCTTATCTTTTTTTTTTAATCTTATCTTGTTATGTTCAAAGACCGGTTTTGGACCAAGCCACAAACCTTCTATTGTTTGAACTTCGAATTATGTCAGCTTCACGCGGGGTGACTCTAACCAAAAAACAGAAGCTGTTATCAGATATATTTTTCCTTTTATAAAAAAACTCATAGACAAATGTTAATATTTTTGAAACACTGTCGCAACAAATCTAATTTGAACCTATCATGTCAAGTTTCTTGTAGCTAAATTGACATCTTCTCCTGCACAAAGTGCTTAGAAGTTTAGGGGGGAAAAAGTATATATATATATATATATATATTTAGAATACTAAGCATTTTAACACATACACATGGGGAGAATGGAGAATGTCTTAAAAAAACTGACAGTGATGTATATCCAAAAGAGGGGAAAGAGTTCCAACTGCAGGGTTAGTGGCATATTGTAATTATTTATAAAAAAAAAATAAAATTGAACATACCACTAAATTACTCTTTTGCCCATCAATAAATTTGTTGCAAAAATGTTGTAATAAAAATATTATTGACATATTATTTCTTTATTTGATATAATAATAATACAATATTTAGGGCAACTACTATTGGAAATTAATCGTATGATTCATATCATCTATGGTTATCCCTTCGGGGACACAGTCAACAAAATAAAAGGGAAATCATTCATATGATTCATATTAACGTATGATTATCCCTTCGGGGACATCCAACAAAATAAAAGGGAGGGATTCATGAATCCATGGATATGATCATATCCATGGAAATTTCTTAGATTGTGCTTTTGGAGTACCTAAGTATTTCTCCATGGGTCTCTTGTGAGTCGAGACCTCACTATCAACAAGCATATAATATTTAAAAAAAAACATTTAATTGACAGAAGAAATGTATTTAGAATGCATGTGTTCTCCACTTGCCTTTGAACAAAAATCTTTGACGAGTCCCATCGTTGAATTTATTTACCATTGATTTGTTTGGTTTTTGAAAAAGGAGGATGATGTTATTTCTCATTATGAAAGATTTTTGAGAATCAAAGTACAAAGCCTCAATGGTTGGAGGAGGGGATTTCTTTGACTAAATAACTTCCTCTGTCACATTTCTAGCAAACTTAGCCAGTGAGTGAGTCAATTAAAGAAACGTGTTTAAAAATGTTAGATGTTATTCCATACACTAAAATGTTACTAATTGCCTATTGTTATTGCATCTTTCATTTGAAACTTAATTAGATTCAAGCAGTGATGAAGTCAGAATTTTAGTACAAGGGGCAAGATTGTAAGATGAAATTAACTTAAAAAATATTAATCAATATTAAAAAAATAAACAAATAATTGTTAATCAAAATAAATAACAATGAAATTAATAGTTTCTTAATTTCATATCATCAAATTAAATGAACAAAAATAATCAATTTATTGTTAATAACAATCAATGTAAGATAGTAATCTAAATTCATAAATTTTAAACATCTAATTTAGTACTTTCAAATAAATTAAGAAAATAAATCAATTTAAAAATATTATGAGTATAGTAATATATTGTGTATACGCGTCTCACTATTTTGATTGCTTTAAAAATACATATGAAAATTAAAGTTTTTTTTTCTTTATTCTTCAAAGTATTTAAATTTTTGGATCTATGGCAAAAAGACATCATTTGTAATTGTAAAAAATTTAAAAAATGGTAGAGAAAAAAAAAAAAAAAAACATAAAGGGTTTTTCTGCCCTATTAGTATAAGAACATAAGTAGTTTTGTTTATTATTATTATTATTATTTGTAAATTATAGGACCCATTAATTTAAGCCTTGTGGTTGAAGTTTACTAAGAAAGTTATTAAAAAAAAAAAAAAAAAAAAAAGATTAGTTAGAAAAAGTGTAATGAGCCTGTGAGTGATGATAAGGGTAAATTTGGGATAAGACAAAAATAGCATAGGACAAGATTGGTATGATATAGATTTTGCACTATAAAGACTACATAGTAACCTTTTTTTTCCTTCTTTTTGATGCTAGGTTTCATTGTTCCCAAGTCTGGAGTGTTTTTTTTTTTTTTTTTGTCATTGTTCCAAGTGTGGACTGTGGAGTATTTTGTTATTTATTTCAGGGAAAATTTGCTTAACAGTAGTATGTATATGAAATTTTTGGTGGAGTCAAGGGGGGCAGTTGCCCCCTCTTCCCCCACCCTCCCCCCCCTGGCTCTACCCCTAAATTCAAGATTAAGAAATACTCAATTTAATTGTGAAATTTTCTCTCTCTCTCTCTCTCTCTTTATATTTATTTTTACAAAATTATGCCAACATGTTATATAATGTGGATACCCCATTCAGCTTATAGTTCTAAACTTTGTTCTTGCAGAAGTGAGTCTAACTGCCACAGCGGGGATTCAATTTTGCACTCTTCAAAATGGAGTGAAGGTTATTCTCCATTCTCTTTCACATTAGGAAGCTCATACATACAGGGTATTATGAATACTTTAAACACGTGTTTTCACAAGAATTACAACACTTTTTAAATTGCAGTTTTCATATCATTTTGAACACCAATACTTAAACATTTGCTCATAAGTTGCCACAACCAAATAATGGGAAAATAAGCAATTCCCACCCAAAAAAAAAAAAAATCCCTCACAAAGGAGACATTATTCAACACAAAAAAAAAAAAAACATTTTATTTTTTTGGAATAGAAAAAATGTTTGATTGAAATCAAAATAGAACAGGCATAGAAAAATGTGAAAAATGTTAGGACTACAGCTTTTGTCACAACTTGCTCAATTTTGAATAGTGGAGTTGTGGATCCATATGGAACCACTACTTTTACTCCACCATTCATAACTTACCACGTGAGCAAGTTGTGGCAAAAATTGTGATTCTATTATTACTCGAAAAAGAGAAATGTAAAACAGACATAACTTCTGATAGACTAAGAATGTATTGTCCCTTTGGGTAGATTAACCAATTAATTAGCCAAGTTAATTAATTAAGTCAATTAACATGCAATACGCGTGGTAGCACAAACAAATCACCAACTAAGTTAAATGCAGCAGAAAATAAATTTGACACGGTGATTTGTTTACGAATGGGAAAACCTCCAAGGCAAAAATCTCATTGGGTGAATTTAAGGTCACCACTCCCGAGAATCCAATATTATCAAAACAAGAAATTACAAGTATAGGAATCCTACTATCTTATAGCAACCTACAGTTAAACTCTTACCCTAATACATAATTGGACTTGTAATGTAGTGACAATCTCTCCTTTCAATGCACGGCTCCAAGTACTTGACTAGCCAATCGATGCACGAATCCCAGTACGTGACTAACACACCAACTTGAGAAGGATGTTAACTACAAAGTTTTTTAGTTCATCCACACGATGAAGATTAAGAAACTCCTTAGTCACAAAACCCTACAGCGTACAAACGCTACAGCTTCTTCAAAAGAAAGATGAACTAGGACAAATTGTATTCGATCACAATATGCTTGCAACAACAAGTACAACCACCTTATGACGGCCCTTAAAATAATCTTTATATATGTCTAGGGTTGTGAGAAAAGAAAACCTAAACACATAGCTTGGATATGCATGAAAAACATATCTGAAAAACTGATTTTCGTAATTCTCAATAGATACAGTTGTCGAGCTATTTGTCGAGCTTCACATTTTAAATCTTGAAAGATACTTCAGTAGAGCTATCTGTCGAGCTTTAATGAACAACACTTCTTCACTTGATTCTTGGACAAATTTGCATGGCTTCAATACTTGAACTTGAACTCTTATTTCTTGAAGTATTAAACATATCCTAGATCTACCTAGTTATAAGTAAAGTGCGATTTGTCAAAAGATTAACCAATTCTAAATGACATATGTTCATAACATGTTCCGCATATGTCCTAACAACTTCCACCACAAATTTTACCACATCTTGCTCACGTGGCAAGTTGTGAGGGATGGAATAAAAGTGGAAGATCCATAACTCCACCACTCACAACTTATCACGTGAGCAAGTTATGAAAAAAGTTGTGGTGAAAATTGTGTCATGAACATTACTCCTCGAAAAATGCTACTACTTACTATTATGTTAGGGTTTTTTTTTTTTTTTTTTTAATTAAAAGCCCAAGCCCACTTGATAAAGAAAAATGCTGACTACCGTACGTACAATACATAACCGAACCGGAGAGGAACAGTGCACCTTATTGGTAACCGAGTTCGGGTTCTTTGACTGTGTTGACGTTTCTCATGATTGAAGTTTGTTTAATTCATTTGGTCTTGTTTTTTATTTTTTATTTTTTTGTTTTTTGAAGATACCACTAAGTTGATAAAATGATACGTAGTTGGGCAGACATATAATCAACGCCACCTATTGGAGTATATGGACTGTAATTTGCAGGGACGGAGCCATTCTTTGGCTTTGGCGGCCATGGCGGCATCCCCCCTCGAAAAAAAATCAAAGAGTACATATATATATATATATATATATATATATATTACAGATTTGAGCAATTTTGCCCAAAACAATTACACTTGCCCCCTAAGCAAAATCTTTTAAACAAAAAGAAAAAGCCCATTAAAAATATACAAGTCTAAAATCACAAGAAAAACAAATGGGTAAACCCCAAAAATTAGGCCAACAACAAAATCACCAAAATAGAAAGGCTAAAGAAAATTGAGTACAATTTGACAATTTACCAAAAACATTAGCCCAACCCTTAAAAAATTTGAAACAAAACCAATCTGACATCAAATCATTCCATCAAATTGCCCCCCAAAAAAAAACCCCTAACCTAGAGAGAGACACTAGTACTAAGACGTGAGGCAAAGGGAATGAAGACTGAGACCAAATATGCAGTAGCACAGCATGGCACGTCAGTAGCAAATCTGCTTCTAAGAGAGACCAAGAAAGCACCAGCACAGTATTTCCCTCTCTCATCTTAGCTGAGCTGAGGCATAACCTCTTTTCTCTCTCTCTCTCTCTCTCTCTCTCTCTCTCTCTATAACTCTCTTCTCTCTTTTTCAATGGAAGACGGAGAACTCTCTTAATTTTTTTCTGTTTAGTTGCTAAATGAAGAATCACTGTTTCTATATCAATACTTTAGGCAAAAATGGCCCACTACCACTATTTAGCAAAAAAAGTAGCAATCTACCACTATTTTGGAAATATGTAGGGATTTACCACTTTTTTGAAACTCGAGTCTCTCTTTTACTGTTTGGAGTTTGAATCCATTGGGTGTTTTTTTATTTATTTTTTTTTATTTATGAACTACCCATATGCTGAATGGGTGATTTTGTTTTTTTTTATAACATATGCCAATATGAATAAAGGAGCAACAATATCAATGAATAAAGGAGCAACAAATAATTAATGGTGGTGCTTGTCTTTTAGTGTTTTTTTTTTTTTAGTTGAGATGATTTGAAATTTTAATGATTAGTTGTTAATATTTAATAAAGTTTGTTGATTATAGTGTCATGCTACGTGCCTAGTGTTGTTATGTGCCTTTTTTTAATTTTAACTTCGCCCCCTAACTTGAACTTCTGGCTCCGTCCCTGGTAATTTGGAAGGGATGAACATGACTTCCCCTTATATCTGCATGGTAGATCATCAAATTATATTCCTATTGATGAAAACACAAACACACTACTTCTTGCAAGTGTCTACACATGCAGTTAAGGGTGGTTAGAGAAAGCCATCAGCATACTTTGATTCCTTCCTCTTGGGTATTGCTTGTCACCTCTCTCTCTCTCTCTCTCTCTCTCTCTACTATATATATATATATATATATATAGTAGCATTTATTCTATGTAATTATTATGTCGTCGTTGGCCACGTCTTAATCGGGCTAGGTACTCAAGACAGAGCCTGCATACAAAAGTGTGGGCCCATGATCTAGTATCATGACTGAATTTATTGGGCTTGTGCTTGTTTTGGTATAACAGTTTTTGTTTGGGCCCAATTGGGCTGGGCTAGTTTGAACTGGTCCCCCACTCTGCCCTCCCACATTTGAAATTTGGATCGACCCTCATATAAGCATAGTTTGTACCACGCGGACTATAGGCTTTTTTTTTTGGCCGAATATTATATTTTTTGCAACAGATTTTACTGACCACAAGTTTCAAGTGAATTCGAGTTTATTAAACTTGAGTTACAAACATTATAACAAAAAAATGCTATATAATTAAAAAAGTTTCAAAATAAGTCAAACTTGAGTATGGTAAATTTGAGTTTCACTTAGAACTTGAGTTTAACAAATTTGAGTTCTAAAAAAGTGGTACATAATTAAATAAGTTTAGATAGAGACATTTCAATAATTTCTTTTTGTAAAAACAGTATGTTTGACAAAAAAAGCCCCGGAATGAAATATGTATGCTATGAAATACATATATATTTTAATCGGTTCAAGATTTAAAAGTACCCCATAAATATTTGCATAAAAACCAAAATCAAATTTGCGAATAAAAGTACGATTATATATTTTTATTTATTGCTTTTATCATATTATAATTTAACAGCATACTTATGTTTTTGTAATATAATTTTATAAGATATTATAAAATCACCTAATTAGGCATTTAATAATTTCAGTATTTTTTTCTTCTTATTTTTAATAGTTTTTCAAGCAAAATATATAACAAGTTAATGAAGGAGATAGTGTTTCATCATGTATTCCTTCATTCACTTCTCATATCATTATAATTTAAAATAATTAAAAAAAATTATTTAAAAACTATCAAGAGAAAAGAGAAAAAAAAAAAAAAAAAAAAAAACACACACACACACAGAGGAATAGCCGAATAGCCGAATAAGTCCCACGAAACTGTCCACAAAAATTTCTAAGTTAGGATTTAGCTAGGAAGAGTAAGGCCAAAGCCAAATAGCCAAGCAATGACATAAAGGAGTGATATAATACAAATGGTGTATGAAACACAAATACAAATCAAAGTAGGGATTGTACATTCCATAGTAATAAAGATTTAGGAATATGGTTTAACAAAGTGTCATTTAGCAAATAAAAGTTAGTAATTGATCTAAATTACCTTTGATATGGAAGACAATGACATAAAGGTTGAGGAGGCATATGATTAAACTGTAAAGATCGCTCAATTGAATGTCACAAGCCTATAACTTATGACCATCACAACCTCGAAAACATTACTCAATCAAGGGTCATTACTTCCATCCTATCCTGTCATGCAATAAAATGTACAGACAATCACATGAATTAATTAATAATGCAATAAGTGTATGACTAATATAATTAGGGAAGATTTAATGGTTCTCGGTAGGGTAGGGTAGGGTTGCTCTCTATCCTGCCTTATTGTAGTATTCTCGTTACCCTCACTTTGAGGACGATCTGTTCCCCTCTAGTGTCTGCTATACTAGGAGGGTTTTGTTTTGTCTTTTGCGATTTGTTTTGTTTTCAGGAATGGAGGATCTCACTCGTAGTTGGCAAAAATTATCACTATCCAATAAGGAGGGTGAAAAGATGGACCTATCGAAGACTAGGAAACTACAGGGGTTTGCTTTAGCAGCCAAGTTTTTCTCTCGCAGGTCTTTGAACATTGAGGCTGTGGTGAGGACTTTTCGACCCCTTTGGCGAACAAGCGGGGATTTTCATGCCAGTGATGCTCAGCACAATCATGTGGTGTTTACTTTTGAGTTGGAAGAGGACATTGAGAAAGTTCTTATGGGCGAGCCTTGGTCGTTTGACAGACATCTGGTGGCTTTTCTTCGGTATGATGGTTCAACACCAGTCCATGAATTGCATTTTGAAAGGGTTTCGTTTTGGGTGCAGATCCATCACTTACCCTTTTCTCTTCTCTCTGAGGAAACAGCATTTTGTTTGGGTGAAACGATAGGGCCAGTCGTCAAGTCAAGGGATGCTACGGAGATGAGGGGTGGAACGTTCATGCGTGAGGGTTTCAGTGAATATTATGGAACCGGTTTGTCGTGGAAGAAGAGTAACGTTTGAGCAGAATGTTGAAGGATGGATTTCCTTTCAGTACGAACGTCTTCCTAACTTATGTTACTGGTGTGGCAGATTTACTCATGATGATAAGGATTGCCCAACATGGTTACAGAGTAAGGGTTCTCTTACTCTGGAGGATCAGCAGTTTGGGGCTTGGTTGAGAGCGCCTCAGTTTAACCCTTCTCGTCGTTCTTACATAGAAGTAAAGGGGTTCGATACTCTGGATAACACCAGGCGCGTTATGGTGAATGAGAAGGGACCGGAAGGAGGTACAGGGCGTTCTTTGATCTTGCCGGAGAGGTTTTCCGATGAAACAGTGCTCAAAAAGGCTGCTCCGGAAATTGTGGCGCATGATATCCACAATCATTTGCAAGCGGATTCTGCGGGAGCAATTAATGGCGTTGAATCCGTGGAGCAGGTTAGATTGATTTCAAATTCAAAAGGTACTAATGGTGAGCTTGAGATAAGGAATACGGAGGTTTTTTCGACGGAAAATATGGGGCAATTAAATTTGGACATGACGAAGAGTTATGAGGAGAATCTGGAGCTCAAGGATGCGGGGATTTTGTCCACGAATAAGCAGGAACTTAGTTTTGATATGGGCTGGGATGAGAAGAGTCCACTCAGGAAAGGTGGGCCAAATAAAGCCCGGGGTAAGGATAAGGGCAAATCCACTGGGCCGAGAATTACTTCAGCCCAAACCATGTTGGACCATGATCAGCTTTTGAAAAATGGGCCTAAGAGGAAGGTTGTTACTTTGTCTGAGGATTCAACTGTGATGTGGGAGAAGGAAAAACGTTTACGGAGAACAGAGGAGGTTGTTGCACTACCAATTGTTTCAGGATCGGCGGAGGTTGTTGAGCAACCCCGCCGGGTCCAATGAGTCTTATCAGTTGGAACTGCCGAGGGCTTGGGAACCCTCGGACAGTTAAAGCCTTGCAAAAGGTGGTAAGACAAGAAGAGCCCAGTTTAGTTTTTCTCATTGAAACTAAACTTAATAAAGAGAAAACAGAGACAGTTAGAGATCAGTGTAACTTCAAGTGCAGTTGGGTAGTACCGAGTGTGGGTAGGAGCGGCGGTCTTGCTCTTTTCTGGAAGGAAGATCTTGAGGTTGAGATACTTGATGCGGATCAATCTCACATTGATACTTTGGTTAAGGGTGGAGTTTCAACAGATTGGTGGCACTTGACTGGATTTTACGGGGCTCCAGAAACTTCAAGAAGAGATGAATCGTGGGCTTTATTGAAGGTGATTCGGGAGAGGTCTACAGCACCTTGGCTGGTCATTGGAGATTTTAATGAGCTGGTTTGTGATTCTGAGAAAGAAGGAGGGAGTTCAAGACCAAGGCGACAAATGACGAATTTTGTAGACACGTTGAACTGGTGTGGTCTACGTGACATGGGTTTTGTGGGACCTCGTTTCACTTGGCTCTATCAGACAGTGGACGGAGTTCAGATCAGAGAGAGGTTGGACAGAGCCGTGGCGTCGCTGGCATGGGGTGAACGGTTCAAGGAGGCTCAGGTTTATCATCTTTCAACCTCAGCGTCCGATCACTCTCTTCTTTCATTGCATTTTTTCTTAAAACCAAAGAAGCGGTATAAGCAAAAAATCTTCAGATTTGAATCTATGTGGCTGAACGATCCGAAGTGTGAAGACATAGTAAAGAATGCTTGGGAGGAAGGAAGCATGTCTGTTAGTCGCTTTCCGATTTCGAAGTGTATGGAATTATGCCGAAACAGGCTTGAAGAGTGGAATAAGAAGGAATTCGGACACGTTGGTTTGAAGATTAATGATCTCCAGAAGAAATTGGAATGGCTTGAACACCAAGTCGCTTCTCCAGCTAACATCAGTGCAATGAGGGAGACTCGGGTTGAATTGAATTGTTGGCTGGACAGGGAGTCGGCCATGTGGCTTCAGAGATCCCGGGTGAATTGGTTTCAAGCAGGAGATCGTAATACTCGGTTCTTCCATGCCCGAGCTTCTTCACGACACAAGAAGAATACAGTTCTTGGTTTGATGGATTCATTTGGCGTGTGGCAGGAGGATGAGCAGAAAATAGAAGATATTGTGACTAGTCACTACAGTGCTCTCTTTTGTTCTTCTGGGCCTACGGAATTTAATGAGCTTTTGTCAGCTATTCAACCTCACGTTTCCATTTCCATGAATCAGATGCTTAATAAGACTTTTCTTGGTAGTGAAGTGTATGCAGCCCTCAAACAAATGTACCCGCTTAAGTCACCTGGACCGGATGGCATGCCTCCTTTGTTTTACCAGCATTTTTGGCCTTCCATTGGGCACATGGTTACTAAGACGGTACTTGATTTCTTAAACTTTGGTCTTGCTCCTCCCATGTTTAATGATACGCATGTAGTTTTGATTCCAAAAAATAATGAGCCAAAAAACATTTCTGATTATCGCCCGATTAGTTTATGTAATGTGATCTTTAAACTTGCTTCTAAAGTGATTGCGAACAGGCTCAGGAAAGTTCTTCCCTCTATTATCAGCGATACCCAGAGTGCCTTTGTGCATGGTAGGTTGATTACGGATAATGTTCTTGTGGCTTTTGAGGCTATGCACCACATTAGCCAGAAAAAGGCAGGGAGGAAGGGTGAAATGGCTTTGAAACTTGATATGAGCAAGGCTTATGACCGTGTTGAATGGGTGTGTCTCGAGAAGATCATGGAGAAATTGGGGTTTGATTCGAGGTGGAGGAGTTTGATTATGAGATGTGTCACAACAGTTACTTATTCTTTCAGAATTAATGGGAAGATTAGCAGATCCATTATTCCTTCGAGGGGAATTCGACAAGGTGATCCTTTATCACCTTATCTTTTTCTCATTGTGGCTGAAGGTCTGTCTGCTTTGATAAAGAAGTCGGTGGAGGAAGGGGTTCTGGAAGGTTTTTCTGTCTGCAGGAGAGGGCCAAAACTTTCTCATTTGTTCTTTGCTGATGATAGCCTCATTTTTTGTAAGGCTACCTTATCTGATTGTGAGTCTTTACAACGGATCTTCCATGTGTATGAGCAAGCTTCGGGTCAACAACTTAATCGTGCTAAGACTTCTTTATTCTTTAGCACCAACACTTCTAGAGAAGTTCAGGAGGAGATAAATGTGAGGTTTGGAGCACAGGTTATCAAACAACATGAAAAATACTTGGGTTTGCCATCCCTTGTGGGGAGGAACAAAAGAGCCAGTTTTAATGCGATAAAAGAAAAGCTCTCTAAGAAATTGGCAGGTTGGAAGGGTAAACTTCTTTCTAAGGCGGGTAAGGAGGTTCTAATCAAAGCAGTAGCCCAAGCCATTCCCACTTACACCATGAGCTGTTTTAAGATTCCAGATTCTCTTTGTGATGAGCTTACCAGTATGATAAGGCAATTTTGGTGGGGGCAACGTGGTGAGGAAAAGAAGGTGGCTTGGTTGAGTTGGGATAAGCTGTGTGAACCAAAGGAGAATGGTGGGATGGGCTTTAAACAGTTAAAATTTTTTAATTTGGCTTTGCTAGCTAAACAAGGTTGGCGGCTCCAAAATGGCCAAAATTCTCTTCTTTTCCGGGTCCTCAAGGCCAAATATTTCCCTAATTGTGATTTCTTGAATGCTGCTCTTGGAAACAACCCTTCGTATACTTGGCGTAGTATTTTATCAGCTCAATCTATTGTCAAGCAGGGTGTCCGTTGGAGGGTTGGTAATGGGAAGGATATCAGAATTTGGGGGGATAAATGGTTGCCTAGGGGGTCCAGTTATGAAGTCATTTCACCTAGACTTTTCCTTCACCAGGATACTAGGGTGAGTGAGCTTATCCATATGGAGAGTACAAGCTGGAAAGAAGAAGTCATTCGCCAAATCTTCCTTCCTGTCGATGCCGATACGATCTTGGGTATTCCGTTGAGTATTAGATTGCCTGGAGATCGGTTGATTTGGGCAGAAACTAATAATGGTTTCTTTTCTGTTCGTAGTGCTTATAAGGTTGCTTTGAACCTCCACCGTATGAACCAGAATGCCTCAGCTTCGTCGAATAGCTCACACAGAGTATTTTGGAGGAAAGTATGGCGTCTTCCTATCCCTCACAAGGTTCGTCACTTCGCTTGGAGGGCTTGTCGTAATATTCTCCCTACCAAAGATAACCTGTTTCAACGTAAAGTACTCACGGATTGCCTCTGTGACGAGTGCGGTGAAGCTTCTGAATCCTCTGGTCATCTTTTCTGGTCCTGTCCCAGAACTTAGCTGGTTTGGAGTTGTTCGAAGCTTCCTAGTTCGCTCCGGTCAGGACAGTTTCACTCCTTCTTTGACTTGTTATGGTTCTTGCTGATGATAGAGTCGTTTGACGAAGGGAAAGTTGCTCTGGTGGTTACAATTGCATGGTCGTTGTGGAGTAACCGGAATTCGGTCCGGCATGGTGGTATAAGGAAGACGCCCGAAGCTCTGGTCCAATGGGCTTCTCATTACCTGAGCGAATATTCCGTTGCAACGGATGTTCATGTTGGTAGATCCGAGATAGTAACTGCTACCTGGACTCCGCCACCTCCTTCTGTGATGAAGATTAATGTGGATGGCGCCTTATCCAAGAATGGTAGAACTGCTGGAGTTGGTGTTCTGATCCGTGATGATGCAGGTCATACCGTTGCTGCTCTGTGTAAGCACTTCCAGGTTCCTTTGGGCCCACTTGAAGTTGAGGCAAAAGCTTTTGAAGCTGGCATCCAACTAGCGTGGGACTTGGGTTTTCAAAATGTGGTCTTGGAAGGGGATTCTTTGGTGTTGGTACGTGCTCTTTGTGGATTGTCTAATCCCCCCGCATCAGTTGATTCTTTATGTATTGGCATTCAACTTATCAGCTCGGAATTTCACTTGGTTAATGTTTCTCATGTAAGACGGCAAGGGAATATACCTGCCCATCTTTTAGCAAAATTCGCTCTTAGTTTAGAGGATTCATGTGTATGGATTGGGGAGTCTCCTTCTTGTATTTTACAAGCCCTCATCCAGGATTCTGTTACATTTTCTTAGTTTGAATAAAAGAGCTTATTTCCTATCAAAAAAATATATATATATATATAATTAGGGAAGAATTAAACAACTGCAAATTATTTTCTTGCAACAACATAAACAAACAACAATTGCATTCCATTCCATTTGTTGAACAACAGTAACATGTAGACTTGACAATCATAATAGTTTAGATTGATATTCTTTCCTTATCTTCTCTTTTCACATTTACATTTTTTTTTCTTCTTCAATTTACATTTATGTTTTTATTATTTTACAAAGAAGTGACCAATCTGTATGTTCAAATAAAATTAGTTAACATACCTAGCTCTTTCTTCTTCTGTTTCCTCATCTTATATTTAAGAAACGTGTCTCTAATTGCATTCATTTCGTTGACGACAACATTCATAGGCACCCGCTCATCCCGTGATGTTGTGGAACACGACAATCCAATTTGAAGCACATATATCAAGTAAACTGTTATTCTACTATTAACATTGACAAGATGATCTTTGATTATTGCACTTTCTTCAATGTCATCCTTATGTTTGTCATCATTAGCATCTTCATCATACCCTCCAAAGAACATTAGTGGGTCTAATATATCCATGACATGATCAGGCAAAGCCATTGTAGTGAACTTGTGAATGCTCAAGCCATCTTTGAAAATTTCATCAATAGGTCTTTTTCTAGTGAACAACTCCAACAAGAGTATCCCATAGCTGTAAACATCTCCTAGTGTTGAAACTTGACCACCTATCCCATACTTTACAATTTATGGATACATTATCAGTAACTAATGGCAATCTTATGAGCTTAGAATTTAGCGACTAATGTATTATGCATTGTTTGCTTTTATAACCTTTCATACAATTTTGTGAATATGTTTTTTTGTTTCTAATTTTCTTTTGGGTCTTGTTAGACCAAAAAAAAAAAAAAGACACTTTAAACCTAAGCATTAGTTACTTTTTTAAGGAGTCCCTACTTTAGTTTAATACCAAAACAAAATCTTACAAAAGAAATTACGTGTGCTTCATTTGGTTGAAGACCCAATGGAACCCTTTAACCCAACTGACAAGATTTGAGTTTTGGATGGATTGTTTGATTCTTCGAAAAGAAACTTCACCAACCCAAAATCACCAACATGGGCTACCATATCTTCATCAAGGAGTATATTGCTTGGCTTTAGATCAAAGTGAACAATTGGTGTTTCACAATGGTGATGAAGATATTCTAATGCATAAGCAACTTCAACGGCTATGTTTAGTCTTTGAATAAAGCTCAACCTCTTGCTTTGATATTGCTCATCATCTTTAGGATGCAACCATTGTTCTAGACTTCCATTGCACATGAACTCAAAAATTAGACTTTTAAAGTCATTCCCTTCATAATTAGTGGCTGAGCAAGCAGAGATAATCTTGAGGAGACTGCGATGACGTATACTTCTTAAAGCATTGCATTCGTTAATGAAACTCTCAGATGCTCCTTGTTTTTTAAGGTTTAATACTTTAACCACAACAGTTGCTTCATTTTCAGAAAGAACTCCTTTGTATACTGAGCCAAAGCTACTCGAACCAATCAAATTTTTTTCAGAAAACCCATATTTTGATTTTAGGAGTTCTGCATAAGAGACAAGTAAATTCCTATCTTCAAAGAAGATGTAGTTAATGTTCTATCTCTTGATTTTTTCATAATAAAACAAGTGGGGAAAAAATATAATAGTATAAGTACAAATATGACCATGCTAGTGATAGGAATTACTATTTTGAGGGCAAGAAGCTTCCTTGATGAATGGGGATTTTCCCTAGCAAATGTGGGTAAATGTAATTCTTGGACACCACCACATAGCTTAGTATTTCCAAATATTGAAATCTCACTTTCATTTGCAAAAATCCCTTCACTTGGCACTTCGCCCTCCAAATCATTATATGAAATATTGAGATGCTTAAGTGATACAAGCTTACTAAGAAATTTAGGAATATTCCCAGAGAAGTTATTCCGTGAAAGATCTATTTGTTCTAAACCTCTTAATGTCTTCAAAGATTGAGGTATTACTCCTTGGAATGAATTACCCTCCAAATACAAGTGTTCCAAACTAAGACAAGTCTTAAGGGTGGTCAGAATTTTGCCTAATAATCTATTATTTGAGAGATCTAACTTGGAAAGATGTATCAAGTTGCCCACTTCAAACGGCAGTGCACCTATCAAGAAATTGTGAGACATGTTCAGAGAAATTAAAAGTGAAGAAATACCAATAACTTGTTTTGGAATGGTGCCAGAGAGATTGTTACTGGAAATGTCTAGTATAAGCAACTTTTGGCAGTAGCCTAGACTTGGTGGTATATTTCCCTCAAATTTGTTCCCCTCCATAAAGAGCATTGTCAATGTAGTTAAGTTACCCAAGGAGGAAGGGATCAGCCCAGAAAATTTGTTATTATTCAAATATAATCTATATATTACTAAAAGCTGAAGCGTAGCATTTAATATTGCTATGCTCTCATTGAGCCACGTCAACAACCATGTCATTCCCATCCTATTTTCTGAATTTTTAATTCAATTTTAAAATAGTTTTACCAATTTTAAAATACTAATAAAATTAAAATTATTTTCAACCCTATCTCCACTTTAAAGTCCACTTCTTATACATTTAAATCCACTATAAAGCCCAAGCCCAAACTCAAAGCCTTTTCAACTAACTCCCTTTGTCAAACCTGATTGCTTTTCACGGTTACAACTTATGCTTTTCCCTTATGTTACACGGATTCAAATTCCTGTCTCCCACGTTTTGTTTCATCGTTTCAGGTTTAGTTCCTTCCCCTTCCCTACCTTTTGATTCTCACGGTTTCAGCTTCTATTCTGCTGTTTCACTCACGGTTTCATCTTCCTGTTCTACGGTTTCAACTTTTGTTTTGGCTTCTAACGGCAACCTCTCTGTCTTCCTTTCTCTCCTCACATCTATATAAATACTGATGTAAGCTGGGTGGTTCAATTGAGGTATCCCTACATCCCAATTTCTTTTGTACTCTATTCTTTTGCTTGATGGTTTTTTTTCCCTTTCTACATTTATTTCTACCTATTTCTTGCTGTGGTGTGGATGTTTGTTAGGGTGTTGAATTTGTTACTGCTGGGTTATTTAATTGGAGCACTACTTTTTGGGTATGTTCATTCGGAGTTCTTATGGGGATTTTCTAGGTTGGGAAAACCTAGAACTAGTGTGACAATCATGTAGCAAAGTAAAGTTGACAAAAGCTCAAGGTGTGACAATTTGTGGCAATCATGTTGCCTTTGTTTTGTTCATAGATTTAAATCTGTCACCTTTTATCTGTATATTATTAAAAGCTGAAGTGTAGCATTTAATATTGCTATGCTCTCATTGAGCCACGTCAACAACCATGTCATTCCCATCCTATTTTCTAAATTTTTAATTCAATTTTAAAATAGTTTTACCAATTTTAAAATACTAATAAAATTAAAATTATTTTCAACCCCATCTCCACTTTAAAGTCCACTTCTTATACATTTAAATCCACTATAAAGCCCAAGCCTAAACTCAAAGCCTTTTCAACTAACTCCCTTTGTCAAACTCGATTGCTTTTCACCGTTACAACTTATGCTATTCCCTTATGTTACACGGATTCAAATTCCTATCTCCCACATTTTGTTTCATCGTTTCATGTTTAGTTCCTTCCCCTTCCCCACCTTTTAATTCTCATGGTTTCAGCTTCTATTCTGCTGTTTCACTCACAGTTTCATCTTCTTGTTCTACAGTTTCAACTTTTGTTTTGGCTTCTAACGGCAGCCTCTCTGTCTTCCTTTCTCTCCTCACATCTATATAAATACTGATGTAAGCTGGGTGGTTCAATTAAGGTATCCCTACATCCCAATTTCTTTTGTACTCTATTCTTTTGCTTTATGGTTTTTTTTTTCCCTTTCTACGTTTATTTTTGCCTATTTCTTGCTGTGGTGTGGATGTTTGTTAGGGTGTTGAATTTGTTACTACTGGGTTATTTAATTGGAGCACTACTTTTTTGGATATGTTCATTCGGAGTTCTTTTGGGGATTTTCTAGGTTGGGAAAACCTAGAAATAGTGTGACAATCATGTAGCAAAGCAAAGTTGACAAAAGCTCAAGGTGTGACAATTTGTGGCAATCACGTTGCCTTTGTTTTGTTCATAGATTTAAATCTGTCACCTTTTATCTATATATTACTAAAAGCTGAAGCGTAGCATTTAATGTTGCTACGTTCTCATTGAGTCACATCAGCAACCATGTTATTCCCATCCTATTTTCTGAATTTTTAATTCAATTTTAAAATAGTTTCACCAATTTTAAAATACTAATAAAATTAAAATTATTTTTAACCCTATCTCCACTTTAAAGTCCACTTCTTATACATTTAAATCCTCTATAAAGCCCAAGCCCAAACTCAAAGCCTTTTCAAATAACTCCCTTTGTCAAACCTGATTGCTTTTCACATTTACAACTTATGCTATTCCCTTATGTTACACGGATTCAAATTCCTGTCTCCCACTTTTTATTTCATCGTTTCAAGTTTAGTTCCTTCCCCTTCCCCACCTTTTGATTCTCACGGTTTCAGCTTCTATTCTGCTGTTTCACTCACGGTTTCATCTTCTTGTTCTACGGTTTCAACTTTTGTTTTGGCTTCTAACGGCAGTCTCTTTGTCTTCCTTTCTCTCCTCACATCTATATAAATACTGATGTAAGCTGGGTGGTTCAATTGAGGTATCTCTACATCCCAATTTCTTTTGTACTCTATTCTTTTGCTTGATGGTTTTTTTTTCCCTTTCTACATTTATTTCTACCTATTTCTTGCTGTGGTGTGGATATTTGTTAGGGTGTTGAATTTGTTATTGCTGGGTTATTTAATTGGAGCACTACTTTTTTGGGTATGTTCATTCAGAGTTCTTTTAGGGATTTTCTAGGTTGGGAAAACCCAAAAATAGTGTAACAATCATGTAGCAAAGCAAAGTTGACAAAAGCTCAAGGTGTGACAATTTGTGGCAATCACGTTGCCTTTGTTTTATTCACAAATTTAAATTTGTCACCTTTTAGTTAATGAGACAAAAGCTCATCAAATGGCTGTCCTATATATGTGTCAAATGGAGGAGTTTTTGTGCAGTGGCTCTGCTGATAAGAGTATTGGTATATGGAAAAAAGAGGCTTATGGTAGCTGGTAAGCTTAGTAAAGTTGGAGTAATAAGTGGCCATGAAGGTCCAGTCAAATGCTTGCAGGCATCATCGAGTAATTTTGGTAGTGGGTTCTTGCTCTATAGTGGAAGCCTTGATAGTTTTTTTTCCACTAATTTTTTTCTAATTATTTTGCATGGGGTTAGTTTTTATCTAATAGATGGTTTTTCTATTTGGTAATCTTTTTTGGTTCATGGTGTTTTGGCTAGATTATGGTTCTTTTGTGGGTCCATGGTTATCTAGCTTGGTTCATAGGTTAATCCTTAGATTGTTTTGATGGTTATGAAACTTGATTGAGGATTTGAAACATTGCTATGAGATTAGTTTGCAAGTTAGGTGTTGTGGGATTGTTTACATAAATGTCAGGCATTGTATAAGTATCTTTTTTTCATTTTCTTTTGGATGGATCATATTTGTGAGATGAAATAATTTTGTGGGGTTTGATGTATTATGTTGAGAGGCTCATATGAGATTCTTTAAGCTGCACAGGATTTTGAGAGGTAAATTCTTGATGGAAATATTGCAGTACTTGAACATTCACATGTAACAAATACAAGTGTTTTGCAGATAGAATTTCAGTGTTTAGGAGGGCGTGATATGGAAATTTTTGGTTATAAGATATATTTTATTCTCATTCTAACATTGCCTCCATTTTCATTTTGTAATTGGTTGTTACCATTGGTGTAAGTTGTGACTTGAGATTGGTTAGCCTAAAAGTGAAACCAACTTGATTATCTTAGGGTGGTTTGTTTGGTTCTCAGCTAAACACATGAACCAATAAAGGATAGTTTATTTTTGGGTTGCAGGAGCTGGATTATGTGACCCAAACAATGAACCAAACATGTATAAACCTAGGTAGGGCAATGAAGTGGTTACATGGGTCTCCTATTCGTTCAATCTTTCTTTAATTGTTTTTGGTCCCAAGACCTCCTTCTATCTTTCACGTACCTTCATTATTCATCTGTAAGAGATTATCATACCTTCTCTTTACCCACATTATGCTTACTTAAATTTCGAAAGTGATGGGCTTGTGCATCATGTCCTTGTGTAGGGGATTAGCATTTTGTGTTGGTCTTTTAGTTCCTTTCATCTAATTGTATGTTTTCTTTTCATGTAAAACAAGGTTTGTTACTTTTTCTCAGTTTTAATTTTACCACATTATTGGACTAAGTTGGTAGTATGACACAAAATTATAGCAGTTTGGAGCAATAGGTTGTCATGAGATACTTGCCCCATCATCTTCTCTCCTTCCACATATAGGTTAGTACCTCCATCACTTCATGTCTTGAGTTATCAGTCATTCACTTATTTGTCTTGTCATACATTTAAGATACAATTCTTGCTGCAAAATATGTATTTGCATTTAACTTTAGTATTAATTTTTATTAGTTGTCTTGTAATTTTTATTAATTTTTACAAGACAATGGTTGTATGGAAGATAAACTACAGTCCAGTCCATTCCAACGAAATTTTGGCTACACATACTAATAAATAAAGTGAACTTTTGTATTAATTTTTATTACAACTAATATATATTTAGTTTTTCATTTTGTTGTTTTATTGTAATTACCTTTCTTTGGAAGGAAATGTATAACCTTTTGGTGAAAAAATAAGACTAAAATCATATGTATTTATTGTGACTTTATATACTTATTAGTATTAGAATCCTACAATATAGTGGTCATACATATATAATGTAGCATAAGCAGTAATACATTGAAAAATATTCGAAGTAATAACACAATCATAAAAAAAAAATTATTACGCGCAACGCGCAGATCCGCGACTAGTACTTGTAACTTTTGAAGCTTCCCAAGAACATAGGGAGAGTGCTTCCCAAATAGTTAAAACTGAGATCTAGTAATTCTATGTTAACAGGGTTCCCGATTCCAGTAGGGATGTCACCATGAATCATATTCTTATTGATTGTAAGATATTGTAGCTGGATGGAAAGGTTGGCTATTGACCTGGGCAATACACCTCCAAAATAATTATTATCAAGACGCAAAGCCTCCAAATTAGTACAATTAGCCAAGAAATTGAGAAAATTCAGGTCACCATCTTTCATATATGATATACCCAAGTTTATTGTCAATAATATAAAGATTAACCAAGCCTTGCAAACTTGCCAGATTTCTAGGGACTGTCCCAGTTAGACCATTTCCGTCAAAGCAAAGACCCTGAAGTTGAGAAGCATTTGACAATGACGTGGTAATAGGTCCCGTGAAATTGTTATTATCGCAGAAAAATCTTTGAAGGTTAGGAAGAGTAAGACCAATATTTGGTGGAAGGCTTCCATGTAGCTGGTTTTGAGTAACAAAGAAATAGTATATGGAAGATATATTATAGATTGAAGGAGGGATGGTACCAGACAAATAATTACTTGAAAGCGAAAAAATTTCCAAGCCTAGTAGATGGCCAAGTTCACTAGGTATGCTTCCTGGAAAATTGTTCCTTAAAAGTTTAAGGAGATTTAAAGAAGAAAAGTTTCCAATCCAAGCTGGGATATTTCCTATAAGGTTGTTCGCACCAAGTCTTAGAAACACCAACTTTGACAATGAGCTGAGGTGGTCTGGTATCTGCCCAACAAGCTTGTTGTGACCAACACTAAGCTCTCTAAGTTGTGAGCAGAGCTCATATTAGTTGGAAGTTTACCACCAAAGGAATTATAAGTCAAAATGAGATGCCGAAGTTGCTGCAGACGTCCCACTTCTTGAGGAATTTCACTGTAGAAGCTGTTGTTTTCTAGGTTGATTCCGGTGAGGTAAGTAAAATTTCCTATAGAGGGTGGTATGGAACCACACAATTTCTTACTTGTCAAGTTCAAAACCATGACTCGTTTACCGAAGGGGACACATGTAACACCTAACCAGTTGCAGAAATGTATAAAGTCATTCCATGAGCTCATGATTTGAAGTGGGTCTTGAGTTATCTGATTCTTGAGGTCAAGTAATGCCAGGCGATCTGTCTCATTTTCAAAAGCCAGAACTATTGCAGATTTCAAACGTGAGCTCATACACATCAGAAGAATCCCTTGAAAGAATATTAAGAAAAACCACTCGTAACTGAGACAAGAGTGCATCATTTTGTTGGAGTTGCAAGTTTGAAGTGAATGATAGAGTCTGATAATAGCGTTTGCTTTTTGTGGAATACAAAAAAATTGAATAAAGTTAATAAAAATATATCTTAGTAGGACACAGCTAGTCAGGTATAGCTTTTTCTTTTTCTTTTTCTTTTTGATAAGAGACATTACTATAGCTTATTAAGAGAAAAACAAATAAACACTCTCCAATGGTGTCATTTAATCTAGAAAATGAGGAGGAAGGCTTGAAACGGTGTCATTTCAATAATGAGTTATGAGTCATTAAGCAAAACACGCAAGAGACACATACATCAATACGAAGCAGTTTGATCAAAGATTTGGACTCATTGTTCCTGCGACCAACCAATATGCAATATGCCCAAAACACGACTCTCTCTCTCTCTCTCTCTCTCTCTCTCTCTCTCTCTCTCTCTCTCTCTCTCTCTCTCTCTCGGTAAAGCTTAAAACATGAGTTAATTAGTGATTAGTGCCCGTTGAAGTTAGTTGTAACGAACTTGTAATTCTGCTATCATGGTGCAATAGTTAGATTATAGTCTATTAGAGCACTAGCATCCGGGTTTGTTAAGAATCACCTATTTTACATTCTCAAAACCTATTTTATATATTTTACCATTTCATTTTACAACTCACTCAACATCTCAGTTTCTATTATTATATACAACTCATTAAAATAATATAAACAACACCATCAAATAAAAAAAAAAAAGTTTCTCTCTCTTCCCTTTCATCAATCTTTCCTTTCTTCCTCTTTCTCTTTCTCTCCAGAAAACTCACAAAACCACCTTCCACCAAAACTCAACCACAAACCCCAATTTGTCACCACCAAAATTACCCGAAAAAAAAAAATTGCCACCACCACTGATAAACAAAACCACAACAATCAAAACCAAGTAACCACCCATTCCAAAATCAAACCCATAGTAAAAAATAAAAAAAAAAACCCTCAGCAGCCACCACTCCAAAGCCCACCAACACCACTTGGAATCCATCACCACCACCACCACCATTAACAACCACCAAAATCACATATCCATACCCACAAACCCAACCAAAAAAAAAAAAAAAAAAAAAATCAAAAACCCAAATCGAAATTGCTACCCACCACCATCCACCACAAACATCAAACCCTAGGAAAAACTTTTACCACTCACCAAACCCACACCAAGGGTTTGTTTGGATACTGCTTATTGCTGAAAACTAAAAACACTGTAAGAAAATAATTTTTAAATGCATGAATAGTGCCGTGGGATCCAGTTTTAAAGAAAAATTTACTGTAATCTATACTTGCAGGTCCCATAAACAGTGCACGAGACAGCACAAACACAAATGCGTTTGTATCCAAACCCAGCCCAAGCAACCCACCACCACTCACAAAATCCACACCGAGCAATCCACCACCACTCACCAAACCTAGAAAAAACCCACACCCAAATCGGCAAGCAACCCACCACTGCCGAGCAATCCACACACACCATTCACCACCAAACTGTCAATTCAATCTAAAACCCAAAACCCCTAAAACCCATACAACCCACCACCATACTGAAACCCAAAACCCAAATAATTAGTCGCTGCCGCCGCTGCAAGCAAAACCCTAAACCCCCAACAACCTGAAGCTTATAACACCAAATCAACACCATTTCAAACCCTCAAAAACATGATTTTAGTCCGATCAGAGAGAAAAGAATCAACACAAAGAGAGAGAGAGAGGGAGAGAGAGAGAGAGAGAGAGAGAGAGAGAGAGAGTGATTGGTGGTAGGGAGAAGAGAGAGCACCGGTTTGAGAGAGGGAACCTTTGATTTTGTTGAGAGAGAGAACTGATGAGAGATGCTCAGATGGAGATGGAAAGATGAGATATGAGAGAGAGCGTGTCTTATTTTTAATTGGGAAAGATGAGAATAAAATAATATTAAAATTTTTACATCCTAAGCTATAGTGGGTTGTATATATAAAAGCCCATTGTTCATGGTTACTAAATTTTTTTAGCAATAGCAACCTGGTTGGAACCAGGTTTTTTTTAGCAATGTTATTGCTCTTAGTTTCTTTACCTCTCCATGCTTGCTTTGTTTTGTATATGAGAAGGGTTACGTCTACAACATTTTCACAAAAAAGTTATAGGTGGTTATTTTTTACTGGTTCTAATTTAAACTTACTACTGAAATTACTTTTTGCCCCATCAATAACTACCCATAACAACCTGCCACCTAAGATTTGATGTGAAAATGTTGTGGACACAATATTTCAATTTAGAGGGGGCAATATAAAAGGCAATAAAAAATTAGTCAATATTAATAATATAATCAATAAATTATTATAATAAAAAAATAATTGTCTTACAGAAATCTATTAAAATTGTAATAAATAATCAATTCATAGTTACCAACAATTAAATTAAGAGATTAGTCTACATACATAAAATTTGGGCATCTGATTTGATTCTTTAAAATAAATTAAAAAAAAAAAAAACCAATTTAAAAGTGTTAACTATATAGTGAGTGTTTGGATAGAACAACTTTCTACTTAATGTTGAGTTGCGTTTTGCCTTGCGTTTTCCCCCTTTTTTTTTTTTTTTTTTTTTTGGCTGCACTTGTTGACTTTGGGGGACAAAATTCATTGTGCGTGTACTGTTTATGTACTGTTCACGCAATATTTAATATTAAAAGTGGGTCCTACAATACTATTCACATATTTAAAAATTATTTTGCTACAGTGTTTTGAGCAACAATCAGTTTTCAGCAACTTTCAGCAACAATAAGCTGTATCCAAACGGACCCATATTCTCAAAAAAAAAAAAAAAAAATTGTTAATAGTGTAACAATAAGTGGAAAGTTAGATAGTTTCCTTCCCTTAATTACTTTTCAACCATTTGCTTAAAAAAAAAAAAAAAAAAATTTCAGCCTTTCGTTTTCAGTCTTTCTACTCTTGTAAGCGTAAAAAAATTTGAATTTGTAGCAACAACTCAAGCTTGCGAAAAAGTAAGAGATGGAAAGGACCAAAAATAGTAATAATAGTGGATGCTTTAATGTTTTATTACAAGATATTAAGGGCCCGTTTGGTTTATACCTAACTCAATTTTCAATTTTCAGTTTTCAGAACCCATAACTCAATCCCAAAACTCATAACTCAATTCTCAAACCTCAATTTCATTCAAAAATTGCAAAACACATGTTTGACTCAGTTTCCAGTTATATATTTCTACAACTTATCTCTAAAACCGTGGACCCCACCTGCTGACACTACCCAATGCAACACTGTTGCTACCCGCGTCTTATTAACAAAAAAAATCTTCCTCTTTTACTTCTCCCACGAATCCTCCCACCTTTCATTTCTCTGACTCTCCCTCTTTTCTATCAATTTTTTTTTTTTGTCTATCTCTCTTTCTCTGTCTCTCCCCTCTTCACTCTATATTTGATTTTTTTTTTCCACTCTTCTCAGTTTCTTTCTCAGCTTTCTCTGTTTCTCCCATCTTCAATCTATGTTTGATTTTTTGTTCTGTAACCTCCAAATCCCTAAACCAACTCTCCAAATCCACCACTCTTCGCCGATCCTCCGACGCTTCCAGATCCTTCAAAAACCTCCCCATCCCGTTCCACAACACCATAGATGACCACCCATATGCCCATTTCATCTACACCCCTTCATAGATTTTCCCTTCTTCTTCACAACCCCAATACCAATCATACGGTTTGTTGGGTTTTAGCATCTCGGCGAGTCGATTCAGTGTGGAACCGGTGAGTTTAGTGGACGAGTTAGGGCACAGCGTGTCTGGGTGTGATTGCGAGAGGTGTGACGATAAGGACCCAGATGGGTGTCCTTGTTTTTCTAAGATGGATGAGTTGGATATGGGGAATGAGTGCGGACCGAGTTGTGGGTGCAGGTTGGAGTGTGAGAATCAGTTGACTCAGTGAGGTGTTTCGGTTAAGGTTGGGTTACAGTGGAGATCGGTGATGGGTTGGTGTTTCGGTGGTGTGGATCGTTGCTGGGATTGTTGTGGTGGTGCTGTGGTGGCGCTGGGTTTGTTGTGGTGGTGCTGTGGTTGTTTGCAACGGTAATATCAAACAGCTCTGAACTGACGGGACAACACAAAAGTGTTGGGTCCCACTGAGTCCGAATATTTACAACAATGCCATTGAGTTATGTAACTTAGATACTGAAAACACCAATTTGGTGTTTTCAGTTTTCATCACTCTCACTCAAAATTTTTGAGTTTGAGTGACGAAAACAAGAAGAGGAAATCAAACCAAACAAAAAAAATATGTGGGTCCCTAAGTATCATTTTCCAGTCATATCATTCAAAACAGGCCTAAACCAAATAGGCCCTAAGTATTTTTTTATGGGTAGTGCTACAAGTAGTGCAAGTTTTAGTGTTTTACAACACTGAGCTTATAAATGGATGTCTCATCAATTATATTGAGGCAATTCAATATTCAGTTATAAGATGGTTAAAGATCATAATTACATATGTTATTACATTAGTTTATAAGTTTTATACAATAAAATTTGTAATAAATTTAACATTTTTTTTTAAATAAAAAAGGTGTAGAAAGTGGTTAAAAGTGTGTCAGGAGATAAAAAGTAAAAATAAAGAAGAGGGTTTGGTTGAATTTATTACAGTGTTAGTGGTTGCTTAATCTTTAAAGTGGGTTGATTTTTTTTAGACAACAAAATCTTACAATATTTTTACAATAAATTAAGGTGTTAGCATATTATAAGTCAAAATAAAATAAAATAAATTATTTTTTGGATTATCCCTTAAAAATAAGTAAAAATATGATGAGAACATAACAATTTTTAGGACAAGTCGGTGTGTGTATATATATAGATATAGCAACAGAACCTCTTAATGTTTTTATCCTAATTCTTTTCTCTTCTTTGAATAAGAATCTCAGTTTCTATTCAAAAATTTCAACTTGTAACCCTTTATTTTAATTTTTAATGACTTGGGTTAGTGCATTAGACCCGTTAAGATGATTACATGTGGCCAAAAGTTTCAGCAGGTCTAGTACAATTGGACGCCGGACCCAAGTTTACCCTTATTTTAATGTTATTTTCAACTCTAAACTATTACATTATTATCTAATATTATAGTTCTATATCTCATGAAGTATACAAAAATATGACAATGACATTTCTTATTGAATATATTGCTTATCGCGATACATTTGTAAATATCTACCAAATCAAAATATACATATATAAAGATGTTTTACAAGCAAAACAGAAAATATCTTCGCCAAACAATGGCTAACTGCACTAATTAGAAAAAACAACAACTTGCTTTTAATAACCTATATATTAAGTGTTCGTTTGGCACCATTTATTTTTGCTAACTTATTTTACTATTCAGTTTATTTTTACTACTATTTATTCTTACTACATTTTTTGGTACTATTTATGGGTCCCACTATTTATAAGTCCCATTATACTATTTCAGCTAACTTTTACATTTATCTACAATACTTTTAGTAAAAAGTTTTTAATTTCAGCAACATAAGCAGATCTTAAATGGACCCTAAGATTACTTTCTCCATACAAATTGCAAAGTTTTCCACTCAAATATCAGCTAAATTAATTTAAAAAAAAATGAATTTCCATTAAAAATTTAATGAGATTTAATTATGAATTAGAATTTGATATTGCTTTTAATTAAAACTAATCAATGTGCCACACAATACCAGCTGTGTACGCTATTACTACATTTTGAAATTTCAGAATCATTGACAACGGAGATAATTCAGAACTTTGCATTTAATTTCTTAGCAAGTAGAGTCATTTTTATTTTTATTTTCGTTTTTCATTGTTATTCATAAATATCTCTATGGGTATCCATATTCGAACTATAGAGTTCAAATAGTATGAGATGGTGTCGATCCTCCAAAATCAAGTTTGATAATTAAGACCAAAAGGATTAGTAACTCTATGGGAGTCTAGGGGCTGTGAAACATCGAGAAATTAAATCGGAAGATAGCTAGTATCGAATGAAATGGATCAGTAATAATATTTTAGAGTGTAGCTCTATTGAGTGTGAAACTTTTAATACTGCCGACTAACTTTTTCAAATAGATATATAATTTTAAAGCAAAAGGAGAGGATCATACGTACCAGACAGACAGTATTGGCTTAGACTAGTTGAAGAAGTTACAACTCCCACTCGTAACTCATTCTGTTGGAGTTGCAAGTTTGAAGGGAAGGATAAAATCTGATGCCAAAGTTTGCTTTTTGTGGAATACAAAAACTTCAATTAGAGTTGATAGAAATATATGTTAGTAGGACACAGGTTTCTGTGGAAATGCAAAACATTAGCCCCACCTATAGATAATGAAAATGTAGAATAGATTTTCTTTGCACACAAGAGTGTGCATCACATCACATGAGCGTAAATAAGAATGAGCCAAAGAGAAGAGTTTTGGCCTATAAGAAAGTAAGAAACTGCCATTTTCACAAACTGGCTGTTAGTTCGGCTAATTGCTAAAACGAGTACTGTATTGTGACTTTGTCACTTTGATAAGTCAATTGGAAATTTCTGTGGATATAAATGAAAGTAGAATTTAGATGACGTTGTCCTGCTAGCTAGTTATGAGTCTGATAAAAGTTTACTTCCTATTTTTTTTTTTCTTTAACTTCAGTCGTTAACAATTATGTTTGATTCATCTTGTATAAAACTAGTATTGGTTCAAATCAAATATTTTGGATCAGATAATTTCCACCGTGTTTGACACTCTCCAATAATTTTTATAATTTTCTAGATGTGATTAGGCTCAAAAGAATATGCTTTATTATTTTTTTGGATCATTTAAATACACAATCCTAAGTCTTGGTTGAATTAATAATTATAAGCCTAATTATTGTTTCTCAAATAAACTATATATTATATAAGTTTACAAACAAAACCATTTTTCAACTAAAATTATGCATCTAAATGAATTGTTTTTGATTCTCAAAAAAAAAAATGAATTGTATTTTTTTTAGTAAGATTTACTCATGCTGTTCCCTTTTTCCTTTTTTATTTATTTATAATAATTATTTGATTTTTTTTTTTTTTTTTTTTTGTGTGGAAATGCTAGTAGTTTTATTTTTACCTATCCATGTAAAGCGTGCATAGAATTGTGTATCTGTTTGTAACATTAATTAATATATTTTTGCAAATTATATTAGTATAATTTTTTATTCCCATATCAAAGCAAATCAAGAAAGACGACAATGGAAAGAAAATGATCCAAGAATTAGGCACCAATAGGTCTAGGCGTCCAGCCCACATCCAATTAGACAAGTTTGGAAGGTTGTGGTATTTGTAAACCACGTGAACTTGAGAAAGACTTCTAGATCAACATGCCATTGATCAAAAAGCTGTCCTAGCTAGTTCATTAGTAATTGCGAGCACCAAGAAATAGGCATCAATATCTAAGGATTTCTCGCTAAATGCTGGAGTCTCACATGTAATTGCCTCTTTCTTCAAATCAAAGATTTTGGATCAGATACTTTTCCACCGTGTTCGACACTTCGCGGTATATTTTTTGCCCTGTTTGCTACGTTGCCTTTTCCACCGTGTTTGATACTCTCCAATAATTTTTATTTTTTTTCTTTGTTGTCAAAATTTCGAGTGATGTTACAGGTTTACAGTTTTTTTTTTTTTTTTTTTTTTTTTTTTTTTTTTGGAGAAAGAAGGTTTACAGCTACCTCAACGTGTCACCAATGTATAGCTTGTTTTAACTGCTGCTGTTTTTGCTATGATTGAATGAAGGTTCTGATTTCAAAAAAAAAAGCTATATATTAGTATTAGCCTATGACTGGGGACAAATTCACTATATACGATCGTATCCAAATTGTTGTTGAGATTTCATCTGGATTTAACCGCACTCGTTAGGTTCAATTGGATGTTACAAGTGTGAACATCACATGCGCATAAATAAGAATGACCCAGAAGAGAACACTTTTAGCATATTAAAGAAACGGTCATTTTTAACAATGGCCTGATTGTCAATTCTGCTAAAACATGTTTTCCATTTTTTCTCCTTTGAATGAAGCAGTTAACACACCGAGCGTCCAGCCCACATTTTTTAATTTTAATTAAGATAATTTTGAAAGGTTGTGTTGTGGTACCTGTTAGGAACCCATGAGATTCCATGAGAATAACTCAGCCTTAAAAACCAACTTGTAAGAGGAGAGTGCCTAAAAACTTATAAACACATGGTTTCTTTTTTCTTTCTTTTTTTAATAATTATTTTATTTTTATTTATTTGAATATTAGCAGTTTTATTTCTACCTATTCATGTAAAGTGTGCATAGAATCATGTATCCTTTTGTAACATCTATTAGAATAGTTTTGCTAATTATACCATTAAGCCATGCATCGCACAGTAATAATACTAACATACAATAATATTTTAGAGATTAGCTATGGGAAAGAAAATCAAGAAAGACGACAATGGAAAGAAATTGGTCCAAGAATTAGGCACCAATGGCAATAGGTCTAGGCGTCCAGCACACATCCAATTAGATAAGTTTTGGAAAGTTCAAAATTTTCTATAATATGGGCTAAAACAATAGTTAGGCTCTTAAAATTTAATACTTGGCTCCTCCAAAATATATTGGGTGCCCCTCTCCCCCCAAAAAATAATCTTTTGACAAGTATGGATTGGGATTCGTGAAATAAATTGGTGAGTTGGTCTAAATATCTCTCTAGATATCTATATTCGAAATATTAAGAGTTTATTTGAAAACAACTTATTTAACTTAATGAAAATTTTTTGCTAAAAATATTGTAGATAAAACTAAAATGTAGTTGAAATAATATAGTGAGATTTATAAATAGTACTAAAAAGTGTAATTGGATCCATGAATAATAGCAAAAATAAATATGTTAAATAGTAAAAAAAAAAATTGGATTTTTAAGTCAATGTCAAACACAACCTAAGTTTGAGTACTATGCGATAGTGGATCCTCCAAAATAAATTTTGATAATCAAGATCAACAGGATTGGTAACTCTATGGGAGTCTAGAGGCTGTGAAACATCGAGCATTTAAATAGGAGGATAGCTAGTATCGAATGAAATGGATCAGAAACATTGTAGAGAGTAGCTCTATTAAGTGTGAAACTTTTAATACAACATAGAAACATTTCAAGCATAGGAAGATATGTGTGATGCCCCCAATTTGATTGATTGTGTGATGCGTATAGGTGTGTGATGAGTCCCACATCGGGTATTTACTGGGTAGATCTTGACTTTATTAACAACTACAAGGAGTCTTAATTGTGACTAGTCCTTTTGAGGTATAGCACAGATATGGCTAGCACTTTCTCTTAAGTCATTACAATATGCATTATAAAGCAATGGAGGGATCATACGTACCGGATATACCGTATTGCCTTAGACTAGTTGAAGAAGTTACAAGTCCCAATAATGATGATTGCCATGCTTGCTTTCTAACACGGACACGGACTAGGAAAGCTTCCTTGTGAATTAATTGTCTGGGAGAAGTCATAGATAATTATATTAGTTGTGAATAGTAGAATTTTCTAAACCTTTATTTTGAACAAAATTACTTATTTTCATTCTTTTTTAATCATTTTCAAGTCATATTTTCTTTTAAGCCAATCATAGACCTTTAATAAGCAAAATAAATATTTTTAATTTTTGCTCAAAAAAAATATTTTTAATTTTTATTTAATTATTATATGCATCACAGAGGTTATCAACTAGTTAGATAAGTTTGGAAGGATCTCTCAAAAAAAAAAAAGATAAGTTTGGAAGGTTGTGATATTGTAAACCACGTGCACTTGAGAAAGACTCCTAAATCAACATGTCGTTGATCAAAAAACTGTCCTAGTTCAGTAAGAATTGTGAGCACGTGGCAATAGCTAAGGATTTCTCACTAAATGCTGGAGTCTCACATGTAAATGCCTCTTTCTTCAAATCAAATATTTTGGATCAGATTATTTTCCACCGTGTTAAACACTTCGCGATTTATTTTCTAACCTGTTTACCACGTTGCCTTGCCTTTTCCACATTGGAAGAAGTGTGAAGCATGATAATTTTCCACCGGGTTTGACACTCTCCAATATATAAATATATATGTGTTGTCACTTTGCTTTTTGGCTTTTCCACTTTGAAAATTAAATGTACCGACCAAGATGATTTTTTACACCGTGGCTTGACAAGATGTTTCCGGTTTACACCGGGTTATGTTACCGGTTTAAGGCTGCCTCATTGTGTCACGACACCAATGTATAGCTTGTATTAACTGTTGCTGTTTTTGCAATGATTGAATGAAGGTTCTGATTTAAAAGACAAAGCTATTACTGGGGACAAATTCACTAATATGGTCATACCCAAATTCACCAACAAAGCTATTCCAAACATGCTTTTATTACACGTCATCTCTTCTTAAAACTAAATGGTTCATAAAGATATTTTATTAAAAATAACTAAACATTTACTATTAAGTCCTTTCAATCTCTTTCTTTCTCTCTCTCTCTCTCTCTCTCTCTCTCTCTATATATATATATATATATATATGGACAAAACTTATGTACAGTACTTTAGGTGCTGTTCTTTAGATTTTCCTTTTAAAATTCTGCCATATGGCTACTTAACTTAAAAAATATACTTTTATCCGTGAGAAAAAAACTACATGCAGAATTTTAAGAAAAGAACCTAAGGAACAACACTTAAATACTGTACCTAAGTCTTGCTCTATATATGTGTGTGTGTGCGCGCGCGTGTGTCAAAATTTATCCCATTTAATTATAATTCTCTGTTCACATATAATACATATACAATTTAATCAAAATTTTATGTATAATATTTATGTAATTCATTTTAACATTTGTTACAGTTTCTCCAAGCATATTACAATGAAAAATGTAATCTAATTATATAATTATTACATTACATTACATTATATATATATATATATATATAAATGTTGTGGAAGTTTGAAGAAAGCACACACAATGCTCTCTTTGATGGAACAGAAACTAAGCTGTTAGTTTTTTGTAGTAAACCTCAAATCCATGAGGGGTTCCTTGAATCCACTAGAGAAAATGTTTGACAAAAGTCAGTATTTCATTGATAATAATCTGATTGTCTTTGAAGGCTACAAAGCATATAAATACTGATGAAATAAAACCCTAGGACGATTAGGAAACTATTTGAAACCCTAATTTGCACTAATTACGAAATTATGTGGCAAAATACCAAATTTTACAAAATTGGTAAAATTGAGTTAAATGCAAAATCATAAACTACTGATTAAAAGGATCGTCCCAAAACAAGCGGGACCTTATTTTGACTTTTGAGTAAAAAGTTATTAAAGAAATAAAATGACTAAAAATGGAAAAAATCACTGTTCTTGGGGACTAAACAAAGGAATAGGCCAAAATCATTTATTGGTTGTTAGACTATTTTTAGAACTCAAAAGTAGAAAAAAGTTTTGTACATCGGATGGAAAATGATATTTGGGTATTATTCAAAGTAGTAAAATTGAACTAATTTTCTCAATAGATTTTTTTTTTTCTTTTTGTTATTTGAGGATTTAGAATTTGGTATAGTTGGGACATAATCCAACCTTATAAATGTATAATAGTCATTGTTGTGGTTTATATAGTTTTTTTTACAATTTTCTTAGTATAAATATTTCTCACTTTTTTTTAATACCCATTTGTGATATCATGGTACATTGACAAGATATGCTAACCTCTATAACTTTTCATCTAATAATCTAATTTTTTTTTTTTTTTTAAATATCTTAAATTTCTTGATATTGCAATTGACAATGCAAAAATTTACCAAATCTCTATTTTCAAAATGATAAAAGATTAAAATTTGTTTTAAGTTTTAAAACTTGCATTTCTTAATTTGAGGTGGAATGTTTAAGGATTGCTTTATTTGACAAGATATGGAAGTAAGATAGGCTTATTAAACCAAATATAAAAATTAATGAGTAAAACTGTGCAAAGCACGAGTCAACAACTAGTATGGTATAAATTAGGAGACTCAATTTATGTGAGTAGCTTTTGGTATACACTGGTGGGTATGGTCAATAAATTTGAGAACATATGGTCGGAAAAGAAGAGATTCCCCGAATTAGATCACCATGATGCTTTACAATTTAAGCGCTATGAAGTTTGATCTTGAACTATTCCTCAATATCTTTGAACCCAATAATGAGGATTCTTGATTTAATGTCGTGGGCTGGTGGTTTGATCTTAATATAAATCAAACGGAAGTTAAAGGGACAATTGCTACTTCAATTTGACAGAGTAGGAATGACTTTAATTTGAATGAGAAAGAGTTTTTTTGGGAATTTAGAGACAACACTCTGTTTTGACAGAGTTAATATGTTGTTTATAAGTGTTTGTGATTTTCCCATATGATGAGCTTCTATTTATTGGCGACCAAGGGTACTTGATTTGGAATCTTAGACATTGTGTTCAATTGGCACCCTCTAGTGTTTCCAACAACTGGCACCTTCTAGTGCTTCTAACAAAGACATTCAATGTTCAAATTCCTCCTCTCCCAACCGAATTATTTAAAAAAAAAAAGAAGGAATTTCCATTAAAAATTTAATGAGATTTAATTATGAGTTGTGAATTTTAATTTGATATTACTTTTGATTAAAACTAGTCAATGTGCCATGCAATGTGCATGTATGCTATTAGTATATTTTGAATTTTTTTTTTTTTATGAATATTTTGAAAATTGAGAACCATTGACAATGGAGATAACTTAGATTCAGAACTTTGCACTTAGTTTATTAGCAGCTAGAGTCATTTTTTTTTCTTTGTTTTCCGTTGTTATTTGTATATTCTATAAAAATTCCTTTTAAGTGAGGAGTTTTCCAACCCCTGCCCTAATCCATGAAATTAGATTTTACTCCGAACCATAATTTCATCTCTTGCCATTACTTTGGTTTACTTGCATTCAAAATTTAAAGAGGCCAAACATAATAAATTTGATTTCTGCTCAAACATCTTGTTTTTGGATTTCTAGGGTTTTGCGAGGAATATTATGTTATATTAATGGGAAAACCATTGCTGATAAATACATGAAATAAATTGGCGAGTTGGTCGAAACATCTCTCTGGGTATCTATATTCGAACTATTAAGTTTGAATAGTATGAGATAGTGTTGATCCTCCAAAATCAAGTTTGATAATCAAGAGCCAAAGGATTGGTAACTTTATGGGAGTCTAGAGGCTGTGAAACATCGCGCAATTAAATTGGAAGATAGCTAGTATGGAATGAAATGCAGTAATATTTTAGAGAGTAGCTCTATTAAGTGTGAAACTTTTAGCACTGCCTACAAACATTTCTAGTATAGGAAGATAGATGTATTATAAAGCAAATGAGGGATCATACGTACCGGACAGACAGCATTGGCTTGGACTAGTTGACGAAGTTACAAGTCCCAACACTGATGATGGCCATGTTTGCTAACTCGTGAATTGTCCAGGAAAAGCTAAGGGACATTACAATATATAAAGAAGAAAAACAAGCTTCCTTGTGAATTGTCCAGGAAAAGCTAAGGAACATTACAATATATAAAGAAGAAAAGTGTACTATTGAGTTGGTGCGGAATTGAAAGTCAAATTAGAATTGATAGCAAGGAATTGGAAGTAAAATTTCTAGATGCAGTAAGTGCGCGCGATAGGTAACGATCCATTTCTTGAGGAATAATTTCCAGGAAAGATGTTTTATTTATTTTTCAAAATTATGAAAGAGGTGTTAGTTCACAGGTTTATTTACAATGACCTATTGTGTCAAGGCAACAAAGGTTGGTATACTGTTGGTCCCAAGTCCAGAAAAAAGAGAAGGATTGCAATAAATTAATGGATAATTTGAAATTTAGTACTTTATTATAAATGAAACATTTAGAACTACAAGTTGGGGTGTTGTAGACACTCTATTTCTAATTTCACAACCATGAAATTAAAACTATCATTCTTGCACAAAATTGTACTTGAGGACAAAATTATCATTTTATAAGTCCCAACACAGATGATGATCATGCTTGCTAACTAGGACTAGGAGAGCTTCCTTATGAATTTTCCACGAGAAGCTAAATTAAGAACATTACAATTTTTTGAGAAAAAAAGAACAATACAATTTAGAGAAAAATAAAAAGTGTACTATCAAAGCTGGGATAGTTCCTGTAATTTTGTCTACTTCAAGACCCAAGTACACGATACACCAACTTAGGCCAAAATGGGGTTTTACCCCTTTCTTACAAAATTTCCAACAAAATGCCTCATGTCTGAAACTATTTAAGAATATGTCCCTGTTTTGAAACTCGATTTTTAGAAAATTGAGTTTCAAATGTAAAACTTGATTTTTGGACAATCGAGTTATAGTGAAGTTGTACTTAGATAATTTTTTTTTTTGGAACTTGAGTTCCATGAACTCAAATTCCATTCAAAGAACTCGAGTTCATGGAACTCAAGTTCCACTTGAATTTTTTCAAGGAACTCGAGTTCCAGAATTTTTTATTTTTTTTTTATTTTTTATTTTTTTTTTAATTTTCAATTCGCTATAACTCGATTGTACAAAAATCGAGTTTCAAAATAAGGGCATTTCCCTAAATAGTTTCATATAAGGGGCACTTTACTGGAAAGTTTTTGTGAAAGGGGTAAATGCCCATTTTAGCCCACCAACTTAGTTTGATTGGAATTGAAAATCAAATTAGAAATTTAGGACTATTAATTTGTGAGAAAGGAATCGGAAGTCATATTCAGATACTAAAAAAGTGTGGCAGGCGACAACCCATTTTTTGAGGAATAATTTCTTCTTTGAAGTCAAATTCAGTTTGAGTGTTGTAGACACTCCATTTCCATGTTCAGAAAAAAATCGCATTTATGAACAAAATTGTACTCAAGGACGAAATTTTCATTTACATGTTCTGAAAATTCCAAAGCTAACATAAGATTAAGATTCGTATCATAATAGTTCATCATGAAATTTGAAGGCATGATAGTCTTTTCTAAGTGAAATTCATGGTTTTGATAGAGATAATTCAAACGAACAAGTTTTATTGACTATAGGATGGTCTTAAGATATGCATGCATGGGATTAGATTTAGTTAGTTTGATTGGTACTTAAAAAAGATTGATTAAAGGTCAACTATAGACATAATTCTCATTGGTTTAAATGGCAAATATGCAAGCGTGTGATAATCTTAGAAGATATTGTGGAAATTTTGAATGGTTAAAAATAGTTATTTCTCTCTCAAAGAATAGACAAGTATTTCGATTATTTAAGTAAATTATTCATAATCAGGTTTAAAGATTCCGAAAAATTGGATCAAATATTTTGGATCAAAATAATTTTCCACAGTGTTTGACACTCTCCAATAATTTTAATTATTTTGCTAGATGTGATTAGGCTCAAAAGAATATGCTTTATTATTATTATTTTTTTGGATCTTTTTTTTTTTTTTTTTGAGAAACTTTTGGATCATTTATATGCACCACCTTAAGTCTTGGTTGAATTAATAATTAGAAGCCTAATTATTGTTTCTCAAATAAACTATATATTATATAAGTTTATAAAAAAAACCATTTTTGCAACAAAAATTATTCATCTTTTTTAGTAGGATTTATTCATGTTGTTCCCTTTTTTTTAATTATTTTTATTTTTAAAATATTAGCAGTTTTATTTATACTTATTCATGTAATGCGTGAATAGAATTGTGTATTTGTTTGTAACATTAATTAATATATTTTTGCTAATTAGTAGTATAATTTTTATTCACATTGATTTTTTCATTAAATCATGAGTACAATAATATTTTAGAGATTAGTAATGGAAAAGCAAATTAAGAAAGACGACAATGGAAAGAAAATGATCCAAGAATTAGTCACCAATAGGTCTAGGCGTCCAGCCCACATCCAATTAGATAAGTTTGGAAAGTTGTGGTATTGTAAACCACGTGAACTTGAGAAAGACACCTAAATCAGTATGTCAATTGATCAAAAAAGCTGTCCTAGTTCGTTAGGAATGGCGTGGATGTTGGGTTCAAGAAATAGGCAGCAATATCTAAGGTCTCGCTAAATGCTGGAGTCTCACATTAAAAATTTAAAATGCCACTTTCTTCAATTCAAATCAAATATTTTGGATCAGATAATTTTCAAACCGTGTTAGACACTTCGCGATATATTTTCTGCCCTGTTTACCACGTTGCCTTGCCTTTTCCACATTGGAAGAACTTTGAAGCATGATCATTTTCCACCGTGTTTGACACTGCAATATATATGTGTGTGTGTTGTCACTTTGCTTTTTGGTTTTTTCCACATTGACAAAGTTCCGACCAAGATGATTTTTTACACCGTGTTTGACAAGATATTGAAATTTCCGGGTGATGGTACAGGTTTACAGCTACCTCAATGTATAGCTTGTATTAACTGTTGCTTTTTTTGCTATGATTGAATGAAGGTTCTGATTTCAAAAACAAAGCAATTACTGGGGACAAATTCACTAATATGGTCAGACCCCAATTGTTGTTGAGATTTCATCTTAACTCAAGATCAGCTCAACTAGAACCATTGCCAAATCTAGGTATGGCTAAGAATAAACAAGATTCATATATGATTGAATTTATGCACTTCTTTGATTTAGGATAAAGTTTTGATATCTTTTCAAATGAGAATATGAACATAAGCAGGGTATCTGATTATCCTCATCAAAGAGTTAAAAATAAAAATAAAAAAGAACTTTTTCCCTTGTCTATACTTCTTCGGTGCCTTTCCTATCAAGTAAGAGTGTGCATGGGTCGGGTTGGGTCGGGTTAAGGGGATCTTTTTACCCAACCCACCATGGTGGGTCAAAAGAAATTCAACCCAACCCAACCCATCACATAAGTCCAACCTAACCCAACCCAACCCAACCCACAAGGGTTAGGTTGAACCCTTGGGTTGGACAAATTTATTATTATTATTATTATTAAATTGAGTAAAAAAAATATAAATATAAATAAATTAAAAAACCCAAAGACTAGTACCAATGTGACTCCTTAAAGGCAAATAACACTAATGACTAAACAACAATAGTAATTTACTAGGGTTTGTGTGAACTAATTGGCTTTTATATAGGATAGGAAGAGCTACTTATTTTAAAAAATTTATTAATTATATAATATATTTTAAATATATATATATTAAATATATGGGTGGGTCGGGTTGAGTTTGGCGGGTTTGGAATTTTATGACCCAAACCCAACCCGACCCACTATCAAAAAAAATTTTGTAATCCAACCCAACTCACCAAACCCTAAAAACCAACTCAACCCGACGGGTTGGGTTGGGTCGAGTCGGTTTTGGCAAGTTGGTGGGTTGGCTACACACCCCTATTGTCAAGTGCAGCTTTTGGCGATCAATTAAGAACGTAACAAGCATTATACATTGCCTTAGTTTAGAGGACTTTAGAAAGCTCAACATTCAGTCTTATACATTTAGCTATCTCACTAATTGTTCTATTAATTCTCTTATCCATCCTACTCTGTAGAGGTGTTCTTTGTGCTGTAAAGTACCTCTTGATACCATGCTTTTCATAAAACTTCAAAAACTCACCATCCTTGAACTCAATGACATTCTTAGATTTAAGGCACTTGATCTTCCAAACTGGCTTTCCACTTCAGCTTTCTTCTTGAAGTAAACTCACTATTTTAGAATTTTTATCTATTAAACTCATAAAATACATAACTTACATCCATTATTTTTGTGGGTGAACTTACATCCACAATAAAAATTCTCCATGGTGAACTAGTATCATAATTAATTCATTACTCTTATTTTTTGGTAAGTCTAGAATTCATTACTCCAACTTGTCTGGACTGGTGTTTTGTGTTATGACTTTCACATTTATCTTAATATACTTGAGAATGAAAACGGGTACACTGTGATTCTGAGAATTCCTAATGGAAGGACATAAGGTTGTGTTTGGAAACTTGGATTTGGATTTGGATTTGGATTTGGATTTGAAATTAATAGATTTGAAATCAAGGGATATCAAATCCATTTATTTTAGGAGTTATTTCAAATTCAAGCATTTTAAAAGTTTAAAATCCTTTGTGGATTTGTTAGATCCAAATCCTTGACAGTTTTTATACTTCCCAAAAAAGTGATTTGGATTTTAATCAGCAAAATCTAAATCTAAATGCCCAAATTATGTCATTTAAACACACCATTAAGTTTTTGACGAAGAATGGGAATGTAATGTTGAAAGAAGGGACAATGGACTATTTACAAATCCATTCATTACATGTTTATCACACAATTATGTAGGAGCCCAGTACTTCTTTTTCTCATTATTGAATTCATTTGTAAGTAAACCCAGCCCAGCCCAAGAGGAACCCAACCGATCAAAACATAATAAATAAAAAATAAAAAAGTTGTTTTCAGCCCAGTCCAATAGAACGGCCCAAATTGCCTCAGCTAACCACAACAACGCCCTAAAAGTGAAACAAAATCGGCCAGCCAGAACTAACCCACCGCCGTAGTAGGGCAAGGTCAAGGATTGATAAGTCTATATGAGACTACAGAGGGTGTGAGAGATTGAGGATTTAAACCAAAATATAGTTATTATTGGTTTGCTCTACAAACACGGTAATATTTTAGTGATTAGTTTGCTATATTAAGTACAAAATCAAATTAAGAAAAGAAAATGGGACAGGAATAGGTCCCGTAAAATTGCTAATAATTGCCCACGGAAATATCTAAGTTACTAGAGTTGGTGGTGGTGGTGGGCTTTCATTTTTCAAGCAGCCGATATTGACTGACGAAGAAATAGTGTATGAAACTTATATTGAACTGATGCTAATAACACCCTAGCACATATTTATAAACAATAAACCATATTTCCAGCCTAATCACTTTTAGTCTTAAACTGACACTTAGTTCAATGTACATGATAAACCAAATTCCATATAGCATGTATAAGCAACTAAAATACATAATTTTACAAGAAATTTCACATGAATATTAAGAATATAAAAAACGTACAAGTTAATAATTAGGTTTTGAAAATATGTAGCTATGTTAATTTTTTGAAAGAGAACTGTAGCCAAATTTTGTCAAAATAAGAAACACAATTAAGGAAAGAAAATGACAGGATTAGTTACCATGAAACTGTAAAATGTGAATACCTGCCCACAAACATTTCTAAGTCAAGAGGTTTTGATTGACAAAGAAATAGTGTATGAACAAAAATAATCAATTTATTGTTAATAACAATCAATGTAAGATAGTAATCTAAATTCATAAATTTTAAACATCTAATTTAGTTCCTTCAAATAAATTAAGAAAATAAATCAATTTAAAATATTAAAAGTATAGTAATATATTGTGTATACGCGTCTCACCATTTCAATTGCTTTAAAAATATATATGAAAATTAAAGTTTTTTTCCTTTATTCTTCAAAGTATTTAAAATTTTGGATCTATGGCAAAAAGACATCATTTGTAATTGTAAAAAATTCAAAAAATGGTAGAGAAAAAAAAAAACATAAAGGGTTTTTCTACCCTATTAGTATAAGAACATAAGTAGTTTAGTTTATTATTATTATTATTATTATTGTTTGTAAATTATAGGACCCACTAATTTAAGCCTTGTGGTTGAAGTTTACTAAGAAAGTTAAAAAAAAATAAAAAAATAAAAAAAAAAGAAGAAGAAGAAGATTAGTTAGAAAAAGTGTAATGAGTCTGTGAGTGATGATAAAAGTAAATTTTGGATAAGGCAAAAAAAGCATAGGACAAGATTGGTATGATATAGACTTTAGAGTGTAAAGACTACGCAGTAACTTTCTTTTTTCTTTCTTTTTTCCTCCTTTTTGATGCCAGGTTTCACCGTTCCCAAGTCTGGAGTGTTTCGTTTTTCTGTCATTATTCCAAGTGTGGATTGTGGAGTATTTTGTTATTTATGTCAGGGAAGATTTGCTTAACGGTAGTATGTATATGAAATTTTTGGTGCAGTCAAGGGAGGTAGTTGTCCCCTTTTGCCCCCCCTTGCTCTGCCCTTGGATTCAAGATTAAGAAATACTCAGTTTAATTGTGAAATTTGCTCTCTCTCTGTCTCTCTTTATATATTTTTTTTTACAAAATTATGCCAACATGTTATATAATGTGGATACCCCATTCAACTTATAGTTGTAAACTTTATTCTTGCAGAAGTGAGTCTAACTGCCACAGCGAGGATTCAATTTTGCTCTCTTCAGAATGGAGTGAAGGAAATTCTCCATTCTCTTTCACATTAGGAAGCTCAACATATAGGGCATTATGAATACTTTAATTGCATGTTTTCACAAGAATCACAACACTTTTTAAATTACAGTTTTCATATCAATTTGAACACCAATACTTAAACATTTGCTTGTAAGCTGCCACAACCAAATAATGGGAAAATAAGCAATTCCCACCCAAAAAAAAAAAAAAAAAAAACATTTTATTTTTTGGAATAGAAAAAATGTTTAATTGAAATCAAAACAGAACAAAGATAGAAAAATGTTAGGACTACAACTTTTGTCACAACTTACTCAGAGTTGTGGCGAAAGTTGTGGTTCTATCATTACTTGAAATAGAGAAATGCAAAAGACATAACTTCCACCACAACTTTTGTCACATCTTGCTCACGTGGCAAGTTGTGAGGCGTGGAGTAAAAGTGAAAGATCCATAACTCCACCACTCACAACTTGTCACGTGAGTAAGTTGTAAAAAAAGGAACACCCTTGGCAAATAACAGCCATATTTTAAAAATTTCGTTAGTTGCCCAGTTTGAGAAGAATCTGTAAAAATAACATCTCAAGTTTTTAAAACTCGAGATTCATTTAGAACTCGAGTTTTAAAAACTCGAGTTCGGTGTTTTTCTGCCCGCCCTACGTGGACAAAATTGCCACGTGTGCCACATAGAAATCGAGTTTATAAGACTCGAAATCCACTGCTTAAAACTTCTACAGCACCCTTTCAAACGGCTCATTTCAAAATCATAAAATTTGAAACACTCACTCACTTGAACACCATTTCGTTCCGCCTCTCAAACTCACTCACTCACTCACTCACTCACTCGTTCACTCTCAAGCAATCGTACCCCAGTACACTAGCAAATTCGTAGCCCAGTGCTAAAGCAATCGTTCATTGTCAACGCCATTGCCGTTCGTAGCCCACCGCGCCGAAGGTACTCTCTATTTCTTCTCAATACTTTGTCGTTTTTGCTTCTTAGATTCCTCTGTCTGTCTCTCTCTTTCTCCAATTTCAGATTTTGGAATTTCATGATGTGACCTAGGTTTTTCGTTTTTCAATTTCGGAGCTGTTTGGGTTTTTTTTTTTTTGTGTGTGTGTTTTTTTTTTTTTTTTTTTTGTGTTCTGAGAATATGGTTATGTTTTGGCAATGACATTAGTTTTTATGTGATTGTTAGAGTTGAAAAAAAAAAATTTTATGTGGCATTTCAAGGAAACCCAAGTACCCATTTTTGGATTTGATTCAAAGATGGCATTTTGGAACTTTGATTCACTTTTTGAGGCAAATAGTTTGCTGAAATATTGTTTACTAAGCTTATTGTGTGTGGATTACTTTGCTGAAATACGTTGCTAGTTTTTTCCTATTTATGGTTTTGTATGGGTTTTGCTAGTTTGGGTTTGTAATGCTTTTGTTTGGTTTGGTTGCTTTAGAGACTTGGGAAAACAATAGACATTGAACAGTTTCCTTATTAGAGCTTCGGGTTCAGTGTGGTTTGATGGGAGTGACCCTTTGTTGAGCTAAACTGGTAGGGCTGGTTTTGATGGGGTCAGTGAGGCTGGTTTCAGTTAGACCCCAAACTATTTTGTTATATGATAGTCATATTATGGCTGCTTATTGTGAATTACGGAGCATTGTATTTGGTGAATGGATAATGATGTTTGCCATTTAAGCGTGAATGAATTGGGGATGCTGTGATCAATGGCATAGCAAGGTTGGAAATAAGATAAGGGAAGTGAACTTGATAGTGAAGTTATGGTGAGTGGAGTAAGTTAGGCTTGTTTTCAGAGTCGTGATGAGTGAGGTAGTGTCTCATGTAATGGGTGTATGCAAATGCGACCTCTCTTTGACATACATGTTAGGTCTAAAGATGTGGGCCGCATGAATATGTGTGAAAGGAGCATTGATAGTGCAGGGAATTAGATGGTCTGACATTTTGTTTATTTCGGTAGGACAAGATGGTGTAGAGTATGAACTGAATGGGTATTGAGGCGTTTGATATGGTCAACTAATAAGCTGTATGAAAAGAGTGTAGTTGCACACATTTATGTTAATTGTTGCGTAAAGGGTTCTCGAGCTGCATATTACATTGTGTGGAAATTGACAAATATAAGAAAAGTGAAAATAAACTTAGATTGCCATTTTGGTTGATGCTTTTCAATTATTTTCTTCTTCTCCTCGGGCATTTTAATTGCATGAAATATTTAAATAATGCTTGTTATGAAAGGCATAGTCATCGATTTATGCATGTGTAATTATTCTATATACCTTCGTCCTAAAACTTTTAAGGTTGACTATGGATCTTCAACAAACAAAGTGAGGTCGGCCTTATTTATTCTTCTACACCATTCTATTATAACCAAAACCATACTCTTTGTTGCTTAGTAAAAATGTCCATCTTTGTTACTTCTAGTGTTATTTTAAGTTGTCCCTACCTTTTTTTGTTCCATGTACTTGAATCAAAATTATTCTTCTTCATTGGTGCATTAATTCCTCTTTGCACATGACCAAACTATCTCTAGGGACATGTAAGTTTGGTTTGTTTCACTGTAAGCCCACTCATTAATCTGTTGCCATCTCCCCTTGTTCATAAGATGTAAATTTTGATAGGTTTTGTATCTCAGTTGTAGTACGTGCAGTGTTGTTAAATATGTGTTTAAACATGCTTAAAGCTCAAAACCCCAGGTCTAAGCTTTTTTGCTTGGTTGAAGAGAAGCTTATTTAATGAATCATGCTTCAAGCACACTTTCTGGTGGTTTTCAAGGAAGCACAAAAGCATGTCAAGGATTTTTTTTTTTTTAAATAAATTTTTACTAACAAATATTTGAATCATTAAAATTAAATGCTAAACCTTGAAGGCAATGACATGGACCTTTGATTTAGTATATAAACACTGTTCTTAAGGTGCTTTACAGCACAAATAATTTTTCGTTTACATATCCAAAGTATCGAACAAGGACAATTTACGAGTTTTGTACTTTTTGGTCTTTGCCTTGTGGATATATTTTGATTGATCGATATACTTTATTCTGATCATAGCTATCATAGAATTAAACTTTATATGACTAAATTCTTTTTATGTTGTCCATTTATTGATTTATTTTTTCAAATCTACTATAAAAAGTTAAGAAATAGAAATAACTTGATGTAAAATTTGGGCTTACAAATCTTGTGCAATAGCACTATCCATTCGAGCAAATACAGAAAATTTATTACTTTTTTGAGTTTATAAACCTTTTTTTATATATTATACGTTATGAATCTTTTTATTAGAGGTTATTATATCTAAAAATGTGCGCCTTCCTTCAATTAGCTGCATGCTTGCTTGTGTCTAGTCTCTAAGAGGCATGTGTATTCAAGTGCACCTGGCACCTCTACCAACACCAAGTACATGCTGAATAAGGAATACATGAGTATTTAAGAGTATATTTTCTGAGTTTTTCTTTCTCAAACTTATTAATTGATTGCTTTACTTTTAGCATTTAATTGTGATGTACATCTAATATACATTCTGTGTACTTGGTGATTCCCTATTTCTAATAGAACTTATTACTTATATGTTAAAAAGAGGTGTATCTTTTCTATTTGCAGTATGGAGCCTCAGATTGATGACGAGCCACAGATCTTGAAGCTTGGTCTTAGTATTGGGTCATTGTTGACGCGACAACGACATCATCGATCAGAGGACATTTGGAATGGCGAGGTGAAATATCTAGTTCTAACAACTGCTTTAATTTTTACGTTATCTTTGACTTTTAGTTAGCAAGTTCTTTCAAAGTTGTATTTATAGTTCTAACAACTGCTATATTTTTTATTGATTTTGCAGGACCCGGGCCCACTTACGTGCCGTGGTCGCACTAAGGAGATGGCAAACGTTCAAATGCGAGATAATCGGGTCATTGATATTATCAGGTTGCTACGGCTTGAAGGATTGTTTAGAGCCCCTTCCAGAGAGATAGATAATTGCCTTATAACGGCCCTAGTTGAGTGATGGCGGCCGGAGACTCATACGTTCCATCTTCCACACGGTGAGATGTCAATCACCCTACAAGATGTGGAGGTGATTTTTGGACTTCCTATAGACGGTGAGGTCTTGGTTGGGCCGACTGCTGTGGTAGAGGGAACTTGGAGCACTGTTTGCATGGAGTTTCTTGGTTTTACTCCGGCGAATGACAACAAGACTTTGGTGGGGTAAAGAATTCTCATTAACCGCCTTGTTGAGGCCATTGCAGCGCCACTGCCTGATGACGCAACGGAAATTCAGATACACAAGTATGCCCGGTGCTATATTTTAGCGCTACTAGGGGATAAGCTTTTTATGGACAAGTTGGGAGATAGGGTGCATTTGATGTTTTTGGAGCAACTGCGGAACCTTCATGATCCGCCACAGTATAGCTGGGGTAGTGGTTGCCTGGCCTGGCTGTACAGAGAGTTGTGTCGGGTAAGAGAGAAAGGGGCATCGCAGATTGGTGGGGCGTGCACCTTGGTCCAGTATTGGGCATGGGCAAGGTTGCCCTTCTTATGCCCGAGGATAGATCCCCCACCTGGATGTGATTATGGCCCGTGGCCATATGCTCCACTTGCCTTTAAGTAAGTATTTTTTTGATATTTAGTGTGTTATGGAATGTATTCTTCATAGTAATCAAGTAGCTACTTATCTTATGTTATTCGCTCGTAATTATAGGTGGGTGTGGGTGCCAGGCTCGAAGAGTAGGCCATCCAGGATGGCCTTGGTCTACTATCGTGAGCAATTAGTTACAATGAAGCCGAACCAGGTAATAATATTCAAATATTCTGTTCGGTTATGTTAATTTTCCTTAAGAATATGATTGTTTCATACTTTAACATATCTTCCGTTTTAATTTTTGTTTTTCCTTGTATCTATGTATTCTCCCTTGTTTCACGTTTTAAGATGCTATGATAATTGTCTTTTGTTTCTATTGTAGATTGTGTGGCAACCATACGAGGCACACTTCGTCCACCTTCTTGACTTCTGCGTTGCAGGGAGGGGTATGTGGACAGCAAGGGTGCCACTTGTGTGTTTTTGCATAGTAGAGACACACCACCCGGACTGTGTCCTTCGACAGTTTGGGTTGGCGCAAGGGGTGCCTGATCATGTTGTGTACGATGAAAGGCTGCATAGAATAGACTTGCGTGGGAAGGTGGAGAAGAATTGGAGGCATGAGCATGAATCGTATATCATTTCATGGAATAGCAGAGAACAACGACTTTGCCATGCACCTCTTTAGATTGGTGAAATGGACCGCGATCATGACTATTACCAATGGTACCATCCGGTCACTGTAAAGTATGTCGACCGCAACAGTGCTAGATTACATCAGATGGTAACGTGTTCTACTTCTATTTTATTGCTTGCGTTGTTTTTTATTTAGTACATGACTTATAATAAAAATTTCAGTTCTTAGTTTAGATGAGTATTTAAGTAGAGTAATAAGTACCATATTATGCATTCTATAATTGTTACATAAATGTGAAAAATTCTGATTGTACTGGTTCTTTCTCTGTTTCAGATTGAAAGTCATTTAGCGTTGTTGAATTGGCTTCCTTCAGGCAGCCGAGAACACAACCATGTTCGGCGCATCCTATATAGTGTGGCTGGGCTTGGTGGTGATCCTGTAGCCACTGGGACTGAATCAGCAACTACTATAGCCCCAAGCACAAGTGCAACACCCATAACTACACCGACCCGTGGTCGGCGTGATACAGCAAGCCCAAGCACGAGCACAGCTAGTGGCCGTGGTCGGCCTGCTACAGCAAGCCCAAGCCCAACTGCAGCTAGGGGTCATGGTTGGCCTGCTACAGCAAGCCCAAGCACAAGTGCAGCTAGGGGCCGTGGTCAGCCTGATACAGCAAGTCCAAGCACAAGTGCAGCTACGGGCCGTGGTCGACGTGCAACAACCCCTCAGGTTGCAAGTACTCATAAGATACGTGCACCCATCCTGCACGCATCTCCCCACCCCGAGGTCCCTCCACCCACCCCACCTTCACAGCCCAGTTTCGAGCTCGGTATGCATTCTCAGTTGAACCCTTCGTTGTACCCCGCGACGCCCTCATACCCACCCACCAGCTCTAGTGCACCCACTCCTGGCCCTTACACAGAGCATCATTACCCACCTACCTCAGACTCATCCGACCCTCTAAAACCTCCGGTTGGGACTAACAGTTCACAGCCAAATACTGATGTACCGGACGAGAATCCCCCTTCTCAGCCCTCACCCCCACGAGGTAGACCGCAACGTGCTAGAAGAGCACCCACTTGTGGGACAGGTGGACACAAAATAGGACACAAAGGCAGCTATATGGTACGATAACATTATTTACAATGTATAGGCATATTTTGCAATTCACTTTACTCTTATCATTACACCGAATATTGATTGTATGCATCTAATGTCTTTGCAGCACAATGACGAGCCTAAGGATGATGCCCCGCAGCCTCCTCCCCCGCCCAAACATTACACGAGGGTTAAAAAACGCAAAATTGGTGAACCTTCAAAAACATAGATGAAGAGGTAAATTTCTGATGAATCATTGGACAAAACTGTTCGTGGTCCAAATAATTATACAATAGCAAGATTCATCTTGTGTATTTTCTCAATATTAGAATGAACCTTGTCGGTCCTTTTTTATTTCTTGTTATATGAATGATCTAAATTATGCAATGTAGGCCTGTTGCTGAGCCCCATTCATGAAGGTGATGAGCTCATATGGAGTGGAAGTGTTGCAGTCCCAAGTGGATTTGGTTGTGAGTACAGTTATTATGTGGTGGATGGTGATAATCATAATCAATCAATTTTTTCTTAATCTTTAACATATAAAAAAAATGTTTTCTTATTCTTAACATGTGTGATGTTTACTTGAAAAAAAAAAATGTGATGTTTAGTTATTTTTGAAAATGAAACATAAGTAAAAATTTGATGAATTTGGATGCTTTAATTCATCTCGTTGTCAAATATTAGTGATGAATGTAATGTCAAACTTGTACTCTTGACTGCAGGGAAACGATGCAAGGTTGCTGATTACTACAAGAAACAAGAAAGGCTCCTTGAAGGGTTTACTGAGATGGAGGCTATGACTGCATCAGGTTTTGCTCCTGGAATTTTAACTGAGGTTGGTTGTTCCGCAAGGTTGTTTTAATGATTTTTTGGTTGTATAGTAAGAAGATTTTATTGAAAAGAAAAAGGGCGAAGCCTGAGTACACAGGAAGTTCTTTATGAATATGATTTTTTATTGATAAACATTTTTTTAATGCTGGAGGCCATGCCCAATTCCTGAGTACAAACAGAGGTTTCAAGCTCTGCCCCCACCCCCCCACTGGCCCAAAAAAAAAAAACTATATCCTTTCAAATAAATCTGTCTCATTTCCTGGAAAACAGAAACTGATTTCTTTTGTTGATCCATTTACACTTTCTCAGGTTGAGATGAAGCAGCTTGCAAAGAGTGAGAGATTGGCTATCTGGATATCAAATTTAGCTAACGTTGTGCTCTTTGCGGCCAAGGTTTTTGCTTCTATTGAGAGCAGATCATTGGCAGTTATTGCCTCTACCTTGGATTCACTCTTAGATCTCTTGTCGGGGTTTATATTGTGGTTCACTTCTCATGCCATGCGAAACCCAAACCAGTATCATTATCCAATTGGAAAAAAAAGGATGCAGCCAGTGGTAAGTCATTTAATCCAACAATTGTGAGGGTGCATTTGGAAATACCTTAATGTATATTTGAATTTTACACTCAACCTTCCTGCAATTACTTTAATAAGTTTTACTGCCATAATAAAAAATAGTCTTCTCTTTTCTGTCAGGCCATTACCGTGACTCCAACTGAGTGAGCATGTAGTAGATTTTTTTTTTTTTTTTTTTTTTTTTGGGTGGATATTAAAGATTTTGTACAAATTGAGAAGATGCAGAAATTGTAGTTGAAATTTCTTGATGCACTAGAGAAGTGTTAGATCCTAAGAGCCTGTCATCTCTTGGTTGGTGTTTCCAATGGAGACATTCAGGGATCAAATTCCGCCTCTCCCATTGTTGTAACTATCAAATTACTAGATGGCAATGGCTGTTGATGTGCAAATCTGCACATAAATTGCTTAAAGTGGAATTAGTTTATATAGAGGGAATAGATACTTAAACTTATTTATTAAAAAAAAAAAAAATTAACATTTTTCACCCAGGCTAGGGGTTTCGGACAGGACAAGATATTAAAAGGCATCCTAGAGTAGGCTTTTTATAACTTTGAGAGTTTGGCTTGATAATTGAGACGGGCTTTTGGTAAATTTAATGCTTCTACAGTCAGCATTTGGATTCTTTTGGAAGAATGCATGAGAGCTGCATGAGTGATAAATGTCTTTCTACCAGTATCTGCATAATTTTGTAAATTATTAGCATGTGGTCATGAACCATAAATTAGACTTTGCTGGTCATGCTGGTTGCCAGGAGTTTATGTTAAACCTGTTCTTATGTTTGAATTGGTTTTTCTTGCCTCCAAATTTTTTTTTCTTATTATATTTTTTTAAGACTTGTTTAACTTGTTATTTTAATTAAGTTGGATCTAAACTGATTCAACTTTAATATTATAATCCATTTCTATGTATTCTTAATGCATTTATAACTGTTTGCAGTTACTGAGGGAGCCAATCATGGAACGAAGGAAGTTGGTAGTATACATTGTGTAGATGTTGATGCAATTGACTGTAAACATGGTTGTGATGATGCTAATTCATTTAAACCTCTGGGCATAGAGGGAGACAGCTTTGCTGACAAAAGGGAGTTCTCTGGGTTGGATGCTACTCAGGATTCCGATTCTATTAGTCATGAACAACCTGATTTAAAACCTGATAGTAATGGATCCAGATGTTTCATTTCTGAACCGGAGAGAAAAGATTCAATCCTTGAAGCTCCTACTCCAGAAAAAGGGCAGATAGATTCTGCACTTTTGGAGGCTCCATCCAAAGTACTTTTACTTTCATATGTTTACTAATTATAAATGAATATTCAAGATCATGTTTACATTATCTGGAATTTGTGCAGAATGAGCCAGTTGATGTGATCTCAGATGCTGATGAGAGCATGAGTGGGAATTCTCCCTCAAGTCCTACCTCTGAAACTGCAGAAGATGGAGGTATTTCTCAGGATTATGATACTTATTAACTGCGTTGTGTGTTTTACATTTATGTGGACCACCTCCATCTTCTTACTATACTCTGTTGTATAATTTCAGTTTCATTGAATGGTTATGCAACAGAGCAGTCCATTGGTGATATGGGAATGGTAATTATCTTTTCTTTTTATAAATTTGAAAATATTAGGATTATTTAAGTAGAGATTGAGCAGAATTTACTGACCTTTGAGGATTTCAAAAACTATGTGTTTAGATCTGAAAGACTAAACCGTCCAGGATTTCTTGATTATGGAGTCCTTCACCTAAATTCTCCATATCTATGAGAGCAAATCATTGGCAGTTCTTGTAGTTTTTTAATAGATGGTTTACTGAATGTAGACATGATATATAACATACATGTATGATGTACTGTATCCAAAATACTAAATGGTTGTGATTAAAGGGCCTTATTCTGAATTTGAATCTAGAATTTTCTTCTGAAGCTAGATGAGTAAGCAGTAAGCTACTAGGAAGTTGTCCAGAAATGTATTTCAAGCATATATATACCACACACTAACAGATAGGCTGCTTCATAAGATCCATGAGGTATGGGGTTCAAAACTCCTAGCCTGCATTTTTGGTCTACCCTCCAAAAATGATTCCCTTTAACCTGGTTTGTATGAGATGGGGTGCTATACACCTGTGGAATAATCTGGTGCTCAAAGAGCTCTGGATGCATTAGCAAAACACACACACAACCTTGAATCAAATGTGAACATTCTTTACCCATAACAGAAGAAAATTATTAGAACCATGTCACAAGACCTCATAGACATCCATACTCTGATCCATGAAAAGGCTGCTGTTTTAGGTTGGCCAGTTGACCTAATTAAGGCTATTTCTGTATTTTACATCTGGAAACCGTGTGGAGATTGACGACAATAATTTTTATATACAGGATTAGAAAAATATCCTTTTCATTTATTCCTACTTCTGTATTTAATTTTTTCCTTTTTCAACTTGTAGAGCTTTGAAGAGGCAAGATTGGCAATGCTGGTTGTGAGGCCAGTTATGTTGGTTACTGATGAGAGCTGTCACCGCTGGTATTCAAACTTCCAAAAAGATGACATACCTTCCCTGAGGTGGCATGTTTCTTTGGATTCCCCCTCCTCGGATTTCATGAAGATGTGGAATGGTATGTAGTCTTGTGGACATTTAAAATGCTGCTATGAAGAATGATGACGTAATGGATTGAAGAGTTTACCTGCTGTTTGACAATAGTACTTGCTTCTTTCATTTTTTCCAGTATTAACTACTGAAATGCTCAAGAAGAATTCTGTAAGTTCTCTACCATTGAACTACTGCTGGGCACATGAGGGTGCTGTTATAATATGCTTCACATCAGGTACAAGTTCATTATTTTTTTTCCTTATAATTTCTATATGGATTTTGATTGTGGATTAGGAAATGCTGCTGCCTAATTGCATAATTTATTGCCTTTCAAAAAACTTCCATAAGGAATTTATAGATGAGTAATTTGATTAATTTGGGCAGTCCTTATAAGTGTACTGTCTGGAAATAAAAATCCCTTCTAGTAAGCTGTACTCTTGCTTTTAACTCTGCTGTACCCTTCCTTTCAACCCTGATATATGCATGCATGCCACATTATATATAGAATTGGGCATTCATAATTTTCAGCCAATAAATTGGTAACAAGTGCCAAACTCAGTGCTAAAATTGTTTTGATGAGTTAATATTTGCGTAAATCTAGAACTGTGATGATGATGCGTAAATCAAGTGATGTTTTCAACCAAAAAAAATACCATTATATAGAATCTTAAGAAATATAAAATGATAGAGATTTTTAGTTTTTTGTTATGACTGTTCTGTTTTCTACAGGAACCACTAGGAGGCCAAAAGGAGTTACTTTAAGCCATGCAGCTTTGATTATACAATCGTCATCAAAAATTGCCACTGTTGGTTACGGTGAGGATGATGTATGCCATTCCTCATGATGTGTACATGTTCTTTTTAGTTTATACAATATGCATTGAGGATAATACTGTGAGGACTAAAGGTTTTCGAATTAAAGTTTCACATACACGTGTTAGTAGGGGTCAAACCATTTACACCGAAAGCAGCTCAAGGAAGAATGATTTCTAAATGTCTGTTGTGCTGGTATATGCAGGTTTATTTGCATACGGCACTATTGTGTCACATTGGTGGTCTTTCGTCAGCCATGACCATGCTAATGGTTGGAGGTTGCCATGTCTTAATTCCTAAATTTGAGCCTAAATCAGCTCTCGAAGCCATAGAACGACACAAAGTGACTTCTTTTATCACTGTCCCTGCAATAATGGCTGGTATAATTTCTTTAATCAGGTATACTATAATTTTTCTTTATTTCTTTCTCTTTTTTTTTTTTTTTGGATAAAAAAATAGGCAAACTATACATTCCAATGTATTTGAAACAAATATTTGCGGAGCTTTCTCATGTGGTTTGTGCTAACCAATGAGATGATATAAAGTATCTCAATTGCGTGCTACTTTGAAAATAGTTTAATGAGCTATATAATAATAAATTTTGGTACTAAATTTATAGAAATAAGATCATATGCATTCTTTTGTGAATTTTTATGCTTAATTTTTTTAAAGCACATCATGTCCTAACAATTTGCAGATGGCGATACTCCTGTTTTACTATTCTGTCTTCCTAGATAGTGTCTCTTCTATATCATCAATATAACACCCTTTTGCTCTCTTTAAGTTCACTCCAGAATTTTAATGCTTCTGCCCCTCCACAATGTCTTGCTTTTTATACAATATGCATCATACAGCTCAATGCTAGTAAATTGTATCTATGATGTATGTAGTTTACTCATAGTCATGTTTGAAGGCTTTGTCAGGCAGAAGGAAACTTGGAAAGGGATGGAGACTGTGAACAAGATATTAAATGGAGGTGGGGGTCTGTCAATTGAGCTTATCAAGGATGCCACCTTATTCTTCCCAAGAGCTAAGCTTCTCTCTGCTTATGGTGGGTATCTCTCATACATAGTTTCTCCCAAGTATTCAGTATTACAAGTTCTGTTCTGAAGTGATGTGGAATCTAAAGATCTCGGCTTATATTTGGAAGCAACTTGAAGTCATTTGAGGGGAAAAAGAATGAAGAGCTTTAAAATGAAAAGTTTTCCCCCAAAAATAAATATCCAACTTAAACGCTTAAACAATAACTGTCTTGACCCAGTAATGTTTCCATGTTAACTCCACCCACCATAACCAGACAGGATACTTTGGTACTTTACTACCAGAAGTGATTAAGATTGACCTTGTGGAGTTGTTAAAAGAAAAAATTCTTGTAAATGGTTCTTTGCTTGTACTCCATCTTGTTAACTAGCCCATGGAGCTGTATTCAAGCTGAGTTTCCACGTTCAATAACTGACCGAACCACTAGCCACTCCCATAATAGATTAGCTTGGGCTCCTGAACAGCTAGAATGGGCGTTTTATGGATGAAATAACCATTGAGTATTTCACAATTAGCATTTCTATCTATGCTAATTAGCTGGGTCAATTAGTTGTGGACAAAAGAATGTGAACAAGCTAAAGCTGAATAATGTTCTGAATTTTGAGTCAAGCTTAAGCATTAAGCTCAGCACAGCTGTGTTAGATCTTTCACTTGTTTATATCTTTCTTTCGTACATGAGATTTTCCTGTTATAAAATCTTTTGCAATCAGTATTTTTGAAGTCACTAATGTTCCCATGCTCCTTTATATAGAGTATCTCAGCCTATATGGGAACAAAACTGTTTGGAAGAGTGTTGGCAACTTTTGTAAGAGGGAACCTTGTGTACAAAGAGGGGAAGCATGCTCCTGTAGCCTGTGGTGTTCCAATCATTGCAAGATAAAGACCAAAAAAATGAAAACCTGTAACTATATCCAATGGTTTCTTGATGTTTTATTTCTTTCTTCAATTGATTTTCTGACAATCACTCCAAACTCTTGCCTATTACAAAGCTTGGGTTTGGTTGAAGGTGGGCCAGTCATCATTGGGGGCAAGAAGCAATGTTGCAATACGCAATCACCATCAGCTTTTGCTCAACTTGGTAGTATTGGTCATGGGACTCAAGTTTCTATACTTTATTGGTGATGATATTGATTTCATCTCAAGGCATGGATGCACAGAGTTCATTGCTTATAGAGTAGATTTCTGAACTTACATGGACAAACTGTTGCTGTATATATTTAATATAAGTTATCATCAGTATACTTTTTACCTTGTAAAACTTTATTTGAACATTTCTGTTGATTGAAAAAGAATAATGAAAAATCATGCTTTTGTTTGACTGACTTTCTAAATCTAATGCACCAGAACCTTCGGGGGCTTGGTTGTGCAGAAAAACAAAGTAGTGGATAAGCTAGTGCCAACTTTTACCTGGTTAAATAAAGTTGGATGCTTCTTGTTTATGCTTCCATAGTTCCATATATAGTTCTTATGGTACATAGGCCAGCTGATTTATTTATTATTTCTTAAAAATATTTAAAAAAAAAAATTGCAGCAATTTTATTATGAAAAAGGACACAACCATAGTTTGACAACCACATTGACAAACTATATAGACACAAACTTTCGAATCACCCCCACACAAAATCAAATTACATGCAGCCCAAGCTGAATCAAAATGTAGTAATTAAAACAGAAAAGAAATAAAAGAAAAGAATATTTATATTCAACAACAACAACAACATAAAGAGGAAGAGACAGGTCCGAGAAAATTTAAATCCTTATGAAGCAATCACTCCACCACTTAACCAAACAGATACCTTTATGCAGGTAAATAATACTTGAGAAATTTGAGTTTAAGAAACTCGAGTTCCACTGGGAAAAACAGAGGAAACAGGGCAACCCCTTTTGCCTAAACAGGGGAGCTGCCCAAAGTTATAAAAAAAAAAATTTTCCCCAGTGAAACTCGAGTTTTATAAACTCGAGTTTTACTAGGGGAACTTGAGTTTTATAAACTCGAGTTCCACTGGGAAAAAAATTTTTTTTTTTTTACTTGGGTAACTCCTCTGTTCAAGTAGAAGGGGTTGCCCTGTTTCCTCTGTTTTTCCCAGTGGAACTCGAGTTTTATAAACTCGAGTTCCACTGGGAAAATTTTTTTTTTTTTTTACTTCGGCAACTCCCCTGTTTAGGCAGAAGGGGTTGCCCTGTTTCCTAATCAAGACAATAATCAAAGTATACTAATCAAAGGAGTGAGAAACAAATCACTGGCTCTGATACCAACTAGAGATAAATTAAACCTAGAGGGGAAATGGGGGGTGTAAGAAGATTATAGAAGCTGGTAAATAACGTAGCCTATTAAGAAAGTATAGAAAATAGTATGAACATAAGGAATGGAACACAGAACAAGATACAGCAAACTACAAGATATTATTATATTAAACAACAACTTTTTTACATCAGACATCTGAGGCTTATCATAACTCTCCTTAATTCTCTCTTGCCCTCTGAGGTTTACATCCCTTCTATTTATAGACAATACATTCCATTACAAAGGAGGTAGGGGCCAATTTCATGGCTTTACAGATGGCAAAAAAGGGGGAAACTCATGACTAAAAGACTGATATAGGTAGATATGGTCCTGAAGAGAGATCGTCCTTCCTGCTGGATTTGATTCTTCAGGTGTGCTATTTTAAAGAGTACTATAGATATGGATCTGACAGAGGCATGGATTATGAACAGTAAAAGACAAACGGTTACGTCTGAAGACGTTTCTAGGACCTTTTTTTTTTTTTTTTTTTTTTTTTTTTGTGCTAAAGATGTCTAGTCCCATCCATCTCTTCCTTGGAACCATTCTTCATCAACATCATTGTCCGGATCATGGTTATTATATTGGGAGTCATCATATCCCATCAAAGGGTTAGGCATTTCCCAATGATCTTCATGTGGTCATTTTTCTCTGCAAACATCTGGATCTGTTGGTATTATCTCAGGGAAGATTCCTCTATTAAGAGATTCTGCCATTGTAAGAGCATGGTAACAGGATACCCAATGAACATCCGAATGAGTATGGAGAGTGCCATCTGGATTAGTAACCCAATGCATTTCTGCAGGGTGGAAAATTCCATTTGCCCTGATGTCATTTTTGGAATTGAGCTTGGCAACTATGCACCCTGAAGTAAGTTTATGACCAAATCTTGGGTGTTCTATTTTTGGATACTGTAACCATTCGCTATTATGAGCATCATTTTTCAAAATTTCAAACCAGAATTTGTGAAAATATTTGTTTCCATGAGGAAAAATATATCTATAAAATTCTGGTTCAAAATGGAGACACAGATAATATTCGTTGAGTAAATACCACATGTAAAGGTAATGTGCCACATTCCAATTGGTTACCCAAAAGGCAAAAGGGGTCTTCCATGGTTGGTCTATGTCAGGGAAAACAGCAAGAAAATGACACTGGTGCTTTTTGAGGTATTCATGAAGGGCTCTAATAATCCTTTTGGATCTGGCTTCAAGGGTCAGGGTCTTTATTTGATCTTTTATTTCTGGAGGGAGGGTTTCTATCATGGCAAGGATATCATCAGGGTCTTTCAAGGGAGGGTTTGAAGATGAGGATGAGGATGGATCAGTAACCGGGTATACACACAAGGGTGGAGGAATGACAGTGGTATTAAGGGTTAGAGGTTTTTTGGACAAGTAGTCAGTAATAAGATTATCTTTGCCTTTAATGTGTTTTACCTGGAAAGACCATTGTGAAAACCAATTTGACCATCTGAGCAACTGAGGGTGTGGAGGCATTTTTCTTTTGAACTGGAGCATTTTGGGAAAGGAAGACATATCTATTTCTACTAAAAAAGTATGTCCAAGGAGGTGAAACTGGAATTTTTCAATCCCATGTTTGACTGCTAGAATCTCTTTGAAAGTGGAATGGTAATGGAGTTCTGAAGGTTTGAATGCACCACTTTTATATCCACAAATGCTTCTGAGAAACATAGATAAAGAAGCTGAGAATGTAATCTAACACTCATTGAGAGGCAGAGAAGTTGAGAATGTAAATGCACAACCATTACATCAAAAGGCGTTCTCGCACCAAGCTATAGAAACTGTTACGCTCTATTCATAAATATAGTTTTACAATGCAAATACATTTGCATCACAACAACAAGGCATTCTCAATATAGCAACATTGTAAACATGCGCAACCATCCTTAATTTGCAATTCTAACCGTACTACTCAAATCACAATCTTCATAGAGGTATATTGGGTAGAGAATTATAAGTACATTAAACAAAAACCAAAAAGTTAAATGTGCCAATAGAATGTAGTCACTTTTCCTAAGATCAGCAGTTCGCACAACAAAAACGGTGTCCATGGAAGCATGCCTGCAAAACGTAGACTAATCACGTTAGGAGAGAAGTAGTAAAAATAGTAGTTAATGGTAGAATGAACAACAATTATATTTAACCAATGCATAATATTTTTCCATCTACCTACCTGCTGTGGAACATTACTGCTTGTGGAAGCGCCACGGGACTGCAGACATTTTCTACGGTTATGCTCGGAAGCATGACACAATCCACATGTTTGCTTGGGTTGACTCTCTATCAAATCTGCATCCTCCCTCCGCCATCCCGAGCCTCGATCCTTATTCCTCACTCCATCCATCTCATTCCTTATTCTTGACTTCACTGGTCAACCTTTGGCCCGCAACAATGCTGGATTAGGCAACCACTTTGGCCCCATGGGATCCCTCCATAATGATTATGATTTGGGAATCACAAATGCATGCTGATAAGTGTTAAGGGCATTGTCTAAACCATAACATGGGTGAATATATGCGGTCGAATCAATATTCAAATAGTCACATACTCTAATTGCATGTGAACACGGGATCCCTATGTTTTGCCATTTCCCATAACTGCATGTTCTTTCCCGTATCTGAACTTCATAACTGTGGTTTCCCCCTCCTGCGCTACACGTGAATGAAGTAACTATCTGATATATCATCTGTTCACTGTTAAATGGCTTGAGATAGTGTTTCTCAGATTTAAGCTTATTTCCTTCCCACTTGTCAAAGGCATATTGACTCCATTTCTTACCCTCTGACAGGCGATTGAGGTATTCTTTGTGCCGATCGTGGAAATATTCAACAAGTTTGGACCAAGTAAACTCAACCAACGCGGCAATAGGAAGGCCCCGTGCACCTTTAAGTACACCATTGAAGCACTCTAATATATTGGTTGTCATTGCCCCAAAACGTCTTCCACCATCATGTGATTGGGTCCACATATCCACAGACTCGTTCATTAGGTATGTGTATGGAAGATAATCTTGACTCTTTTCCTTCCCATCCTTCCCCGTCACCTTCTTCTTATTCTGAATGGCCTCCATTTCCACTTGCTTAATGGAATCCATTATGGTATCAAATTTAACTACCTGAGTAGCATATCTTGCTTTCAAGCAAGCTGACTTTAGAGTCAAGTTCTGAAAATGTGTGTTGAAGTTGCTAGCAACATGTCGAATGCAATATCTATGATATACCCGTGTTCTTCCATCATCCCCTCTAGGCCAGTTTACAATGGCATTTTTGATACCGAGATGTCGGTCAGAAATTATGCAAATGCCTTCTTCAGGTATCACGTGGCCAATCGTATCTCTGAGGCATTGTAAAAACCACCTCCAACTGGACCCTGACTCACAATCCACAACAGCAAAGGCAAAAGGGAATACCTTGTTGTTAGCGTCGGTTGCCATTGCAACCAATAACTTTCCCTGATATTTACCATACAGATGGGTCCCATCAATACTGATAACTGGCTTGCAATATTTGAATCCATCAATGCTTGGACCGAAAGACCAAAACATATAATTCAATAATACGGTGTCATCTTCATCGGTGGGTGTCGTACGATAGAACACTTGGGTGGTCGGATCCATATCAATATAGCCATAAGCAACTTTTGCAACCTCTGGTAAGACTCTTCCCAATTCCCAAACAGCTTCCCAATCGCCTTTTGTTTCGCATCCCATACCTTGTAGTAAGAAGGCTTATGGCCCTCATATTTCGACTCTATCATAGATCTAAGATGCTTAATTGGAGTAGTGTGATCCTCACTTAACTTCTTAAGGATGTCTGATGCAATAAAGTTACAATTCATCATTCTACCATCATTTCGCACCCCAGTCCGTATGCACGTGTGAGGACCCTTATACACGGTGACCATCCATAGTCCCTGGAGATTGGGCTTCATGACTACGCAGACATACCACCTGCATGACTCATCCACGCATTTTGCACAAAGTTTTGTCGTCGTCGACCTACTGATCATATACTGTTTGTTTTCCTTGAGGGCACAAATTGTTAATACACGCTGCACCTCCACCTTATTGGCAAAAGTCAAGCCTTTGTACAAATTCATCCCCTCTCTCCAAGTTGACACAAATGGTATCTCCATATGTGAAGGATCAACCATATTTTCCCAAGTATTTGCAGAAAATGACAAAGCAGGAGGTGCGTAGGCAGGGATTGTGTCCGTAATGTTTTGGACACTAAGAACATTGTCTGCATTAGGTTCATTACCGTCCAATATCTCACCATCGTCAATGTCCCTCTCAAAGTCCCTAAAGTCCCCTCTCTCAATCCTGTCTTCAATCTCATCTCCATCATCAAAATCTTCATCGTCAATGGCAGTACTCCCATCAACATAGTCGTCGTCATCATCATCGTCATCCTCATACTCATCATCATTCTCATCCTCATCATCATCATTATCATCGGCATGAAAATTATCATGCTCTACATGTGTAAAATACTCATATTGAGCATCCGGAACTGTAACCGGTAAACTTGTTTGTGTTTGTTGAATTTTGTCGATACCAACTTCTGCACGTGGCTTCAACTGTATGTACAACTCAATGTTAGTTACTTCAGGTATTCTCTCCAACTTGTCAAACATGATCTTCACATGTTTGTCTGTTTCTATCGCCATGTACTTGTAATTAATTCGGTGCTTCAAGATTTCATTTGGCATACGATAAGTAATTTCTATGTTGTGCACAGCAGGATTCTCACACAACTCTTCCATAACTATCATCTTCAATTCGTCAAGGGTCTTGAACCTACGATCAATTTGGGTATAATAGCTCTTTATACCCAGCCCTTCAAATGACAATCCCTTGTTTGCATTGGCATTCTTCAACGGACCACCGTGGTATAGGATTATATCAATTTCAAGCATTGTGAACCTGTTAAAGTCAAGTTATCATGTTAGTTAAAAAACATTTTAAACTTCCCTGATCTAAAAGAAACTTGAAGCAAGTCTTTAACTGTCTAATAAAAAGAAGTGGCCAAGAAATTTTTTTAATTTGATTTTCATGATACAAACTGAACATTTTTTTCAAAAATTTTGGTTGTAGTACAACTATATTTAACATTTGGTATAATTCAGATGAGAGGAGACAAATGCAAGGGTCCAGATCCAAACTTTCAGTAAAAATTAGTGACAAGGATGCAATCGCTTGTAAGAGAGCCAATAAACAACTTGTGAGACACAAACGGCAATAATAAGTGAATAACAATTAACCAAAAGGAAACTTTTTTTTCCATCATACAAGTAACATCTGGAACATACACAAAGCACACTTGATGCAGGGCATACTAGTTTAGCGAAAACATAATCTAAATGAATGTTGTGTGTGTGTGTGTGTGTGTGTGTGTGTATATAAAGGAAATTTATGATAATTATCTAGTTAATGGGTATCCTGAGGCATTGATTAAGAGAACAATTTTTTTTTTTTTGGAGAATCAATGAAGAGAACAAATTAAAGAACAAATGTGTAAGTGTTGTACAGTTTGATTTTTATATAAAAGAATCATTTAATAGGATATAAGATGTCAAGGGTTTTGCAGCTTAGTAAAGGTCTCTTTTTTAAGGCAAAACTGGAAAATTTGAATGATTCACCTACAATGAAATGAAAGGGTATATATTGCTTTCCTCTTGGTAAATCTTTGGCACCACACTCATAGACAACTAATACCCAAATACAATAACAATCAAATCAAAAAACCCTTACCTGAGATATGAAATTGTTGAGAGGGAAGAGCAGTGAGAGAGTGAGAGGCAATGTGGTGAGTGAGAGAGTGAGAGTTATGGGTAAATGAGAGGCTGGGTGTATTATGTCTATTGCTCTGTAAGGAGTGAGAGGTGAGTGAGTGTTATGGGTGAATGAGAGGCTGAGTGTACGTCTGTTGCTCTGTAGAGTAATTTTTTTTTATGCTTTGTCTTTTAGTGTTTGTACGTGTGAACAATGTTGAGGTAAACTCGAGTCTTTAAGACTCGAGTTCTAAAAGAAAGAAACTCGAGTATTAAAGACTCGAGATCTATTGGGTTTTATTTACTCCTTTTTATTTCAGTAAAACTCGAGTCTTTAAGACTCGAGTTTTGATTTATGGAACTCAAGTCTTAAAGACTCGAGATCCAAGTGGACAACTTGTCCACCTCACCAATTGGTCCAAGACGCGGTGGAGTGAGAAAAAAAGAGGATCTCGAGTTTCTAAAACTCGAGATGCCTAGTTTCCTTTATAGTTTCACGCGTTGTCTAACTAACCAAATACAACACTTACCCATAGTCATTCTGCACATTTCCTCTAAAAAAAGTTGCAGTGGAAGTTGTACAGTGAACATTGCTCCTCAAAAAATGCTACTACTTACTACCGTGTTAGGTTTTTTATTTTAATGAAAAGCCCAAGCCCACTCGATAAAGAAAGATGCTCACTACTGTACGTACAGTACATAACCGAACCGGAGAGGAACAGTGCACCTTATTGGTATCTGAGTTCGAGTTCTTTGACTGTGTTTATGTTTCTCATGATTGAAGTTTATTTGATTCATTTGGTCTTGTTTTTTATTTTTTTATTTTTTTTTGTGTTTTGAAGATACCACTAAGTTGATAAAATGATATGTAGTTGGGCTGACATATAATCAACGCCACCTATTGGAGTATATGGACTGTAATTTGGAAGGGATGAACATGACTTCCCCTTATATCTGCATGGTAGATCATCAAAATTATATTCCTATTGATGAAAACACAAACACACTACTTCTTGCAAGTGTCTACACATGCAGTTAAGGGTGGTTAGAGAAAGCCATCAGCATACTTTGATTCCTTCCTCTTGGATATTGCATGTCGCCTCACTCACTCTCTCTCTCTCTCTCTCTCTCTCTCTCTCTCTCTATATATATATATATATATAGTAGCATTTATTTTATGTAATTAAAAAGATTACTAATAGGATAATACATTTATTTTGTTATATTAATTATTTTAAGTATATTAAAATTTTAATGTCATTTTTAAAATATTTATATGAGAAACAATTGATTTAAAATATGGTATTCTGACTCAAATTTAGTTGTTTTGCAACAATTGAAACAAAGTCCAACAAGAGAAAAAAAAATTAATTAATAACATACAATTAGGAATGTCAAAAAATAATTGAAAGATATTTACATTTTTTATCAAAATGATTTTTTCCTTCTTCAGTAAGCAGGAAACATGTTTATCCATATCAATCATTATATCATGCAATTTTCAATTTTTACACAGATATAGTATGATCAAATCACCACACTACTCTTATTATCTTTCTATTTTATCTATAACATAGAACATTCAAGATTAAAATTTCTTACAAAGAAAATTATTAAAATATTTTTTTTATACATTGATAATTAGGGTTTATCTTTCTATTTTATCTATAAAATAGAACAATTAAAAATTTTTACAAGGAAAATTAGTGAAATATTGGAGGAAATTAATAATATGTTTGAAGTTTCTAAATCGTGCCATTTTATTTAAAGATAGTCACACTGTGAGACACACATTTAATTTCTCTCATTTCTTACCTATAGAGAAGTGAGAGAGAGAAATTTTACTGATTTTACAAAAAGGCATCGAGAGAGAGTGAGAATTTACCTGTGGATTGTTCTATCATAATGTCACTAAACACGGTTCCAAAACCAAAGAGTGTTTATGTGGGATAGCATTCATGTTGCAAATCTTGTTGGAGCATCACCATCAAAAGTATCCTGTTGACAATAAGAAGAGAAAGAAGAGAAATACCTCTCCTTTAGTTGGCTTGATAAGGAAGAGGAAGCACAATGCAACAACTCCGGCAAATACAGTCGGCAATGGTGGTGAAAGTTTCATACACAAGTCATTGACGGCTTGTGTGCTTAGTGTCTGTGTGGACTTCTTGGCAGTGGAGGTCAACCAAGCTCTGTCGTGAGATGCTGTGCAACGTGGGGCAGTCAAAATAGTTACTCTTGTGGTTATCGTAGTAATGGCTATCCATAGTTTTGACATTGTCAGTTATCTTGGGGCAACTAATTAAAACAAAAATGAAAGCGCAATGATGATTTAGAGCAAAATTACACTGGCAATGAGGTATGGTGAACCTTATAGGTCTCTCCGAGTCTAAAGATAAAACAAAAAATAGGGCTCTTTATTCTCTAAAACGAAAAACATAGTATAAAGTAGTAATCCAAAAAATAAAGCTCAAACTTTATTGATGAAGAAGATGAAAAAAGACATGTGAGTAATAGATATTTGCTCTCTACTATTTATAGCATAGCAGAGTCAGTTACAGAGGAAAAGAAAAAAGGCAGCAAACAAAGAAGAAAAATTTTTGAATTTTTTTTTTCTATTGGAAATTGGAAGTTGTTTTGGGAATTTTTTGTTTGCAAGGAAGTTTGTGTTTTTTTGTTTATAATTTATTGGTGTAAATGTTAGTTTGAGAATTTTCTGTGTGCAAGGAAGTTTATATTTTGTTTTTTGTTTCTAATTTAGTGGTGTAATGAACCCTAATTTTCAATTGACTGTAAAATTTGCATCAGTTTTATCTAAAAATATAGCCCAGTACCTATTATAATGTAATACAAACTAAATATTAAAAGGCCTTCCTATATTAATTAAGATCATTTGTAAGGGTCCTAGCTACTCTTTGCTTGGAATCCACGATTTTCTTCATGAAATTTTAGTATTGGTATTTGGGGTTTATAAAATTAGGAAATTGTAAATTTGTGAGTCTATATATATATATATATATATTGTAGGGAATTAACTTGAAATTCCCAACCTGTAAGAAACAAAAAATAGAGAAAACATACGCCAAAGAAAACAATCACATGCACAAGACAATATTTACGTGGTTCGGCAATTTGCCTATGTTCACGGAGTTGCAAGGATTTCACTATTATCAAGAAAAAAATACAAAGTACAGATACAGTGTTTCAGTCTCTCAAAAACAACAACAACAACAATAACAACAACAAAAAACCTAATCACCAAAACTGTGTTTTCTATATCCTACGCACAGGATACACAATGGGTCTAGCTTAGGCCTGTCGGTCTAAGCCTCCGCTCCATGGACTAAGTCTCAGAAAATCTTCCATTAAAAACCACGCAACATTATTTCGGGTCGGGTCGAGTCGTCAACCGGATCAAACACAACTAGGCTCCACAAAGCCCAACAAATCTCCCACTTGGAGACTAGTTCAATCACCAACATCAACCGCTATCCTCCAAAAACAATCCCTCATGCCTGCAACTCATCCTCTTGTCCTCAAGCTAGAAGACCAACTGAAGCTGCACACAATTTCAGCTTCTCAATAGTGACACCCTTAGTCAACATGTCTGCCAGGTTCTTAGATCCACAAATCTTCTCAAGTATTACCAGCTTATCTTCAACAAAGTAATGGATAAAATGGTATTTTGTCTGTATATGCTTCGACTTTGAATGAAAAGTCGAATTTTTGGCAAGAAAAATTGCACTCTGACTATCACTGTGTAGAATGCCCATCTCTTGCTTCTTACCCAATTCATCTAAGAAGCCATGTAGCCAAATCATCTCATTTCAAGTTTCAGTTGCTGCAATATACTCAGCTTCTGTAGTAGACAAAGTAACAATCTTTTATAGATTTGAAGCCTATGATATAGCTGTACCACCCAGAGTAAATACAAACTAAGTAGTACTCTTTCTACTATCAATATCACCAGCAAAATCAGCATCTACATAACCCCGTAGTTTCAAACTTGCACTAGTGAAGAAAAGACATGTATCTGATGAACCCCACAGATATCTCAGAATCCACTTAACTACCTCCCAATGATGCTTTCTAGGCCTACTCATGAATCTGCTCACAACTCCCGCTGCATGTGCAATGTCTAGCCTTGTACACACCATAGCATACATCAAGCTGCCAATAGCTGAGGTATAGGGCACCTTACTCATATGATCCCTTTCTTCTTTTGTCTTTGGTGGTTGTTCCTTGCTTAGTTTGAAATGACTACCCAAGGGTGTGCTCACTGGTTTAGCTTCATTCATGTTGAACCTGTTGAGAACTTTCTTCACATACTCTAACTGTGAAAGTTTTAATTTACTATTAGCCTTGTCTCTAATGATTCTTATACCAACAATTTGTTTTGCAGCTCCCAAATCTTTCATTGCAAACTGTTTTGACAATTGCTTCTTCAGATTATTAATTTCTTCAATGCTAGACTCTGCAATAAGCATATCATCCACATACAACAGTAATATGATGTAAGAATTGTCAAAAGACTTAACATAGCAACAGTAATCAGTTTCACATCTCTTGAATCCAATTCTATGCAAAAACTATCAAATTTCTTGTACTGCTGTCTAGGAGCTTGTTTTAGGCCATACAAACTCTTTCTCAGTTTGCAGACTAAATTCTCTTGTCCCTAAATAATGAACCCTTCTAGTTGAATCATGTAAATGTCTTCCTCCAAGTCACCATAAAGGAGTGTCATCTTTACATCTAACTACTCAAGATGTAAGTTTTCTGCAGCCACCATTCCCAGTACCAGTTTAATTGTTGACATCTTCACAACTGGAGAAAATATCTCTGTGTAGTCAATGCCCTCCTTCTGCTAAAACCCTTCAAAAACTAATCTGGCATTGTAACGTTTGCTACTATCATGCTCATTCTTTATTCTGTATACCCAATTGTTGTGCAAAGCCTTCTTTCCTACTAGCAATTCAGTCAATTCCCATGTCTGATTCCCTGACAAAGAATCTATCTCATCCTTTATGGCTAACTCCTACTTGCTTGAATTTTCATCCTGTAAGGCTTCTTCATAACACTCTGGCTCACCACTATCAATCAACAGGAGATAATTTAGAGTGGGTGAATAACGTTGTGGAGGTCTGATGGTCCTGGAAGATCTACAGACTTCAGCTATAGGTGTACTCTAATCTAACTGTGAATCTACATTCTTATTATCTGGACAGTATTTTTAATCAATTCATCTAAGTTGACAAACTTAGATTTCTTTTGATCTATCTCTGTAACATTTGACACTGCAGTTGACCTATCCTTGTACATAACATGTTCATTAAATATCACATTTCTACTTCTGATGATTTTCCTGTTTTGTTCATCCCAAAACCTATAGCCAAATTTCTCATCATCATAGCAGATGAAAAAACATATTTTAGACTTTGCATCAAGTTTACTACGAGCATCAGAATCAATATGAACATAAGAAACAAAACCAAAAACTTTTAAATGTGAAAACTTTACCTCTTTACTGCTTCAAACCTCCTCGGGAAGTCTGAACTTTATGGGAACTAATGGCCCTCGGTTTATCAGGTAAGCTGTAGTGCTAACAGCATCAGCCCAGAAAGTTTTTGATAGTCCAACATGCAACCTCATACTCCTAGCACGCTCATTAAGAGTTCTGTTTATGCGCTCAGCCACACCATTCTGTTGTGGTGTCCCAGGAATGGTCTTCTCCATCCTAATTTTCTGTGCAGCACAATACTCACTGAACCCTCTATCTATGTACTCTCCTCCATTATCTGACCTCAAGCATTTTACTTTCAAACCTGTTTCTGTCTCAACCATGACCTTCCACTTCTTAAAAGTTTCAAATACATCAGATTTATTTTTCAAAAAATAAACCTATACATTTTTGCTTGAGTCATCAATGAAAGTGATGTAGTACCTTGAACCTCCAAGGGATGCAACCGGAGAAGGCCCCCACAAATCAGTGTGTACTAACTCCAATTTTTCAGCCTTCGGTGTCCTGCCAATTTTCAAGAAGCTCACATTTTTCTACTTTCGTAAGATGCAGCTTTCACACATGTCAAAATCAATGGACTTCAATTCTAGTAGTTTTCCTCTTGACAGCATCATCTTCATCCCTTTCTCACTTATGTGACCAAGTCTGTGGTGCCATAGGCTTGTATCAGTACTGGTTTCAGCAACTGCAATTGTATCTCTTGGACATGAGGTCATATATAGAGTACTAGTTTTCTTTCCACGAGCCAATACTCTGGCTTCCTTTGTAACCTTCCAAGTACCACCAACAAATAGTATTGCATGCCCTTCATCATCAAGTTGTCCAACAGAAATCAGATTCCTCCTCAGGTCAGGAATATGTCAAACCTTCTCCAGTAACCAAACAGACCCATTGAGCAACAATATCCGAATGTCTCCCATACCCACAACATCCAAAACTGTACCATCAGCCAAATACACCTTACCAAAATCACCTATAGCATAGTTTTGTATGATTTCTCAATGTGGAGTGGTATGAAACGAAGCTCCTAAGTCTAAAACCCCATCATCAAGTGGACTGTCTACTGCAAGAAGTAATGCATCATGTACCTCTTCTGTTACAGCATTAGCAGAATCATCTTTATTCTTCTTCTTAAGACTTTTGCATTGCCTCTTAAAGTGACTCGTTTTCCCACAGTTCTAGCATTGTTCTTGTTGGCCTAATCTAGATTTACTTTTATTTCGATTAGAATTTCTGGATTTTGATCTGTCTTGATTTGAATTTTTGTCATTACCTCTGCCTCTTGTCTCAAGGTTTAGGGTAGAACCAGATCCTGAGATTTCACCTACATCTCTTCTGTGAATCTCCTTAGCCAAAATTAAATCTCGTATGTCATTGTACTTTAGCTTTTCCTTTCATGTAGAATTGCTTATTGCTATCCTCATTGCCTCCTAACTGTTTGGCAAAGAAGCCAAAACGATCTGTGCACGGGTCGTCAACCGGATTAAACACAACTAAGTTTCATAAAGCCCAACATATATATATATATATATATATAATTTTTTAAGAAGTTTTGAAACTATGTTAGTGATTTGTTAAAGGTAGAGTAAGGTTTTTACTAAGCAAGGATTGTACATGATTAAGAAAGTAAGAAAAAGTTAGGGTGAGTACAAATTGATGTTTCTACTATAATTTTCATGGCTAGCTTAACGACACTCCTAATTGTATATATATTTCTCAAATGTATAATATGATCAAATATACACTTAAACCTCAAATAAATTGAGTTGAATAGAAAGTATAACACTAAAAAAAAAAGAAAAAAAGAAAAAAAAACTGATGAGGCTAGTGATATTTAATTCTTTTAAAAAGTCAGTCTTCTTAAGTCTTAACGAGTCTGGACCCGGGTCCAACAACTCCTGAATATATATGATGTGTTTTCTCGTTTGGCGGCAATTCTAACCTTCTCGAACCCAGTGCCTCTCACTCTCTCTTTCTCTCTCTTCCTTCCTATCTGAAACCCTAATTTTCACTCCCATTTTTCCTTAATCACCAAATCAACCACCTAGGGTTTCACAAAGTCTCTGATTTTCCAACAACACACACTTCGATCAATCTTCCTCAGAGGCCGAGCCTCGCGCTAAGCGAGCAAGAATCGAAAGTCCACGATCTAGTCTGTGGTGTGTTTTTGATGTTCTGTGATGGTGACATTGTCCTTGGTGTAAAAACTGTATAGACTGTAAACACTGTACAGCGTTAGGTTTTTTTTTTTTTTTTTTTTGAAATTTTCTTTGTTGGTTTTTGGTTAGAGGACTGTTTGGTTGCTGATAAAATGTAGGGGAAGTGAAAAAGAAATAGAATTGATGAATTCTTACTCTGAATTAGATGTTTCTTACTCATTTTCAATAAGCATTGAAATGGAAGATTTGAATGCTTAGCATAAACAAAAATAAATTAATCTCATCCTAGCCGTACATACTTAGCATAAACAAAAATAATTAAAAATACTCAAAACCCCTTTTTAATTACATTTCTCCTGCTTTAGATTGAAAATTTCAGCTGTTTTATCTGTTTGCCAAGTATCTCTCTCTCTCTCTCTCTCCCCCTCTCTAATGATACATTTATAAAGGAGAGTGGTTTAGCTTTTATAATAAGAACAAAGAAAGCATAACAGTCTAGCCATTTCTTATCCATCATTTGTTGGTTTCAGGAAAGGCTGTGCCTAAAAAGGATATACTTTAAGTCATTCAAAGGTTCAACATCCAAGTCAACAATTTGACTCAAGTAAGTTTGAAGGATCTAGATTAGGACGCATGCATCAACTATAAAATGTAATTTAATAAATGCGATTCTGCTTCGTTTTAAATGTGTATATATATTTATATATGTTCAATTTCTTATTATGAAGAATGGTTTTGTTATTGAAATTGAGCTCTTTGCCTGAAAGCTCACTTATGCCTGTCTGTTTGCATTTGGTATGAAACACTTAAGAAATGTTTATCTAATATGGTAATACCTATGCATCGTCCTTAACCTCATATACCAGTTATTCTGATTGAGTGCCATCATGGCCCTTGTGATCTGCTGGTAGTAGTTTCTTTTTTTTCAATTTGGGATCCTATTGCAGAGGACATGTTCCCCTTGTTCTCTAATTAGATTTAGATGACTCTGGATATTGATAAATACATCTTAATCATGTCTTTAGTTAAAGTTTATATGATTACTTTGATCTTGTTTCTACTTCTTTTTTTCCCATCTATAGATTCTTTTCTCCTCTTCTTCTGCTGCTTGCCCCCTCCCCTTCCCATCTCCTGTACCATCACATGAGTGTTAATTAATATTCATAATAGTAGAGTGACACTAATTATATGTTATGTGGCTGATTATGATTTCACGGCAGGAGATATGCTTTTTAAACTAAATTTACTTTTTCTTTTCTCTCTTTTTTTTTGGGAGGGGGGGGGGGGGGGGGAGGGGTTGTTGTAGTTTTTACCACAAGACAGGGTCTGTGAGTTTGCCAAATTTACTCCTGTGCATCTTCTAGAAGAAACTGAAAAGGCTGTTGGCGATCCTCAACTTCCTATCCAACAGCGTGCACCAATAGCAAAAAGCCGTAAGCTGAGGAACATTCAGCTAGTGAGTTTCTAAAGACTCACCTTCTTCCTTAATATGGTGTTAAAGATTTAAAATTATTAAAACCGTACACTTATTATTAACAATTTCTACTGATCTAGTCTGTTGAGAGAAATGGAGAGACTTTGAATCAATGGAGAGCACTGAATGCTGAATTAGAGAAAGATGTTGAGCATGTTCGTCAAAGAGAAGAACTTCTAACAAAGGTTAGCTTTTTTAGATTTTGTTCATGATCATTCTATGCTTGATAACATTTCAAATGTGATTTTTCTGTCATGCTGCAGGTTGAGTCCATGAAAGAAATTACCTTGACTGAAGTATGACATGAAGAAGGCTGAATATATGGAAGCTAAGGAGCATGAAAAGGATGCAAAGAAGAAGTTGGATGAAGCTGCAAATACCTTAAGTGACCTTAAGGAACCCATTGAGTATGATGACTTATCTTTTGTTCAACAGATGTGTAGTGCTTAATATATATTTTTTTGATAGCTAATAAAAGTTTTATTGATAAGAAAAGTACAATGTGTTTTCAATAGTAAACTCACTGCACTTGAAGCGTGTGTAGTGCTTAAAGTGGATGCATTATTTCTGAGTTTGATAAAATATTGACTTCATAATATGCTAATGACAATGTTTTATCATGTGGCCATTGGCATGCTGACATAGTAGCATGTCAAATCTCTGTGCTGGTTATGGCACATCTTTATTTCTCTGTCTGTTGACTTTAGATATGCTATCTTTGTACCAGAGACAGCTACTCATGGAATTTTCTCTTCAGGTAGATTTTTGATAGTTAACATGGTGATGTTTTGCAATTATTTCATATTATACTGAATGGACTTCATAATATGGTCAATCTTATGATCTATGTGAGGTCTTGGGGGTCCATGCATTGGCTATCTGGGTTTAAGCTTGGCTAAAATTCAACAATTCTTTTCCATTTATGGTTTTGTGGGTTGATATTTATGTTTTATCAAAGGTATACCATACTAAGAACATAGGAAAACCTATATAATTGTTGTGAAAAGTGAGTGACTGATTGCGTGGGTTGCATGTTACTGCTTGCATTTTTTTCCTTTCTTCTCTTTGAGATCAATCACTGTTTCAATATTTCATGTTTCATCTTCTAAACTGTTAGTTTACTCATTAATCAATCAATTGTTTGCAGGAAACAAAAGCAAGAGAAGGCAGTCTTGGATGCTAAATGTAAAAAAGCTGGCCGTCTTGTAAATGAAAATTCAAAAAGACTTACAGAACTTATGTCAAATGAAAGCCCTTTGGTACTTACAGCTCGCTATCTTTCTTTCAGTTTTTTGGTCTCTTTAATATTTTGTCACACAAGTGTATTTCTTCTGTTGCCTTCAACATTCATTTTCATTTTCTATAAGGGGTGCAAGTATGAGGAAAAAATATAAAGAAATGGAAGACCTGAGGAAGCAAGAAGAATCTTGTCAACAAAGAATCATTAAAGCTAAAGAGAATCTTGCTGCTGCTGAAGCAGAACTTGAAAATATGCCTCCATACGAACCTCCAAAAGATGAACTTGTAAGTAACTTTTCTAGCCAATTATTGATTTTTTCTGGTGGTGTGGGTTATGATGTGAGTTTATCGACATATGGTCACTGGAGACTTGAACCACTTTCAATATATGGAGCTGATTTTGTGGTTAACTGTCTTGAAGTATCTTGAAAAAGTTATGGTCTCTCTTTTATTGCTATCATCAAATGTATTGGTGTACCTATCAAAAAAAAAAAAAAACAATTGTATTGGTGCAAGTATAATCTACTAAAATTTTATGTATAGGTTTTCCTATAAGTAAATTGGAAAACAATGATTAGTTTGAACTTGTGTGTTTTCTGTTGATGATAATTTACCTGATCACTTTTATGAAAGTCAGTAATTACTGTTTGGTTGCTATTCTTTTGATTTGGTTGATACCTTCACTGTTATTACCGAAAACATTTCTACACCAGGATAATTTAAAGGCTCAAATCCTGAAGCTAGAAGTTTCAGCTAATAATAAGAGGAATCAAAAGTCAGAGAAGCAAAGACTTTTAGGTCAAAAGAAAATGAGCCTCAGGAATTGCCTAGACAGGTAAATTCGAATGAGATTTAAATGTTTCATATGCCTTTTATCTTTATAATATCTTTCTGATGATTTTTACAGGTTGAAGGATATGGAGAATACACACAACAAATGTCTTCAGGCATTAATGAAATCTGGAACTGAGAGGATATTTGAGGCTTATCATTGGTTGCAAGACCATCACAAGGAGTTCAATAAAGCAGTGTATGGTCATGTTTTGCTTTAGGTATGTATTTTATAATTCGGATTGTTGCTTTATGAATTAATTCTTCTTTCACTTACTTTTTAATAATTTTTGTGTTCAGGTTAATGTCTCTGATTGGGTTCATGCAAACTATTTAGAAGGTCATGTCCCCTACTACATCTGGAAGGTATTTTTCCTTCATCTGTATCAAACATAAAAAAGTAAAGTTCTGTACTATTTTTTTCATTTGGGTTCAGCACTTGCTTAGACTTGGATGATGATCATATTAGGTACCTGAGCTTCTTGTTGGTTTTATTTGTTTTTATTTTAGAGATCTCAGTTACTTAAAAGGCAATTGGGACAAAGGTGGTGGAAAGATTTTGTTAGGCTATGATTTGAATGAGGTCCCATAAGATTTTGATAAACTTGAATAAGACATCAAAGTGAAGGACCATTAAATTAGATAAATGCAGGACAATGCTAGTCATAGTATGTCACTTATTAAATAAAAAAAATGCTAGTATGTCCCAGACAAATGGATTATATGAACATTTGTGTATCAGTTTCTCTCATGTATTTGAACCTTATATGAATCATTAGAATAATGGTTAAATGATTAAATCATCATTTCTTAATAACTTAAGGTTTTGAGATAAGTGGTAATTTGTCTTGGTATCATAGCGGGTGGTCCTAAGTTTGGATGTTATCACTTGTCACCACTTTACCTCCCGTTTAAAAATTAATATTCCACCTTGGGCCTCTAGGGGATTTCTAGGCCCACATGTGACGGGGGAGTGTTTGAATAATTATAAAATGTTTAAATTCACCTTTTCCTATCACTTAAGCTTTTGAGATCAATGGCAGTTTATTAGAAACAAAATTATACTTAATATGAACATTATGCAAGAGAAAACAGAAAGACCCCTGCACATCCCAGGTGCTTTACTCTCAGTCTTTCTGCAATGTTTTTGGATGGATGCATGTAGGATTGAGACCTAGAGTGCTTATAACTATGGTCCTTTACATTAGCTTGGTATATGAATAATTCTTACCTATTTTTGGAATCAAGGCATGAGTATTTCAGCTAGACCCATTTGGTATTTTTTTTTTCTATTTACTGATGCCATATTCGCTCTTTCCCTGTATTTGTATGGGCTGAATTAACCAAGCTTGTGTAATTATTTTGTACTTTTTAATTTTCTTTTTAAGGAATGCTATATTATTTATGAAGCATATATATATATATATATATATATATTTAATAAAATCATGTTATGTGAACATGATTATTGTTGGGTGGTGAGGAAAGTTCTTTTTTGACGCTAAACTTCTAGTCATTTTTTTTTTTTTTTGCTTAATTTGCAGTCTTTCATCACTCAAGATCCTAGGGATCGGGACCTTTTAGTAAAAAAATTTGAAGTCATTTGATGTCCCGGCCCTAAATTATGTGGGGGATGAAGGTCGTGCACCCTTGCCCTTTCAACTAAGGAGGTATGTGACTTGGGCCCCAACTATGTTCTGCAGTTGAATAGTCCAACCATCTTATCATCAATTTTTTTTTTTTTGGGAAAAGTAACCATCTTATCATCATTTGTTTTTTTGATACCAAGCAGATGCATTCGATTGGTATCTATTCTTGGCTTGACCAAGTTTTTAATGCTCCTAATGCTGTTAAGGAGGTTTTGACTGGTCAATTTGGTTTGGATCGTTCATTAAGCTCCCTTAGCTTCCTTTCTTAATTTGTGATGTATTTAACTGCGGGTAGTTAGAGGGGCTGAGCCTCATGAAGTTGGGGAGTTTGAAAATGTGGTCTATGATTATGTTTTTTATCTGGAGCTTATCTATTTTCAACTTTTCTCAATACGTAGGGTCCAAGGAAATTGATCAAAAGGCTGATGAGGTTCTAAAGTTGGATATTTTGGATTGTTGGACTCTAGAAAATCACTATCAATGGTCTAAATCTAGATATGGTAACCATTTTTCAGCTAGTGTAGACGCCGTGCCCGTGGGTCGCTCAAAGTCTTCTTCTATGTAGTATGTTTCTAGAAAACCCTTAGTCTTGCATAGGCTTCCAATTCTCATCTCTACTCTGCTTCCAGGTTTAGATGTCGGGGAAATTGAAGTTATGAGGTCCAAGAAAATGGAGCTTGAAGAATCAGTTTCTGTGATTGAGGAAAGCCTTGGGTCATTTATGAATGATCTAAGATACTTGGAGGAAGAAGCTGCGAAATTTCATAAACAGTGGGTATGCTGAAAAACATACAAGTTTCCAAAGTTTTTTCTGATGCCTGACTGTTGTGTCTCTACTGTATGTTTGTGTTACAAATTTAATTATTGATTCATAACTTATTGGAGTTGATCAAAAAATACAAATTTGCATTTGGACTTCATTATGGATATAAATTGTAGGAGGATATTATCAACATTTTACATCATGAGAAGAAAAAACAGCATGAAATTGAAAGCCTAATTGGTAAGTATAAAATATTACCACATAGAAAAGTGCCACATTCAATCTTTACATTTACTATAGAATATTCTTTGGTGATCTTGGATCAAAGGAGAAGAAAATTAGAATCTTTGGAAAAGGAAGATGACTTGGATACTCTTATGGTGAAGCTTATTGATCAAGCTGCAAATTATAACATTCAGCAATTCCATTGTGCAATGGAAGTTAAGGTGAAGTCGCTTTCAGGCTCAGGTTTTTTGCCCCGTTTTAGTTATTATGCTGTGCTGTGACTTTGTTTGCTGGTTTATGTCAGAATTAAGAAATAAGCTATCTCTAGTATAGAGATACATATTTTGAAATTTTCAATTGCTTCATTCTTTTTTTCCCCTGTTTTACAGGAGTTACTTGTTGAGGCTGTTTCTTTCAAGCAGAGTTTTGCAGAACTGCATATGGCATCCATTGAACTTGACGCCAAGGTACTTTTTTTTATTAATTCTCAAGCTGATTTAGAAGTTCATACAAGCTTTATTAAAATGTATTAGATACCCATCTTATATACTATTAATGAATCTAAGGCCCTGTTTGGATTTTTATTTTTAATTACTCATCACTCCTCACTCAATTTTCGTCACTCATCACTCATCACTTAAAATATCTCATCACTCTGCACGAACTCTGCACCATCACTCAACTTATCATTGCTCAATATTTTTTCACTTTTGTGGGACCCATGCCTGACACACTCACAGCCCCTAATAACTCTCTCTCTCTGTCTGTAATCTCTTTCTTTTTGGTCTTTTCTGCATTGGGTTGTATGGAGACCACCCTCCATCGTCTTCGGTTGACGAAGACAAGCCCAGCAACACCACCGTCTGGTCCAGCGACGCCAAGATGGCTCCGCCAACTCTCCGCAAGTCCTCTTCGGTCTTCGCTCTGCCGCAGACCATTCTCAAATCTCAAACCAAGGCCAAAACCCAGTGAAAGAAGAAGAGGGCGATGGAGGCGGAGGTGCGGAGGGAGCTCGAACCCAGTGAAAAAAAAAAAAAAAAAACAAAAACAAAAACAAACTCAGAAACTTTCAGTGAGACCCGCCTCTACAATCTCATCTCCTTTGCAAAATTTCAGTACTTACCCACTATTCTATGCACATTTTCACACTAAGAAACTTTTTATCTATTTTTCTTTGCCTCTTCTCTCTCTCTGTTTTTCTTGCTAGGGTTATGGATTGTGAGAGATGAGAATGTGAATTTGATTTGACTTGGTACACAAAGATTGCGAATTTCTTGACTTTCTAAGATCTGGAAGCCTTCTGGGTCTTTGATTCAGATATGTGTTTGCAAAAAAAATCATTTTTTTATAAAGGTTATGATCTTAAACTCCGAAACCCACCAGTGTGAAAGGAAAAAGAAAAAGAAGAAAAAGAAGAAGATCACCGAACCCAGAGAGAGAGAGAAAAAAAAAAAAAAGAGGTCAAAAGTTGCGGTTGACCTCTAACCGTGAGACCCAGTATGTTGTTTTAATTACGGAAATGCCATTGAAAACAGAGTTATGAAAACTGAAAACACCTAAAATGTGTTTTCATTTTCCATAACTCATCACTCAAAAATTAGAGAATTGAGTGATGGAAACAAAAACTGAAAACAGAGTTATGAAAATTCAAACGGACTTCTCAGCTATGGGTCTCACCATTTTTGAGTTATGAGTTATGAAAATAGAGTTATGAGTTATGGAAACAGCAAATCCAAACAGCCCCTAAAAATCTGTTACTATGAGGGTGTAAAATTATTTTCTATAGGCTGAAAAAGATTATGTTTGTATTTGTGAGTCACTTTTTGTTTTTATTTTTTTTGTTTGTCTTATTTCTGCAACGACTGAAGGACCTCTCCAAAACTTTGTTTAACATGGTTGTTTTCTGTCTTCCTCCAGAATCCCATGATTTGTTATTTTACTAGACTTTTGCTCACACAGTTGACCCTCTTATATTTAAAGTTACAATTAAAAAATTGAAATCTATATTGTTTCTGTTTATTATGTCCTTACCTCAGTGAACAGGTCATTTTATTATTCTTATAACTGTTTGAGGAGCCAACTTTGTTCTATATTATATAATTAACAATTCTAACACTTGATAATTAATGGTGTTTTTAAAAACCTTTTTCTTAATACTATTAGTTATAAGAATAAAAAATTTACCTTATTCTTAATTATATTATGGACAATTTTAGTTAGCTTATTTATTGAAACAGTAACAATTTTTTTTTGCAATTGTGTATTACTCCTCAACATGGAGTTTTGTTCACATGACCAAAATTCTCAATGAGAGTTTATTTTTAAACAAGACAAGTGGACTTTCCTTCGGCCTCCATTATGTATGCTCTTTGTCTTCCTTTTCTATACGTGGCATACTTCAAAATCAGGTGAAGTCCTTTAAAGAAGGCCCTATCTCATGATGTGGTGGCCGCTAGTTTGAATCTCCCATTCTTACTCCACTTAGGACCAAAAATCCCTTATTAAAAAAGGGTGTCCTTAAATTCTAGAATTTGTTGGAGATTTGAATTTTTTAAAACTGAAAATCATGTAGAAATTTATAAATTTAATAATTTTGTTAAAATATTATTTTTTCTTTTTCTTTCTGTCTGAACTAACATATACAATGACAATAATTCCCATTCCCCCTCCATTGTATGCTCTTTGCCTTTCCTTTTTATGTTTGTAACCAATTCACATAGCATCCTGCAAGTCTCCTGATGAAGTTTTCTTTTGTCTGTAGGATCTCTGTATGTTATATGCACATCTTTTTCTGTTATTTTGTTGAAGACATGGCATACCTGATCCCACTATATATATCTTCACTTTCTGATCCCTTTCCTGATATGTATAAATTGGTTTTCTGACTTTTAGATTAGAGATTTGGAAGTTGATCTTAAGCAGCATGAAAAGTTTGCTATGCAGGCATCACTGCACTTCGAATATTGTAAGCTGTTACTAAAATGTAATTTTGTTTTTTCTTTGGCTAGAAAATTTTCAAAAATCTTTTCATCTGTTCATGGACTTTCATTGTGACCCTTTTATTGAAAAATTGTTTAGTTGTGTAGCTTGGGTATACTTCCCATGAACTAGGGCCTTGCCTTTTTTATTACTTATAAAAAAATTTATGATTTTTTTTTAACTCGTTTTGCTTGTAAAAGGTATAATTTTAAACTGGCCTTATTGGCATTGCTTACATAAACAGAGTGAGCAGGTGACAACATATTGAGAAATAAACAGGTCTTCAAAGTAATTTTGCTTTGTAGTCCTTTCTTTTCAGGAGCTTTTTCTCTTTTAAAAAAAGCTTACACTTGTGCTTTTTGAAGGTCAGTTAATATTATGGTTATGCTAGTTTTGGAAGGAGATCATATTATCCTAATTGCTTCATAGATAGTTTAATATGTTTGTAGCTTGGTTAAAAAATTTCTTGTGTGATTCCAGTTCGGGATCTTTGTGAAGATTTTGTCACTGGAGCTAGTGTCATTAAAGTGGCTCAAGAAACTGAAAATGTTCTTGGAGATACTTTTATATACAATGTGTATTTAAGTGATTAGGGAGAAGCCTATGTCTTTGAATATATTATCCTGTTTATGAGATAGGGCCAAATCTAGAAAGTAATTATAGGTCAAATTGTGTGCCAAATGGCTTTTTAGTATAAGTTTAAGAAGTTTGGCATGATTATTCCTCAACCTTTTGTATAATATTTTATGCTGAAAGTTTTCTTCAAATTTAATAAAATCTGCTTATTAACTTGTCAATACATATGTATTACAATTAAGTTCCACCAAAGTTTTGATTTATTCTTCTGAGTGATGGAATTTCCGATGTCTTAGTGAGGTATTGGTGAGTTGGTATCATTTATTAGCTCGGCATTAGCTATCAATACTGTAAGAAACTGATTGAGACTAACAATATTTTTGCCATGATGTTGTCTTCTCATTAAGAATTCCCACGTATTATATTGTTCTCAAAGGAGTGCAAGTTGTATATTTTAGAAGCCATGATATCAAATTATGTGAACTATCTTTCTTGTGAAACTGACTGTATACCATTTTACTTCTTGTTAAGGTAAGGAGGTAGAGAATTTTAGACAGCAGCTTTTAGCTGCCAAGAGGCATGCAGAATGAATTGCTACGATCACTCCTGAACTTGAAAAGGAACTTCTTGAGGATTATATTATGGCTTAAAGTTGAAACATGTCAAAACAATATTCTCAGTTAGCATGAGTTATCAAGAATTTTGTATTATAGAAGCTTGTGTCTTAGCAATTGTCTTGAGATGTACTGCTGGAGTTTTTGCAATTACAAAAGTTAATGCTTCCAGGACATGCCAGTTTCTATCAATGATAATTTGATAGATATAATAATAATAGTAATAGTAATTGTAATTGTAATTGTGATAGTAATAATAATAGTAATAGTAATTTGATAGATAAAAAAAGATTATATAAAATAGAAAGAGGTGTTAATGAATTAAATCTAAAAATAAATTTAATATGTTGCTAGTTATTTCCTCCATTGATGTGAAAAGATTATGGGATCGATTTATATGGAACAAGCCCAATCATTGCACATGGGCTTGAAACTGTGGCTGGTCTACTGTGTGGTTCTCGGTTGAATGTTGACATGGGCTTGAAACTATGAGGGAAGAAGATGGTAGAAACACAGGATGTATGCTTTGAACCCTTGGGGCATTTGGGATTTAGCTAATTCAATAGCAATGTCTGCTTCATATGATTAATATTTCACACTTATGGATAAGATTGTACAGCATAAACTGATTTATTTAGCTTCTTGCACTAAATAGCTTTAAGTGGCATTTGAATCGTATCCTGGAGGGAATAGGGATTACATGGAAGCTCCAATGCAATGAGAATTGTTTTGGATCAATATAGAATTTTTTTTCCTATGTGACATAATTATTTAGGCCACCTGTTTCTCTGGTTTAAGACATTCTTAGAAGTACAAGCTGCCACAATTATTACATTTTGGCCTATTGTTTGGAGTATCTTTACCTTAATATTTACATTTTGCCATGAAAAATTTATTGAGTAACAATTAGAGCTCCAATTAAGATTCTACCTTAATTACATTTTGGGGATTGAAGCCCGTTACTATCTCTACTTAGTCATTGATGGAATTCCTAGACTCTATGATTTTGTGCTGTTAACAACTTGTCTCTTTTCTTTCTTTACTCTCTTTTTTATCACTGTATTTGCTTTCTTAGAACTGTATAATCCCTTTGTACTTTTCAAATCTTTAATAAATTGAATTACCTATCAAAACAGATACTGCATTATATAAAATCTTATGCTATTAATATTAGTATTTACACAAGAAATCTAATATGCCAGTCTGATGATTAGTTTCACTTTAAGAATGTATTGTTTTCCTCAGTGCTTCATATTTTCATGGCTCTTTATTCAAGAAACATTCTAATTTCTTTTGTGTTGACATGTAGCCTACTACTATTGAGGAATTGGAGGCTGCCATTCAAGATAATATATCACAGGCCAATTCTATGCTTTTTTTAAACAACAATATTTTGGAAGAATATGAACACCGTAAAAATCAGGTAGTATTCTGCCATCTTTAGTATAATTTGTACTAGTTTCTTTTATATTTTATTTTGACCGTAATTAAACTCATGTCACAGTTAGAAGATCTTGCAAAAAAACTTGAAGCAGATAACAAGGAGCTGAGGAGTTGTTTAACTGAAATAGATAACTTGAAGGTGAGTGAAGTTTAGTTGCCTCATTACATAGCCAGGGTTCTGTCAAGTTACTATTTCTCTCCTTCAATCCCTTCTCACTGGCCATCATTCTGTGATCAAAGTCAATGTAAATGGGATAAGCCAATAAAACATATATACTCTGCATAATTTAATACTGAAGCTAAAGACTATTACTTTAATCATACGAGGACAGGGAAGACAACGTGCATGGATTGCCACATGTTGCTAAAAAAGATTACCTATTGCACAGCTCACCCCCTCTTTCCTGTTCTCTCATCTTTCCTACCAGCGAATTCACAAACCATAAAATCAATCTTTCTTTTATCATTCCTCCTTTTGAAATTGTTTTGGTTCATCTAGAATTTCCATGTAACAGTAATCAATTGAATATTATCTAGATGACTAAAATCAGGGTAAAATTATTTTGCATCTCTTTCTGAAATGTTGATATTAATCATCATAGCATCTGGCTGGCTAAATTATTTGGTAATTCATCTGGGTAACTTTTCGTTTCAATTAAAACCTAAACAAGTCCTGGTGTTTAGTTTTTGAAAAAAAAAAAAAAAAGGTCTGGGTGTTTGGTTTCCTTTTAAATTGATTGATATAATCGTATGGTTTTTATATTCTTTTCATTGTATACATGAATCTCATGAATGGCTAGAAATTATTAGATGGGAAGAAACTAGCATATTCCCAAACTCAAGCTAATATTGCTCCTCACTTCTTGTGTCAAAATTTTAGGGAATGAATGAACTGAATAATTTTCTTGTCAAAGAATAAAAAGAATAATTTGATCCTATCATATCATATTATTAATCTTGTATGCTTTTTGTTTTTTCCCAATTATTAATCTTGTATGCTTTTTGTTTTTTCCCAATCTCCTGCTGTTACTTTCTTGTATGTCATATATTTGCTCAGCTGCCTCAATTTATCTGTTTTGATATCCATATATGTATTTTTCCTATGCAATGTCCAAATTTTAAATTGGTGCAGGAAAATTGGCTTCCAACATTGAGAAATCTTGTTGCTCGGATAAATGAGACTCAGTTGTAACTTTCAAGAGATGGCTGTCACTGGAGAAGTTTCATTGGGTATTCATTGCTTTGCTTATAGAGAATATACCTTATGGCTAGTTTGGATGGAAGGGGAGGGCGGGGGAGTAAAGTAAAGTTGGTTGGAAATTGGCAATTGCCGGCCAACTCTCCTCTACTTCCCCCTCCCTCTCACTCTCCCTCTCCTCACAAATATCACTTCATACACACACGACAACAAAATTGCATTCACATATATATATATATATATATACACATACATACATATGTACATATATACATACATATATATATATATATATATATTGTGTGTATATTTATACATATATGTACATATGTATATGTATATACATATGTAGATATATGTATATGATATACATATGTATACATATGTACATATATATGTACACGTGTACATATGTGTACATATATATGTACATACATATGTACATGTGTATATATATATATGTACACGTGTACATATGTGTACATATATACATACATACGTACAAATGTGTGTGTGTATATATATATATATATATACCTATATATTTCATATTCTAAAATATGCTCAGCTATGATTTCTATGATCTTCTATAAGCAGAAAAACTACACTTCTTATTCATCGAAAATTCTTTATCTATCCTTTTCACAAAAATAGTCATAAATTTGCTTTATTATCCATTGGTACTCTTGGTTTTGAATACAATTGTGAAACCTAATGTGCTGTAGCTGTTATGGGGGGAGTTCGTAGTTTCTTCATAGAGTCCAAATTCTTTAGATTAGTTTTAGAGGAAGGGGGCCGTTACTTCTTGCTACGGATCTTTGAGAGGGGCAGATTCTTTATGAGATCAGTTTTCATGGGTAAGAATGCAGCATTATGGCTGATGAATAATATTGAAGACTTTGTTGTTGGGGAGAGTTCTAAGCAGTTTTTTATTTTTAGAGATGGGGACACTGCTTTTACTCTCCAAAGGACCTTCAACTCTTCTGGTCAGTTCTTGCTATTGACTGAACTCAAAGTGGGTGGATGTAGGAGGTCAGTTATTGTCCCTGAAGGCAAAGAGAAGTTTGGTTGGAGGGCCTTTGGCCTTGAACTTAGAAAGCTCTTAAATCCTTCCCATTATGCGATGGCTGGTTCTGGTCTTCCAAGGTTTTTTCCTCAGGTGCAGAGGTATAACTTGGAAGCTCAAAACTCTAGAACTTTTGCTGAAGTTGTGCAAGGCTTCCATGGAAGAACAGAGGATAGTAAGCACCTTAAGCAGCTGGATGAGAAGAAGGGGGTGAATCTGAGACTTCAAGGTGCCAAGGTGGGGGTTTTTCCGGTGGGTAAGGCTGATAAGTTGGAGGTGGTGAGAAAGGACAGGAGGAAGCAGAGCATTAATGTGGAGGCAGAGGTTGGTGAGCAATATCTGGCAGACAGGAGGTTATGTTTTCCAAGCTTCAGTTTAAATTCAAAAGTTTATGACAAGAGGAAGAAGAGTGATGTTGGGAGATCTTGCTGGTCAGGTAGAGGTCTTGTCGTTGAGGTTGATGGGATAGGGAGGAGGCGGGTTTCCTGGAGCAGAAACAATGTGGGAGAAAGGAATTTCAGAAGGGATTCACGTGCAGCTTCGGATTGCAATATAGGAGCCACTAAGGCCCTTAAATGGGTTGCAAGGGAAACAAAACAGGTTGCACAAGTATTGGGCCTTGCCACAAGCCCACTGCTGACTGACCCAGGTGTGGGTTTTTTTAAATCCACTTGCTCTGGCCCAAGTCATTTTGAAGTGGGTGAGTGCTCTCGGTCTGGAGAACAGAGACCAACCCAATGTCCGATGAAGGAGGCGAGCCCCATGGCTCTTTCCCTGTGCTCCGATCTGGTGCCGGTGGTGCTGGGCCGGGTTTCTCAGCCTCCGGCGGCCAGGTCTGGAGTAGAGAGACCAACCCAGAGTCCGGTGATGGAGGCGAGCCCCACGGCTCTTTCCCTGTGCTCCGATCTTGAGCCGGTGGGGCTGGGCCGGGTTCCTCTGCCTCCGACGGTGGCCGACGGCCCATTTCTTGCCGGAAGTGGCTCCGATGAGCCCAGTTTGACACCGGGTAAGTCTGAGCTGGAGATTTCGCGGTCATCGGTGGACTTTCTCTCTTTTTTTCTCTTCCTCTCTGGCTTCTTTTTGAGCTTTTCGAGGGCTGGGTTTGTGGACACACCTATGAAGGCAATGGGTGATGCCCCTGGGGAGGGAGTTTTGGTGGTGGAAGAATTGGATAACTCAAATATGGGTTTGGATGTGTTTCACACGAAGGCAGTGGGTGAGGCCACTGGGGAGGGAATTTTGGTGGTGGAAGAGTTGAACAATTCAGATTTGGATTTGGATGTGATACCCACGAAGGCAGTGGGTGATGCCCCTGGGGAGAGTGCTTTGGTGGTGGAAGAGTTGATTAATTCAGATTTGGGTTTGGGAGGTGAGGATAACTTATCAATCCCTCTGAGGTCTATCACTCCCTTTGGGCTGCCTTTGTCAGCTGAGCTGAATTGTGATTATGTGGCATTGGAGTGTGTGGATACGTTAGATATTTCTAGGTGGGTGAAGAATAGACTTCCTGGTTTTAGTAAGCTGGTTGGGCTTCCTCTGAGTCGACATGAGAAGTTATGTATTGCTTTGCTACAAAAGATTGAGAAGGAGACAGAGGATGTCAAAGTGTTGAACAGGACAGTTGCAATTCCTAGAAAAGCTCTCATTAAAAAGAATAGGGGGAAGAGAGAGCTAAGGAACTTGCAATCTTCGGTTAACTATGATGGCAAGTAGAGTGTAGGTTGCTGAACTAATTTATCAGTTGGGATTTTCATGTCTTTATGAATTTAAAAATTCTTTCTTGGAATGTTAGGGGTTTGAATGATTGTCGGAAACGGTTAGTTGTAAAAAATTTATTGCGTGGATGGAAGTGTGATGTTATTTGCCTTCAAGAGACTAAGCTTTCTGGCTTGGATAGACAAATGGTTGGCAGCTTGTGGAGCTGTCCTTTTGTGGATTGGGTGGCTTTAGATGCTGCCCAGACGGCGGGTGGGGTTTTGCTGATGTGGGATAAGAGGGTCTTGGAGAGGTTGGACTTTCTTCTGGGTTCCTTTTCTGTGTCGGTTCTGTGGAAAGGGGTGGGGGATGGCTTTACCTGGGCGTGTTCTGGGGTTTATGGCCCAACCGATAATAATGAGAGGGGCCTTATGTGGGATGAGTTGGTTGGTATTCAACAATATTGGAACGTCCCTTGGTGTTGCATTGGGGATTTTAATATTGTTCGTTTCCCGAGTGAACGGTCAGGTAATTCTCGTCTTACTCCGGCTATGGATCTTTTTTCGGAGTTCATTGAAGATCTTAATTTGATTGATTTGCCTTTGGAGGGTGGGAGGTTTACCTGGTCTAGTGGCTCCGATCAGCCTTCAATGTCTAGGATAGACAGAGTGTTGGTGTCTCATGATTGGGAAGAGCAATACCCGGATGTGACTCAGCGGATTCTACCTCGTCCTGTTTCAGATCATTTTCCAATTCTGGTGGAGGTTGGGGGAATGGCGAGGGGGAAAAGTCCGTTTAGGTTTGAGAATATGTGGTTAAAGACGGATGGGTTCTTTGATAGAGTTCACTCTTGGTGGAATCGGCATTCTTTCTCTGGTACTCCTAGCTTTGTGTTTGCCAAAAAATTGAAGGCCTTGAAAGAAGATATCATTCAATGGAACCGTTCGGAGTTTGGTCATGTTGGACGCAAAAAGTCTCAATTATTAGAGGCTTTGAAATTACTTGATGCCAAAGAAGGGGAGTTTGGCCTCTCTGAAGCAGAGACATGCGAGAGAATTGTGATGAGATCCGAAGTAGAGAGTCTTCTCTCATTGGAAGAAATCTCATGGAGACAGAAATCCAGAATGTTATGGATTAAGGAAGGAGATAATAATACTAAATTCTTCCATAAGATGGCTAATTCCCGTAGAAGGTTTAACCATCTAAGCACTTTGGAGGTGGATGGGGTGGTTTATGAGGAGGAGTCTGAGGTGGCTGCTCAAGTGGTCCAATTTTATAAAAATTTGTATCAGGAGACAGAGGAGTGGAGGCCTTTTGCGGAAGGCTTAGAGTTTGATCAGATAGTGGGGTCAGAGAGGTGCTGGCTGGAAAGGAGGTTTGAGAAGGAGGAGATTCTTCTAGCTGTTAATGAGTTGGCTGGGGATAAAGCCTCAGGCCCAGATGGTTTTTCTATGGCTTTCTTTCACCATTGTTGGAGAGTGGTGGAAAGAGATGTTCTAGCAGTTTTTGAGGAGTTCTATCTTCACAGTAAGTTTGAGAAATCTCTGAACGCTACTTTCATAGCCTTAATTCCTAAGAAGAATGATGCCTCCAATATCCGAGATTTCAGGCCTATTAGCTTGGTGGGGAGCTTGTATAAGATCTTGTCTAAGGTTTTGGCAAATCGTTTGAAGATGGTTTTAGACCAACTGATCTCTGAGTCCCAGAATAGTTTTGTGGGAGGTAGACAAATTCTTGACTCAGTTCTTATTGCTAATGAGTGTGTTGATAATCGAGTTAAGAGTAAGATTCCGGGGGTTATTTGTAAGCTTGATATCGAGAAAGCTTATGATCACGTGAATTGGGAGGCTTTGCTAGATCTCTTGAAGAGAATGGGCTTTGGGGAGAAGTGGTGTAGATGGATCCGGACTTGTATTTCAACTGTTCAATTCTCTATTTTGGTTAATGGGACACCAGCTGACTTTTTTAGGAGCACGAGGGGTCTGAGACAAGGGGACCCGCTATCTCCTATGTTGTTTCTAGTTATTATGGAGGTTTTAAGCAGAATGTTGAAAAGAGTTGAAGGTGCTGGTTTGATCAAGGGTTTTAAGGCAGATGGTAGACGGGGTGAAGGGGAATGTGTCTCTCATCTTCTGTTTGCGGATGACACTATTCTTTTTTGTGATGCGGAAGTGGAGCAGATCCTTCACGTTCGGATGCTTCTCCTTTGTTTTCAGGCTGTGACAGGTTTGAAGGCTAATGTCCTGAAAAGCGAGATGGTTCCAATTGGAGAGGTTAATAATGTGCATGCCTTGGCAGAGATTCTGGGTTGTAGGATTGGGACTTTGCCTATGACCTATCTAGGTATGCCGTTAGGGGCTCCTCATAAGTCTCCCTCTATTTGGAATCCTATTTTGGAGAAAATTAAGCGGAAGCTAGCTGGGTGGAAGAAGCTGTATTTGTCGAAAGGTGGAAGACTAACGTTACTTAAGAGTACGCTTGCTAGCCTCCCTACTTATTATTTGTCTCTTTTTACCATCCCATCGCATGTGGCGAATAAGATTGAGAAGATGCAAAGGGACTTCTTATGGGGGGATTCGAAGGCTCACTTGGTGGGATGGGATAAGGTGTGTGCTCCTAAGGCGAACGGTGGTCTGGGTGTAAGGAAAATAACCACTTTCAATAAAGCCTTATTAGGAAAATGGTTATGGCGGTTTGGGGTTGAGGAGACTCGTCTTTGGAGGAGGGTTGTAGTTTCGAAGTTCGGGGAAGAGTGGGGGGGTTGGTCTTCTAAGTTGGGTAGGGGTGCCTATGGGTGTGGTTTATGGAGAAGTATTCGTAAAGGTTGGGAGGTGTTTAGTAAATGCATTCAGTTTGAGGTAGGGGTGGGGGATAGAGTGAAGTTTTGGACAGATAGGTGGTGTGGGGACTTACCACTCCATCGTTCCTTCCCTTTAGTGTATGGGATTGCTTCTAATAGAGAGGCATCGGTGGCCTTGTCTCTCGAAAGGTTGGGGATGGAGGCTCGGAGAAGCTGGAATGTTCGCTTATTAAGGGGTCCTAATGATTGGGAGATGGGTGAGGTGGATGAATTCCTTCGCACCTTGGGTTCTAATTTGCCTCGATCTGAGCTCGGAGACCGTATGAGGTGGAAGTTGACAAAGAAGGGGGATTTTGACATCCGCTCTTTCTACAACAAGCTTCGTCGTCCTTTGCCTATTATCTTTCCTTGGAAAGGTATTTGGAAGGTTAAGGCTCCTCCGCGCGTCTCTTTCTTTGTTTGGACTGCAACTTGGGAGAAGATTCTTACAGGGGACATTCTGAGGCGTAGAGGAGTTGTTTTTGTTGACCGGTGCATTATGTGTCGTAGTGACGGGGAGACGGTGAACCATTTGCTTCTTCATTGTGAAAAAGCTTTTCAGCTGTGGAGCTTGGTTTTTAGAACTTTTGGGATCTCTTGGGTTCTGCCAAGATCGGTTGCTGATATGCTTTTTGGTTGGTGGAATTGGTTTGGAAAGCACTCTTCTAGCATTTGGAATTTAGCTCCTTTGTGCCTTATGTGGTGTATCTGGAGGGAGCGGAACTGGCGAACCTTTGAGGATACGGACAAATCCGATAATCAGTTGCTCGCTTTCTTTAGTAGTTCTCTCTTTGATTGGTCTAGGGCTTGGGGAATCACCTCTAGTGACTCTCTCCCTTCGTTCCTTAATTCTCTGCTCTTTACTTAGTTCTTTTGTTGGCTTTTGTTTGTTTTGTTGTCTTTTTTTGTTGTTTGTTTCTTTCTCTGTAATCCTTGTTCTACCTTTTGTTTTCTTGAGGTAGCTCTTTGAATATACATCTTTTTACTTATCAAAAAAAAATATATATATACCTATATATCTGTACATATGTACATATGTATACATATATATCTATACATACATGGAGAGTTGGGTAAGCCATTGATAAACTTCTCATTTCAAAATGGAGAGTTGCAATCTCTTCTGTGCATGACTCTGGTAGTAAAAACATCTTCATACCACCGATAGTCTCCAAGGGTTTTGCATTTAAGGTTACTCAACTGATCGTAATATATGTACATATGTGTACACGTGTACATATATACATATACACATATATGTGTATAGATGTGTATATATATGTACATATGTGTATGTATATATATATATATGTATGTATACATATGTGTATATATATGTGTATATATGTGTGTGTGTGTATATATGTCTATATATGTGTATACATATATGTGTATATATATGTGTATATATATGTGTGTGTATATATATATATATATATATATATATATATATGTACACACACATATATACACACACATACTAATAAATCCAAAAATACCAAAACCATCACAAATATCACTTCAAACACACAACAACCAAATTGCATACACATATATAGACACATTCTAAAGAATCCAAACAACAAAAATATCAAAATCATACCACAAGAAGAGGCTCATCACTCAGTAGAAGAATCTAGTGCAGTTCGATTGCGATACTTGTGAAGTGCCACAAACATCGCAATCGAATTGCACAAGATTCGTTCGGTGGACATTATTGGCATGATGCTTCATGCAATTAACGCTTTTGCAAAAGTGCAGGCATGGGTGACAGAAATTCACGTCTCTGTGATGAGGATGATGATCACTAGCGCTGCGCTTCTTCTTCTTAGGCATCTCAGATCTCTCTCTTGCTCTCTCTCTCTCTGTCGCTCTTCTCTCAGAAAATATCTTGTGTGTTTCTATGTCTATGTTTGTGCCGTTTTCTTTAAGTAGTTAAAAAGTGGCGAGATCGGGATTTGTATTAAGTGTTTTTACTTTTCACTCTAATCCCGATCTCACCACTTTTTAACTACTTAAAGAAAACGGCGCAAACACAAACATAGCAACACACAAGATATTTTCTGAGAGAAGAGTGACAGAGAGAGAGGCATCAAGGGAGAGAGCGCGAGAGAGATTTGAGATGCCTAAGAAGAAGAAGCACAGCGCTAGCGATCATCATCCTTGTCACAGAGATGTGAATTTGTCACCCATGCTTGCACTTCTGCAAAAGCGTTAATTGCATGAAGCATCATGCCAATAATGTCCACCGAACAAATCTTGTGCAGTTCGATTGCGATGTTTGTGGCACCTCACAAATATCGCAATTGAACTGCATTAGATTCTTCTGCTGAGTGATGAGCCTCTTCTTGTGGTATGATTTTGATATTTTTGTTGTTTGGATTCTTAAGAATGTGTCTATATATCCGTATGCAATTTGGTTGTTTTGTGTTTGAAGTGATATTTGTGATGGTTTTGGTATTTTTGTTGTTTTGGATTTATTAGTGTGTGTGTATATATATATGCGTATGCAATTTTGTTGTTGTGTGTGAATGAATTGATATTTGTGAGTAAGGGGGATTGATAGCTAAAGGCCTTGTTTTTCATAAGATATTGTGGATTTGGAGAAGTGATGGACTTCATTAGTTGATTTATTTTAGATTAGTAATCCAATGTAGTTGCACTTATCCTATTGCATAATGAGGTTAAGGTTAAAATTGGGAAATTACATCTTGATGTTGTTTGCCTTGTGAAGACCAAAGTTAGGAGAGAAGTTGGTAGCACTCTTTTGGAAATGTTATTTCCTGGATGGGGGTATGAGATAACTTACTCTAGTAATGATTTGGGTTTTTTTTTTTTTTTTTTTTTAATCATCGGCAAAGGGATTTTATTGAGAAAGAAACAGATCAATTACAAAATATTGGCTTGCATCAACAATATGACATTACAAAAGGATTGAGGAGCAGAACCTAAACCAAAGGAGTTAGCTAGTTTGTTACATAGAGACCAAGAAGCTAAGGTGTGGGTTGCAACATTAGCTTCCCTAGGAATCCAACTAAATCTGCAGTTTGGTATTAATGTTGCCAGTTTGAGGGTATCTTGAGAAAGAACAGAAATCCTCCATGTGTCTGAGCTGCCTGGTGATATAACAGCATCTATTGAAATCTTTGAGTCACTTTCAATTGTCACAATTAATACTCTGGTAAATATCAAGCTGAGTAGCCCAGTTGATTGCTTCAGCTTCCGCTTGGACAGGGACATTGGTTTCTACTCGCTTTGATAGAGTGAAAACTATTGCTCCTCTCCAATCTCTTACTACTTTGGTTATATAGGAATTGTTCTCTCCAATTGCAGCGTCTTAGTTGACCTTAATTGTTCTATACTCCGGCCTTGTCCACTCTGCATTCCTAGGAGGTTTCTTGTAAATTTGGTAAGGCCCATAAACAGCTAAATGTTCTAGATAGCGTCTCATTAGACTTTGGTGAAATCTTTCCACATTTATCTCTGATCCTTCGAATACCACTGAATTTCGGGTCTTCCAAATAGCCTTTAGCACAAGAGTTCCATATAGGAGGAAAGAAGATCTCTCTTGCTGGGATTGGAACTCTACTATTGGAGGGGATATTAGGAACTCAATGAGCTGGGTTGTGGATGAGAATGCCAGTTGATCAGGTTTAATACCCCAATTTCTAGTGAACCATAGAGCTCTTGCAAAATCACAGTGAATAAAAAGATGCATTGGAGATTTAGCTTCCAATTCACATAGAGAGCACAACTGACTGACCTGGGAATTAAATTGGTGCAGTTTGTCTCTGGTGGGGAGGACATTAGCAGCAATTCTCCAGAGGGTCATTTTCAACCTTTCATGAATATTTAACTTCCATATCTCTGCTGCCTAGATACCATTAACTCTTTCATTGATTGAAGAACCACTATGGAGCCAGTAAGCTAATTTAACTGAGAAATTTTGCAATTGAGGATTTAACCTAGATCCAACGATCCTCTGTAAGTCCAGGTCTAAATGGCAAAGATCTAATTGCTTTGGCAAACTGTTCATCAAAGAGGGTGTTTAATTTTTCATTATCCCATCTCAATCCTTTGGGATTCAAAAGATGCGAAACAATTAGACAACTATTAGTGCATTTAGTTGTCTTTGGCGCCGGTTTGAAGTTTGGTATATTAGGGACTCATGGGTCCTCCCAGGTACATATGCTTTCCCCATTGCTTACTAATTTGCAGATAATTGACTTGGCATTGTTGATACTCTTCCAAGCCCAAGAGGCTCTTTTTAGAGGGTCTTTCCAAAGCCAATTCCTACCCACTCTATATTTGGCTTTAATAGCTTGAACACAAAGGCTATCTTTGTCCACCAAGTAACAGTGTACTGCTTTTGATAGCATAGCTTGGTTGAAATCATGGAGGTGCCTGAAGCCTAGACCTCCTTGATTCTTTGGTTGACATAGGTGATCCCAAGCCATTGGGGTGAAATAATGGCTTGAGCTATTTTTTGGGTTCCACCAGAACTTACGTATAGATGCATCCAACTCCTCACAAAGATCCTTTGGAATCTGAAAATTTGCCATTGTATAGATTTGGGTTGCTAATGCCACTGCATTTTTGAGCATTACACGTCCCATCCAGGACGAACTCTTGCTCTTTCACCCACTAATTTTTGACTCAATGCTTTTCTTTAGATGGGCAAAGTCTTTCTTTTTGCTTCTGGATAGGAATAGGGGGACTCCAAGATATTCTTTGGTTCCAGATCTGTGTCAGGAATTGGGAATGAACTTAATGAGAGGCAAATAATCCCGATTCTCTAGATTGATATTTTGACTAGACCAGGCACAATATTTTGAGAGACACTCTACCATGGCGCTCCTTTCCACTTGTTTAGCTTTGCAAATTAGAATCACATCATCTGCATACTTAAGCTTTGTGATTGCTAGGCTTGTACGACCAAGTTTAACTCCATTGATTGCCCCATTGCCAGTAGCTTTGTTGGTTAGTCTGGCTAACACTTCACTACCTAGTATGAATAGATAGGGGGATAGTGGGTCGCCCTGGCTAAGCCCCCTTGCAGGAGTCACTGTTGGGCCAACGCCTCCTTTAATGAGAATAGTATACCTGACTATGGAGATACATTGGTAGACTATCTTGATAAATTGCTAGCAAAACCCAAAATTATTAAGTACTTGTGCAAGGAAAGACCACTCAATTCTATCGTAGGCCTTTTGAAAATCAATTTTCAGCCCCAAATATCCCTGTTTTTTCTTTGTTTGAGAAAAGGTGTGCACTACTTACTGAGCTAAGAGAACGTTCTCAGCAATATTTCTGTTAGGGACAAAGGCGACCTGGGCTGGATCAATCAGCTTGCTTAGAATTGGTTTGAGCCTAGCCACCAAAATCCTTGTGATAACCTTATAGCAAAAGTTGCAAAGGCTTATGGGTCTGAATTGAGAAATTTATAGGCACCTTGAGTTTTGGGAATCAGAGTTATATATGTGTGATTTAGCTCTCAAAGCATTCTTTTATCTCTGAAGAAACTACTCACTGCTTTGATAACTTGCTCTCCAACAATCGACCAGATTTTTTTGAAGAAAAGCCCAGGCATACCATCTGGTCTTGGGCTCTTGAGAGGGTTCATAGCAAAAACAGTTTGCTTAATCTCCTATTGTGAAGGTATACGAATCAGGTCCTCATTCTCTTCTGTCTCTATGCAAGGGGAAATGAGGTTCTCTAGGTCTCTAGGGAAGTTTGGATTTGAGGAATTGTATAATTCTTGGAAGTGTTTTTCAAAATACTTCTCTATGTCTTCTTTCTCATAAATGTAATTCCCATTCTCAAGCTTGATTTCTACAATGTTGTTCTTCCTTCTTCTGATTATAGTAGAGGCATGAAAGAATTTTGAGTTGTGGTCCCCTTCTTTCAACCAGAGTTCCCTACATTTTTGTTTCCATTTAATGTCCTCCCTGGCTTGCCATTCTTCAAGTTCTAATAACAAATTGGCTTTCTTCGCCAAATTCTCTTAGGATGGGTTGCTATGCTGTTGCTTCTCAATTGCAATTATTCTCGTTTCCACATGGCCAAAACTGTATTTGTTCCATCTTTTAAGTTCTGAGCTCGTGTGATAAATCTTCCTCATTAATTTGAAGCTATGTGAGCCTTCAAATTGTTTCTTCCAAGCTGTGTCAACCACTTCAGCACAGGAGGGTCTCAGATCCACATTGCCTCAAATCTTTAAGGCCTATATTGGTTGTTAAACTCCATAGTTGTGTCCATCCTAAAGGGTTTGTGATTTGAAGATGGGGCTATCAAGTGCACAATTCCTGCCTTTGGAAATAATTCTTGCCACTCTTGATTGCAGCAGCCTTGGCCAAGTCATTCCATAATTATAGATGAGCCTCCTCTTCTATTAGACCAAGTGAAGCGTAGGCCTAACTTTATTGCTTCTGCATTTGCAACAAAATCATGAAAAGCTTTATGAGGTCTGTTGTGGCTAGAACCTCCAAACTTGTCATCACTAGCACTTATACTGTTACAATCTCCCATTAGTAGCCAAGGCCCAGCAAAGGAGGTTATGATGCTAGTAATCAAATTCCAGAAACTCTCTCTTCGAGATTTTTTTTTTGGGGGTGGGGGGGCATAAACCAAAATAAGCATCCATACCTCAGCTGGTGGATCTGAGTAGATTAAACAGGCAATCACATTCATGTTGTTGAAAAAACCCTCTAATTCAATGTCTCTCTTCCATAAAAGAGATAATCCCCCAGCTTTACCTATCACATCAACACTAAAGCTTCCACCAAAACGAAGATTTTCTTGAATTTTTTTTATTCTTGGAGCATGAGCTTAGGTTTCAGAGAGGAATATAATGTTAGGATTTTCTTTCTAACCCAACTTCTAAATGACTTTGGCTTTTGGGGCTCTACCAGCACCCCGACAATTCCAGGCAATGATCCTCATGGCAAGGTTGAATTTGCTGGGAATTATAGGGGAAATGAGTATAGGGATGATGGAGAGTGTTGTTTTTGTCGGGAACTATTGGTGGTTTGAAGAAAACATTCAAAGTCAAAAACACAAACACCTGGTGTGCATGTGGTTGTCAGAGCTTTTAGGTATAAAGATATGGGTTAACGAAAGGAAATGAAGGAGAGTAATTATGAGAGGGTGCAAGAGAGGGAATACAAAAATGACCTAGCAATATCGTTGAGATTTTTGATCTAATTGTTGGATAGTAATAGATGCTGGTTTAAAGGTGGAAAGTTGAGGGGAGTATAGTTGAGAAATGAAGAGCAAATAAGAGTCCCCAAAGAGGACAAAGTAGATTTAGAAAAAGCTTAGGGAGAAACTAGCACACCCCAAGAGATGACTCTATGAGGCTAGAGAACTTGCTCTCATGCAAATGCCAAGAGAGAGAATTTTGGTTATGTGGAAGGAGAATATCCATTTCCAGATTATTTCAAATTCTAACGAAGCTATTCATGGATTTTTACAATTTGCTGAGAATGGTTTAAAGTTCTTCTTTACTTGTATGCTAATAATGAAGGATTGGATGGAAGATGTCTTTGGAGTCAGCTGGAGAATCTCTCTTCTCAGATTGGTTCCTTGATGCGGGACTGTTAAGAAGTTTAGCACTATACTAGGTTTCTTGATGAATTCTTGAATAAGGATGGATGTTTAAGAGTTTAGGTTAGAAAAGAATGAATGTTGACAGCTATTTGGGGCTGAAACAGGGGATAAAAAGAAAATAACATAAATAAAATACTGGGCAATCACACCAAGGTCTTCCTAAGCATCACACCTAGAGTTCCTTGGCATCACATCTCGGAGAAGTTTGCATCACACAAACAAAGCTTAAAATAAGCTGCTGAATTTTATTAATCAATCACAATATTCTGAAATAACATGACTACAAAAGAGCCTTTATATAGAGGCTATAGTTATCCTTTTCCTAGTAGGACTTGGACCCTAAATAACCTATTCCTAGAATGTATATGAATACTAATAAAATTAAATAAAAGACTCAATAATATGTAAACATAAAATAAGACTCATGGGCTTTTGGTACGGCCAAGGACATCCCATTCCAAATTTCTAAAAATTACTAAATTGCCCTTATTCTAGTAGAACTTAATTAAAATTGATCCAGTAGCAACTAAACAATAAAATAAAACTAAGCAAGGTCCCACGAGAGTGCCCCATCATCCGAAACATCCCAAATTAAGACTTGAGCATTAAGTAAGGTCTTCAAAGTGGGCTGCCGCTTATGTTCCCCATCATTCCTTTCCTTGGATTATTACTAGAGATTTCAAGTAATAATAAATCACTCTTTGTCATGCATGATTTAGCTCAATGGGCAGCAGGAGCCTTGTGCTATAGGTTGGAGGTTCAATTGGGTGGTAGTAAGCAATCTGAGATTTCTACAAAGGTTCGTCATTTTTCTTATGTTAAACATTCAATTGATTGCATCCAAAAGTTTGATGAGGAGGACTCCAATTGATTAATTATGAATTGAAGATCTGGTAGTGAGGCAGGATCTTATGTCTACAATGGCAGACTGATCTGCACCTAACTTGATGGCTTCTTTGCTCGCTCCTATGAACCTTAAAACAGCACCCCTCACATACTCATGAGCTTCTTTCACATTCATCTTCTTGCTCATTTCATCTAGGAAGCTGCTCAAGAAGTGGTCACCATTAAGAACAGCTGCTAGTTGAACTACCTCACCCTGAAACTCTGATAGCCCACTGTCTTCCTTTGCTTCTGTGGTTCTCAATGGTGTCACATCTGGTAGGATCTCTGTGATAAATGCATAATACACTAGCTAAGATTTCTTCTAGAAATAGCTTGAAACATTTAAAATAAAAAAGAACACAAGTACAGTTCCCTAGTTGCATTAATTAGGTCCCTCAATTAAATCCAATTTTATGGCTGCATTGAGTAATGCCATTCAAACATTGTTATCTTAAATTTAGCCATGTAGCTTATCGCCCAATACAGCTACATGGTTGAATGTAGCCTGGGAACCTAAGCTGTAACACCTAAAGCAACTAAGGAACCGTAGACAAGTTTTAGTGCATAGAAATTAATCTCAAAATGTTATAATGGGCCTGAAATAGTAGGATAGATACCTGGGCAATCAGTTCTAGAAGAAGTTAATTCCCCAACAACCTACTCAAATGTCCCAGCCCATGCATCCCTGTGAGCCAAGAAGTTAGAGGAGAGGTTGAACTTCTTAATGGTAGCAGGGATTGCAGAGTGCTCAAACTCAAAGTTTGGAGCAGGCCCTTTTGGGCTACTTATCACTGTGAAAACAGACGCAGATTAGTACAATAAAAAGTGAAAGTGAGACTACAAAACATGTAAACTCAAGTTTGAAGCTTCAAACACCTAGGCGAAAATATGGACCAAGGCATTAGGTAGTAACCAAAGCACTATAACAACCAAATCACTATTAACCTCCCCTTTCTGGTGGTAATAAACAATCAATTTCCAACTTGTAAAATAAATTTGGCTCCAACTCAAATACTCAAATGTGTATAGAAGACTAGCATTTGGAAAATTAAGCACCACCTAATCCAACTTAATCTCAGCAATAACAAAATAGAATTCGAACCTTACCAACCATAAAAACTGGCATTCTATAATATAATATATTTCAAAAGCAATTCAATACCAAACACAATTCTATGTATCTCAAAGCATTTCTAACATCAGCAGTTCAACACAAAAAGTCTTTTAATTGGACTGACAAAACTAAACAAAGGTTAAAGCATGAAAATTTGAGCTTACCAGTCCCTTTCTTGATCCAAGGAGAGACCATAATTGTTGGCACACGAACACCAAGCCTATCAAACTTGAAGAAATAAGGATCCAATGGCGGTTAGGGTTTGGGCTGTCACCTGCGTCAACTAGAGCTTAGGCTGTAGCTGGCAGCGGCTAGGGCTTGGATCTCCACCGGCAGCGGGTTAGTGCTTTGTACAATCGGTAGAAAATATTTTTTTTAATTTGGTAACAGGTTGTAAATATTGTTTGTGTAAATTTATTTTGTAATTTTTTAATTAAAAATATGTCACGCTATTAAAAAAAATGGCAAGTTATTGTTCTATTAGCCATGTAACACTATTAATGACAGTTAGTAAAAGGACTAATACAACTCAATTTTAAAACTTGAGCGACCAATTGTGCTTGCTTCAAACTTGAGGGACCAATTACGCACACAGGGTAAACTTAAGGGACCGATATTGTAGTTTGGCCTTTTATTTTCACCATACACTTATTTTGTTGTCTCTATATAACATCAAAAGCTTTTCTCATGCATTTGAGATTCGGAATATGCACACTCTATGTCCTAGAGTAAGTTATTGAATAAAGTTAAGGACTAATGCCTTCTTCATCAATAGACAAAAATAAGGACGATAGATTCCATTGTTCATCATATAAGTGAAAAACATAAGTATGGCATTATATCATGAAAAAAAAAAAAAAAAAAAAAACAGAACTTATAAATTATAGCATTTAAATATTAAAAAGAAAAAAAAAAACTGTATTATTATTCAATAAACCAATTAATCAAAGACCGATAAACAAAGGTAGGTCTTTTACACACATTCACTAGCTTCAATTATTTAAATCAACAAATGCAGTGCATATGTCATATGTAAGTTAAATGTACCAGACTGGAGCAGCAAAGGAAGAGAGGGATTTGCCTTCATAATGTTGCTTAATTGTTTCATCTTCCATGCTAAATACACCCATATCGTACCCTCCACCATTTAAGCTATTAAGATAGTAGTCAACATTGTCATCTGTAAAAGAGATACAATTAGCTAATTAGCTTTGCATCCATTGAAGCTTGATGCAGACAAAGACATTGATGAATTGTCACCCACAAACAATGCTTGATCACCCAAGTTGTCAACATTCACCCAATCATATTCATTTTTGCTTTTCACTTCAGTAGAACATTCTAATTTTAAAACTTTGAACCCAGTTGTCACATATGGAATTTCATACATGTATTCTTGTCCTAGTTCTCGTAATTGTTCTTGATCTTGATTTTGATCTTGTTCTTGTTCTTCTTCAAAGTCATCATTAATGAATTCATCGGTATCATAAACAGGACCACCTCGTATGCGTGAAACCAACAAAAGATCTCCCGATGATTCAACAAGATACTTTTGGATACAATCCTCAGGTTCCTTGCAGAATGTAATACATTCAGTGAACACAATATCGCCATCAATGTGACAAACAAAAACATTACCTTGATTGTTTACTGCATAAAATTTTCCCTTGTAGAGTGCAATGTCATAAAAACATCGAGAATCACATTTTATATCAATCCAAGCTTTATATCCCAGTCTAGTGAAGGCCATTGTTTTAAAATTAGTATAGATAACCATGATTATGCAATCACAATCATATTCATGAGTTACAGAGTTCCATGGATTCCTCGACAAAACACACTTGTAAAGAAAGACATCATGGTAATCTAAAGGGATGAGTTCAAAATTGCGATAACAGTCCCAAACATATGGATGAGGGGGAAGACTTAACTGGTGTTTAGACAATGGATGAAAGAGATTCATCTGGAAATCAATGCCTACACTGAGAAACCATCCAAAAGATGTTCCAATGCATATTCTTCCAGCAAGTTCAGGCAACTTGAAGTTGTAAACTTTACTGTCGAATACATTGAAAAATACACGTGTATGATTTTTTTGTTCCTTTTCTTCTGCAAGCAGAAGCAAAGGGCACCTAGGAGATAATGGAGGCTTTTCCATTGAATAGACACGTCGCCATGACTTGCAGACGGCACCAAAGTTGACAAAATCATCATAGACAGATGTGCAACGCGTTACTTCAGAGAGAATAAGATCCGGAAGATCAGCCCACTCAGACATGATACTTACGGTGTGAGAGTGAAAAAACAAGTCAATTTAAAATTTCAGTGCGCCATCACAAAAAAAAATTGATTATAAAGAATATTATTATTAGTGGCAAACGGCAACATGTAATATGCTAAATAATAAACCATGTTTGTATTTAGTAACTTCATACTAAGTCTACACACACTCATAAAAACAGAGCAACTTCTCTGGCAGAGAACAAAAAAAAAAAAAAAAAAAAAAAAAAAACCCAACTAGCACTACTATTACATAAATCATGTTTGTAAGAACAAGAAAACACATAAACATTGATATGATCCAAAGAGGAAAAAATAATAATAATTTGAAGAATATTGCATAGGTAAAGTACCCACCAACCAAAATCAACTAAACAGAAAAAAGAAAATCAATTTTCTGATGGAAAAACACAGAAACTTACCTAGGACTTTGTTTTGGTTTGGAGGGCAGACCCTTTTGCTAATTGATGAAGAGAGCGAGCGACTGTTGAGAGAGAGAGAAAGCGCGGCACTTGGGTTTATTTCAAAACCCTCAAAAACAGAGAGAGAGAGAGAGAGAGAGAGAGAGAGAGAGAGAGAGAGAGAGAGAGAGAGAGAGCTAACGAAGTGGTAGAAAAAAAAAAAAAGAAAAAAGAAAAGAGAAGAGGATAGAGAATAGGGGGGAATGTGCAGAATAGCACAGTGAGGAGGGAGTATATCGTAAGTTAAGACGAGTGAGAAATAAAGTTGGAAAGTAGCATCTCGAGTCTTAGAGACTTGAGTTCCAACAAGCAAAACCGAGTCTTTAAGACTTGATTTTGTACTTGGAGATCTGAACCAAAACCGAGGAAGAACGATTTGAAGAGGATCTGAAGAGGAAGCACGATCTGATCTGAAGAACGAAGAGACAATTTGAAAAGGCATTATCTGATCTGAAGAGGAAGAACGAAGAAACGATTTGAAGAGGCACGATCTGGTCTTTAGATCTACCGTCGAAGAACGAAGAAGAAGAACGAATCTGAGGAAGAAGTGAAACTCGAGTTTAAAAAACTCGAGTTCCAACTCGAGTCTAATAAACTCGATTTCCAACCCTTGATTTCCACAATTCGAGTCTTAAAAACTCGATTTTTAGCTTAGAATTCGAGTTTTAGACACTCGAGATGCTAGTTTTTAACATTGTTTTAAAATGTGTCAACTAACTAAATTTTTTAATATTTAATGTTATTTGGAAATAAAATTCTAGAGAATAGACAAGAGTAAGAATATGTGTGTGGAGGAGAAAAAACGAGAGGAAAAAAAATTAAGAAAAGAAGAAACATATTGGATGAAAAATAAAATAAAGAATAAAGAGATAAGGGAAATATAAAATAAAAAATAAGAAATTAAAATTGAGAAGAAAAAAAGAAGAAGAAACGTATTGGATAAAAAATATAGAGATGAGGGAAAAATTAAATGAAGAATACGAAATTAAAATTGAGAAATGCTATCACAATATTTTCACAACAAATTTAAAATATTAGACTACTACTAGCTAAAGCTTAAATAAATGTTGCATTCAAATTAAAATTAGTAACAATTTACCACAAATTAAAATCAACAATAATTTGGATGGTTTAGTTTGCCATCACTTGTATTAATTGCAACAAACCTTAATGGAAAGCAAAAAGGTTTTTTTTTTTCTTAATTTAAAAAACATAGTTTGGATCCTTTGCATATTTCATGTAATCAAACGCTCACCCGTAGATAATCAAGCCTATTTTTTCTTTTTGCTTTGGATGGAATTATACAAACCCTAAATTTTGGGATAGGTTTGAGGCATATTTTGGGATTTCTATATTCTATTTATAATTTCCCTCAATTAGCAAATAAATCAAGAAATTAAGGACCCAAATTGAACATTTGAACTACCCAAAAATAAATAAATAAAAATGGCTCCTTGACATATTATTAAGATCTTGCATATTAGGATTAGGTTTTATACCTAAATCGGGGATTTTGTATTTTGACTATCAATTATTAAAATTTATTGCTCACAAATGTAATTAAGGGTACCAACTAAAGATTTAAACTCCTAATTTGGTTAGAAATTGACTAGAGTAAATTGATTCAATAAAAGAAGGTGTTTTTTTTTTTTTTTTTTTAATTTTTTAATAATTGGAGTTGTGAAAATTAGGTTTTTTCAATTCGGTTAGGGTTTAACCAAATTGGATGGAATAATGTATAATTAGGACATCTAATTAGGTTTTTTATAATAAAAAAATAAAAAATGAAACATAAACTGGGTAAGACATTATAAATTTGGGGATAATCAAAAAATTATTAAAGTTAGGACTCATGCAAAATTTGGGGTTTTTGACATTCTTAATTTGTTTATGTCAATTGAAGGTGCACTTATCAAATTAAGATACCTAATTTGTAATTTATAGGTCTTCAATATCTAATTGGGTGAGGTGATCAATGGTTATGATTTTACAAAGGAAAGCTACCCGTAGAATTAGAACTTCAGAAGTCTACACTACAATTCCCTTTACCTATACTTTTTTTACTACTTAAGGAAGATATATTTTTCCAAACTGTTAAACGATTACTTTGTTCCGTACATTACTGTTATTTATACTTGTCTTTTTAGTGGAGTATGTATTACTGAAGGTTTGGCCTCTCTTTCAAGAAAGTCTGTTTCTTTTAAACATATACAATCTAAATTAAAAACATAATTAAATATAGAGGAAAAAAAGAAGAGCAGACCCTTTTGCTAGGTTAGTGGAAATCACAATCTCTATACATTGTAAAAAAGCATGAAATCAAATTTCTCTGCTTTAATTCATAATACAATGTAGCAGACATATAACATATTAGCTCATAAGTTAAAATATCAAACAAAAACACCAATCATAGCTGCAACAACAATGGATAACACACCAGATATCAATTTGCTTGACAAATTTACCGATAGTAATAATCAAACTGATTACTAACACAAGTTTTCTATGCGCGTGTACAAAGCTCAAATGCTATCAATATGATCAGCAATAAATGCAACGGTAATCATAGAAAAACTAATATATAATATAAAATTCAAGAAAAAAATTTCACAAAAAGAAAGGAAAACTCTTACTCACCTTTTCTTGAGAGTATGTGCTTTGTTTTGTTAAGCAAAGATTATGCATTTGAGAGATAGACGAAAGCAAAATGTGAAGATCCATGCGAGAGCGAAATTTTGTGAGTTTTAAGGGGTGAAGGTGTAGGAAGGTTTTTTTTTTTTTTTTTTCTTTAAATTTTTATTAATGATACCAAATGTTTCTTAAAGGTTGTATGCTTTACGTTTGTACGAACAATGAATGGGATTTTGTAGTGCGCAGGTTAAATGATCTTGCTTAGGTGAATGAGCATGATTATTGTGGTTTTCTTAACTTTTGTGTTAGTTGTTAATGTATGTACAAAATTTTAAATAGGACATATGGTGCAAAATTTGTTATCCAATTTAGAATTTAAATTAGATTTTCTCTCAACTTTGACTATAAATTCATTCTCAAAAAAAAAAAAAAAAAAACTTTGACTATAAATATATACATAGATATAGATATAGATTAGATTATATAAGCTACCAAAAGTACATAATAATTTTTGGATCAAGTTTAATTACAAAATTGGTTATAGCTTAAGGTTATAAACTCACTCTTGAAAATCTAACCATTGAATTGCATGTTCTTTATGCTTTTAAAACACATCAAATTTTTTGTCAATCAAATATTATTTACTATATGATCTATAAACTTATATTTTATGCACAATATTAAATTACAAACTTACAATATAAAAAATTTATTGATGACATAGCTATTAATCTTTATTTTTTTTTGAAATTTTGTAAGTATGAAAGATACAAGAAGAAGATGTAATCCAATGATGGATTTATCAAAATTCACTTCCAATAAAAAGATATTAAGTAAAGTTGTAGCCTAAAACTACAACCAAAATTGTTCATAATTTTGTTCATAATTCACCTCCAACAAACTTTGTTCATAATTTTTCCAAAATCAACAAACTAAGCCCAGCATTAAACGTGGTTGCAAGATCGCCCAGCATTGACATTGCTTCAATGATTGGGCCTACACCAATCCTTCATGCAATTCCTTTTTTTTTTTTCTGAATAAATATGAGTTTCATTCAAATTTTTTGTTAACCTTTTCATTAGAGTATTTATTAATTTTAATTTCAAAAATAGAATTTGAGTTCAAACCTTTTTTTGGGTTATTTTAAAATTTTACCGCGGAGAATTTTACTTGAATAAAAGTTGGATACTTGCTAACATACGCATAAAAAAATCTAGAACACAATAAATATTTTTAAGTTTAGATTTCCAAATGTAATATAATTATATTTCTTAATATATTGATTATATTATCCCCTACCTAACCCAGTGGCGGCTCCAAAAAGTTTTTTCAGAGTGGTCATTAAAAACTCTTAACTTTAAAAAATTTATTAATAATAAAACTTGAATATTTTAACATCACAAAATAAAAACATATTCAAATACATAAAATTTTAAAATTTTCTTTCATAATTTTTCATATTTTAAAATTGTTGTGTAATATGATAGTTTCACTATTGATATATTAATACTATCAGCTACATCTTTTTCAATATACACAACCAAGCAATTATAAAGTTATTGATCTCCTATTCAATTACTAATATTGCCTAAATAAGTACTAATATAAACAAAATACATTATCTTTTTGAAAAAATATATCATATAAACCCAACAAATTCGAATAAAGACTAAACCAAATACTAATAGATTAGCTATTTGAAAAGTATGCATTTTTTTATATAAAAAAATAGCAATTTTAAAATATGCCAGTTGAAACACAATTTAAAAAATCACAATTAAAGATTTGAGATTTTTGGCTAATATGTTTGTTAGAGCAATTTTTGAGAAGTGTTATGTCCAAAATATTTTTAAAACACTTTCACAACAAAACCTAGATTGTAAGTTTTTACTGATTCTAATTTGAACTTACCACTGAAATTATTTTCTATTCATTAGTAACAACTTGTTATTTAGGATTTGATACGAAAATATTGCAAAAATGTTGTGAACATAATATTTCTTGGAAAAAAAAATTTCGATATTCAATGGACAAAAATTTTGGAGATGTTGAATTTTATTTTTAATGGGCTCAATTGTTATTAAGGGTGTTCAAGTGTTTTTTTTAGGGTGGTCAAGTTTTTTTTCTAGAGTGGTCAAAAGACCCATATTAATTTAAAACTCAAAATTTTTTAAGTTATATTAAAAAAAAAAAAATCAGGGTTGTCCTGTGACCACCCTGATTAACACTTGGTGCCACTAATGACCTAACCCCCGGCATCCTAACAGATATATAAACTCATAATCCTACTTGCTTGTAAGCAATTCTAAAATCCTTTCTACCACTTAAGAGTGTCATTGTCGAAGAGTCAACAAAAACAAACGTGAATTTCTAGGAAAAAATTATTTAACAATCAAAATACTATGAAAATGAGGTCTTTTAGAACAAAATCAAGAACTTGCGTGGTTTGGTTGGCCTCCCTTGCCTTTAACCTAGACTTCCCTTGCTCTCCCGCATATTAATTTTGAAAAACCTAAAAAGATTATTTATTTATTTATTATTATTATTACCCTGTTTGGATCCTTTGCATATTTCATGCAATCAAACACTCACCAATAAATAATCAAGCCTATTCTTTCATTTTGATTTGGATAGAATTATATAAAGCTTAAATTTAGGGATAGGTTGAGGGCTAATTTTGGGATTTCTATATTCTATTTATAATTCCCCTAAATTAACAAATAAAGGATGAAATTGAGAACCCAAATTGAACATTTCAGCCACCCATTGATTAAAAAAAAATGGCTCGTTGACATATTATTAAAGATCTTGCATATTATGATTAGGTTTTATGCCTAAATTGGGGATTTTGTATTTTGGCTATCAATTTATTAAATTTTATTGACAAATGTAATTAAGGGTACCAACTAAAGATTTAAACTCCTAATTTCTCTAGAATTTGGCTAGAGCGAGGTGATTCAATAAAATAGGTGTTTTTTTTAGTAATTGGATTATTGTGAAAATTAGGTTTTTCCAGTCTGGTTAGGGTTTAACTAAATTGGATGGAATAATGTATAATTAGGACATCTAATTCGTTTTTTTTTTTTTAAACACCAATTGGGTAAAGACATTATAGATTTTGGCTTAATCAAATAATTATAAACATTTAATTAAGGACTTAAGCCAAATCTGGGAGTTTTAATGTTCTTAATCTTTTTATGTCAATTGAAGGTGCACTTATCAAATTAAGATACCTAATTAGTAATTATAGGTCTTCAATATCTAATTGGGCGAGGTGATCAATGGTTATGATTTTACAAAGGAAAGCTACTGGTAGAATTAGAAGTCTACACTACTTTTCTTTTATCCATACCTTTTTACTACTCAAGGAAGATATATTTTTCCAAACTAATAAATGGTTACTTTGTTCCCCACATCACAACTATTTACTTGTCTTTTTAGTTGAGTATGTATTACCGAAAGTTTGTTTCTTTTGATCATCTACATTTTTTTTTGAATAATTGATAATGTTAATTTTTACTAATCACATGATATTTTTATTTTCACCGTTCACTTATTTGGTTGTCTCTCTGTATAACATCAAAAGCCTTTCACATGTTTGACATCCAGAATATGCACAATTTAAGTCCTAGAGTAAGATAGTGAATAAAATTAAGGACTAATGCCTTCTACGTCAATATCAGTGAAAAACATAAGTGTGGCAGCACATCATGAAAACAAATAAACGTAGAGAACTTATAAATTATAGCAATTAAATATTAAAAAGAAAAAAAATAGTATTATTCAATAGACCAATTAATAAGAGATTGAAAAACAAAGGTGAGTCTTTTACACACATTCACTAGCTTCAATTATTTAAGTCAACATATGTAGTGCATATGTGTAAGTTAAATGTACCAAACTGGAGGAGCAAAGTAAGAGAGGGATTCCCCTCGGTAATGCTGCTTAATGTTTCCATCTTCCATGCTAAATACACCCATGTCATACCCTCCACCATTTAAGGTAGCAAGAAAGAAGTCAAAATTGTCATCTGTAAAATAGATACAAGTAGCTTTGCATCCATTGAAGCTTGATGCAGACAAAGAAACTGATGAATTGCCACCCATAAACAATGCTTGATCACCCGAACTGTCAACATTCACACACTCGTATTCATTTTTGTTTTTCACTTCAGTAGAACATTCTAATTTTAGAACTGTGAACCCAAGTGTCACATAAGGATTTTCATCTTCAGACTCATCTTCATCTTCAGAGTCATCATTAATGAATTCATTGTCCTGATAATGAGTGCCGCCTTGCATGCGTGAAACCAACAAAAGATCCCCCGATGATTCAACAAGATACTTATGGATATAATCCTCAGTTTCCTTGTAGATTGCCATACGTTCAGCGAATGCAATATCATCCTCAATGTGACAAACAAAAACGTCGCCATGATTGTTTACGGCATAAAATTTGTCCTTGTAGAATGTAATGTCATAAAAATTTCGAGAATCACATTTTATATCAATCCAAGCTTTATATCCCGGTCTAGTGAAGGCCAATGTTTTATAATTAGTATGGACAACCATGATTATGCAATCACGATCATATTCATGAGTTACTGAGTTCCACGGATTCCTTGATAAAACACACTTATAAAGAAAGATATCACTGTAATCTATAGGATCGAGTTCAAAATTGCGATTATAACCTTCCCAAACATATGGATAAGGCGGAAGACTTAACTGGTGTTTAGACAATGGATGAAACAGATTTATCTGAAAATCGGTGCCTACACTGAGCAAACATCCAAAAGATGTTCCAATGCATTTTTTCCAGCAAGCTCAGGCAACTTGAAGTTGTAAAATTCATCGTCAAATAAGTTGTAAAAGACGCGGGTATGACTTTTTTGTTCCTTTTCTTCTGCAAGGAGAAGCCAAGGGCACGTAGGAGATAACGGAGGATTTTCCATTGAATAGACACTCTGCCATGACTTGGACATGATGTTATGTTGTAAGAGACTGAAAAACAATAATAAACAAGCAAGATTTTAGAATTTGTCAATCTAAAATTCTAGTAAATCATAGCAAAATATATATATATATATATATTTTATTATTAGTGGCAAAATGTAATATACTAAATAATACATCATACAAGAATTAAAGTTGTGCAGAGAATTCCTAGTTTCAAAACCTTCGTGATTTATGCATGTGCTTAACTTAAGAGTAAGAGTTGCGGCTATCTTACACATAATATATATACCTTAAATAGAAAAGAAGATTTAATTTTTATTGAAAAAAAAAAAAAAAAAAGCTATTTGAAGAATATTAACAAAAGTACTCACTAACCAACATTAACAAAAGAAAAAGAAAAGTAATTTTCTGAGGGAAGAAATAGAAACTTATGTAGGACTTTGTTTGGTTTGGAGGCAGACCTTGGAAGAAAAGTAATTTGTTGAGAGGGAGAGAGAATTATTAAGAGGATTAGGGTTTCTTTCAAAACACTATTGACTCAATCTGGAACTATAGCCCACATTATATATTGCCATTATTATATACCTTGTTCTAGTAGAATAAGGACTCTTGAATTCTCAAAAAAAAAAAAAAAAACAGATTCTTGTTTTTCTTGGTTAGATTAGGTAGAGATGTAGGAGTACATGTATTCACATTTTAGTTCTTTTTCATGTGTGTAAATCACTTATTAGATTTTGTAGGACCTAATTAAAAAGTAGGTATTTTGTAGGACCATCTTTACTCACAAATATTTTATTTTTATTTTTATTTTTTTACAATTTTCACTTTTTAAATTTAAAAAAACATTATTTATTCAATGAGTAAGACTAATTTTTCTTTTTCTTTTTACAAATTTTAATCTCAGTAATTAAGAGCTATTGCATAAGGTTGTCTCAACTCAAAAAGTAAGAAACATGAACACCATGTCACAACTCAAGGACAAACTAAATTTTCCTAGGATTTATCAAACTAATGAAGCACTAAGGCCAGAATTGACATTGGTCTGGGTCTCTTAATAGAGCTGCAACGCTTGGGCCTACTACAACTTTACCAAGGGGGACGGCCCAGCCTCCATACTTAATGCAATTTTTTCTTTCTTTCTAATTAGATACTACCTTCATCCAAATTTTTTTATTAATCTTTTCTCTGAATTATTATCCATTTCAATTCCAAAAATAAAATTTGAAAACAACTCAAAAAAATTTCAGTTATTTTAAAATTATACCTTGTACAATTAAAAATTTCATGGCTATTATTATTATTATTATTATTTTGAGAAATATCATGTCTATTAATTTAACAATAATAAATATATACTATTTTTAAGATAAGTATTTCTTAGATACTCTCGAAGTATAGTAAATTTTATTTCCTCTTCTCACATTTATAATAGGGTTCACTTATTACATTTTTTGCAGAGTCTACCATGAATGAGATAAGAGTGAGCATTATTTCACTATGCTTCAAGAGTATTTGAGAATTTTTCCCTTTAATAAGGCTCTCCATCTTTATGTACGATTTTGAGAAGTTCAAATGCCCTTTCATTAGCCTTATAAAGTCGCAAAAAGAGTTTAAATAGTAGGATTAAATTAATGATATTTGTGGTTAATTGAAAATATAACAATATGTTTAAGTGATTGTTCTACAAAACTGATCTAAATAATAAATTATTTAAAAAAGAATATTTATTCTAAAGTATATTATTATTAGTGGCAACATTTAATATACTAAATAATAAATCATAAAGGAATTTAAGTTTTAAAGAGAATTTTTAGTTTCAAAGGCTTCATGACCTATGCATATGCACGGAGTCATGGACATGAAGACATGATTTTTTTTTTTTTTTTAAGACCTGAATATTTGTAAGATAAATAAAAGAATTAACATTAATATGATCCAAAAAGAAAATAAAAACAAAAGTAATTTGAAGAATATTGCATAAGTATATTACCCACTAACTAAAATCAACAAAAGAAAAAAGAGAAGTAATTTGCTGAAGGGAGAGAGAGAGAGAGAGAGAGTCTCCCAGCCACCTACTGACTCTGGGTCTCCTGGTGTAAAGAAAGAGTCTAGGCCAATATACCAATGGACTTGGGTGAAAAGTTTTGGGCCTACTCCAACCTCATTCTCCAAGGAGGACAACCCAGCCTCCATGGAATTTTTAAATACTAATTTCATCCAAATTCTTTTGTTAACCACTTAACTTTCTCTCTTTAAATAGGATTTTAGTTCAACCCAAAATTTTTTGGTTAGTTTATTTATTTATTTATTTTTTTACCATAAAAAGTTTTGCTCTTATGATATTATTATTATTATATTTTAACCTATAAGGAACTAACACTTAAAAAATTGAGAAAATATTATGACAATTTGTTAAGTCAATATTTTATTATTTTAAAAAATACTATGGTAAATAAAAGGCAAAGTCAAAATTTCAAAGCAAACCTGGCATTTAAAAAAAAAAAAAAAAAACAAAACGAAAGTGTCAAACGGTGAGTTTTGTGGTTCTGCACTGTTGATATATATATAACAAGAGTAACCAACTGACTAATTGTTCTGCTCTCTGTTAGCTTTATTCTTTCCTTTCCCGCCATGTACATTACCACTTCTATCATTTCGTTCTTATTGTTTTTCATTTTAGAGGTACTGCACTTGACATTGTTTTTCTCTGTTTGAAAACTTGTTTAAAAACAATTTGCTGTTAACAATATTGTTGGTCACGCTGACTTTTAGGTGGTGCAATTTGGCGTTGTATGACTAAATTGGTTTTAAACCTTACGAATTATAAAATTTTAAACCTTCCGTTTCAGGCCCACCTATCTCACGTCTTGCCTTGTCAATTATCATTGTAAGGACCAGATTTGAGTCCTTAGCCCAAATAATGTATGAACTTAGGCTCAAAGAGCCCAATACAATGAATTTGTAGAGGGTGGATTGGAAAACTGGGCTTTAATGAGTTAGACAACAAGTAAAATAGATCCAGATGACAAGAAAATGTAGGTAGACTGGTTTGATCTAAAGAAAACTATCCTCGGCACAGTCCGAGGAGGTCAGTTCTTATATATTGATTCTCAAGTTTGATTACAAGTCCAGTTTTTTATTGCTACAGTGTTTTTCTCTCAATTTCTCGATCCCCTCTCTTTAGGGTCTTCTTCTTGTTTTATACTCTCTTCCTTCTTTCCCCTTTACCCTCCACGCGTAGGAAAATTGTTGGTTTTTGATCCTTGTCCCATCAGCACTTTCCTGAAGTCTCTAATAGTAGCTGTAAGGCTGAAAATTACTGTTCAGGTATCACCCCCACATTAATGTGGCCAGTTAGTTAGGTGCAGAGCATTCAATGCGGCGGTAGCAGCTTTCTCTTTAGATATTTTAGGACTTCCCTTTATTTTGTGCTTCTGTGATGTTTATCCATATCAATAGATTCTCCTAGAACGCTGTCCTGGACGGTAGACCACCACTTTGGACCTCGGCTTTGCTCAGCTGAGGAGAGAGTTATCCTTGAACCGTCCTCATGGACCTATTATAATCAAAACTAACCTCTTTACTTACTAACACAGATTCCTCTGATTATGTTTGCCTTCCTCGGACTACTTCATGTCCTCAGATTGGGCTTCCGGCCTAATATACACAGACATATATACCGCTGGGCTTAACATCCCTACAATAGCCCCTCAAAATTCTCCTCTCTGGCTCATCGGGAAGAAAGGAGGATTTCAACGTCACCACAATTGTCCCGTACCTTATCGTACCTCACCCTTGTCTGCGTAGGCATCTTTTCAACTACCCAATGCACGCTCTTAACGCTTTGGTATCCAAGACACACCTTCATTTAATTCTTGCAGCTCTATGTTCCCCACGTTCTACGGTGCAATGCAGATCCAACAACTGAGGATTTCGCTGGAACACGGGCAGGAATTTTCCCGCTCGTAACTCTTCTTTTGATATAAATACTGATCGAATTCATCACCCATCTCACTTTAGCACTTATACACTAAACCTGCCAACTTACCCTCACTTACTCGTATCTTCACAAATACCAAAAGCCAATCCGAGGAGAGTTTTTTACTTTGCGTAAGTCTTCATAAATTTTTAATTTATATATTTTTTTCTACTTTTATTTTCTTCGTGTCTTTTTCTCCTCCGCTCCTCTTACTTCTCTCAATCTTCCTAGTACCTCCAAATCTTACTTAGGAATGGGTAGATTCGCCTGTTTGGTAGACTCCCAAGAGGGTTTAGAAAGCTTTAGAGTTCGGTATAGGATCCCGCCAGGAGTTGCCATCAGGTATTGTAAGGAAAGGCAATCGCATGAGGAGAGGCAAGAAGGAGAGTTAGTAATCCCAATGATTGCCTTTATAGAAGGAGAGATGAGAATCCCTATAGGTATAGTTACTAGGGACTACCTTAGGGCCCATAGGTTAGCTCCCACCCAGTGTGCACCAAACATGTTCAGAATTTTAGGTGGTATAGATGCCCTTAATGAGAGAATGGGCTTAAATCTCACTCACCATAACGTCAATTGGGTTTACAATCTCCATCACCTAAAAGAGCAAGGGTACTACTTTAAAACTAGGCACCCCAAGGTCAAGCTTATTTCATGCCTTCCTGAATCCAACAAGGGCATGAATAAGGATTTCTTGATCATCTCGGGGAAGTGGCACGATGGCCTCCCCTGCCCAACGAGAGATGGGAAACCAGGTAGGAATTTAGGTCAAGGTTTTTTACTCGAAAATCACCCCTTCATCCCTTGACATGTTCTGCTAAACTTCCATTAGCTTATGTTCATGCTTGTGATTTGAGTTCTTCTTTTGATTTGTGCTCATCCTTTCTTTTTTTTTTTTAATGATGTTTGCCTTGTTTTCCAATGGTTGAACAGACAAGGGCGCCACCATTCCTAACCTCAACCTTGTCAATCAGTCAAGCTTGGACAAGATATTGAAGGCCGAGGTGTTTGTTCACATGGAAGGTCAACTCAGAGCGACCCATCTGATTTTGGATTACATCCTAATCTCATCCAACTTCCAAGCACCAAAGTGCCAGAAAAAGGCGAGAGACCCCCCCTCCCCCCCGCCTTCATTTAATCAATGTCGCCGTGCTTGGCTTTCCTAACCCAGGCCCGGGACCACAAGGGGTACTAAAAGTAGAACCATTTCTGCCGTGTAAGGCCGAGGAGGAAGCAACCCCTTCTCAACCAACCACTAGAGAAGAAGAAGAAGAAGAAGAAGAAGTGGTTGAGGTGCCCGACTTTGAGGACGACTTTGAGGTGTTTAACTAACCTCAGTCTCTAGAGGCTTCCATTGGAGACTTCAGTCACTTACCCACAGCCGAAGTAAGCCAGACTCAAATAGACTCTTCCATCCCAGAAGCCATGGGGATAAAGCGCAAGCCGAGGGCTAGTCTCCTTGACATTATGGAATCTCAGTTCGAGAACAAGGCACCCAAGAAAACCAACCAGGCCAAGCTCCCATCTCCTCCACCCTCTCTGCCACCTCGACTTGATCTCGCGGATCTTAAGAGAAAGAAGGATCAGAGTGGTTCTGAAGTAGCAGAAGGGGGGAAGGGCCCCCTCTCCACGGAGGCCGAGCACTAGAGGGGAGGCAAACAGGCCAAGGTAACCCAGACCTTGGCAGAAAAAAGGGTTAAATCCTAGGTAGGGGTCCCTGCCTGGATGCCTGCTCTGGTGTTTGATGGTGCTCCCTTGCCTAAGGATGCTTCCATTAGAAACTTTCAGCGATAGAGGCCCGGCTATGTGGCCGATGCGATAGAGCAGGCCCTATTGCTGCCTGAAGATATGGCCGATTTAAGGTTATTGAGCAAGCATGAGGTCTTTCTTAGCTTAAAGAGAGACCTTGCTATGGTAAGTCTACCATCCACCCTCTTTTTCCCTTATCATAGTACTAATCTTCTTCCTTCTTTATTTATTTATTTATTTTTATTTTATTTACTTATACTTTGCGCATTTATTGATAATTTATTCTTTCATTCTTTTTTTTGAAAAAGGCCGTCTAGGCTGCCCATAAAGCTGAGGAGATAGTCATCAGCTCTCACAAGATGATGAATAAGGAGGAGGGCAAGCACACTGTTGTCGGGAAAGCCTTTGAACTAGCTGAGAAGAAATCTCAAGAACTGACTGCCAAGCTAGTCGAGGTTGATTGGGGCAAGAAGAGTGCCGAGGCCGCTCTAGACGTGGCGGAGAGGCAGGCGGAGACTCGGCGCAAGCAGCTTCGCCAATCCAAGGATGATCTCTTTGCTACTAGAGGCCAAATTAAGATTTTAACCAAGAAATTGGAGGAGGCTGAGAAGGCCAAAGAGCAAGCCAAGCAAGAAAGGGTACGAGGTGGGTGTGGCTGAGACCAAGGAAGCCCTCAGGGTTGAGGTCGCGGAGGTGTGCATGTTCTATTGCCTTCAAGTGTGGAATGAGGCCCCTGACCGAGCTGGGGTTAAGGCCTCTTCTGCTCTTATGAGAGCAGAGAATGTGTACTACCTCCAAGCCATACGCAGCTCAGGCTCCTCGGGCTCCAAGGCCGACCTGGTCTTCTCGGGGACAGATGAAGGCAAGGAAAGCTCAACTAAAGCTTTGCCAACAGCCAACATCTCCTCCAAAGAAGCAAAGCCATATGAGGACGCGAAAAAGGCAGCTGACCTTACCAAAGAAGTGGCCCGTGATGTTGCCTTGCCTCCCATAGCCCCCAAAGACTCCTCAAAGGAGAAAGAGGCTTCCCAGAGCATGGAGATTGTGCTGGCCACTCTCTCCATACCTTCAAAGGAAGAACTCCAAGGCAAGGGTCAAGCCTCTACCACGGCAGCCTCCACCTAGTCTCCCAAGAACCTAAAGGATAAACTTGTAATAAGAATGAAGCCATAGATGCTCCTTTTTTTCTTTTTCTTTTCTTTTTTTTTTTTTTTTTTTTGTTGTTGTTTCCGAGCTCTGTAATCATATCCACTTTTTGTAATCTACTTGCCTTTTTCAGAGGCTTAATATTAATGAAAACTGCCAGTCTTTCTTTCATACTTGTGATGCTTATATTGATCCAAACATAATCTCTGTTTCATTCAACACTTAATAAATGTGATAATGGCGTATAACTTGACTTATTGATTTGCATAAGTGGCAGCATAGTTGTCACACATCACATGATCAGCAACAAGACATGCTAAATTTACTAAGTCCACCACCCCAGCAAAGTATAACTTTAATTTTAATAGCACACACACTAGTGTAGTATACATACAGGTTTAACTCTACTCAATCCTCCTCTCATTAGTAAGTTTAAAGGACTAGAGGAGCAATTAACTCTCAAACAGACATAGATATTCCTACAAATGCTTTAAGTGATGCTCATGAGCATTCCTCTTTTTTATTTTGAGCATGTTACTATAGTAAAGATCTTTACCATGTAAAGTGGCTGATTCTATTTGATATTTAAAGAATCAATAAGAAGTACTAATTTGCCTTAGGCATGAAGTCCGAGGAGCCTAAAATAACTAAGGCTTTGTTTGATATCTGGTGAAATGATAGGAAGTGTAAATTTACCCAAAGCATGTGGTCCGAGGAACTTAGCATGACCAAGATTCTGTTTAACACTTATAAAGATGTCATTAAGTATTAATTTACCCAAAGCATGTGGTCCGAGGAACCAAACATAACTAAGGTTCTGTTTAATACTTAGAAAGATGTCATTAAATATTAATTTACCCAAAGCACGTAGTCCGAGGAACTAGGCATAACTAAGATTCTGTTTAATACTTAGAAAGATGTCATTAAGTATTAATTTACCCAAAGCATGTGGTATGAGGAACTAGGCATAACTAAAATTCTGTTTAATACTTAGAAAGATGTCATTAAGTATTAATTTACCCAAAGCATGTGGTCCGAGGAACTAGTTATAACTAAGGTTTTGTTTAATAATTAGAAAGATGTCATTAAGTATTAATTTATCCAAAGTATGTGGTCCGAGGAACTAGGCATAACTAAGGTTCTGTTTAATGCTTAGAAAGATGTCATTAAGTATTAATTTACCCAAAGAATGTTGTCCAAGGAACTATGCATAACTAAGATTCTGTTTAATACTTAGAAAGATGTCTGGAGATATCAATTTATACAAGGTATATGGCCCGAGGAGCCAGATATGACCAAGATTCTGTTTGATATTCAAAATAATAATAATAGGAACCTCAACGAATAATGTGATAAACAAGAATGTGGCAAGGAAAACTTTCATTAATAATAATACATTTTTAGGTTATTTACATTCCAAAACCTTTCTTAACACCAAGTCTCCAGGTGCCAGTGGCCTTAACTTCACATTGGCATCATATCCTTGCTTGAGCTTGTGTTGATAATAGGCCAATTGGACCATGGCATTTTCTTTTCGTTCTTCAATTAAGTCTAAACTCTTCTCCAATAGCTCATCATTGCTGCTCGGAGTGAAAGAACTCGTTCTCAGTGTGGGGAATCTAGTCTCCAAAGGAATAATAACCTTAACTCCATAAGTCATTGAAAATATGGTCTCCCCTGTTGACCTACGCGGGGTAGTTCGATATGTCCAAAGGATGCGTAACAGCTCTTTCACCCATTTTCCCTTCGCATCATCCAATCTTTTCTTGAGTCTACTCATTATGACCTTATTGACAGTCTCGGCCTGTCCATTCCCCAGTAGATAAGTCGGAGTGGAATACCTATTTGTAATTCCTAGGTCACAACAGTACCTCCTGAAGGTTTTATTGTTAAACTGAAGTCCATTGTCCAAGATGAGTGTATGAGGGATCCCAAACCAAGTGACAATATTTTTCCAAACGAATCTCTTGGCATCCACGTCCTTGATATTTGCCAATGATTCAGCTTCAACCCACTTGGTAAAGTAATCTGTGCCAACTAGTAAATATCTTTTATTCCCTACTGCCTTAGGGAAAGGTCCAACAATATCTAAGCCCCATTGAGCAAAAAGCCAAGGGTTAGACAGAGGATTAAGGACCCCTCCTAGTTGATGAATGTTTGGGGCAAATTTTTGGCACTGGTCACACTTCTTCACATATTCTTGTACTTCCTTCTGCATGTTCGGCCACCAATATCCCTGTGTAAGGGCTTTGTGAGACAAGGATCTGCCTCTTATGTGGCTTCCACAAATCCCTTCATGTAACTCCTCCAAAAGTAGCTCTAATGCCTTAGGGTGTATGTACAGCAAGTACGGACCAGAAAAAGAGCGCTTATACAACTTTTGGTTTTTGGACAGCCAAAACCGAGAACCCTTCTTCACACCTTGTCGGTCTCGGACTTACTCTTGGGCAAGATGTCTTCCTTAAGAAACTGCACAAGAGAGTCCATCCAGCTAGGACCCACCCTAATCTGATGAATATGAACCATGTTTCTCCCTACTTCAGTAGGTTTACACAAATTTTCCACGAGGATCACCCGAGGTAAACTTTGTGCCAAGGAGGTTGCTCGCGTGGCAAGAGAGTCAGCATGTGTGTTTCTATTTCTAAGGATTTGCAATAAATTAAAAGACCCAAATCCTGACTGTAAGTGTCTAACCTGGTTCAAATACTCCTGCATTCTAAGATCTCTGGCTTCTAACTCCCCAGCTACCTGGCCGACAATCAATCTCAAATCTAAAAATATCTCCACTACTTTTCCACCAATTTTCTGAACCATGATCATTCCTACCAACAGAGTTTCATACTCAGCTTCATTGTTTATGGCCGAGAAGCCCAATCTCAAGGATTTCTCAATTATGATCCTCTTGGGAGATATCAAAACTAGCCCCACTCCAGATCCTCTATGATTAGCTGCACCATCAACGTATTCCCTCCAAGACAAAGGTTATTGCAGGGAGATTTTCCATCCATGTCCTGCTTCTCCATTCTCCCTTTTAATGGGGATTCAGTGAACTTAGTCACCAAATTAGCAAGGGCTTGACCTTTGACAGCAGTGCAAGACATGTACTTGATATTAAAAGCCCCTAGGATCGTATCACACTTGGCAATCCTCCCTGTATAATCAGCACTTCGGAGTAGAGATTTGAGCGAAAGTTGGATTAAGACAACAACCGTGTGTGATTGGAAGTAGTGAGGGAGCTTACGCTTAGTATGCACCACTGCCAAAATAACCTTCTCCAGTGGTAGGTGATGGACCTCGGCCTCATGTAGTGACTTGCTCACATAGTAAACTGGCCTTTGCACACCATTATCAACTCGTACCAGCACCAAGCTCACTGCGTGGGAGGCCACTGCAATGTAAGCAAATAAAACGTCATCCACCTCAGGTCTGGACATAATGGATGGCCAAGAAAGGTATTCCTTCAACTGCTAGAAAGCCAGGATGCACTCCTCGATCCATTCAAATCCCTTCCACTTTTTCAACAACTGAAAGAAAGGCCTACACATGTTTGCTGACCGAGAGATGAATCGATTTAAGGCAGTAGTCATTCCTATCAACTTCTGGACTTCTTTGGGATTTCAAGGTAGTTGTAGACTGTTAATGACCTTAATTTGATCAGGATTGACCTCAATTCCACAGTGAATGACCATATAGCCTAAGAACTTTCTTGAACCAACACCAAAAGAGCACTTAGAAGCATTAAGGCGTAGCTTGTGCCTCCTCAAGATCTCGAAGATAATCCCGAGTTCGTTAACATGCTCGGGTTCTAACTTACTCTTGACCACCATGTCGTCTATATAAATCTCAATGTTTTTTCCTAGCTGTGGTTCGAACATTCTGGTCATCATCCTCTGGTAAGTAGCTCCCGCATTATTTAAATCAAAAGACATCATTTTGTAATGGTAATTTCTAGTGGGAGTGACAAAAACTGTTTTCTTTTGATCACTCAAAGCTAATGGTATTTAGTAGTACCCCTGGAAGGCATCCAAAAAGCTCATCCGAGGATGGCCTACAGTTGCATCCACTAGCTAATCGATCCAAGGCATAGGGAAATGGTCCTTTGGACAAGCCTTGTTCAAGTCTATGAAATCCACGCATACTCGCCATTTTCCACTTTTCTTTTTTACTACCACTGTATTGGCCAACCATTCAGGGTAGAACACTTCCTTAATAGCCCCAGCCTACTTAAGCTTGTTCATCTCCTCCTTGACAACATCAGAATGTTCTTTAGATAAGCGCCGAGGTGGTTGCTTCTTAAGGAAGACTGCTGGGTTGACATTCAGATGATGGCAAATGAAGTCTAGATCCACCCCAAGAGCTTCATAAGCATTCCATGCAAACACATCAATGTTCTCTCTAAGAAATGCTATCAACTTTTCCTTCTCTCGAGGAGGCAGCTGAGCTCTGACATGAAAGAACTTCTTCAGATCACCATCTATAATAATTTCTTCTAGCTTCACATACTTTGCCCCTTTTGACACTGCATCCATAGATAGGACCGAAATTCTTGATTGCTATAAGCTCCCTTCAGCAAAGGTCGAGGACTCAGCTTCAGGCTGATGCATAATTGTAGCCACCAAGCACTGCCTAGCCATGGATTGACTCCCAATAAGCTCTTCAACCTGGTCCCCGGAAGGATATTTTACCTTCAAATATAGGGTGGAAAAGACAGCCCCTAAGGCATGGAGCCAGGGTCTTGCCACAATGGCTATGTAGGGAGAATAAACATCCACCACAATGAAGTCCACCTCCATAACCTCTGAACCTGCTTGCATGGGTAGTCTAATTTGACCCTTTGAAATGACAACTTTTCTATCAAGGCTTACCAAGGGTGAATCATATGCTGTCAAATCCTAAGACTTTTAGTTCAGCCCTTTGTATAAGTCAGGGTACATAATTTCTGCACCACTGCCTTGGTCTACCAACACTCTTTTCATATCATACCCTCCTATCCTGAGCGTGACCACTAAAGCATCATCGTGTGACTGTATAGTTCCAACTTTGTCCTTATCTGAAAAGCTCAACGCCGGTCGAACCTCCACTTTATCCCTCTTCGGCTCAGGATTAAAGTCCTTGGTGGGTGGTTAAGCCACAGACATCACCTTGGAGGGCTGCAAGCCAATTCTTCTAGGAGCAGCAAATATGACATTGATTGTACCTAAAGGGGGCCTTGAAAAAGCGTTTCCCTGAGCCTTCGACCCTATTTGGTCTCCTTGCCCATTGGGCTGATACAAAAACTATTGCAACCTTCCATCTTTGACCAATTGCTCTAAATGGTTCCACAGAGTTCTACAGTCCTCGGTGGTATGCCCCCACTCCTGGTGGTATTGGCAATGAAGACTTTGGTTACACCTCATGGGGTTTCCTCCCATCTTCTTCAGCCATTTGAAGTATGGCTCGTTTTTGATCTTCTCAAAGACTTGATGCACTGGCTCTCAAAACATCGTATTAACCACATGAGGAGCCACAGACCCAGATTGCCCAGCAAAGTCCCTTCGGGACTTGCTATTATTGTATTTGTCCGATTTGAAATCCTTCCTCTCCTAAGGGATAACCTTACCTTTCCCCTTCCCCTTACCTTGTTGTTGGTCCTCCTCGACCTGCTTATACTTATCAATCCAATCCATGAGCTGACGTACATTGCTGGTAGGTTTCCAGTCAAGGACTTCCTCAAACCATGCTTGGCAAGTAGGTCGACCTTGAAAGTCCTTATGGTCATATCATCAAAATCACCATCTATCTCATTGAACATTTCCCATATCTTTCCGAGTTCGTTTTTAGGGTTTCCCCTTCTCTCATAGACATAGACAACAATGAATCTAAGGGCCGAGGAACCCTACTGCACGTAATAAAACGAGATCTAAATGCTTGAGTGAGTTCTTCGAAGGAATCAATGGAACCTGCTCCCAGGCCATCAAACCACCTCATCGCTACAAGCCCCAAGCTGGATGGGAATACCTTACACATCAATGTCTCATTCTTAGAGTGCACAACCATTCTCTGATTGAAGTGACTTACATGCTCCACAGGGTCTGTTCGACCATTATACATGGTGAACGTGGGTTGAGTGAACCGCCAAGGAAGTCCCCCTCCCTCAATCCGGCACGTGAAAGGTGATCTGAAAATTTGGTTGAGTGCTTTATTCATCGCATCATTTCCCAAGCCTTTAGAAGATGAATTTCTGTTTATGCGCTCATGGTGGTAGTCCTCATCATACGAGAAAGACTCACTAGGAGGAGTCCTTGATCTGCGTCTATAACTACTATCCTCTTCATCGTTAGAAGGGAAGTCAAAATTGGAAGGAGTTCACCTTCACCGTTCGCGGCACAACTTCCTTTTTAAATGATAAATCTCCAGCTGCATGTTTTTGGCATTTTCCTTATGAGAGAGGTGGCTTCCACCCCGAGACTGGCTCCCACCTCGAGACTGGCTCCTACTAGTATGAGTGGTATGCGCACTGACTTCTTGATCCCTTCTCCTCTCAAGATTGACAAAATGATCTTAACATTGAGACCCTATGGATTCCGCTTGATTTAGACCTGAACCTACCACAGTCAAACAATGAACTCACCAGAACACCAAGATTTCCCACAGATGGCGCCAATTGTAGGGACTAGATTTAAGTCCTTAGCCTAAAGGATGTATAAACTTAGGCCCAAAGAGCCCAATACAATGAATTTGTAGAGAGTAGGTTGGAAAACTAGGCTTTAATGAATTAGACAACAAGTAAAATAGATCCAGATGACAAGAAAATGTAGGTAGACTGGTTTGATCTAAAGAAAACTGTCCTTGGCACAGTTCAAGGAGGTCAGTTCTTATATATTGATTCTTAAGTTTGATTACAAGTCCAGTTCTTGATTGCTACAGTGTTTATCTCTCAATTTCTTGATCCCCTCTCTTCAGGGTCTTCTTCTTGTTTTATACTCTCTTCCTTCTTTCCCCTTTACCCTCCACGTGTAGGGCAGATTGCTGGTCTTTGATCCTTGTCCCATTAGCACCTTCCTGAAGTCTTTGGTACTAGTTTTAAGGCTGAAAATTACTGTTCAGGTATCATCTCTACATTAATGCGGCCAGTTGATTAGGTGCAGAGCATTCAATGCGGTGGTAGCAGCATTGACATTCTCTTGCATTTGACATTCGTAATATGTACACTCTTAAGTCTTAGAATCATTTTTTTTTCACCATTCTTACTTAATGATCTCTATACATCAAAAGCCATTCATGAATTTGACATCTGGAATATGCACACTCTAAAACCTAGTATCAAAGATGTAACATTATGACAATCATATTATTATGAATGTAAAATTCATAATTGGAAAGCTATATGATGACGATAATCCATTACTGTATCAGCTGTTGTCTACGGTATATTCTAATGAGTATTATGAAAAGCTTGTAGAAATTGAAGAAATAAGAAACAAAACATTTAAGAGTTGCAATGTCTCAAGCAATTTCATGACATCTATCAATGTCTAAAACATAAAAAAAATTTTAGACACTAATTTAAATGGAACTATGATACATTCAGTTTATAATTTAAAAGCAAGTCACTATATATATGCCGGAATAGTTATGGGGCACAAGAACACAATTACACCTACATAGCCATAATGAAAGTTTCATAATTTTAAGTGAAAATAATTGTCACCATAAAATTCAAACAAGCTCTTCAATCAAACGATTTTGATTTTACCTTTTAAGTTTGTGACATCAATTAAGAATTTACACAATTTCATGGAACTATAGTTGAATGAATGGAAAACACCATAATGAAGGAATCTACACAATTTCAAATTTTTGCATCTCCAAAAAAATCCCTATTCGGTCAGCATAATAATCAGCCATGAGAAAAATTCAAAATTTCTTTTCTTACCTTCTTGAAGCTAAGATAATTGGTGCTCTTGGTCCAGTGGTTCACTTGATTAGAATTAAGCTTTTCGTTAAGAATTAGAGAGGAAGAGAAATAAAAGACGAAGTGGGAAAGGGAAAGGAAAGTCTACGTCTCCGTGTAGTTCAATAGGTGCTCAAGAGGTGAGTAGTATTGTCAATAGTAGTTTCAAGAGGTGTGGGTGGTCTTGAGTTCTACCATTTCTTATTCTTAAAATCACAATCAACCTAGAGTTAGAAAATACCATAACCATATGGGTTTGTAACATTTAAGTCTTAAATGTATATCTTCATATAAGATTAATGAAGTCAAGTCATTAAAATAATACATATACAATCCCTAAAATATAGTCAATCAATTATTTATAATCTTTACAACTTCTTTTTTTTCATAAATCCTTTAATATATTTCAAAAGTACCTATAATTTAGAATATATTGCAAATGAATTGTTGAATTTTTTGAATATAGTAAAAAATTCATTGAAGGTTATATATTTGAGTTAATTATAAATTTTGCTAAGAAAATTTAGATAATTTTAAATAGAGTGTAGGGTTTAAATGGATTGGAAACTCTTTTAAATGAGCTTAAAGTAGTTTTAATTGACCAAGAAAGTGGTTTAAATTATTTTTAAAAATGACTTAAAATTAGAGCACTTTATTTATTTATTTATTAAGAATCAATGTAGACATTTTATTACTCAAACCATGGCTAAATCAGAAGCCATAATACACTATACTTGAGTAGGTAAAGAAGCAGTCATGTTTTCATCCCCTCTATAATCTTAAGCTAATCTTGTTAGAGCATGTGCGTGCTATTTCCTCTTCTTTTAACTAGTACCAAGCTATATATGTCTAGAGCCTTCACACCAGTTTGTGTATCTTCTATATTAAGATTGTAAATGAGCCAAGTGAAGCAGAATATATAAATTCAAATTTGTTCACTATTCAAAATATATAAAGAGCCAGGCTAGAGTTTAGCACCAAACAAAATTAAATGTTTAAATTTGGTTAATTTGCTTATTTAACAAGTTGGAGCATATTCACGAACCATTTAATTAACTTATCATTTTCGCATATATAGTAAAATCATGACTAAAAATAGTTTAACGATTCACAAATTTATGAATTTTTACTATGAATGGATTGTTTATATTGTCAATAAACTACAAATAATAATTTGATATCATATAAATCTATTTACCAATTTATACAATTTAATCTCAAGTCTATATAAGTATTTACTTTTTTACAATCAATTAGTATATTAATAGATAAATATACATATAAAAATATAATATTATATATAGTTTAATTGAGCCTCATGTACATTATTATGTTGGAAAATGTTAATGGAAGTCCTAAGGATATTGGTTTAGGAGCTATTTAAAAAAAAAAAATTAATGGAAAAATGATAAACTAATTAATTTTTTTACGGTCTTTTATAATATAGTTTGTTAATAATTACTTTAAGAACACCTGTTAACATGATCTTATCTATATCTATATATATATTTTAAAGCTGAAGCGTAGCATTTATTGTTGTTATGCTCATGTTGAGCCACATCATCCACCCATTTCCAACGTTCTCTTTCTTCTTCTTCTTTTTTTAACTCTTTTTTTTTTCTCTTATTAATTTCCCAACTTAATGTTATACTTTCACCAACTTTTCCCCTCGCTTTTATCTTTTCATCTCTCCACTACTATCTATCTTAATATCACTTTTCCTTAATCCCTTTATCTTCCTTTATTTTTGGCTTTTCTTATTCCCCCTCTTACTATAAATTTACAATTCTCAATTTCATTTTATACATAGTTTTCCCACACACATAAGGTTATTTCTCTCTCTCAAATTTTTCTTTTTTATTTTTTGGTGGATTTTTTTTTCTTTCATCTCTACTTTAAGTTGATAAGTTTTTGTATTATTTGAAACTCTACCTTGGGTTGATGTGATTAAGTTATGTTTGTTAAGGATTTCTATTTTCTTTTTTCTTTTTCACCCATCATTGGTGTTGCATTAGTTTGAAAAAATTGGGTGCGAGCTTGAGAAATGGTGTTTGAGGTTTAGAATGAACATTTATAAAATGGTTATGAGGATTTGAAGTTGCAAAACAACGTTTTAGGTTTTAAAAATGCGTTTTAAGGCTCCCAAATCACTTAACCAAAGGCACTCATTATTTAAAAGTGTTAGGTTCTAAAAGTTTAGAACAATTGGCAAATTTTGAACACAAACTTGTCTAGATATAAATCTTAGACTCTATAGGTATTATTAGACAATGCTCAAGGTGATATAAATCAAGATTTAAGAACATACAAGCTACAGAAAGAAGAATTCAAAATCAGCCTGGTTCGATCGATCAAAAGACAGGCTCAATTGATTGAAACACGTATCTGCAAAATTTTAAGTTCGGCCCAACAGCAGTTCAAGTCCATTAAGGATTAGGGTTTCAGATCTACTTCTTCTAGTATATAAAAGAAACCCTAAGCACGTTTTTGTGAGGTTTTTTAGAGAGAGAAGAGTGTGTCTCTTTTTGTATCTAGGGTTTTGTAGCAAAAAGCTCTCTCATATCTTCTACTGGTGTTATTCCTTGAAGAATCTTAAGATCCAGTAGATCTGAAGTTGCTGCATCAAGATCAACAATAGTTGAAGATTTAAACATTCAAGGGTGGTCTTAGAGTCATTAACAGGAGAGTTTGTGTTGCTAAACTGTTGAGTGGAGTCTCAAAGTCACAAGTGTGGGTGCTTGTGTTGCAAAGGCCTAATAGAGAAGGAGTTCGTGGATTCGGAGCTTGCACGTGATCTTGTTAATAAGTTCTACATGTGGCAGCAATAGGATGTTTGTGGTCTAAGTCTTATTGTAAACTTTAACTCTCTATAGTGGATTTGCTTTTTACCTTGAGGATAGCTAGGTTAAATCATTCCTAAGTTTTTTACCAGTTTGGTTTTCCTGGGTGATCATATCATTGTGTTTTTTATATTTCCGCTGCTTTACATGTATGATTTATGTTTGTTTGACTTAGATCTGAATAATAAACTTAAGTATCCACTTGGTTAATTAATTAAGTTAAACAATCTAGTTTACAGGGATTTAAATACTAACAAAAAGAGATGTCATTTATGACATATCATGTTATGAGATTTTGCTCCTAAAAATGTACTAATTTACATTGTTCTGTTATTTTGCGGTGCAAATATTTAGATTTGATCCATGCAGCGAGTACTATGTACATGCTTTTATGAATAGGCCTGATGATCAAGAAGCCCTACATGCTAATGTTACCAGACTCACACATGACTGGGAACCATGTAGCGATGTCATACACAAATGGGTTGATAGTCCATCAACCATCATTCCCCATTTGCAGGAGCTCATGGCCAATGGCCTTCGAGTGTGGATTTTCAGGTAAAAGTATTATTGCCATATATTTCGTTGTTCTATATTGACACAATTAGGAATTAATCTTTATTTATTTTTTGTTGTTGTTACTATCTCTAATTAATTTAGAAACGTTTTCAATTCAATAATCTTAATTTTTTAAAGTCATTTAACTTGTATTTTCAATTTTGTCATTCTTTATGTCCACCAAAATGAAGTCGCATTGGAAAGCGAAAAAAATCATTAAAACTAACGATGATGTTTGATGGAATTAGACAAAATAACTAAATGAAAAACAAATTAATGTTAAATGTTTGGGAAAAAAAAAAAAAGAACTGAAGTGAAAACAGGTGAAAGTTAGATCATTGTAATTTGTAATTTAGCATTATTAATTGTTATTATATTGCTAATTGGTTTATAAATAATTAGATAGTTCATCTTTGCTAAGATCAATACTCCACCTTAATGGAAAAAATTAACCTCTTTCATTTGCTTAACGATCACAAACTTACCTACCTCCTTAAGGTCTTTTTATTCTAGAGAAAAAAAATTTAGAATAAAGAGACCTAAAGGAGGGAGCAAAGATCGAGATTCAAGTTTTCAGATGAAACTTCAAACGAATAAATTTAGAGTAGGTTAGAGTAGAATTTTTATTTCAGATTAAAAAAAAAAGAAGTTGAAACCAATAGGTCTTAATTACTATTACTTGGTGTTTAATTGGTTATAAAATGGTTATGGACCACAAACTACAATATATAGAAGAAATCAAATCCCAAATACGGGTCATCTTAACTTCAAATCACAAGGAGTTTTGAAGAGTTAACCTTAATTGCTAGGATGTTTCAGTGCTTACCACACATTAACATGTTAGAGGCAAAGAAATTATTGATTATTTCATTGACTTTTTACCTCTTATTTAAGACTTGTGGATCATATCTTGGCATCGATCCTTATATATTCTGATCAATATATGATAATCAAAGTATATATACAAATCTCAAATGAGTCTTTATTGGATGAAATGTAGTGGTGATATTGATGGAAGGGTCCTTGTTACTTCAACAAAATACTCTATAAACAAAATGAAGCTTCCTATAAAGACTGCATGGCGTCCTTGGTTCCTCACTAAAGATCAGGTATTGCATAGTTCTGTTTATCTTGAATATTTCAATACATGTTTTTGCTTCAAAAAGTTCAAAATATTCTAACATCCTTTATTCAATAGTGAAGACAACTTTTTTTGTTGTTATCCCAGGTTGGTGGCTATACACAAGTGTATGAGGGAGATCTAACATTTGTGACAGTAAGAGAAGCAGGACATCAAGTGCCAAGCTACCAACCCGCGAGAGCATTTTCTTTGATCAAACACTTCCTTGAAGGAAAATCACTTCTTGATATCAGTAGACATAATTAATTTCATTTTTACCTGCATTTCACAAGTCCACATAGGCTCTAGCTAGGTGAGTTCCTTTGCCTTTGTAGTGCCAACTATGTTTCTTTTGGTTATCTGAGTTTACCTAATAAAAAGTTAATAGCACATTTCTATTTTGAGCAAAAGCCCAACTTGTTTTTACTTTTCAATCATTTAATATGTGGTCCACTTTTGTTCCAACAATTATATCACTGATAGGGTTCAAAATGTGTTGGTGAATCCTAGTGTAGAATATATCAAAATTAGGTTGTATTAATAAATATGTTTTAGGGTTGAGTCTGGGCTAGAAGCTACTCAAAGACGACAAAGTTTGGGTGTGGGTCCGGGTCCGGGTCCCATTGTTGCCTTTATTTTAGTGGGAGCTCTTCGATGTTGCTTCTAATTTCTAGGACAAACGAGAAAGAAGCACAATGACCAGGAAAGTGATTTTTGTTTTGTTTTGTTTTTTTGTTTGTTTGTTTTTTTTTTTTTTTTTTACTTTAACATATTAATCATTCATGTATATCAAACTAACAAATGGCATGTCCATATTGGTAATGGTCAGTGGCGACTCTAGGAATTTCTTTTAGGATGGTTATTAAAAAATTTAAATTATACAAAATTTAATAAGGCGATAACTTGTATATTTGCTACAACTGTGAATCAAGTCTCTAAGGAGAGCAAAATTGTCGCGATTGCAAAGCCAAAAAGAGTATAATGATCATCACCATCAAAGAGAACTCACAGCCACAATATTTTTTTTAGTACTATTTTTTAAGGAAAAATGAAATTAGAGATTATTTTATTGAAAAAGTTGAATGATCTACAAATTTAAATAATTAGTGATTTTTATCTTTTTGTTTTATAATAGGTTTTTTGTTGAACAATTTGTTCACTTGTTGTTGTTTGGTTTTGTCTTATTTTTGTTTGGTTTATGTTTGTTGTTATTTGGGCTAATATTTATTGTTGTAATTTAAGATTTTTTTTTTTTCAATTTATAAAAGGGATTAAGAGTTATGTTTGAGGGGGGAGGGGGCGAGAGAATTAATTTTGGAATAATGCTACATCCACAAAATTTTTATAATAAATCTTATGCAAAAAACTGCTATTAGTGGGTAAAAAAATAATATTGATATTTGGGTCAAATTAGAATTAATAACAGCTTACTACATTGAATTTGTTGTGAAATTATTGTAAAAATGTTGTGAATATAACTGTTAGGACATATGTGAATCATGTTAGGAATATATGTCAATGTAGAATTGGTTAATCCTTTGACAAAACACACTTTACTTGTAATTGGGTAGATCTAGGATGTGTTTAATACTTCAAGGAACAAGATTTCAAGTCCAAGTGTTAAAGCCATGCAAATCTATCCAAGAAACAAGTGAAAAAGTGTTGGACTTTAAAACTCGACAGCTAGCTCGATAGGACATATGTGAATCATGTTAGGAATATATGTCAATGTAGAATTGGCTAATCCTTTGACAAAACACACTTTACTTGTAATTGGGTAGATCTAGAATGTGTTTAATACTTCAAGGAACAAGATTTCAAGTTCAAGTGTTAAAGCCATGCAAATCTATCCAAGAAACAAGTGAAAAAGTGTTGGACTTTAAAACTCGACAGCTAGCTCGATAGATTGCATCTATCGAGGTTTAAAAGGCAATTTAAGCCCGATGCTCGACAGCTGCTCGATAGATAACCTATTTATTGAGATTTATGAAAATCAATTTTTTAGATCTGATTTCACTCCAATTCGTGTATAATTGTTTGGGCTTTCTTTTCTCACAACCCTGAAAATATACAATGATTATTTTAAGGGCCATCACAGCTGATGAACCTTAATGCAAAAGTTTTTCACAAGCATATTGTGATCAAAGACATATGCCCTAGTTCATCTTCCTCTTCAAGAAGCTACTGCGTTTGTACGCTGTAGGGTTTTGTAACCAAGGAGTTTCATGATCTTCATCGTGTGATGAACTAAAGAACTTTGCAGCCAACATCCTTTTCAAGTTGGTGGTTAGTCACGTACTTGGATTCGTACATCGATTGGTTAGTCACGTACTAAGAGCCGGGCGTTAAAAAGAGAGATTATCACTACAGAACAAGTCCAATTATATATTGGGGTAAGGGTTTAACTGTAGATTGGTATAAGGTATTGGGATTCCTTTACTTGTAACCGCTTGTTGTGATAATCTTGGATTCTAGGGAGTGGTGATCTTAAAATCACCTGGTGGGGTTTTTGCCTTAGAGGTTTTTCCCATTCGTAAACAAATCACCGTGTCAACTTTATTTTCCGCTGCATATTAACTTAGTTGGTGATTTGTTTGTACTACCACGCGTATTGCATGTTAATTGGGTTAATTAATTAACTTGGCTAAATTAATTGGTTAATTCATCACAAGGGGTCAATACATTCTTGGCCTATCAATAACATTACTCTTATTTTTGTTGAACCCAAATTTTTGTAATTCACAAGTCAAGGTGTTCAACATTTTTATTAGGGTGGTCACAATAAGTTAGTTTAGCATATAATATTTTTTTAGCAAATGTATACATACAATTTTTCGCAAGTTAGATGCAAGTCAAGGCAGTCTTGTGATCACTCTAGCTTGCATATGGAGCCACTAGTGGTAATGGTACAGTTTTTTTTTTTTTTTTTTGGGGTGCAATATTTAATTTTCTAATAATTTTTTTAACGTGCATCTAATAAACAACCTACCATTCATCTATCATAGCATATCATGTGGCATTTATAGACATATCAACTCGTCACATCATTATCGACCTCAACGTATGTATCTCATCATCTCAAACAATCATAATCTAACATTCATCTAGGCATGGTACACGGTCAACCCTTCATCTAGCCATTTCATGCTTTATCACATGCAATAAAATATTACATGGCATCATGTAGCATATGCTACATATGGGCAGAAAGCATATCATTACAACATTTAAGGGCCATAGGCATGGAGTATCAATCATGTTCATCATCCAAGCATTGCACACAACAAGGCATCATTTGTTCATCAAGCACAACACACTCATCGCATATATGCATGTCCATCTTATAATGCATGACTTACATTCACTTACCTCATTGTTTCACAACACCACAACTGTCACGACCCAAATTCATGGAACATGAATTTAGATGCATGACTAACTTGCTGATCTTACATAACTCAGTAAACATGATTAATTTAAACATAATTCAAAACTCCAAATAAACAATGCTATTGATAAATCTCTTACAATAACTAAATCCACAAATTTAGAATAATCTCCAAAATACTGTGAAATCTAAAGCGGAATAAAAAAAAACTAATAATCTTTTAAGACTTCAAGTATTATTGACTTCGCCTAAAACTCCCATGCTCTACCTTGCACCTTACGAAGCAATCCAAAGGTTTTGTTTCCCAACTAAACTTTAATCTGAAAATTGTAATTGATGGGGTGAGCCACACATCTAGTAAGTAATTATATAGAATATACAACAGAATAGAGTCAAGCAAAGCACGAGTATTTTGCTTTTTCACAAACTCATTCAATGATACTAAAAATAATCATTCCATAAAGCTTATAATGAATCACTTAATACATATGTAATCACATCTTAAAATCATTTGAAATCACATACACAAAATTGATTAGAGCACAGTCTCACATATACACATCACATATTCTCACATACAATCCTGCGAGCGGATACCAACATCTAACCCCTACGGGTGAGGGATCAACACATATTCTCACATACAATCCTGTGAGCGAATTTACACATATATCTAATTTATATGATCAATTCTAAAAACACTTATTTTGAGTCACATATCACAAAAGCAAAGTTTTTACAAAATATAGTAATTTACTTGATATTAACAATTATTCCAAGTACAGAGACATATCAAAGATCACAATATCGAATAGAACATAAATCAAAGGATGATTGACTCTCATGGGGAACGAATAGAAACTGAGGAGTTTATATAAATATATTACAATTCTTGAGTAAATCTGAAAATTCAATTTGCTAAAAGAAACATTTTAAATATCATTTGGGGAATAGGAATATGACTTTGAAATCACTTGGTTTAACAAATTTAAAGAACCAGAACTTTTTAGAAAACTTACATTGAAACCCAATTATTTTCGGAAAATAGTTTAGTTTAGAAATCATCTTTTAAATGAGATTTGGACATTCAAAACGTTATTTAAAATTTGAAGTATCTCTTTAAAACATTATTTAATAGTCGAAATTTCTCTTTCAATGATGCAAAAATACTTTTGAAAAACTTTAAAAAAATATAAGTTTGAAATACAAAACTTTTGAAAACTTTTAACTTCTAAGAACCTAATGGACAAAACTTGTGCATATTATGCATAATTATTTATAGCACTTGAATCACTCTGAAAGTCCAGCTGAAACACCCTCCGAATAGTCTCAAAATACTCTTAAATAGAACCTATAATCAATCATGAAAATTACTTAATATCCTCCACAAAATATAAATCTTATTGACTTATACAAATTGACTCACTAAAATTATACTTGCCGAAGTAAATGATAACACTAATGCAAAGCATCTCTACCTAAGAATATGTTTCCTTGAATTTATCAAAACTCAGAGCCAGCAGCCAATACTTAGGATTTAATATATGTCCTAAACAAAAGTAAAACCTGAAACATGAATTTAGGCTCTATAACTGAAACTTTGTTCTAAAATACACATTATGGGCAAACCTAGGATTTTATTATATAACCCCAATGAGAAACATGGGCCGAAACTAATCTGACTTGTTCTTGGACTTAATATCATTGACCCTAATGTATTAAATATCTAAGCATTATTTTGAGATGAAAAATAGAATTTGGGTAAGAGAAATAAGTTTGCCATTAACCTTTGAAAGAATTGTAAACGTGTTGATCTCTAATGGTTCATTGTAGTCAAAGTCTAGGCAAAGACTACCAAGGCCATCACTTTATCCATCAGAGAACATGAACTTTGACAAAATGTGAGCAACCTAGTGTGAACACTACGCAGCCTTATTCAAGGTTTAATAGCAAAATCCCAACGGCAAGGAAAACGGTGGCAGCATTGTTGACTTATTAATTAATATTTTATATATATATATATATATATATATGTATGTATGTATATTTATCCTAATGAAAACGTAAAAGTCCTATACATATATTAAGATTGTGATCCATTATAAAATTCTAAACCTTTGATTCTTTGATTCTAACAAATGAAAATCATACCTGGAATTCTTTGGCTGCCTCTTCAATTGTACGTGCTCTAAACTCCAAGGAAGAACACCTCTTAGCATCCTTAGTGATGAAACCCTATTTATCTTTTCATCCACCTTATATTCAACACATCAAAGATGTGGGCTTAGTGGGGTAGTGGGCTAGAGTTTGAAACCCACTTAAACTTATCTCTTCAGTCTCCAAGAAGCCCATGAAACATCTTCCTCTTCTTCTTCTTCTTCTTTTTTTTCATTTTAACTGCCACACTAAATTGTATGCACTAAAACTTTAATTTTCTCACCTATTTTGGTAACACCACAAAATTGTCTACTCCCATCTCACTGTGCACACACATATAGTACCTCAACTCTATACTAAAATTGACAAGGTATAGTGATAATTATAAAATCAAAATTGAGGTATTACAACAACACCTATACATTAATGTATGTTCATGTTCAAACATAAGTTCAAGTGTTTGCACATGCATATTAACCCTAATTCTTAATCTAATAATCAAAGCATATAAAACATGTTATACTACTACATACTAACCTAAAAAAGCATAAAATAAACTATACAGACCTAAAACATGCATTTAAACTAATAAAATAGAAAGAAAGCAGAAGAACAATCAATTCTAGGTTTCTAGGTTAAACATGCGTGCGCATGCAAAAGCATGCATACACATGTTCTTGTCCTAGCATGCTTCTAATCTACAAAGCAATAAACCTAAACTACATAGAGGATAATCAAAACAATGTAAACAAGAAAAAAACAATAACATAAAAGAAATTAGGTTAGACCCTTACCTCAAACACAAGAGCTCTTGGAGATTGGTTTTGACCGTTTTCCTCGGTCAATCTACAAAACAAAATACCCAGTGGGTTAGTAAGTTTGACTAGAGGGATAAGAACCAAAATAGGTCCTAGTCAAGAAACTTTAATTTAGGATGTTTTTTGAAGTAAAAAGCCTCTCTTAAATCACTATTTTGGAGTGGATCTAGTGTATTGTGGAAAAAGAGCCATAAGGCCTTTAATAGTGTTCAAAGAGGAGGGGTTGGGGCCTTCATAAGTGATGGGGATTAGCTCTACCACATTTTCCATTAAAAACTTTCCTTACATGGCTTTCTAAAACCCTAATGTGTACGTATGTGCAAGGTTGTGTATGCATGCCTACATGGCTGTCTAAAACCCTAGGGTTCATGCAAGGTTTTTCTTTTCCAAAAACATCTTTCAACTAAAGAGTTCTTTTGGCTAGACCTTAGATCAGCCCTAAACTCTTCTAGTGGCATTGTCATTGGGGAACGACTGAACAAGGGCTCAAGTCATAAGAGGTACAAAATGAGATGTCTATACACTCCAAGGAATCTTATTGGAAAGAAGTTTTGTAATTTCAAAAAATCTCTTAAACACTCTTTAGGTCACAAGATGAGTGAGTTACAAACAAGTTCTTTTAATGTTAAACAACACATGCATGTATATATAAATATACTTGTCTTTTTTGTATTAAAAATCTGTCCACTAAGTAACAAATCCTGGCTACACACTTGTCTTACAGGCTAATAGTTAGGCACTCAATGCTCTATCTTTCTTAATATTGCAAATGTTAGGTCTCCATCGTCCACTTGTGTATAGCCACCGACCTGTAACACCAACAAAGAACTTAGCTCTCCACTTTAATTAGCCAAGGACAAATCCATTCCTTAGAGTCGTCGTCTTTTGTCTCATACTCATCTTTTCCAATCCTCCTTTGTTTTTATTTCTTTTGTTCAATTAATGCCACAACATAGCTATTCAATTAGTCAAGGACAAAGGCTTCGTTTTCCTATCAGAAAAGTGTAAGCAGTTATAAACAAACTAATTTTCTTTTTCTTTTTAATCGGAAAAGTAAAGAAAATTATCTATACTATTATTAAGAGAATAAAACTCTTTGGTGTCTACTTTTTTTTTACCTCCAACGCTAACCTAATATGTTTCTTAAAAAAAAAAAAAAAAAAAAAAAAACACTAACCTAATACACATTGAAGTTGTTTAAGAGTTAAACAGATGGACACAAAGGTTACAATTCTACACCCATTAGTACAGTAGTGGAAATTAATTACTTTTCTAAACTTTATTTTTATTGTTCATTATTCATTTCCTTTTTAGGAGAAACAATTTCTCTTGAAAAAAGAAAAGAAAACAAAAGTCTTCAGCACGGATAAAAAGATCAGAATGTGAGAAGCACTACAAAAAAAAAAATTTCTATGGCTGCGTTTTTAAAACGCGGCTATAGCTCTTAAAAACGTGGCTATAGGACGATTTGGCCTATAGCCGCATTTTTTTAGGCCACGTTTACAACCCTAGCCTAAAACCCGTGACTATTAGGCGTGAGGAGTCTATGGCCGCATTTTCACAAACGCGGCTATAGGCTAGGTCCAATGGCCACATTTTTAGAAACGCGGCTATAGGACGTACTCTAGCCGCGTTTATAAAAAGCAGTTATAGGGGACATACTCTAGCTACGTTTAAAACAAGGCTATAGCCCTTTTGTTTTGTTTTGTTTTTTTTCTTCTTGGGCAAATGGCAAATGGCTATCTACAAATGCTATTGTAAGTTTTACAAATGCTATAGGAAACCTGTCACACACTATATAGATGCTTCTTATTTGTTGCATTTAATTCCGGAATTGAATGCAACAAATAACAAGATGGAATTTTCTCAAATATAAGATTCATCTGTACATTTTGCCATTGAAGAGGATGGAATAATCATTTAACTAGTGAATAAAACAAATTTCAGCTTGAAAACAGAATAAGAATTAAATAAATGTCTTTGTTCAAGGCTTAGGATTCATGGTTTCAAAGACACTGGCATTTAACAATGACAACCTAATTAAATCAGGACTCTTAAGCTGATCCAAATGTTTCTTACCTCAGAGAAATTAGTACACGATGTAGAGGAAATTTTACAATGGAACTCAGCTGACCCAATTGATTCAATCTTTTGTCACTCTTCAACAGATTTGGAATGAGCTACTCACAAAATCCCTCTATATAGACTTAAGTACTTGCCTCTGCATTCCAGAAAGCCTTGGACGTACTGCAAGAGGTTCCCATAGCATCTTCTCGTTAATTTTGAAATTAGGTATGCTTTCTTCACTCACACTGCAAAGCAATATAAAACACTATTTATTTGTAAAACTTAAACAAAATTAACCATAACTACATTTTGAGGAAACAAAATGGCAAGCTTGTTTGCAAGCAAAGAGAAAAGACATCAGTACTTCTTCCTAAGTAAAATGATTACAAGATAAAAAGAGTTGAGGCTATTATATTAGTATATACATGTCCAACAGCGAATGGCAAAAGAGCAACTTATGAGTTATGACTAAGATTATTATGTTCACAAATTCAAATAGATATCGTTAACTTAGGTAACACAAATTATCAAGTTGCATTTATAATCACAAAAAAGAAGATAGACAAAAATGGTCAACATGTAGTGCTTTTTTTTTGCTAACCCTCAACACTTTTTTTTTTTTTTTTGAGAATCCACATCATAAGACTTTTATTCAACTAAGGCTATGAAAATCAGCCTGAAGTACATCTGCAATCTCTGGTGGTACATCTTCCATCCAGACTTGTAATGAAGAAAAAGAAATTGCCCGTCTCGCAATGGAGTGAGCTACATTATTACAATGCCTCCTTACATGAGAAAAGGAAATAATGGGGAACTGAGAGGCTAAGTACTGTATATCATTGATAAGATGACCAAACTGTGCAAGGCTGTGAGAGTTTGACTTTAAAGCGTTCATGAGGATCAGTGAATCACCCTCCAAAACCCCCTTATTTAGACCCGTTTCTAAAGCCAACTCCATTGCCCGCCGAGCTGCCAAGGCCTCAACTTCAATGGCTGTACTGGGTAATGGGATTCGCTACGCCAAGGAGACCATCACCTGCCCCCTGCTGTCTCTAATCACCACCCCTAATCCCGCCTGGTTTTCATCCTTGAAGAGTGCCCCATCAAAATTAATCTTGTACTGTTGGTGAGCTGGGGGCTGCCACTGCGTTGGAGGTTGTCCCTTAGATGCCGTTGCTGCAGAATTATGCAGCAAGAAATCCTGTAACCTGGTTCGAGCTTGCTGCACCAAGCTTGGGAGATTTTCGCCTCTTTTCCCTACTCTCGTCTCATTTCTTCTCTTCCAGACAGCCCATACTATCATGGCAAACAGGTCCGGGTCCCTGTTTTCTGCCAGAATGCATCCCATGAGATCAACAAAGCTTGTCGCTTGCCGTAGACTAGGCTGGTTCCAAGCTTGTACCGAGAGCCAAATTTCTTCCAACTTCGGACAGAGGTAGAGAGCATGAATGGTGTCTTCTTGCTGCATTTTACAATGATCACAGCAGTCATCAGTTAGCACTTTTCTTTTAACTAAGTTCAGCTTCGTGGGGAGTGAGTTTTTGACAACTCTCCACACTAAATTCTTCACTTTGCTTGGCACATTGAGACTCCATATCCCTTTCCACATTGGCTTGAGCATCAAAGGATCAGACTGACCCCGTTGTTGGTTCTGAAATTCTGTCTGCAGAAACCGATAACCTGACTTGACTGTGTAGACTCCATTTGCACTATGAGGCCAAATTAATTCATCCGGTTGCTCAGTGAGGCAGAGGGGAATGCTTTTCACCATTCTTGCTTCAAAATCCAGCAAAGTTTCATCAATTAGCTCAGTCTTCCAGCATCTTCGTTCTTCATCAATCAAACTTTGGACTCTTGCTTCAGCCAAAACACCTACCCGTGGAGACAAAACAGCTGCTGAATTTTTTTGTGGCAGCCACCTATCCCCCCAAATATGGACTGACTTTCCATCTCCAATTCTCCATATAGCTCCACGTTTAATCACATCTCTCCCTTTTATAATACTCTTCCAAGCATAGGATGCCGAGCTTGGACAAGTGGCCTCCATGATTGAACAATTTGGGAAAAATCTCGCTTTAAAAATCCGGTAAAACAATGAGGATTTGTCATGCACAAGTCTCCAAGTTTGTTTAGCGAGCAAAGCATCATTAAAACGGGATAAATCCTTGAAACCCATCCCTCCTTGCTCCTTTGGCTTACATAGCTCTTCCCACCTTACCCAATGCACCTTTCGACTATCTCCTCGCTGCCCCCAAAAGAATCTTCTAATGAGAGCTTCAATTTCATAGCAAAGAGTAACTGGTAATTTGAAACATGACATAGTGTAGGTAGGTAATGCTTGAGCCACCGCTTTAATTAAGATTTCTCTTCCCGCTTGTGAAAGAAGCTTACCTTCCCATCCTTGAAGCTTTTTCCATACTCTTTGCTTAATGTTGTCAAAGCTATCCTTCTTTTTTCTCCCAATAAAACTTGGTAATCCCAAATACCTCTCATATTGCTTGACCACGGGTACTCCAAGGGCTGCTTGAATGGAAGCTTGCATTTGCTGGGAAGTGGACTTACTAAAAAATAGAGTAGTTTTCTCTCTATTTATTTGTTGCCCCGATGCTTGCTCATAAGTGGCTAGAATCTCCAAAAACTTTTCACATTCATTTATTTTGGCCCTGCAAAAAATAAGGCCGTCATCTGCAAAAAGAAGATGTGTTAGCTTTGGTGCATTTCTACAAATAGAAACACCCCTTATATCTCCATTCTCCTCTGCTTGTCTCAACAAACCATGGAAACCTTCCGTGCATAATAAGAACAAGTAAGGAGACAAAGGGTCTCCTTGGCGCAGCCCCCTCGAGGGTGTGATTTGACCATGTGGTTCACCATTGATCAAAACAGAATAAGTAGCCTGTGAAATACACTGCATCATCAGATTTACCCAAGTGTCACCAAAACCCATTTGCTTCATCAATTTCTCCATATACAACCACTCCACCCTATCATAAGCCTTGCTCATGTCTAGTTTAAGTGCCATATACCCCGTCTCCCCCGAACTATGGTTTCTCATATAATGGAGGGTTTCAAAAGCCACCATAATATTGTCAGAAATCAATCTGTCCTTCACAAAATCACTTTGTTGTTCTGACACTAAGTGAGGAAGAATCTTCTTCAACCTGTTAGCCAAAACTTTTGAAAAAATTCTATACAAGACATTGCTGAGACTTATGGGGCGATATTGTGAAATATATTCGGGACTATGAACTTTAGGAATTAAAGTTATAAATGAATGACACAAAGATGGAGGGAGATTACCCGAATTTAGGAAATACAGAATATCATCAACTACATCGTTACCCACCAAAGACCAATAATGTTGGTAAAAAATGGGTGGCATTCCATCCGGTCCAGGTGATTTCAGTGGAGCCATCTGCTTAAGAGCTATCTCAGCCTCTTCTTTCTGAAACTCAGCCATCAAGTCATTGTTCATCTCATCTGTTACAACCTGAGGTATTTGTGCCAAAATCTCATCAAAATTCTCCGGGTTTTGGGAAGTGAAAAGAGTTTGATAAAACTCCAAAACAATCTCTTCCACTCGGCTAGGATTAGTGCACCATTGACCATCATTATCATACAGCCCTTTGATGTAATTCTTCCTTCTTCGTTGTGAGGCTTTGCTATGGAAAAACCTCGTATTCCTATCTCCATCTTTTAGCCATTGCACCTTAGCACGTTGCCTCCACATTTGTGCCTCTTTGTCAAGAAGTTCATTTATTTCTTTCTCCAAGTTCCTCATCAAACTCACCGAACTCCCATTACATGCAATCCTTTCGGCCTGGACTAGTTTTTTCCTCTTTTTTTCCAACTCCCGTTTGACATTTCTAAAACAATTTTTACTCCATTTGGTTAGCCCTTTCCCACACTTATCAATTTTTTTTTATCACTTTTTCACCCCTTGGATCATCTCCTACCTGCTGCCATACCGCCTCAATTGTTGCCTCACACCCCGGATCACTCATCCACATCTGCTCAAAACGAAAAGGCCTCTGTTGCTTGCAGTCCATTCCATCCGGATTAATTAACAAGGGCTTATGATCCGAAGTGGTAACATCAAGATGATGAACTTGTGTATCCGGAAACATAGAAAACCACTCATTGGTTGCCACTGCCCTATCCAATCTCTCCCAAACTGTGAAATTATCATAATGCTTATGCCACGTAAACTTGGATCCCACAAAACCAAGATCCATAAAACCACACTCATCCAATATGTCTCTAAAAGCTTGCATCTGACTATGAGGCCGAGTTCTGCCACCTAATTTTTTCGATTGCTTTGTAATTTCATTAAAATCTCCAGCACATAGCCAAGGTGCTTGACTTCGTGTTTTCAAATTTCTCAACCTTGCCCAAGCTTCATGTCTGAGTTGTGTATCCGGTTCTCCGTAAAAACCAGTGAATCTCCACTCCCCTTCCTTATTTTTGCAAATTGTGGCATCAATATGGTTCTTTGAGAAAGTCTCTATGGTTAAATCAAACTCCTCTTTCCAGTAAATCACTAAACCCCCTGATTTATTTCTCCTAGGTGCAATAAATCTATGCTTAAACTTCAAACGATCTTGAATGAGAATTAGCCTAGCTTCATCCGTCCATGTTTCGGCTAAAAACACAACGGAGGGATCTTTTGCCCACACTAAGTCTGCGAGCTGATTCTCTATTCGTTGGTTCCCAAGCCCCCGACAGTTCCAACATAAAAGACTCATTGGTTCTGGCGGGGCTGGGAACCAGCCTCCGCCAATATCTCTTTGTCTCCTTTGCCAACTCGAGAAACAGTTTTCTTTTTTTTTCTGTAACTCCAGCTGACCCCCAGTAGGATGAACACTCCTCTTTGAACCCACCGCATCTTCCATGATAACATCCGTGCCTGTGGAATACCTTACTTGACGTTTCCAGGTAGCTGCATTCACTGAGTTGATTTTTGAAGTATCAGATAAAACAGTTAAGGGTGCACGGGTGTTGCTTGATGGTGTTGCACGTGCATGAGAGGCCTTCATGAGAATCTCATTTATTGTCATTGACTCCACAATATTTTCCTTACCCGTGGGAGAGTTTGATTTGGGCTGAAATTCAGTTGCCGTGTCAAATTTACTCAATTCCTTATTTATCTCCTCTAATTTCTCTTCAAACAAATCAGCAGATAATCTCCCTTGAATCTGGTCCGTATCTCCAACAATTACTTCAGTCTCCACATGTGAATCCGTATGGAAAGGCATTGATTCCAACGGATTTTCCTCCTGAATATCAGGAGATTTAGTTCCTTCCTTATTTAACATCTCGCCCCCTTGGCCTGACCTGATAATCTCCGGCACCGGACCTCCACGTCGGATCACAATCGGTGGTTTTGCAGGCTGCTTTGAAGTGGTCGTTGTGTTTGGACCTGTAGCTTTTTGTTTGTAGAACCCCGGAACAGATATTGAGCTTCTCTTTGATCGCACAAATGGAGATGCTCTGATCCATGCACCATACTGTTGGGCTTCAGATGGTAACGTGCCCCCACTCTCAATCCACAATTCGCAATCCCTGTCATCGTGAGTGAGGCTGCCGCACCAGTAGCACAGATTTGACAGCCTCTCATACTTAAAAGATACCCAAATTTCCTTCCCATTCTCCAAAGAAACCACACGGCCTCTGCATAAAGGTTTTGCAATATCCACCTTCACTCTTACTCGTACAAAGCCATCTCCCATACTATCACCCTCCTCTGTGTTCTTGTCTACCAAGCCAGCAGCGCCACAAATCTTTTCTGCTACTGCTCTTGTTCGAAAACGAATCGGTAATTCATGTACCTGTATCCAGAAAGTCACCATATTAAAATCAATCTCTGATACATCAGCCTCTTTGTCATACCTACGCAAAACCATAAGGTGCTTATTAAAGCTCCATGGTTCTGTTTTAAGAACTTGCTCCAGATCAGTTTGGTTATCGAATGTACAGAGCACCACGTGGTCGCTCTCTTTTGTCACCCTAAAGCCGTTTTTCATCCTCCATATGGGTGTGAATGTTTTGGCAATAGCCTCCACATTCAAAGCCCTCTTGGTAAGAAACTTTGCCGCCAGGACAAACTCTGGAATTGCTTCTTCCTCTGTGATACTGACTTGGGAACCCTCCATGTCCGAGAGAGTAAGGCAACTCCAAGACTTTGCTAACTCCTCCATAAAGCTGAAAAAAACTCGAAACACCCAACACAACACAACAAAAAGGAAAACTCAAAAATGAACAAAGAAAAAAAGTGTTTCCCCACCCCCGAAAGAAAGGAAAACCACTAAACCTTGAAGGTAAACCTGTTACCTCAAGGTACAAAGACACCTTCCGAGGAAGGGACGGCTATTCTACGACCTGGGAGAAGATGGAGAGAAACCACCTTTCGCTAGCGAAGAGAAACTTTTTATGTCAAACTTAACCCTCAACACTTAGTACTTGGATATTATGACTTTGAGCACTAATTTCTCTTCATGCGAATGCGAATGCTTAGCATCAAGTGGTTTTTGGTCCCAACACTCTTAAAATCCATTATAGTTAGTTGTGACAGTGGTTGAAATAGTCCCTAGCTAACCCCATCCCAAAGTTCTATATGTTAGCTACTACCCCAACCCAATTAATTTCCTTCACTCAACTTCCTGACATTTAGGAAAATGGCTTTCACTGGGTTTTACTTGGTGGGTTTCCTAGCAACAGTCTCATCTATTCCTGGGTATAGTGGTGGAGGTTGGACTAATGCTCACTCCAGAACCATAGTTTAGTGCAACATTAAGTAAGCACCATCTAGCTAAAAATTATCCCTAGCCCCTCATTCCCCCTCCCTAACACACCCCCCCCCCCCCCCCCCCCCCCCCAAAAAAAAAAAACCCTCTTCCACTCTCTTCCCACACACACACAGGGAGATGGACATGTACATTTAGAAATATCCCCACCATGGGTAGACACAGCTAACCTCAATTTTCGTATATCCTATAACAATAGATTCTTTTTGTTTTTTTGATAAGTAAAAAGTTTATTGATATAAAAAATAACAATAGATTCTTTTTTTTTATAATCATAAACTAATTAATACGCGGAAAGAAGGGGAGGAAATTGACGAAAAGGCAAGAAGGGAAAAGGTCAAAAATCCTAGTGGCAATGGAGATAAATGCACCCTCCCCAGCACCATTATGGTTACAGCCACCAATTTCTGCCCACCAAACAATGCTCTTCCTAACAACAATGGGGATTGGTGCAACCCTCCCCAGCACCACTTTGACCTCTCTAAGCCTCTCTTCCAGCACATTGCCCAATACAAAGCTGGAATTGTGCCTATGGCAGGCTCTCTACCTTAGCCTTCTGAATACATGCTTTTTGCACACAAAAACAAAGCTGAATTCTTAAAGGGAAAGAAAAAAGAATGCAATTAAGTGGTGACATTCTTAAATTTCATACTAATTCACACAAAATAATTAGATTCATCAGTAAATTAGTTTTATCAAACTCTTTATATTCGTTACATTTGAATCTAACATTGTAGAATATTAAAACCCTGGCATGTTTAAAACGCGGCTTCTTTTGCCTACTTTAAGGGTACATTTGGATATAACTTATTGTTGTTGAAAACTGATTGTTGCTGAAAACACTATAGCAAAATAATTTTTAAATGTATAAATAGTGTCATGGGACCTATTTTTAATATTTTTTAATGTGTGAACAGTACTGCTACAGTGCATGAACAGTGCTTGTACTGTTCATGAATAGTGAATTTTGTCTCTAAAAGCGAAAACAAGTGCAAAAAAAAAAAAAAAAAAAAAAATGGAAGGCAGAAAATGCAACGCGGAAACAAATGCTATCCAAACTCATACTAAGCCATGTTTTTTAAAAACGCAGCTTTATCTTGTTTGTAGCCGCTTTTTTATAAATGCAGCCTAAAACCCGCGTGTTTTGTAGTGAAGCTACTATTAACTTTTTTTGTGCTCTAAATTATAAAAGTGATCTAAAATTTAAGTATTTGAATTTTTTTTTTCTTATTTGCCACTATAACTTAGAGATTCTTTTTTGATAAAAAAATAAAAAAATAAAAAAAATAATGTGTTGTAATTTTGGACCATTTAAAAAAGTGGGCACCAAAAAAGTAAAAAAAAACGAAGCCTTGAACTCTTTGGTGTCTACTTTTTTCCCTTCCAAAACTAACCTAATACACATTGGAGTTGTTTAGGAGTTAAACAGATGAAGGACACAAATGATACAATTCTACTCCCACTAGTATAACAGTGGAAATTAATTACTTTTCCAAACTTTATTTTTATTATTCATTACTCATTTCCTGTTTAAGTGAAACAATTTCTCTTGAAGAAAAAGAAAAGAAAAGTGACGTGAGAAGCTACTATTAACTTTGTATTTTGCTTTAAATTATAAACTTGATCTAAAGTTTAAGTATTTGAAAAGTGTGTTTTTTTTCCTTATTTGCCACTATAACTTAGAGTTGTTTTTCTTTTCTTAAAAAAAGAAAAAGAAAAATGAACGTGTAGTTATTTTGGACCATTTAAAAAAATGGGCACCGAAAGATCAATTTTCTTCATAAAAGTATAGAAAATTCATATAAGAAAAATGGTATAGATGTTGGACTATTACTCTAGACAATTATGTGATAGAGTGTGACATATATTGTCTCTATTATTTGGAGTCTCTTATGGGTCACACGTTGCATGTGCATTCATGTTGCCTTGCATTTTTCGTATTATTTGTAGAAGTTGGAGCGGATATGTGGAGAGAACGAAAAAGTGTAGAAAAATGTCAAAATAATAATATTAATATTAATACTAGTGAAAAATGACATATATAAGTATAGAAAATAACAGAAAAAATGTCAAAATATTAATATTAATAGTAGTGAAAAATGACATATATCAGTATAGAAAAAAAAAAAAAAGTATAATTTTGGATAAATGGAATAAAATGACTGAAAAAAGGAAACATTTAATTGATTCTATTTAGACTGATTATTATTGACTCCAAAAATTTAAGGATTAAGAATCTGTTTGAAATCCACTTATTTTGTTGAAACTGAAAATGTTTTGCTAAAAGTACCATAGATAAAGATAAAAATTAGCTGAAATAGTACAATGAGACCTATGAATAGTACCAAAAAATGCAGTGAGACTCATAAATAGTAGCAAAAATAAGCTGAATACTAAAATAAGTTGACAAAAATAAGTGGTGCCAAATGGACACTAAAACTTATCTGCTGTTTTAGAAGTGTGATATATTAAAAATAAAAGTATTTTGAGCAGTGAAAGAAAAGAGAAACTATATATATATATATATATATATATATTAATGGATAATATAAATCGCTAAGTGTATATAAAATCACTTTGCTCCTTACATCAAAATATGCAAATATTACATAATAATGAATGGAAAAATCCATCAAGACAACGCTGTTCAAAAGACCGCCCAGTCCAACCCTCCTGAATACTGATTGGTCGCAACCCACACAGTTGGTTTTAATCATTTTTTAAATCAAATATTGTAAATCTATAATTTCATTTAATATTGATCATATCATTTATAATTTAGATATAACTATGACGCGTCTTGCTTTTTAATAGGAAAAAAAATTGATGTGTGCCAAGTAAAAATATATATAATTTTACTCTCTTTTTTGAAAATAAAAATGACGTAACATTATGTAAGTTCTCATTCTATATGCCTAGCCTTTTACTAATTTTACCTTTGATATGGTTCTCATTCATCACATATTATATATATCTTATCCTTACACATGGATATTTCTTATTGGCTGCATATAATCATATACCTATAGCTCTATCACATCTCCATTCAAACCTCTCTCTCTCATAGTTGTTATCAGCTTATCGCCATTAATATTGGGTAGAGAAAACGTAAAGGAGATGATTGGGTCCAAAGTCATAGAATTAAGCTTTTTGGGTTAAGCAATGTTATATTAACTCCTCACTCCTCAATTAGATTCCCCCTTACACATGGATATTTCTTATTGGCTGCATAGAATCATATACCTGTAGCTCTATCGTATCTCCATCCAAACCTCTCTCTCTCATAGTTGTTATCGCCATTAATATTGGGTAGAGAAAATGTAGAGGAGATGACTGGGTCCAAATTCATAGATTTAAGCTTTTTAGGTTAAACAATGTTATATTAACTCCTCAATTAGATTCCCCCCAACGAATTATCTTCCGAAAAATGGTATCAGAATTAATTTATTGTGGTGTGGGATAATGTGGCGAGGTTATTAAGGTCCATTTCTCAGTTTGAGTGAGAAGGGTGCTACACGAGGTGCATATAGATAATTTTGGAAAAATACCCAAAACAAAGTAATATTGTCAATGATGTTAGTTTAAAAATATAGTTTTGTGTGGGGTTACAATGGTATTATCTCCTCAGCAACCATCCCCCTAGTCCTTTGCAATTGTTGTTCCCCCCTCTCTTGCCCACCCAATTCCTTTGTCACTAATTTTTTGCCAATTGATTGTAATCTCCACCAAACACCCTTAACTGAAAATAGGGTTTAATGATTTAGTAGGCTTACCCAAAAAAAAAACCTCTTGAAATTTGTCATATATCATTAGCTTAGTTAATAAAATAAAAGGATTCTACTGTTTATCTCAAAAAATAAATAAAAAAAAGGAAAAGGAATTTACCATTTTCTACCTTTATATCATCATTATTCATTAGTATGATAAAATGAAGTTGTACTTCCATTTTTAAGGGAATGTACAAATTAATGGAGGAATGCTCAAACAAATTCCAAAATTTAAGGAAGGTGCCATCAAGGTTGGGAAAATTGCATGTGTTATTAAATGACCAAGTACATGATCCACTTATATTATATAACAAAATTGCAATGGGTTTTAGTTAGCTTAACTGGTCAAATTTCTAATGGTTGAATAAGAGATTTGAGATTTAATCCCTATCTACACCAAAAACCAATTGGTATCTTGATCTGATAATAAAAAAATTATTATTAAGAGCGAATGCCATAAGTTGAAACTCTCTTAAAAAAAAAAACAAAAACAAAATTGCATGTGCTTACAACAAATGGCGTAGTTTAAGTGTAATGCATCATATGATGTGCTTTCCTCATTTCACACGCTATAAGAACATTATAATTATTAGCATAACTTCCCTAAATAGAAATCTATTATTAAAGTTTAATGAAGTTAAACACACACACACACACACACATATATATATATATATATATATATATATATTATATCTAAAAATTTTCATTATTTATATTTAAATTAGTTTAATTATCTATCATATATATGTATATATACATACAATAAAAGTTAGGTTTTATATATATGTCATACTTGCATAATGTGACTTAATCTAAATGTTACACATATATACTATATTAAAATAACATAGTTTGCTCTAAGTTAAAATTTTCAGCCAAAGTTTCAAGATATTTGAAGTAATACTTCGATTAGAACTTAATTATTAAAAATTTCAAAGAAATTTTAGAAGAAGCCTTTTTCTTTATTTTATGGTTATTTATTTATATGGATAATTTATTGTTTTTTTATGTTTTTTTTTTTTTGAAGAAAAAGAAAACGTATTTAAAAATTAAGAAATATTGGTTAAATTAGCTTGGAGTACAGAAAACTATTGGGGTGGAACATTCTTCATCCAAACTAAAAAGTATGGCACATTAAATCGAGCCAAAAAATGAGTTACCTTATTACTTTCTCTCTTAACTTGAGAGTAATGCGCGCAATTGAGTAAAAAAACTTAGACCTATACCGAACATCATCCAAAACCAAACCACAGGGAGACAGATCGACACAACCATTTTTCAGAACTTGAATCAACATCAGGTATCACCTTCCAAAACAGCATGTATAATTCCTAACTCAGCAACAAACTCCAAAGCCCGTGCAGCAGCTAAGCCAATGCCTTCTCTCTTATTATTTTTATATTGATAATGATATTACACAATGTATACTTTTGTCACGTAACTAGAAGTTTTTTTTATTCTTTGATATTGCTATTTATTTTATTGTTCACTTTTAATTATATTATTGAAATATTTAATTCAATTTACATATGATTTTTAATTAATTTATGCATGCACCATTTGGCCATAACAAATTATTAGCATAATTTGCTCTAAGTGAAATATATTGTCAAAGTTTCATGAAGTCAAAAAAATATTGTTTCAATTAAGATTCTAGTTTTAATTTTTTTTAAGTTTAAAAATAATTTTTATTTAATTTAAATAATTTAATATTATGCCATAGCTTTTATTAAAAGAAAATTAATTTGTGCTTGCAACATTTCACGTAATTTTTATTAAAATTACTAATAAGTATATTTTTTTTCTAAATGAAATTATTACTGAAGTTTTAAGAATTTTAAAAGAAAATTTATTAGTTAAAAAATCTAAATTTTTTGGCTGTGATAAAACTTGGTCGCATATGATGTGCTTTCACCCATAATTAAACTTATTTTTATTTTTCTAAAATTTTCTATTTATTTTGTTCCATTTCAATTATATTAAATAAATATATTCTTTAATTTATATCTAATTTGAACCCTAATTATCCTTTTATACTCCTCAAAAGGATAGTAGAAAATTCTTACCCACGATTAATTCACAAAATTTTTTATATTTTTAACTTCTTAACCTTAACTTTTTATTTCCTTTTAACTTTTTTTTATTTAACGATTGAGATTAAGAATTGCTTTTTCCAAATCTCAATCTTAACCCTTCATTGCAATTACATTAAGTACAATACTCACCTGATCTCAATCCCTATTATGTGATTTTTCAAGGCAACCATTTTTCTTTCTTTTTATTATCTCGGATAATTATTCCAAGTCCAACCTCATCACCTCCACAAAAGAGGGCCCCAATAAATTGGAGCATTTGAATCTTTATTAGATGCCACATTACGTAAAATATGTTGTAATTTTTTTTTTTTTTTTGAAGAAAAGTACATTGTAATTAGTAATTACAATCCAATGGAATTATATAATAGATTATGGTAAATAGCTTTTAAGAATGGGTCCGGTTAATGAGCCATCGATTTTTTAAAACATTTTCTCAGGGTGACTCTCTTCACACCCAAGTTCCAACTCAATTTTCTGTGGTGTCTCTCTAGTTACTTCATTTCCCATATTTCTCTCAATTCCACAAGCGAACCATGTCGATTGTCTTGGAGGCTGCTTTATCCGCTCTCTTTAATGTGCTGTTTGACAAGTTAAGCTCCCCTGATTTGTTGAAGATCTTTCGGCAAGAGAACGTTGCTGCTGACCTCAGGAAGTGGGCTATAACGTTGCCGAGCATCCGTGCAGTTCTGACCGATGCCGAAGAGAAGCAGATGACAGACGGGTTTGTGAAGAGTTGGCTGGCTCAGCTGGAAGACATGGCTTATGATGCGGATGACATCTTGGACGAGTTTGCTACTGAAGCTTTGCGACGTAAGGTGAGTGCAGAAGAACCCAGCACAAGTAAGGTACGAAAGTTCATCCCTGCTTGTTGTGTGGGTTTCAATCCAAGTTCTATAAAGTTCGATGTCAGTATGCGATCCAAGATTGAACGGATCAATACTAGATTGCAAGAGATTGTGACACTGAAGGAAGGTCTGAAATTGCAAGAGATTGTGACACTGAAGGAAGGGCTGAAATTACAAGACTGTGCTGGAAAAAGGACGGCCACGACATCTCTGGCTGAAAGCCATACTTATGGCAGAGACGAAGATAAAAAGAAGATTGTCAAGTTGTTGCTCGAATCAAGTGATGCTCAACTCTCTGTGATTCCCATAGTCGGTATGGGTGGACTGGGGAAGACGACTCTTGCCCAACTAGTTTACAATGACGATGAAGTGCGCGATTATTTTGATTTGAAAGCATGGGTTTGCGTGTCTGAAGATTTTGACAATCTAAGGTTGACAAAAGAAATTCTGCACTCTTTCACTTCTGAATCTTGGGATAATAATAGTACTTTTGATTCACTACAAATCAAACTGAAGGAGAAATTATTCGGGAAGAAGTTCTTGCTTATCTTGGATGACGTTTGGAATGAAGACTACGTATTGTGGACTGAGCTACGCAAGCCTTTCGAATCTGGTGCTCTAGGAAGTAAAATTGTTGTCACAACTCGGAACTTTGGTGTTTCATCAATGATGGGTACTACTCCACCGTACAAGTTGGAAGAGTTGTCACATGATGCTTGTTTATGTGTATTTACCCACCACGCATTAGATGCAACAAATTTTAGTAAGTATCCAGAACTTGAAGAATTTGGTCAAAAAATTGTGAATAGGTGTAAGGGAGTACCTTTGGCAGCAAAAGTACTTGGCGGCCTTTTACGCACGGCACGCAATCGCAATGAGTGGGAACATGTGCTAAATAGCAAGATCTTGGATATTCCTGAAGAAAAAGGCAAGATTTTTTCCGTTCTTAAATTGAGCTACAACTATCTCCCTTCTCATTTAAAGAGGTGCTTTGCCTATTGTTCACTATTTCCAAAGGATGATGAATTTGAGGAGAAAGATCTGGTCTTGTTATGGATGGCCGAAGGTTTGGTTCAAGAAACAAAAGGAAAGAAGCCAATAGAAGTTCTTGGTGGTGATTATTTTCGTGATCTACTCAATAGATCATTTTTTCAAAAATCAAGCAGAAATGAATCACTCTTTGTCATGCATGACCTTATGAATGATTTAGCTAAGTGGGCAGCAGGAGACTTGTGCTGTAGGTTGGAGGATCAATTGGGTGGTAGTAAGCAATCTGAAATTTCAATAAAGGTACGACATTTTTCTTATATTGAACATTTAAATGATTGCATCCAAAAGTTTGATGAAGATGTTCATTTAAGGACCTTCTTGTCGCTACCATTATATAACCGATATGGCTTAACAATTTTTGATGTTAAATATTGTTTGTTTCCACAATTAAGATGCTTAAGGGTATTATCTTTAAGTGGAAATTATATTATTGAGCTACCAAGTTCAATTGGTGATTTGAAACATCTAAGATACCTCAACCTTTCTTATACTAAGATTACAATTCTACCAGAATCAACAAGTTCTTTGTACAACCTACAAACATTGATATTGAAAGGTTGTTACTATCTCACAAAATTACCAGAAAAAATTGAAAATTTGGTCAATCTTCGACATCTCAATATTTCAAATTCAAATTCAATTAGAGAGATGCCAGCGGGAATAGCAAAATTAAAGAGCTTACGAACACTTTGCTTTGAGGATATGGATGAATGGCAAGATTGGATTCCTTGCAGAGTTAAGTGCGAAGAATTCCCTTATTTGCGTGAGCTTTCTATCTCTAACTGCCCCAAATTAGGAAAATTTTCCTATCATCTCCCGTCATTGGAAAAACTTTCCATTCATGCATGTGAGCAATTGGTTGTTTCAATTCCAAGCCATTCAGTGCTTCAAGTATTAGAAATTGTAAAATGTAAAGAGGTTGTGCATGGATCTGTGAAGGTAGAAAAGCTAATAATAAAAAATTGTGAGGAGCTGACATCTTTATGTGAAGATGGGCTTATGTCCTTTGTAACAATAAAAATTGAAATCGAATGGTGCCAAAGTCTTGTAAACATCAAGTTGAAGTCTACATTAAGGGAACTAACAATCAACCGCTGTACTGCTTTGGAATCCTTGCAATTTGTGATGGATGAGGGAGGGGCTTCTTCAACTTCTTCTTTATTGATGAATGAGGAGAATCTTAGCTGCATTGGTAACAACAATGCATCTCTTCTTGAGCACTTGGAAATTTCTATTTGTCCATCCCTAAAATGCGTATCAACAATAGTCGACTTAGCTGCCATGCTTAAACGCCTTGATATTGAAAAATGCCTAAATCTAACATCTTTATCATCGAGAGACACATTACCTACCGCCCTTAAAGTCCTTAGGCTAGTGGATTGTCCAAAACTGGAGTCAATAGTAGACAAGTTAAACAAGGATACGTTACTGGAACATCTTTTAATTGGAAGTTGTGAAAAGCTCAGGTGCTTACCGAGAGGCCTACACGAACTCTGTCACCTCAAAGAAATTGATATATACAAGTGTAATAGTTTTATCTCTTTAGGAGATTTGCTCCCCGCCTACTTGAAAAGTCTTGAAATCAAAGACTGTGAGAAACTAGAGGCCTTGCCAAACAACATACACAACCTCAACTTTCTGCAAGATTTATCAATACATCACTGCCCAAGTATCGTATCCTTTCCGGAAGAGGGTTTCCCCACCAACCTTAGAAAGCTTTGGTTGTCAGGGGCGAATCTCTGTAAGCAAGTATTTGACTTGGGACTGCACAGACTCACGTCGCTTACATATCTCTCGATTGCTAATGGAATTATGAATTTGTTTCCAGAAGAGGAAGATGGGAAGACGATGTTGATGTTGCCTACATCTCTCACTACCCTGACCTTATGGAGGTTTCCAAATTTGTTATTCCTCTCTTGGAAGTTCTTTCAAAACCTCTCTACACTTGAACAAATTTTCATTGGTGCATGCCCTAAACTCGCCTCTCTCTCAGAGAAATGTTTTCCTCCCTCGCTTCAGCGATTTCGTATTTATGAATGTCCTGTGCTGAAACAAAACTGCAAGAAAGACGAAGGGATAATGTGGTCAAAGATTGCCAAAATCCCTTCGGTTGAAATTGATTAGGTGGAGCAGCAGAAATAATTTTGCAAAACAGAGAGATCTTCCATCCAGGTACAACGTTATTTCGTTTCATAATTTTTCAGTTCAAGAATTTTGACGATTATACAATAAAATCCTCTCTGTTTGTGTATTTAAACAATATGAATATAAAAATTCAAACCCTAACCCAAGCTAATTCTTGTAGTGTTGCAGTAAGGGCTACTTCAAAACTTGGAGGAGGTATGTTAAAATTTGGCTCGTGTATGTTCAATCTTTTTTCTTCTTTTAACAATTGAACTTTTGGCACCTTGAATTTTTCGCTCATCTCTTATACTTGTTAGTTATTTGAATTATATGAACCCGTTATTCCTAAGGGCATATAGCTGTTTGATGAAATGCCTGAAATAGATATTGTATTGTGGAATTTGAGAACCTTTAAAAATAGTACTAATAATACTAAGGATCCCATTTGCACAACAGGATGATTATTGTACCATGTAATGTGATGATTGCAAGTTATATATCATGTTGAGGAACACTGATCAGTGGAGATATGCACATAATGGCAGGATGGCTTTTTAATATGATGCCTGAGCCACATGACATTTTAACCAAAGATCATGCCTTGCACAAATGATCAAAGCATTCTCACCTGTGCTGCAAATGGCGGTATTTCACAATATAAGGTCTGATCAAGTACTCATTCTACATTAACCAAAATTAATCCAGGTCATTTGTAAAATAATTTTTCAAGTAGTTTCCAGTATTAGAAACCAACCAATCAAGACAAAAGAGGAACAAACTATTTTTTATGATTTGAAAACATGAAGCTATTAGCATATTGTTGTGCTGTTGGCGAATCCCCACTAAGGCTCATCACCTGGAGGAGCAGCAGCAATAATTGTATAAAACATATTTACACAATTGGTACCACCCATGTGGAATGCATATTCAAGGTAGTAGATGCAAACTTTCATGCATTTCTTTTATAATTTTTGGTCAAAGGTTTCATATACTTAAAAGGAATTTCATTTGTAGTTTTCATTAGGGGACAATATAAAATTTACATTGGTGATATAAATTTTGGTCCTTTGTGTGTTTCACACTTTCACGTCTGTGATGAAGTGTAGCTATTAAGAGCCATATGAAGCCTTATTCTGTGGGTAATTGGCTTGGGAACAGAAATAGTTCATTGGCTAATGACAATTACTTAAAAGGAACAAAAATTGTAGATTTGTCAATTCAACATAATAAATTACTCTTTTGCAGTTACAGGCTATGGGTGATTTAGGCTTTCAGAAACAAAGCTATCACCAAAGCAGTGAATGAGATCAAGGCTGTGACAGTGCTTGATTATAGTAAAAAAATGGAACAGCTTTGTAGGGAGGCTTACTTGTTAAAGAAGGACCGAGTTATCAAGCTGAGGGAAGTACTTTGGATGTGGCAAGTTAGAGGCAGACAAGGATCAAGTCATGGTTATGCAGGATGTGATAAGAGATGAAGTTGGAAAGGGTAATGTTGTTACTGCTGGATTCTTTAGCTGGGAAAAAAATTCCAAATCCACTGCCTTCCTCCTCCTTTTGAGACAAACTTTGTGGCCTTGAAGCATATGGGAATTCTAAGTGTTTTTGTGCTCTCAACTGGCAAATAGCTTGAGAAACGTTTTACAAAATCAGGACTGGGTGAGTGCAGGTGTCATTGGTGACCTTCAAAGTCTATTAACTAGTGTAAGAAGTGTTGGCTCTAATAGGATTGAACCCAGAATTCTTTGTCAAGTCAGGCACTATGCAAAGATGACATCAAACTGCAATATGAATATCTTTTGGTCCTCTGCTGGTAGGTAGGGGCTCTATTTTGGTCCTGTCTGTATCGAACCTTTTGCTTTGTTTGCGTCCTGTCTCCTTTGTATCTAACTTATGTTTTGTTTTGTGCCTAATCAAAGTTACTAGTTTACACTATATACTAAGGGATGCGGTTGATGTGCAACTAGTTTGGCCAATTTGTTGGAAGATTGTTTTCTGAAACCTTAGTTTCAGGTTCAGTAGTCAAACAATATTGGCTTAAAAAATCATTCAGACAGCAGTACACATTGTGCTTGAAATCGCAGCTTTTCGATCAACCACTATGGTGAGCACAGTAATTTACTACATAGTTAGACCATCAATATATTTTTTTTTCCCTTCTAAATTTTTCTTGATAGTGTTAGCACAGAAATTTCAGCATTTGATTTGTTTATCTAACTCAAATTCATTTCAAGTTTTCAGCTACTCTTTGATGATGGATGGTTGCACTCATGACGAGTTAATTAGTAATATTCCAGCAGTACATTGATTTGTTGTATTCTAGGTGAGATGATCACATTAGCTAAATACGGGGATCTGGTAAAAATAATAAAAACTTTTCTCATAGCTTCTCATCATTGTTAACTTTGAAGGCTAACTGCAATACAAATTTTTGATCAATAAGGAAGACACAAATTGAATTTCTCCCCATGGGATAAAGGGTTTTAATTTTGATTATGGTTTTTTTTTTTTTTTTTCAAACTTCTCAGTGTTCATTTCCATTTTCAGCAATTTCACAAAAGACCTATGAAAGAAATGCAACAAGGAGAATAGAGGTGTGCTCTGTAATTGACAAATATTTCTCTTAGTTTGCACGCTGAGCCATGTTCAGGTTATTAATAGTTTCATATTTATTTACTCATGATCAATCTTGATGAATTTTAAGGCACAGATTATAGTATTATACCCTTCCACTACACTACCTGAGCCATCAATTTTAACTTATTTATTAGTTCCATTGAGTTAAGCTATATTATTAGGAGGTACTTTTCTGCATTTTTTTGAATGAAACAAAACAACCTATTAGTAAGGACACATTCCCTAACACAAGAATGAGATATAATTTTGAGAAAAGAAAATGAAATTATGTCATGGAATGTACAGAGTTGTCCCATACTAATTATATGATAGAAACAAGTGTTAGATAGAAATGAGAAACTTTGGCTTCATATTTCTATTTGTTTGATCTGGATTGTAAGGGTCATTATAACCCAACATGGATTTTTGTAAATTTTACTAAGCAAGATGATAGTTGCCACTGAATTTTTAGGAAAGTTTTTCATTGGTTGCTCTTTAAAGGAGGCCAACCTGTTAATTATATATGTGCTAAACAATTGAGAACATGGAAGCAGCAAAACATCTGAACTCAGTTTGCAAGTCTGGTAATTACAAATATTTTCCTTATCTTCTTTTCATGTTTTAGTATATAAATGCCTTTGTCTGCTTGTTCTGCTTGTTTCCTTATTGGTCTTGGAGAATAGTACAGTGCGTCCACTTCCTCGCTAAATGATTTGATCTTGAATTTGTCCACAGGCATCTGCAATTCCAATAACAGACATTTGGAAGCAAAATCACCATATTGCAATAAATGCTCTCTCTTCATTTTTTTTGTGGATTCCCTACCCCATAGCTGTACGTATCATAAACTCGTAATAGAATTGAGAAGAACATTCAAAGCACCTATACAAACCTTACCAACTTGTCTCTCCTATATATATTTATTTTTGAAAAAATCCACTGTTATTTGCTATCATAATGTTGCAGTTAAAGAATATGTTTATGTAGATTGCTTAATCCGACAATATACCCAAATTGAAAGAACAAAATCATCTTCTTTCCCCCATGTGTGTATTTAGACAATGTGACTTTTAAATTTTGAACCTTAACCTCTTATTAGCTAATTCTTGCGGTGGGGCAGTAGAGGCTAGCTTCTAAACTCCTAAAAGCTTTTCTTGAATGTCAAAAGTTGGAAAAATGTAAAATTTTGGATTATGTTATGTACGTTCATTTTTTCTTCTTCTTTTTGAACTTATGGCACTGAATTTTTAGCTCATCAACATCTCTTATAGTTTGTAAATTATTTGAATTGTATGAACCTCTTATCCCTAAGGACATGTAGCTGCTTGATGAAAAGACTAAAGGAGATATTTTATCTTGGAATTTGATTGATTGCAGATTATATATCATGTTGTGGAAGATGATGATTAGTGGATATGCACAAAATGACAGGATAGCTTTTTAATAAGATGCCTAAGTAGAATGTCATTTCTACCAAAGATCATGCTTTTGAGGATAGTCAAATCACTGTCACCTGTGCTACAGAAGGGCAGGTATTTCATTTGTTCCAAATCACTGTCACCCCACCATTCCTTAACTTATGCTAATGTTTTTTTTTTTTTTTTTAATAATATTTTTTAGATAGCTGTTGTATGATGAATAAGGAAGCAAGACACTTGTTCAATGACTTAATGGATTCTGAGATCTTGGTTTTACTAATTTAACCATTGCTACTTCTTAATCTCATTTTTCACATTGTTTTTGTTTGCTCTCAAAAATAATAATTTTCTTTCTTTTGTGAACTATGAACATTTTTAATTACAACATTTTATTCATTTTAGTTGATACATGCTCAGATTTTTGGAAGTGGAGAGCAAACTACATTTCTTGTCAAACACCAAGGACAAGCTTATAAGTTTCCTATTGAGCCTAGGAGTCCCCATATATTGCAGCTCATAATTTTAGCTGAGACTTGGTCATATTCTAGAATGGAGTGCAAACTGTTTTAATTGTTGATAATATAGTCACATATGGAGGCTTTCCAATAGAGAATGAATTTTTTGCTCCATCAATCATTTCCTTGACTTTACTTGTTTTTGCCAATTATCCTAAACTTTTTAAAATTAGATGACTAGTTGATTTCCAGTGTGGTATGCTAATGGAAAGTTGTAAATGAAAGTCCCTTGGAATTTTTGCATTGTGCCTTTTTGGGGAACTCTCCTTTTTTATCTCATTAATATCTGTTATAGGTTGTATTTGAACTAAAGTTTTTTTATTTTTATAATCAACTTTAAACTTGATCAATACGGAAGACACATTGATTGAGTTACGTTCTTTGGGATAAGAGTATAATTTTGATTGTGTGTGTGTTTTCCCCTCTCAAAGCTCATGACCGTTTTTCAGGGATTTCACAATGGAAACATGAAAGGAGGCCTAGAAGGAGAAGGGAGGTTGGACTGTAATTCACAAATATTCTTCTCAGTTTGTACCTGCTCTATATGTAAAGCTGATTCCACTTCAAGTTGTTTACTATTATCACTTATTTGTATCTATAGTCCATCTTTACTTGGTTAATTCTTCAGGCACAGATTAAACCTTCCCACTGTACTACCATCAATGTAACCTACTTAATAACTCCATTCAGTAAACATATACTAAAAGGAGGGCTTTTCTGCAGCTAATAAATGAAACAAAAATGCATTTTAGTAAGGCCTAGTTTCCCAAAGCAAACAAAAATGAATATGCTCAAGAACCTGAATATGCAGACTTTCAGAAACAAACACTAGTCATAACACAGATTTGAGTTTTAGATTGAAATTGGAAGCTTTCTACATATTTCTTGTGTGATCTAAATTTAAGTTAATTTCGGTCTGGCAAAGGATTCACCTGATTATGTTTCATTGGAAAGAACATTCCATGCTATTATATGAACTTTAGAAGTAAAAATTCATTGTTGATGTTAGCTCTTGTTGAATACTCAAGGCATATCTTATTTGCTGAATGTTTAATTTTTTCATTTTCCATTTATTTTCTGTTTTATTTTTCGATGTTCCTGTCCACTGGCCATTTTATGGACAGCTTGGCATCTTGGCATAGTTCCAAGAGGACTTTAAGAGCGATGGAAGGAGGCATTCTGGTCTGAGAGAACAAAAACCTAATCGAATTTTTCACCTGTGTCTATGTAAATAAAAAGGTATGTACCCCTTTCTTTGACCTTGTTCATCCTTCTATACACCATCAAGTTAGGGATAACTTATAGAAATTTTTGTTGAATTCTATTATTTTTTTCATTTTCAAAGTTCTATCTCTTTAGTTTAGTGTATGCTGTAGTGCCTTCTTTCCCATAAATATAACATGGCAGTATAGTACAAAAAACCAAGACTCATAGTTGTCACTGAATTTTCATTGTAAACTTTCAGGCAAGTTTTTCATAGGTAATTCGTCCCAAAGGAGGCTAACCAGTTATTGACCTAAAGTTTTATCCCCACAAAATGCTGGAATGTGGGACATGTTTGAAGGGAAGGTTGTCATGCTTCTCAAGCTCTTAACTGTTACATTCACATGATCTTGATCTGTTAAGAAGCAATGGTTGGGAATCGTTGTAATGAGAACCTGCTTTGTGTAATTGGATACGATTTGTTGATTGTCGGGCATGGCAAGTGGGAGTTAGTACCAAAATAAAGAGTTGTTGGTGAGGTGTAGGCTTTGTCAGACAATTTAGAAACCTTATCTTACATACTTATGAAAGGCATGGACTGCACTTGTAGTTATCAGTAGCCTCTGAGGCAAGCCTTTGTTGTGGAAGCAAGAGAGACAAGCTGTTAAAGAAGACATTGCTTTGCTGTGTTTGCGATTTTTAAGCTATGGTTTCGTCAAAGTCCCTGGTTGAATGCTCACTAATGCTCATTGGCTTGCCAATTCTACAGCTTCCTCTTTTCTGCATATAGCCTAGTCCTCTTTGTAATGTGACTTTTATGTTAAACATCATGCGTTCTATGGAGGTATTTTAAGCTGTTTTTTGGCTTCGTCTAAAAAGAAGCAAGCTTACCAGTTTACAAAATATAGTTAAGGATGTAGTTGACTTGTATCCAGTTTGATCAATGTGTTGAAATTTGTTCTTTGAAATTTTATCTTAGCCATCAAATAATCTTGGCTTAAAGAATCATTTGGACTGAATCAAACATTGTGCTAACTTTAAGAGCTACCACTTTGATTGGTACTGTAATTTACTACTGGAATATTTAGTAAGACCATCATCATTATTTTCGAAATTTTTCCAGACAATGAAAGAAGAGAAATTTTAGCCTCTACTATAACTCAATTTCATTTCAAAATTTAAACTCCTTTATGCTTGAATGCTGAAAGTAAAATGTGCTTATTACCTAGCCTTACATTGATTTATTCCTTTATTGCCGACATGGTCACATTAGCTGAATTTGAGGACCGGGTAATGATTTTTTCATGGTTTCCTATCATTGTTGACTTTGAAGGTCAAATGAAATACAAAAGTTGATTGATGAGGAAGACACACTGATTGAATTATGCCTACCTGGGAACCTGAAATTATCTCTTACAAAATATACGGAGTTTTTTCAAAACAAACCCTGGTTATATATATATATATATATATATATATATATATATAGAAATGGGGAACTTTGGCTTCATATTTCTACTTGTTTATTTCAATGTGGTGAGATTCTTTACCTTATGGTATTTCAGTGGAATAATCGTTACTACTATTATATGATCTTTATAAGTAAAATTTATTGTTGATGATAAATTTGGTAGAATGCTCAAGTAAAATATATGAAATTTTCTGCCTGTTAGCTTTCATTTTCTCTTCTCTTCCATTTTATTTTTTTAGGAAAGACCGCATTTTGGGCTTCAGAGGTCATATAAGTAACTAATTAACTTTTATTCTGTGATCATGTGAATAAAAATGTCAGTTTCATTGATCTCATTGGTCTTTCAAAAAACCAACAAGTTAGAGTTAAACTCCTAGAATTTTGTGATGATAATATGTTTCCATTTTCAACGTATTGTCTCTGATTTAGTGTATGCTATGGTATCTTCATTTCCGTAAATGTTACATGGCTGTATAGAAAACAAAATTAACCAAGGTCTTAGACGACACTGATCTTTTATTTGTTAACCTTTAGGCAAGTTTTTCATTTGTCATTTGGCCTAAAGGGAGCTAAGCAAATATATGGATGTTCTGAACCATTAAGAACATAGAAATGACAAAGCAATTCAACTCATTTTGCAAGTATGATAATCACAAATATTTTTCTTGTCTTCATTTCATGTTAAGTACATACACGCTACTGATCTACTAATTCTATTGTTTCTCTTTTGGTCCTCATGAAAATAGTATAGTGCCTCCACTTCCCTGCTAATTGATTTGGTCCTGGATTTCTCAAGAAGCATATGCAATTACTATAAGAGTCTTATTTATTAGAAGCAAAAGTGTCATAACATCAAACTTTACCTAATTGTAAATGGTAATATCTCGCCTTCACAGCTTCATATATGATGGAATGGTCCTTTCTTTGAAATTTTGAAATTCTTAATACTTTAAGGATCTATTATAATGTTTCTGCTTGCTTCTTTTTTACTAACATTTCCATCAAATATTTTTGAGGTGGGAAGTACAAAGAAATATTTATTTCTATTTTGAAATGAAATTGTATTTTTATTGGTCAATTGTATTTTATTTTAGATATAATTAATTACTTAGTTTATCTATATTTTATTTCTTAAATAATATTTATTTCCAATATAAACTTTTTCCGTTGAAACAACTGCAATGTATACATCTTCAATTTGCTACATCTCAAAAAGTTAGAACAATTTAATTGGAATAAATGCTTTTACATATAGATGAAGTGCCAGCAGACTAGTAGAGACTGTGAACAAAACTGGGCCAAGGTCAACCCATTATAACTTTAGACCTAATAGGCTTTAGGTCAAGTATTTCTAGGCCCAAACCATGTAGCCCCATGCTTTTCAAAGATGAAGCTCCGCTCATTTTGATAGCCTGTATTCTATTACGTAGAAGACAATTTTGCATTCCTATAGAGCTGAGCTAGATTATTATTATTACGCATATAAGTTATTATTATACACAGATATTATTCATTTTGTATATAGTTTTTATTATTTCATACGTTTTTCATGGCTAAAGGAAGAGAGTATATGATGGTTACAGTGTGAAAAGAAAGAGAAATATTAATAAAAATCAAGAAAATTTGATTTTTAATGTTGATGGGATAACAAAATTACATCTATGGCTCGTCCAGAGGGGTCGTCCATCCTTTCCTGAGCTCAACGACCAGGCCATTTTTTATTCGTCCAGACATCTCGTCCTTGGGAGTTGACCAAATTGGATAAACCTTATAATCCAGTCAAAGAGTCGTCCTTATGCGAAGCAGATGGACGACCAAACAACGGCATGACAAAGGGTCGTCCATAGACATTGCACATGGACGACCAGACAACACTTAACAAATACTAGAGCAGATAACCAGCTTGTGTTTGTCGCCAGCAATTTCTCCTAAGTATGTAACTTCCATCAGCGGTTACTGTTTCTATAGCCGTTGGGGAAGTTATCTCCGCAAAACCAGTTATTCCACAAACCTTGGGGATGTTACTAAACCAAGTAACCGTCCCAAGATGCCCTATATAAAGGACCGGTCTGAAACAGGCAAAGGTATGAGAAAATTCTGAGAAATTACTCCCGAAAAGTTGGAACTACATTTTTCTTTGTTAGAAAACTAACTTTATCATCGGAGGGTATTTGGCCGGTCCACCCCGGTCACCCCTTAACTGTTTCCTTTTCAGGCCTTCGCTACCGCCGCAGCCCACCGAAGCCGAAGTGTTCAACCAACTGATTTAACGCATCATCAGTTGGCGCCGTCTGTGGGAAGCGTAAGTTGTTTTACGATTTGACTTTCTGCAACAAAAGGTTGAATGGTTCGGACTAGGTCGAGGGCTACAAGCCCAGGCCATCAGGGAAGCAGAGACGCTTCAAGCAACCCCCTTCGCGATCGCCAATCAGCGCCTGTCATGCCGTCGCCTTCCATCCAACACATACAATCCATGGCGGCCGCAATGGCAGAATTGACTCGTCAGAATCAAGAATTAACTAGGGAGATGGAGAGGCAGCGCCGTGAAGGACATGCTGAGAGACAGTCCCAAAGTCAAGAAGACAAAGGAGGAAATGCTGAACCCGAGGCTCAGTCAAGAGGCACCACTTCACGAAGGGTGCCACATTTGGAGAAGGAAATGGATCAGATGAGGAAGGTTATGGACGAGATGAAGGAGAACATGAGAAGGGCAAATCCCGTCGAGGATTTGGTTCATCGAACAGATTCCCCTTTCACGGCTTCCATCAATGGGCATCCTTTGCCTACGAAGTTCAAAATGCCTTCCCTGAATTCATATGATGGAGCACGTGATCCTTTTGATCATATTGCTACTTTCAAGACTACAATGTATCTCCAAGGAGTTCCAGACGAGATTATGTGCAGAGCCTTCCCTACCACCCTCAAGGGATCAGCGCGAGTATGGTTCAGCAAAATACCCCCGAATTCTGTAAGTTCTTTCGAGGAGTTAAGCAAATTATTTGTCAATAATTTTATTGGAGGACAGAGACACAAACGCTCTTCGTCCAGTTTGCTGACCATAGAGCAAGGAGAGAATGAAAGCCTGCATTCCTTCATCACACGCTTTAACAGGGAAGCCCTGACAGTAGACGAGGTGGACGACAAACTACTATTGGCAGCCTTCCACAATGGAGTTAACTCGGACTTATTCATTCATAAGTTGTATGAGAAAGAGCCCCAATCCATGGCTGAACTCGTCCATTCAGCCCAAAACTTTATGAACGCGGAAGACGCCATCATAGCTAAGAAGAGGAAGAGAGCTGAAAGAATGGAAGTCAACCTCCCGCGTCACTCTGATCAAGGGCCTCGTCCAAAGAAGGGACGAACGGAAGATAAGAAGGATCGAGACAGGGACAGCAAGAAGGCAGGCCCATCAGCAAGGAGTTAGAATTACACACCATTAAATGCCCCACTCGATCAAGTGCTCATGCAGATCAAGGATGATCCTTCCTTAAAGTGGCCGGAAAAGATGAAGGGTGATCCTAACAAGCGCAATAAGAATAAGTATTGTCGCTTCCATAGGGATCATGGCTATGACACAGACGAGTGTTATGACTTGAAGCAGCAGATTGAGAATCTCATTAGACAAGGAAAGTTGAGGCATTTCGTTGGAAGGGATCATAAAGATGAAAAACTGAAAGCAAAAATGGAAGAGTCATCACAGCCCCCACTTGGAGAAATAAGAGTTATCATCGGTGGGACATTGACAGGACAATCTTCCAAGGCAAAGAAGACGTACCTCAAAGCAGTGCAAAATGTCCAACTCTCTGGACGACCCCCAGGGACGAGGGGGACGGACGAGCCAACCATCTCTTTCACAGACGAAGAAGCTGAGAGGATCCATCATCCGCATGACGATGCAATTGTCATTACCCTACTCATAGCAGATTATACGACCAGGAAGGTGTTGGTGGATAATGGAAGTTCAGCAGATATATTGTATTATCTTGCCTTCCAGCAGATGAGGCTTGGACGAGATCAGCTTCGTCCAGCATGCTCGCCACTGATAGGATTTGGTGGAATGAAGGTGCAGCCCGTGGGTACCATTACCTTGCCTGTAGTGGTAGGGTCGTACCCGTAGCAGATAACTAAGGAAGTAAATTTCCTTGTGGTAGATTGTTCATCCTCATATAATGCCATCATTGGAAGACCAACCTTGAACAGTTGGAAGGCGGTAACATCTACCTACCATTTATCAGTCAAATTCCCTACGGAGTGCGGTATTAGACAAGCACAAGGAGATCAATTGGCAGCCAGAGAGTGTTATCTAGCCATGTTGGCTATGGACGAGCAGATGTAGACTATGAATATAGAAGAGAAAAGAGTTGTTGTGGAACCTACCGAAGTATTAGAGAATGTTTTGTTGCAAGAAAATGATCCTGAGAAATTCACTAGAATTGGAACAAGTATGAAGGAAAAGGCGAAAGAAGGCCTCGTCCAGTTTCTAAAAAAGAACGCCGATGTTTTTACATGGAGTCATGACGACATGCCGGGCATTGATCCAAGTGTGATCACTCACCGACTGAACGTGTCCTCCTCTTCTAAGCCTGTCCGTCAAAAGAAGAGGGTATTTGCCCCTGAACGAGAGAAGGCAATCAAGGAAGAGGTTCAAAAACTAACCACAGCACAGTTCATCCGGGAAGTCTATTACCCGGATTGGTTGGCAAATGTAGTGATGGTGAAAAAAGCAAATGGCAAGTGGAGGATGTGCGTTGACTTCACCGACTTGAACAAAGCTTGCCCTAAGGATAGTTATCCTTTGCCTCGTATTGACCAACTGGTTGATTCTACGGCTGGCCATCAACTGTTGAGCTTCATGGACGCCTTCTCCGGATATAATCAGATAAAGATGGACGAGGCAGATCAGGAAAAGACATCTTTTATTACAAGTCAAGGTTTGTTTTGCTACAAGGTGATGCCCTTCGGTTTGAAGAATGCAGGGGCAACTTACCAAAGGTTGGTAAATCATATGTTTCGTCCACAGATAGGGCGGAATGTAGAGGTGTATGTGGATGACATGCTTGTGAAGAGCTTAGATGAGGGAAGCCACTTAGATGATCTTTAGGAAACTTTCGAAACACTTAGACGATACAAGATGAAGCTGAACCCAAGTAAATGCGCATTCGGAGTATCGTCAGGAAAGTTCCTAGGATTCATGGTTTCAGAGAGAGGAATTGAGGCAAATCCAGACAAGATCCAAGCCATACTGAACATGGAACCATCGAAGAACATCAAGGAAGTCCAATCCTTAACTGGACGAGTTGCAGCTTTAAACAGGTTTGTCTCAAAAGCCACTGATAAGTGTTTGCCCTTTTTTAAGATTCTCAGGAAGGCGTTTGAGTGGATGGACGAGTGCCAAAGGGCCTTCCAGGACCTAAAGCACTATCTCACTACGGCTCCATTGCTAAGTCCGTCCGTGCTAGGAGAAGAGTTATATCTGTACTTAGCAGTGTCCCCACATGCCGTAAGCTCAGCGTTAATCAGGGAGGAAGAAAAGGTGCAAAAGCCTGTGTATTATACTAGCCGGGCATTGAGAGGAGCGGAAGGAAGGTACCCATTGATAGAGAAGTTAGCCTTCGCGCTAATAACAGCTTCCAGGAAGTTAAGACACTACTTCCAAGGTCACGTCATCATAGTCATGACTGATCATCCACTTAAGAAGGCAATGAACAAACTTGAAGCTGCAGGACGATTGATCCAATGGGCAGTTGAGCTCAGTGAATTTGATATTCGGTACCAACCGAGGAATGCAATAAAAGCACAAGCCCTGGCAGATTTCATTGCAGAATTCACTCCAAATTATGAGGACTTAGATGAGAAAGAAGACAGTAAGAAATGGGTTGTCCATGTAGACGGGTCATCTACACTGTATACAGGAGGTATAGGAGTTGTTTTGCAGTCACCAAAAGGAGATAAATTGAAGTACAAAGCTCGCCTGCAGTATCAGACAACTAACAATGAAGCGGAGTATGAAGCCCTTCTTAAAGGGTTAGAGTTGGCTAGATCTGTAGAAGCAAGCTCAGTACTCATCCTGGGAGACTCACAGTTGGTCATAGGCCAAGTAAATGGAACATGTGAAGCCAAGGAAGACAGAATGAAGAAATATTTAAGGAAGGTGTTACGCCTTGTGAAGAAATTCAGGGAAGCTAATTTTGTTTAAATCCCGAGGGAAGAGAACGTGGAAGCAGACACTCTAGCGAAGGAAGCCTCCGCTAATGAAGCAATGGACAAGTTAGATGAAATACGATACATGCCGAGTATAGACCTTCCAGAAATGTTGCAAATAGAAGGAGAAGAGAATTGGATGACTCCGATAGTCTCATACCTGAAGGACGGAAGGCTTCCAGAAGGGAAGGACGAAGCCAGGAAGCTTAGAGTTAAATCGGCCAGATACATCCTTATGGACGAAGTGTTGTACAAAAGAGGTTTTTCACAACCATACCTGAGGTGTTTAGCTCCAGACGAGGCGAATTACATGCTGAGAGAAGTTCATGAAGGAGCATGTGGAAACCACTCAGGAGCTAGATCGCTCGTCCACAAGGTCATTCGTGCAGGGTACTACTGGCCAACCGTCCAAGCTGATGCTAAGGCATATGTTAAGGTATGTGATCAATGTCAACGTTTCAGTAACATTCCTAGACAGCCTTCAGAATACCTCACCCCAATGATGGCCCCTTGGCCTTTTGCATAGTGGGGTTTGGATATATTAGGCCCCTTTCCAACTGGAACCAGACAGATGAAGTTCTTGGTAGTTGGCATAGACTATTTCACTAAATGGGTGGAAGCTGAACCCTTAGTGAAGATTACACAACATAATGTCAAAAACTTCGTCTGGAAGGACGTTATATGCAGATTTGGGGTACCAAGAGTACTAGTATCTGACAATGGACGGCAGTTTGACAACACCCCCTTCCGAGAATTTTGTGATCAGCTTGGAATCAAGAATCACTATTCCTCACCCTCCCACCCACAAGCTAACGGACAAGCAGAAGTAGCAAACTGATCCTTGTTGAAAATCATCAAGACTCGGCTTGAAGGGGCAAAGGGAGTATGGCCAGATGAATTACCAGGTGTTTTGTGGGCTTACAGAACAACAGCAAGGACTCCCACAGGAGAGACTCCTTTCAAACTGGCTTATGGGAGTGAAGCGGTCATACCAGCAGAGATACATATGGCTAGCCATAGGGTGATGAAGTACCAAGATGAGGAAAACAATGAGCAGCTTCGTCTTAACCTTGATCTTATAGACGAGGTAAGGATGGACGCGGAGCAAAAAACTGCAAGGTACAAAAATCTCATGGCAAGACAACACGATGCCATGGTAAAACCCAGGCGCTTCAGCATTGGAGATCTTGTCCTTAAAAGGGTCTCTTTGGCAACCAAAAACCCGGCCCATGGGAAGCTGGGACCAAACTGGGAAGGACCTTACAGAGTTATCAACTCCAAGAGACAAGGATCCTACTATTTGGAAGCCCTGGACGGACGAAAGTTAGAGCACCCGTGGAATGTTGAACACCTAAGGAGATACTATCAGTGAAGGGTGATCATGGACGAGTTGCAGCATGGACGAGACCTTTGGACGTTTGAAGTAATGCTTAATACTATTTTCCAATATTTGCTTATTACTATTGTGTTTTAAGTGTATAAGTATTTTATGCTACTCATGGACGAAGTTGTGTTGTATTATGTGTTTTTAATTCCCTAAAAAGCACAAGCTCTTAAGCATGTGCCATGATTGTGGACGAATGATTACATAGTATGGATTTCTAAATATACATGTGGTGTGTTTTAAATATGTATAATTATATGGGAATCCTTCATTTTCTATGATTCAAAATGATCCACGGAAGGCGAAAAAGCCAAGGACGAGTAAAATCATTGGACGCAAGGAAGTTCGTCCAAAAGCTTTCCTTTAGATAAGGATAAAGCAAGAAAAATAAAGGTATGTTCGTCTAAGCTCAAGACGAGACAAGCCTGAAGTTAAATCATCCAGCCCATGGACGAGCAATGTGTGTGTAAAAACACCACAGCCCCATTGACAAATTTAACCAACTTAACAATCCAGCCCATGGACGAGCATTTGTTGGGAAATTTTTATTAAGGACGAGTAAACAGTCGTCCAAAATTTGTTCAACAATTAAATCTTGTGAAAGGACGACATTCGTGGACGAACTTTACAAAGAATAAACATCTCATGATGTTATACACGAAGAATCCGTCCATATGATCAAGACGAGGCAAAAGCCTTAATATTGAGGGGAAATACCATAACCATAAAAATGGTATGGACGATATGAATGAAGCTTGTTCACAAAACTTAAAGAATATTCAAACACAATGAATAGTGAAAAGGAAAAAGCATTCATACATTTATAAAATTTAAAAGGGTAGACGACCACCGTCCAAAAACCCTCAGTATATTGCTTGTTCATAGAACTCGTCCATAAACTTGGACGAGAAAATTGTACTCAAATAAATTTAAAAAAAAAAAGAAAAAAAAGAAAGAGAAAATAGGTAAAAACCCAAGACATTGGGCACCACTACATAAAATACAAAGCTTTTCAGAAAAAGTTATCATTTTGATTGACCACTGGGGGCATTCTTTGGATCGTCTTGTGTCACTTCGTTATTGGCGTCGTCCACCATATTGACGTCCTCAGAACTCGTCCCTAACACTGAGCTCTCCGTTGCAAAGGGAAGCTTGAAAGAATCGAAGTTAAGGTCAGGGAAGGCTTCTTTGGCATCAGCACGGAAGTCCTCATATCCAGCAGCATAATGACTGTCTAGACGATTCTTGTACTCGTCAGACTTCTTGAAAGCTGATATGGCTTCTTCATGTGCCTTCTCCAAAGACGAAGTAAGCCCTGAAACTTGGCCTTCCAAATATGTGACGCGGGTATCTTTTTCAATAGCATCCGCCTTGAGTTCCTCAACTTCGTCCTTCAGCCTCGTCTCAACCCCTAGCAAACGGTTGACCTCGTCCATCAACCTGATCCCTTCCTCCTTCTTCAGCAGGATTTCCTTACTCAGCTCCTCAGTCTTCTCCTTTGCCGTCTTAGCCTCCTCAGCAAGTTCCTTCGCTTGGCATGTCGCTGTGTAAAACTTTGACATAGCCTGTACATGGACGAAGGAAAGTTAGAAAATTCTACTCTCTTGAAAAACTCCTTAAAAACATTCAAAGACGAATGAGTTACATACCTTGAAGAGGTCATGGATACCAGAGCGTTCAAATTCTTTCACTGACATGTTGTAGCACTCATTAACTTCGTTGTCAGTGATGATCCCTTTGAACGTCCTCCATGCATAACCCTCGTCCAGCACCAAGTTGGAAGGACGATCGGACGGCTCTGACGAGTGAGGCTTCCTTGGAGTCTTAGTTGGAGGGGGAGTAGGGTCAGTCTGAACAGGATGGACGATTTGGACGGGCTCCACAATGGCAGGAGACTCGTCCAGGTTCACCGTTGGAGTGAACTTGGGAACTTTGGGAAGGGAAGTTTGAGTAATCTTTGGCTTCTTAGGACCTCGACGACTAGGAAGGTCGTCCAGGTCCATAGCACTTGAAATCTTCTTAGATTTCCTCTTCCCAGTTTGGACGGCTCCTTTCTGGACGACTGGAGGCACAGAAGCTCCCTCGTCCCCACTAAGTATTGTCTTGTCCCTATTCTCTCTCATTGTGATTATTCCTGTGACGAGGAAAATCAGTTAAAAAAAAAAAAGAGAAAAGGAAGAACAGAAAGAAATAAAAAGGGATGGACGACACTTACTTCGTCTAGTGGTTTCCTTGTGACTTAGGTTCTCAGCAGTGGGTTCTGGACCAAGTCCCCAAGTAGCTAAGCTGCTGAAGGTCACTAGCTCGTGGAAAGACCTTCTAGGGAAGGCACGAACTTTATCTATTTGATCCAAGTAAAACCTGTCCAAGCGTGGACGAGTAACAGCTGCACCAATAAAAGAAAGGTGGTTAGACGACTGAAAGATAGAAAAAGTGCAAGGAATAAAAAAAAATGACATAGAAAGAAAACATACCCTCAGGACGAAGGCGACCTATGGGGCTGGTAAAAGGAGGGAAGGGGGCATTACTAACTTCTGTTGGGTCCCCAGCCCAGTTTCCAGAAATAATAAAAAACTCTTGTTTCCAGAGCCTATCAGACGAGCTACGGCCCGTTATTAAACTGTAATGAGAGCCTCTGGACGAGAACTGGTAAAAACCAGCAGATTTTTTAATCTCTGAGGGCTTATAACAGTAAAGGAACTCGTCCACCGTTAAAGGACAGTTCCCTTCTAATGCCTCACGCCATAACACTTGCATGGCAACTATCGTCCTCCAACCATTGGGATTAAGTTGGTTAGGACCAATACCTAACCTATGAAGAAGACCTCTACAGAATGAATTTAAGGGAAACCTAAGACCAGCTAAAAGATAAGATGAATATACTCCTAAACCAGAGGAAGGCGAATAACACCACTCTCCTTCCCTGGGTAGACGAGGTTCAAGCTCAGCAGGAATTTGGTATCTATCTACTAAAGTTTTTAACTTAGGAGCGTCTAAGGTGGATGCAACCTCAGGCGCACAGCTATATATAATATTTTCTTCTTCCTCCTCCTCGTCCAGAGAAGGGCTGGGTGGCGCTCTAGACGAGCTAGCCCCAGTTCCGGAGGCCATCCTACGTTGCATTTCTTGAAATTTTTCCAAGGGAATGCCAGGCACTCCGGACGAGTACTGCTCGTCCGAGGAACTACTACGAAAACTAGTACTACCCTCATCACTCTCATAACTCCCAGATGAGACGTCCTGATACTCGTCTATTTCTCTCTCTATGCTACTAGACGAAGACATAACTAAAGGAAAGACGAAAACGAAAACCTAAAGAGAAGAAGAAGTACCTGAGGACTAGGACGAATGCTAGACGAGAGTCTTGGACGAGATAGCAGAAGGAAGTTTATGATGAGGTGAAGGGCAAGAAAGAGAATGTGCATATTTATAGGGCCCAGGAGTAGGGTCAGCGAAGCGACATTATCCACTGAGAAAATGACACGTGGCAATCGCATGGGGAAATGCAATCGATTTAACTGCTCAACGTATTAAACCGCGACACGTGGCTGTATGAAAGGGATAAAATCCCTATAATGTCCCTGGACGACACCCTGGACAAGGGGGCAACTGATGGGATAACAAAATTACATCTATGGCTCGTCCAGAGGGGTCGTCCATCCTTTCCTGAGCTCAACGACCAGGCCATTTTTTATTCGTCTAGACATCTCGTCCTTGGGAGTTGACCAAATTGGATAAATCTTATAATCCAGTCAAAGAGTCGTCCTTATGCGAAGCAGATGGACGACCAAACAACGGCATGACAAAGGGTCGTCCATAGACATTGCACATGGACGACCAGACAACACTTAACAAATACTAGAGCAGATAACCAGCTTGTGTTCGTCGCCAGCAATTTCTCCTAAGTATGTAACTTCCATCAGCGGTTACTGTTTCTATAGCCGTTGGGGAAGTTATCTCTGCAAAACCAGTTATTCCACAAACCTTGGGGAGGTTACTAAACCAAGTAACCGTCCCAAGATGCCCTATATAAAGGACCGGTCTGAAACAGGCAAAGGTATGAGAAAATTCTGAGAAATTACTCCCGAAAAGTTGGAACTACATTTTTCTTTGTTAGAAAACTAACTTTATCATCGGAGGGTATTTGGCCGGTCCACCCCGGTCACCCCTTAACTGTTTCCTTTTCAGGCCTTCGCTACCGCCGCAGCCCACCGAAGCCGAAGTGTTCAACCAACTGATTTAACGCATCATCAAATGTGTACAAGAAATAGCAGACTGGAAAAAAAAAATCAGCCACAACATTGCAGCCCTCGAATCTAGACACAGACATCTTCGAACTTAGAAATCAAGGCATGGAGTGTGGATTTGTTACATGATTAGCCCATTGCAAAGGAGGATCAAGGAGGCATTGAAGGATTGAATATAAACTAGGAATCACACATTCTAATTAATTTTTTACAGCAGACTGGAAAAAAAGTTTGTTGTCACCAACCAAATAGTAGGGAAAGGGACTTCATAATATTTTAGCTTAGTACTTTGCTCCCCCATATCTAATTGGACACATGGTAGGAAATGGATCATCAAGATTACTATAAAAGCTAAGCTTATTTAGGTATGGGTTCTTTAATAAACCTATAATCCAGTCCTTTTAAACAAAAAATAAATAACTAATGTAGAAAACTTTTTAAAGAAGTGCCCTCATGAACTAGACTTTAGCCAATAAAATCTATGAGCAACTAACTTCACCCATCAAAACCAGTTGCTAAGTAATTCAAGCTCATTCCCCCTTGATGAGCTAAGTAGTTCGTGACCTATGCAAGTGCTTAAGAGTTAAGGGTTGATATCAACTTACCGAATTTTTTAAAAATGTATTTTGAAAATGAAATCAAATAGGTAATCTTTCTAGGACAAGGCCTCCATTTAGCGCACAAAACTCGAAAATTGACATGAGGTTATTTTTGGATATGTTTTGTGTTTGTATCTCATCAAGTGCTTTAAAGCTTTAAATTGGTTATTTTTGGATATGATTTCCCTATTTACCATTAGACCAAGACACCAATCGGTTTTTAGTGTAAGCAGAAATTGAATCACAGATCTTTTATTCAACAATTAGAGACTTTACTAATTGAGCTGATTGAAACCCTTTTTTTTTTCTCTCTTAGATTCAAATTAAAGAAGTTACTCTTCCTCTTTATTTTTATTCTTGAGGTGCAAAGTCCCAAATTAAATTTTATATAATAATTGAACCTAAATTGCCTTCAACATATACTTATTTGATAGTCCAAGTATAACATCAAAATTAGAAAGCTATCGGCGAGACAATAAATAATTCTTTTCTCGCCTGTTGTCTTTCAAAACATTATAATGAGGGACAAAATGGGCTTCTGCCCTTTTTAGCTAAATTAATTAGCTTTATGCCCCCCCTTCCCAAACTAAACAGGAAAATGCTCCTTTTTTAAAACTCGATTTATGATAAATCGAGTTAAAAAAAAAAAAAAAATTCTGAAACCCTATAGTAGCGTTTTTAAGGAGCCTATAGTGACGTTTTCAGGACCTATAGTGACGTTTTTTAACTCGACTTTAATGAAATCGAGTTATAGGCAAAAAAACGCCACTATAGGTCGATTTCATTGCCTATAACTCGATTTCACTAAAGTCAAGTTAAAAAACGTCACTATAGGTCCTGAAAACGTCACTATAAGTTCCTTAAAAACGCCACCATAGAGCCTAACTTGATTTATCATAAATCGAGTTTTAAAAGAGGGGTATTTTCCTATTTAGTTTGGGAAGGGGGGCATAAAGCTAATTAATTTGGCTGAAAAGGGCAGAAGCCCATTTTGTCCTTATAATGAGTATATCTGTGTATGACAAATTGACAAGCATCTAGAAGCTAAAGAAATAAAATATTCAAGGGATGCAAGGTCTCAAGCTATATCAAAAATAACTTTTCTAATTAAATTGAAGACAATATTTAACGGTCACTTTCAAATGAGAAGTTGTTGCAAAATTTAGTAAAAATTAATCATATAATATTATCAGAATTTAAGTACCCGTTTGGTTTCAGCGTTTACTGCATTTCAGCGTTTGCGTTTTGGGCATGGGACCCACGCTACAGTTGCACGCAGTAAACGTCGTCCTTCTTCTTCTTTTTTTTTTTAAGCCGTTAATGTTGACTTTTCCTGTAAACAGTGCACTCGTGTACTATTTATAGGTCTTACAAACTTTACTTTTCAGTAACTTTTTTATTAAAAATGGGTCCTACGGTACTATTCACACATTTAAAAATTATTTTGCTACAGTGTTTTCAGTTTTCAGTTTCAACAAAATAAGTTCTATCTAAATGGAAGATTTTAAAGTTTCTTTTTAATATACCATGAAAGATTGACTTTGAAATGCATAAGATACAATTATTTGTATTTTTATATTTTGTTAATATTAAATAGATAATATTTTTATTTTTTTCACTTACTAATTTAGTTTTGAATTTTAGTATATGTTTACTTGAATATCAAAACTTTTTAAAACTTGCCTTTTTTTTATTTTTTTAAGAAAAAAATTAAAAAATTTATATTCTAGGCTTTGGCCCCCAAAATTTTATGAGCTCATTTCTTTTAGTATTTGAAAAACATATTCACGTCAACAGAAATAAACACCCAAATTTTGAATATTAGTAATGTGATAGAATTTATCATTAGGAATAAACACCCAAATTTTGAATACTAGGAATGTGACAGAATTTATTTTTAAAGTGTAAAAAATTAGCAAAAACTATTATTATAAGTTTTGATCTAATGGTAGGGTATTAGTGAACTAATTATGAAATTTTGTGCTCATCATACTCTTGTATTCATAGACTTTATTTATATTATTTCGGTAACCAAATTCAAAGAAGCATGTATAGGAAAAATATAAGTATAAAATATAAATCTTTGCATAAAACAATTAACTAACTTATAACTTGTTAAGAACTTTATAGTTTAATTGACACTTTTTGGAATTTGGAAATAAGACGTCCAATATTCAAATTCTCTTCCTACTGGCGAATTATATCCACAAATAAAAACCAAACAAACAAATAAACAACTAGCTTTTAACTAATTACATACTTGTTGGCTGTTGCTTCACTATCTAGTTAGTGGCAATTGAGGTGTGGGACATTATATTTCTAGCTTTTGAAATTAACTAGAGCATGCGTAGGACAACAATGCAAGGATGCTTAAATATTTTAGAAATAGAGTATAGAATGTCGTTCCTAAATGTTTAATGTAGGCGTCGGAAACACAATAAAAAAACTCCCCTAAGCTAAAATGGGATGCTTTTTGAGTAATTGACTTGCACAATTTATATATCATAAGAACATGATGGAAATTCCACAATGGGAAGCTCAAACAGCTAATCAAGAGAGTAGGATTACAAATAAGAAAATTGGTGACATACAAATTGCTTTCCTGAGGTATGGGGAAATAGCAAGAAAAGAAAGGAAAAGAAAAGCACAATATGACTCTCTCTTTCTAACTCTTCTCTAGGTTTTTTTCTCAATATTTGTCCACACGCCCTCTGTGGTAGCCTTTATCCCTTTATAAGCAATTTTTTTCCCTTATCTCTCCAGCTGGCCTGCTCCCAGCTGGATTTTTTGGAGATACTTGTCACATCCTCCCTTGGTTATCTTCCCTTTTTGTCATGAAACATGACTTTTGGGGGGTTGTTTGTATTGTTCAGATTGACCTATATATATTTAATGTGGAAGAGGTTAGATAGAGAACCTCTCATTAATGCGAAAGTGATGATTTCTGTAATTCTTATCTTTTTAGTGGGTTTCCCGAGGTGATCTTGGTAGGAGCATCACCTCGGCCAGAATAATAAAAAGGGTGGGATCGATCTACCATGGTATTTCTTTTATTTACCAAGGGGTCATTCATGCTTATGATCTCAGAAAAGCGTCTCAAGGTTGGCAGCGTGCTCGGAACTCCACGGGAATAGTCCTAGGAGGTTTCCCGTTACTATTCATTGAAATGGGCTTGGCCCATTTCCTCAAGCATGAGCTTCGGAGCATTTGGGCTTCGGCCCTGAATCAAGTTCACCCCCCCCCCCCCCCCCCAACATTTAATTTAGCGTTTTGTAGAGCTATTATTTCATTGGATGTATTGGGATCCAAATAGACCTCCTTTGCTCTTTGATTTTATTGAGATTTTTTTTCTTGCAGATTTTATTGAGAACTTTTTTTTTTTTTCGAGAAGAAGTTTTATTGAGAACTTGGCTATCGGGCTATGTAATTCGTCTAAAAACAATTGGCTGCATACATCAACCAGCCAACTCCATATATTATTTCTCTGGATTTTTATTAAAAAAAAATATCAATATAACCTCTATCTATCTATATATATAATTAGACATGCCCACATTTTTCTTTTCCTTTCAACCTCGAAAAACCTTACGAGCATAATATTTGGTAGATTATGACTCTTGATTACTTCATAAATTTTCATTTTTTTTTTCCTCAATAATTTGATAGTTATATTGGGGAGGTGGAATTCTTGTATGCCTTAAAAATATGAGAATGTGCCACCAATTGAGCTATAAGGCTCCCAATGTACATTTTAGTTTAAAAAAAATAAGAAGGCAGATGGTTAACCTAATTTTATATACTTAATTTTTCACTTTACAATGTGACTTCTTTTTATTATAATACAATGAATTTACTTTTTAATTTTTATGAAATACACTGAATTTATTTAATGTTTATAAATTTTAAACACATTATGAAAATATATTAAAATGAACTGTCAAATTTTTAGAATATAGTAAAAAAATTTCATTGAAGATTATATTTGAGTTAATTTCAATTATATTTGAGTTAATAATAACTTTTGTCGAGAAAATTTAGAAAATTATGAATGCATTGTAGGGTTTAAAACTTTAAATGGAGTGGAAACACTTTTAATTAAGCTTAAAGTAGTTTTAATTGACCACGAAGTGGTTTAAATTATATATTTTTTTTAAATGACATAAGGAGCACTTTAAAATTAAAAAAAAAAAAAAAAAAGAATCAAACCATGGCCAAATCAGAAGCCATAATATGCTCTACTAGAGCAGGTAATGAAGTAGTCCCTGTTTTCATCCCCTTTATAAATCTTTAGCTACTTAGGCCATGTGTCGAGCTATTTTCTTTTCTTTTAATGTGCACCAAGTTGTATCTGTCTAGCACCTTAACATCAACTTGTGCATCTTCTATTTAGGGTTGTAAACAAGGTAAGCGAAACCCAATATTTAAAGTTCAAAATTTTTAATTATTTAATTTTACTTCGGACATGAGCAAAGCTAAAGCTTATCACCAAACAAAATTATATGTTCAAGTTTGGTTCATTTGTTTATTGGATAAGCTTGAGCTTATTCATGAACTATTTAATTAACTTATTATTTTCTCATATATAGTAAAACCATGACTAAAAATTGTTTAACTATTCACAAATTTATGAAATTTTAATACAAATGGATTGTTTATATTTTTAATAAACAACAAATAATAATTTGATATCGTAGGAATTTACTTACCAACTTATGCAATCCAATATCAAATCTATATAATTTTTTGGCCAAAATGCAAAACTCTCCCTCTAAGTTTCACTCATTTTCATTTGAGTCATTTAAGTTTGGGTTTTGTCATTTCAGTCCTCTAAGTTTCATTCATTCTCAATTAAGTCTTCTGTAGACATAGCAAAACGAGTCAGAATTTTCTAACCCGACTCAAAAAATACCCGACCTAAACCCGATTTTTTTACCCAAAGCAAAAACGGGTTGACCCGTGACCCAACCCATGTTTTTTGCAGGTTAACCTGACCCGACCTGAACACAAACCATTTTTTAAAACTTTTTTTGGGTAAAAAATAATAATAAAATTAAAATAATATTGGTTTAATTGTTTGTTGTGAGTTTTAAGGAAACAATTGAGATATTTACATAACTGCATGCAAATCAATTGAAAGATGAATGGTTGAGCATTCTGTAGTGAGTAAAGATTTTTAGATATCAAATAACAAAGTACATGCTAAGATAATTTGGTTACAGTAGAGTAAAAAATATAGATTTAAAATTGTAGATATGTATGAGAAACATTCACAAGTCTGCAAATAGTGAAGCCAATGTATCAAATTAACATAAATTATGAATACTTAGACCTATTTTTTAACAATTTATGTCCAAAATAATCAGTTTTTCAAAATAAATTATGATATTTCTTAGAGTGTATGTTGTTTAACAATGATATGATATTCATAAAAGAGACCATGCATAAATAAGTAAACAATTAAACTTTAATGTATATCTCAAATTGAAATAGAATGCCAACCACAATTGATAATAGATTATAAAATTAATTTTCAAGATTGTAAATTTCTTATATGTTTTTATTCTTTGTCAAATGAGTTATCCAATAAATCATTTGTAATTTTGTTTTATATTTTGGGATAGATATTGTGTAGAAATAAAACTTGTGTATTTGTTTATTTTTATGTTATTTTATTTTAGATAGCAATGTTAAGATTTGTATAATTTTAAAATTATTGAATGAGTACTAGTAAGTTTAACTAAGTTCATTCTTGATATAAGTGGTGAATTCAAAATAATGCATTTTACATCAAGTAATTTGTTGCATGACTTTCCAAATGGCAAATACATGTTATTTTCTTTATAAAAAAAAAATCATGTGAAAAATACGGGTCAACCCAATTGACCCAAACCCATTTTTTACCTGCAACCCGTTTGACTCACAATCCGATTGACCCGACCCACCCGTTTTGCCATGTCTAGTCTTCCGTTAATGTTCTGTTATTTGCTGTTGTCCACTTCTTTATCTTTTTTTTTTTTTTTTTTTTTTTTTTTTTTTTTTTTTTTTTTTTTTTGTACAAGATATAATTTCTACTCTAATCTAATTTAAGTGTAAACTCCTTCCTAGAGACTTAAACCCCGACTCTTACCCCCCACACCCCACAAGCATTTATACTTGTGGAGTGACCACCGCACCAAGGGTGCGCGGTGGTGCTGCTGTCCACTTCTAAAACAACATCGTTTTGGATTTTTTAATTATTATTTCTTAATTTCAAAAAAAAAAAAATGAAAAGCGTTAATTAAAAAAAAAAAAAAACTCAAGGGAACGACGTCGGTCCCTAACACACTGAATAACAAAAATAATCCCCACCCCACCAATATCTGAGAAATTCTATGGGTTTTGAATAATTTTGCTTCTTTGGCACTCTGGATTCTGAAACAGACGCGTACGGCCAAAACCAAAATGCTCCCATTAATCACGCATGAAGGATCTCCCAACGATTTCCTTGTCCCATAAAAACCAATAAACAAACATAGATATAGAGCAACAAAGTTGAGACATCAAACTCGGTACAGTTGAGTTCTATTTCAAATCTTAAAACAGAAATTCTAAACTTCGCAAATAAGAGGTAATGTAAAAATCAATAACATTCCGAAGTGCAATCTAGACCTGCAGTCTGTAAACATGGGGAAAATTACAGAAAAGGAGTGATTTGAATTTGAGCCTTGTAACCTGACCGTGAAACATGCCCAGTAGTGCCGATCTCGGTCTCTCCCTCCTAAAAAGTTGTATTTAACACGTACATCTCTTCTCCTGAGTAGTTTTGTTTCTGTCAACGGGGGTGGGGATTATTTTTGTTATTCGGTGGCTAGGGAACGACGCCATTCCCTTGAGTAATTTAGTTTTTTTTTTTTATTTAACGTTTTTCAGTTTTTTTGAAATTAAGAAATTCAAAAAAAAAATTCAAGACGACATAGTTTTGGTAAGTGGGTGGCAGTAATTAAGGGAGGATTCAATTGGAAATGAATGAAACTTGAGGATTGAAATAACAAAACCCAAACTTAGAGGATTGAAATGAAAAAAAGTAAAACTTAAAGGGTGAGTTTTGTATTTTAGCCATTAACTTTATAATATGCTACATCAATACATCATCTACTACGCACACAATTTTCAGAAATACAAAAATTAATACTTTAAAAAAAATACTTTTTCAAATTTTCAAGGATTAAATTGCATCATTTTGAATAAAAGAAATCAAAATAGAATTTCAAAGATAGGAAATGTTATCCACACGTCTTAATTTCTTAATTTAGTAACTCCCATCACACTTTTTTTTAGAGAAAGTTTCAACATCTGCTCTTGATAATTACTCTTTTTAATTAGATTCAGACACTAATTAGTTTTTGATATAGGTGAAGATTGAATTTATGACTTGCCAAGAATTTTATAACTCAACTGGCACTTCTTATTGTTTTTAGTAGACTTTCATAGTTTAAATCCCCCTTAATCAACTCCCAAATTATCCCCAAAAAAAGAGCTTATAACTTGTGCATACATGTTGCTTACTATCTAGCGACAATAGACTCCCAATTTATCCCCCCAAAAAAGCTTATAACTTGTGCATACATGTTGCTTTACTAACTAGTGGCAATGCTAATGGAGTTGTGTAACTATATTTATGACATTTAGAATTTACTAACAAAATGTAAGGATCAAATTGAAAGTGACAATATTATCACCAACGTTTAATATAACATTTTGTAGGGATATTATTTAGTTGGATGCCTTTGCGAGAAATGCTACCTCTACAATATTTTCATAACAAATTCTAAATAACAAGCTGTTATTGGTGAATAAAAAAATAATGTCAATGATGAATCCAGATTAAAACCAATAACAACTTGTCTTCTAGGGTTTATTGTGAGAATATTGTGAACATTTGTGTTTTGATTTATTGTGATAATATTGTTGATTTGATTGCAGTTATTGAATGAAACAAATCAGTCTATTAGTAATGATACATCCCCCTAACACAATGTATGATATTGCAAAAAAAAACACTTAGTAACCTAAGTTTACATCTTAACGAATATACAGAGTTGTCTCAAGCACTTACAGGATAAATACGTAATTATATAGAAATGAGAAACTTTTGACTTCATAATTGCACTTGTTTGATTTGGATTTCAGTATATTTTACTACAGCTAGATGATTCCTCTAATTTTGTTTCCAGTTGAAAGAAGCTTTTGTATGGTTATATAATCTTTAGCAGGAAAAATTCATTGATGATGACAGATCTGATGGAATGCTTAGGGTATACCTTCCTTGCTAACTCCTAAAAATTCAGAGGCTAGCTTCTGAAAGCTGAACTCCTTAAAATTCTTCTCAAATTCCAAATTTTGTGTACATTAAATTTTAGGCCATAGCATTTTCAATTATTTTTTTTCATTTTAACAATTGTATTGTTGGAACTTTTACCATTCTTATTTTTTAACTTTTTAACTTTTTTTATTCAATGGTTAAGACTGAAAGATTTTTTTTTTTTTTTTAAACTTTCAATCTCAACCATTTATCGCTATTGCATCAAGTGTCATACCTATCTTCCACCTTACCTTTTTTACTTACAGTTGTCCTTATGAGCATGCATATGGTGTGGGTTTTTTTTTTTTTTTTTTTTTTTTTTTTTTTTTTTTTTTTTTTTTTTTTTTTTTTTTTTTTTTTTCTTTGAAGTAAATGTGAGATTCAAACCCCAGACAATGGGCCTGATAGAGGGTGCTAGTACCACTGAGCTAATAGCTCGAACCCCATGTGGTGTGGTATTTGAGGCAATGGGTGTAAGAAATTTGGTTTAGTTTTATGAGAAGATCAAATTTTCAAACGCCTTTTTTTTCCTTTCTAGTTTAAGATTATTTATCCTAAGACGGATTTCTTTTGTACTTTTCAATGGGGACTATTTAGAATGTACCTTAGTGTGATAAAGTTTGGTCTTTTGTGTGTTTTGCATCTGTGGTGAGGAAATTCTTTTGTATTATTCCTTAGGAAAAGAACTAATTCATTGGCTAATAAATATTACTCCAGGGAAAATCATTGAAAAGAAGTGCTTAGATTTGTATGTGCTCATCGATATCTCTTACAGTTTCAAATTTATTTCAATTACTATATGAACCGTTTGTGCTTAGGGCACAGGACTGCTCAATGAAATTCCCGAAGGAGACATTGCTATGTGGAATTTGATGATTGCAGGTTATATAACTTTTGATGACAAGGAATCCTGAAGACCATGCAGAGCATCGTGTCTTTTTACTAGGTTAAACCCCAGACCCATGTAACACGCCCACATCACACTGATCAGGTTATATATAGTGTTGTGGAACTAGCTTATCAGTGGTTATGCAAGGAATGGCAGGATGGCTTTTTAACACGATGCTTGAGTTGAATGTCATGTCAACAAGAGATCATGCCTTACACAGATGCTTGATGCATTGTCACCTGTTAGCTGCAGATAGGCAGGTATTTTATTTGTTCCATAGCAGTTATGGTAGGAAATGAAATATAATAGTTTCAATAAACTGTGTACCGACCTATATTGACCATTTTGACCATTCGACAGCTATTTGGAAATGTAGGAATAAGGCCAAGCTTGAAGGGAAGGTTGTCAATACTTCTCAGCAAGCACATGGTCATGATCTATTAAGAAGCAATGGCTGGGAAATGGGAATCATTCTCTAAGAAGCTGTAAACGTTCTGTTTGCAAATGAGCTCAATTTGTTGATTGCAATTGTACTTACTAGTAGCTCTGAGGTTCGCAGCCTTTGTTGTGGAAACTGGAAAGCAAACACCAAGCTTGGAGACACAAGCCGTTAAGAAAAACATTGCTGGCTGTACCGCTTGTAATTCTCTATGCTCTTAGCTTTGCTAACTCTGCAGCTTCGTCTTTGATGCACATCGTATGTATTAATGACAAGTTTCAAGCTTTGACAGTTCACAAAATATAGCTATGGATGCGTTTCGCCAACCACCATTTTGACTAATGCGTTGATAATTGCTCTTTAAAACCTTGCTTAAAGAAAATTTGGACAGCATTGCACATTGAGCTTGAAATCATAGTTTGAAGAAGTACCACTATGGTAAATAAAGTTTACTTGCTAGTAAGACCATCATCACCTTCTTTTTTTCTCACTCGGATTTTTTCTTGATAATGAATGCATGGCCTGTATATCGATTCTTATCTATTTGGTTTGAAACCTCCTACCAGCATATTAAACTAATAACACGACATATGGTGGAGTTATGGCTACCTTCAGTTGTAAACTTTCAAGCAAAGTTTGCATTGGTTTTTCCTTTCAGCCTAAAGGAGGCTCACCTACCATTTGGATGTGCTACACTATTGAGAACATTGAACAACAAAGAATTTTAACTCATTTTGCAAGTTTGGTAATTACATTTTACAATAATTTTTCTTGTCTTCATTTCATGTTTTTGTGTGTGTATATATTTCACCATACACTTATTTGGTGGTCTATGTATAATTATAACATATTCATAAAAAACAACAATGTATAAGTATAACATCAAAAGCCTTTCTCATGCATTTGACATCTAAAATATGCACTCTTAAGTCCTCGAATCAAAGATTTATCATTATGAAAATTACATATGAATGCTGGCCCTAAAATTCACAATTGGAAAGCTATATGAAATATGATGACAGACAAACAATTATTGCCTCGCCTGTTGTCCTCAGTACATTCCAATGAGTATATGACAAGCCTCTAGAAACTAAAGAAATAAGAAATAAAATATTTAAGAGTTGCAAGGTCTCAGATCTACAAGTGTCACTTGGCATTAATCCAAAATTGAGGCCTTTTTATTAGTGAAACCAGCAAACTGCAGCTGAAAAGAAGAGTATTACAGTTGCTGGGAACAGCATTTTGATCCACAAGCAATGTACATGATGGGTTCTTTGACATTTTGAGAAACATACTTCTCGCACATAAAACAGAATAGGGAATTTTGCCGGTGGATCAATTATCAGTATGACTTGTTGTGGATAAAAAAATTATGGAAACCTTAGGTTTGATTATCAACATGTAGGGAATCTCATAAAGAAAATAGTTTTGTTTGGTTCGCATTGATCGGATTTGAATATAATCCATCGTTTATATATGAAAATGGTACGGCCATGCATAAAAATCTTGATTACAATAATTTTAAATACATAGATTATGAATTAGGATTTCAATCAAAGAAAGGCAGCATCAAAATAATTTATCCAAAAACAAAAGAATGGATTGAGAACTAATGCCTTCTGCATCAACAGACAAAAATAAGGTCAATATGCTCCATTGTTCATCATATTGATGAAAAAAATAAGTGTCGCATCATATCATGAAACAAATAAAGAGGGATAACTTATAACTTATAGCAATTCAATTTTCTTATAAAAAAAATAGTTATTATTCAATAATCTGATTAATAATCATTACACATATTCACTAGCTTCAATTATTTAAATCAGCATGTGCATTGTGTAGATGAAAGTTAAATGTACCAGAGTGGGGTAGAGAAGTAAGAAAGGGATTCACCTTCGTAATGGTGCTTATATTCGCCATCTTCCACGCTAAATACACCCATGTCGTACCCTCCACCATTTAAGGTGAAAGGAAAAACTTCGACATAGTCATCAGTATAATAGATACAATTAGCTTTGCTTCCATTGAAACTTGATGCAGACAAAGACACGGATGAATTGTCACCCACAAACAATGCTTGATCAACCAAGCTGTCAACCTTCACCCACTTGTATTTATATTTGCTTCTCACTTTTGTAGAACATTCTAATTTTAGAATTGTGAACCCAATTGTCACATAGGGATTATCATTGATTTTTTCTTCTTCATCTTCATCTTCTTCATCTTCACCTTCACCTTCCCCTTCACTTTCATGAATGTTCTCATCCTCAATATCATCTTCAGAGTCTTCATCCTCAGTATCATCTTCCAGGAAAAAATGACCTCCTCGAAAGCGTGAAACAACCAAAAGATCTCCAGATGATTCAACAATATACATTTGGATAATTTCCTCGGTTGCCGGTGGACGTGGCGCAATAGATTCAATGAATGGAATATCATCATCCGTGTGACAAACAAAAGCTTCACCATGACAGTTCACAGCATAAAATTTTCCCTTGTAAAATGCAACGTCAGAAATATATCCAGAATGACTTGGTATATCAATCCAAGCTTTATATCCTGGTCTAGTGAAGGCCAAACTTCTACCATTACCATAGATAACCATGATTATGCAATCGCAATCATATTCATGAGTTACTAAGTTCCATGGATTCCTTGACAAAACACACTTCTCAAAAAACATATCTCCGTAATCTAAATGGTCGAGTTTGGAATTGCCATCTTCATTCCAAAAAAGAGGCTGAGGAAGACTTAATAGGTGTTTAGACAAAGGATGAAAGAGATTGACCTGGAAATCAGTGCCTACACTAAGCAACCATCCAAAAGATGTTCCAATGCATTTTTTTCCAACAAGCTCAGGCAACTTGAAGTTGTAAACTTTATTATCAAATAAGTTGACAAAGACACGCGTATGACTTTTTTGTTCCTTTTCTTCTGCAAGCATAAGCCAAGGACATCGAGGAGATAAGGGTGGGTTTTCCAATGAATAAACACTTCGCCATGACTTGCATATGGCACCAAAGATGACAAAATCATTATAGAAAGATAATCTTCGCATTATTTCCGAGAGGATAAGATCCGGAAGATCAGCCCATTTAGACATCTTAACATGAATAGGGTATTTATGCTGTAAGAGACTGCAAAAAAAGTATAATAATAATAAACAAACAAAATTTTAGAATTTAAAATTTTATGAGCTCATCACAAAAAAATAGTTATTATCAGTGATAACATGTAATATACTAAATAATAAATCATTCAAGTTGTACAGAGAATTTCTAGTTTCAAGCCTTCATGACCTATGCAAGTGCTTAAGAGTTAAAAGTGTTGGTACCAACTTACCAAAAATTTTCTCCTAATTTTAGGATAAGAACTTACTTTTATTTTAGCTATAACTAATTATCCTTTACATAGCCATGAATCCTATTTCATTTTAAAAATTATTTCTTCCATTCTTCTTGTTTTATTATTATTTAGGGGCGATTTTTGGTTTTGCTCTAAATTACATCAAACATATCATATATGTGTTCTTACTTCTTCTTTTTTTTTTTTTTTTTTTTACCTTAAACAAAAACGATATAATTTTTCATTAAAAAAAAAAAAAAAAAAAGCATGGACAAGAAGACATGCAATTTGTAAGATGAATAAAACAGTTAACGTTGATAAATGATCCAAAGAGAAAAATAAAAAGAAACAGAAAAAGTACCCACAAACCAAAATCAACAAAGAGAAACAGAAAAAGTAGTTTGCTGATAAGAAAAAACAGAAAACTTACCAAAAACTTTGTTTGGTGGTCTGGAGGCAGTGAGAGAGAGAGAGAGAGAGAGAGGCGCTTCTATCTTCTGTCTTTGTTAGGGTTTATTTCAAAACACTATTGACTCAGTCTGGACTCTGTCTCTGGATCTCTCAAACAAAAACAGTGTCTCAAGCCCATGTTATATACTGCCATTATTATATATCGTGTACTGTTCGGAGAAGGATTCCTGTTTGTGTTAGAATTAATTTTTTCTTTTTTTAATAAAATGTTTTGGGTCATTCTACAATACCCACCTCTTTTTTAAGGGGATACGGTACAGCCCAAATCTTAGCCGTACATTTTAAAATTTGCAATCCTGACCGTTTATTTAACTTATTAGGTGAACTTGTCACCGGTAGAATAGGTAGTGTATAAAACGAAAAAGATAACCAAAATAAAAAGAAACAGAGAACGAAAGAGGCTGAACGAGAGAGAGACTTGGCAAGCTCTGTGTCACTGCCACCGCCGCCTCCACCACCACCGCTGCGCACCATCCGTCAAGGTCAGATCGTCCGCTACTGCCACCGGTGAGAATTTTTGTGGGAGAAGCTGTTTATATATATATATATATATGTGATTTGGTTATTACTTTTAGGTTAGATTTGATTTAGGTATTTTAGTATTGAGAAGATAGATCTTGTGTAAGAATTGTTTTCCTTTTCTTCCTGATTTTGGATTAATTTGTTTGGCTATTTTGGGTTATATGATTGCTAGTTATCTGTGATGATTTGGGGGCACAGATATAAGCTCGGAAATTATATCAACCAAAACAGGATGTCCCCCAAAGTCTTCTCAAATTAGTAAGTAAAATCAAAACAAAATTAATATAATGTATGATTAAAAATACAAAAATATTGACCATTTGAAACTTTTTTCATGCATGATTAAGCATTTTGTGATGTCATCTTTTCCCCTTACCATGATAATCCTGCCTAGGAGGGTTGAATTTGCCTACTTTGGAGGGTGTGTTTGTGTTGTTATTGTGGTATGTAATGCAGAGTTCTACTATGTCAGCTGCTGGTTTAGAGTCTTTGGGGCTCCTACTGTATACTTATCTTACTTTGAATAAAATTCTTTACTGTATTATCCCAAAAAAAAATATCTTTATTGATTCATAAAATAATAATAATAATAATATTATTATTATTATTATTCAAGTTTTAAGTATTGGTCATTTGGAAGTTTTGGATAATTTATAATTATTTTAATGACACAGTTCATTGAGTTATTTAAATGTGAAAATATGCATGCTTGGAAGTCACCAACTTCAAAATGTGGCAAATGCCACTTATTCAACACTCTGCCTTCATAATCAAGGTTTCTTTGATTATGTTCTCCACTGAAGGGAAGCATTTTGTATATTCCATCGATTTCAGGTTTATACTTCTATTACAACATGTTTTGTTTTGTCATTTTATTACTAGTAATAAGAGTATTGTGCATGAAATTGTTAGGTTGTAAGAGATCTGGCACAAGGTAAGCTTGGAGAAAGAGTAGATTGCATTACATGTTCATGTCCTTTATAATTTATGGGTGTCACCCTTAGTTTCTCAACTTTATTAGGTAGTTATGAATGTTTATAAGGTTTCATAGTTGCTCTAGTTTACTTCTTAGAGGAGCTACCACATTGTAGTTCTAATAGAGAATAATACTCTCCATCTCGACATAGAGAAATTAAATCATTATGTGAACCTTGTTCATAGACAGATCAGAGCCCTTGATTAGAGGGTTTATTTGACATTGGAAATAAGGATTTTCTGTATTTGTTCGTATATGTACTCTAATTATGTTTACAGAGCATATTTCCATATGTTGGCTTTATTTTTGTGTATTATTGTAAGCTTTGTTTTCTGCACTTTTGGAATTGCACTGGATAAAGAAAAATGACATCTATAATTGGTGGAATTTAGTACCATGTTTACTTAAAAGCAACCATGTGCAAGCATGTCCATATGTGTAAAAATTGAATCCCAAGACTACCAACTCCACATAATGTTTTCACTGGATATTAGTCATAATCCAGTTCAACCCTCAAAGATTGAAATAAATTGATGCCCATTGTTAATTTAGTTGAAGTTAAGGTTTTTACTACTTTAGATATTTCCTTTCATAATTTGAATTGCTTTTATATACAGGATATGGTTAGATATGCTAACAACCAGCTGTAAAATATGGTTAGAAGTGTGAAATTTTTTATCACGGTGTTGTCCAAGATGTACTTCCTCCTTTAATGGATCTTGTAAATCATGGAAACTCCAGTTGTGGAGCCCGAAGCAATTGATTATGTAAAGAACCAACTGCCAAATGTGTCAATGGAGTCACTGTGTATGTTTATGTTGCGCAAAGTGATATGATTATTCTTGGAAGCTATTAGGGAACATTTGATGTAATTTATGGATGGGTTTATTAAATAAGTTAAAATTTTTGTTTATTATGTTGTGTATTGCTTCTGTAAATGAGTCCAAACACTTATAACATCTAGAATGCATATGCACATACAATTGAAGTCCATGTAACAAGATCAAGCTCTAAAACAGAGCTGAAACATTGATATGCACCCACAATCATTTACATTATTACTCAACTTTCAGATGGTAAGAAACCTCTCAAAGGTTAATTATATCCCTTTTTTTAGCATGTTGTTCTTTACTTGATTTTTTTTATAATAAACTTATTACATATGATTTTGAACTTGATATTGTCAATTTGAGCTAGATATAAGCTAAAGTTCTTGAGTAATTGTAGTTATTTAAATAATAATTAAATTTCTAAGGCTCTATGCAAAGAGATATGCTCTTACGAACATCTTTTTTTTTTTAAAGCACTAATAGTTATACCATTTCAATGCAGATATTTCAGTTGCCATTGGAGCTGCAGAATGGACTATATGAAATTCCTACAAGTTAGAAGTTGCCCTCTTGAGAATTTAAGAATGAAATCCAAACATGCAGATGCTTTTGGTTGTCTCTTTTTCAATTGTTACCATGATGGTATTTAGATATATATGTGAATGAAACACATTGTAGCGGATATTTTTTTTAAAATGAATTTTCCCTTTTTAAATGGATTTCTTTGTAGTTGTTTTGCTTCTTTGAGATACTTTGCAACAAGAGACTTGCTTGTAGTACATGAAAGTGAGTTACATATCAAATCAAGTTATAGATATTATGTGATAAAAATTTTCATTTATAGCTCCAAGTGCTAGTAGTTGGTCTGATTTCTTTGGATCATTTATGGTATATACAAACAGAACTAGTGAATTCTTTATCTTTTCATATGTGAATATGGAAAAGTGATTTCTTAGTAAACAAATTGCATCATATACAAATGGATAATCTAGGGTGAATAGAAAAAGATACCAGCAAGGGTTATGTTTTAAAGTGTTAATTATTTTTTAAAATTATATTAATGGTAAGGGATCAACGCAAAGGCTCAAACCAGGGTATCCTGGTTAAAACACGCTTGTTTTACCACCAAGTTATTGCTTCTAAGATGTTTAAAAATACATTTACATGTAGATAATTCTATGCATGAATGTTAATTATCTTAGGCTTACCACTAAGTTAAGATATAAAGATCTCACAATTAAATTTGAATTAATATTTTATTAAGCACCAATCAAAATTAACTTAGGATAATCTTATGCATGAATGTACATCATAAATCTGGGATTCATGTTTGCAAGGTAGGCTACACTTTGCAGTTTTCAACCATCTTTTCTTTATATATGTCAATGTGATCTATTTCAAATGTTCAACCTTAATAATAGAAAATAAGTGGTTACAAGGTCATTTTAATCATTTTTTAGGTTTTAGGGTCATTTCAGTCATTTTCTTGGTTTTAAGGGTATTTTGGTCATTTTTTGGGTTTTAGGGCCATTTCGGTCATTTTTCAAGATTCTAAGGGTATTTCGGTCATTTTTTAGGCTTCAAGTGCATTATAATTGTTTTTTAGGTTCTGAGGGTATTTTAATCACTTTTTGGTTATAAAGTCATTTTAGTCATTTTTTTGATTTCAGGGTTATTTCGGTCATTTTTTAGGTTCTAAGTGTATTTCGGTCATTTTAAAGTTTCTATGGGTGTTTTCTGTCATTTTTACGTGTATTACGGTCATTTTTTATGTTCTAAGGGTATTTCAGTCACTTTTTAGGTTACAAAGTAATTTCGGTTATTTTTTAGGTTTTAAGATCATTTAGGTCATTTTTTAGGTTTTAGGGTCATTTCAGTCATTTTATAGGTTCTAAGGGTATTTTGGTCACCTTTTTGATTTTAAGGGTATCCTCGTAATTTGTGAGAGTTTCAGGATATTTTGGTCACATGTGATGTTAGTACTGCCCAATGAACTATCAAATGTGAGGGGGGGAAAAAAAAGGAACCATTGAATGTGATAAAAGTACGGTTACATGTGATGTTGGCATTGCCTAATGTAACGATGGAACTATCACTTGTAAGAAAAGAAATAAGGGTACAACTGAATGAGGTAAAAGTACAATCATATGTGATGTTGGTACTGCCTAATGTGACAATGGAACCATCAAATGTGAGAGAAAAAAATTAAAGTACCACCAAATGTTATAAAAGTACGGTAAAATGTGATATTATTACTGCCTAATGTGATAATAAAATCATCAAATGTGAGAAAAAAAAATAAGGGAACCATCGAATGTGACAAAAGTACAATCATATGTGATATTAGTACTGCATAATGTGAGGATGAAACCGTCAGATGTAAAAAAAAAAAAAATTGGAACCACCAAATGTGAGAAAAGAATTGTCACATGTAATGTTGGAACTGCACAATATGAGGATGAAACTGTTAAGTGTGAAAAAAAAAAAAATAAAGGAACCACCCAATGTAACAAAAGAATTGTCATATGTGATATTGGAACCGCACAATGTGAGAATGGAACCGTCAAGTGTGAGAAAAATGTAAGGGAACCACTCAATGTGACAAAAGAATTGTCATATGTGATGTTAGAATCACACAATGTGAGGATGGAACCTTCAAATGTGAGGATAGAACCGTCAAATGTGAGGAAAAAAAAGTAAGGGAACCACCAAATGTGAGAAAAAAACTGTCACATGTGATGTTAGAACTGCACAATGTGAGGATGGAACCGTCAAATGTGAGAAAAAAGTAAGGGATCCATCAAATGTGAGAAAAGAACTGACACATCTGATATTGGAACTGCACAATGTAAGGATGAAACCATCAAGTGTGAGAAAAAAAGTAAGAAAACCACTCAATGTGAGAAAAGAACTGTCATATGTGATGTTAGAACTGCACAATGTGAGGATAGAACCGTCAGATGTGAGAAAAAAAAAGTAATGGAACTACCAAATGTGAGAAAAGAACTGTCACATATGATGTTGGAAGAAAAGAACTGTCACATGTGATGTTGGAACTGCACAATGTGAGAATGGAACCATCAAATGTGAGAAAAAGGTAAGAGAACCACCAAATGTGAGAAAAGAACTGTCACATGTGATGTTGGAACTGCATAATGTAAGGATAGAACTGTCAAATGTGAGAAAAAAGTAACCTATTGTAGTAGGTTACCTACTAGTGGGTACCGTACCCCCCTTTTTTTGGGGGGTACCGTAGAATTACTCAAATGTTTTCGTTAAAAGTAATGATTAGGTGCTCCCTTTCACGTGCGAATTCACTTCTTAGATTTGATAAAATTCACTTCTTAGATTTGGTAGTACCATAAATAGAAAAAAAAAAAAAGAAGTAACAAAGTGTCACCACTATGTCACTTTAAATTCCAAAACTATCTCTATATCCTTTTTTTTTTTTTTTTTCCTTCTTTTTTTCTGTTTTTTGAGAGAATAGAAATACCTGTATATTAGTTTTCAATATATATATATATATATATATATATCTCTATATTAGAGGCTGTTTGGCAATATATTTTAAATAACAGTTTTCAGTATTTAAAAAATATTACACGTATTTTTACATATTTTTTCACTCACACGTATTTCTAAAAAATACAAACAACATTATTAGAACAAAATTATCAAATAGACTCTTAATTTCCAAAACTACCTAATAATTTTCTTAAGATTTGTTATCAAAAAAAAAAAAATATATATATATATATATATATATAATAAAATTCTTAGGATTTAATCATACTAAGACAAGGCCATCAATGTTTGGGCCTACTCCAAATTCACAAAGGGGACGGCCCACCCTTCATTCTTCAAGCAATTTTTTTTTTCCCTAATAATAAAATCCACAAATTACAACTTACTAGAATGGACCCAAGTGGGACACAAGGGGTCCAACTCCCTGAGTCCAATTTTTTTTTTTTTTTTTTTTTAGTTATAATATTTTTCAATTTTGTAGGTATGCTTGCCCCTCTTAAAACCTTAGACTCACTTTCTTCATAATAAGCCAACTAGCTTCACCCAAATAGCAACTGTCCAACTAAAAAATATAACAAAAACAATAAAGATATTCACAATGGTGATTATATTTTGATGGGATAGCAAAAATAACCATCTTTGGTTCGTCCATATGGATCATCTACATGCATTGGTTAGACAAATGACCATAGACCGTCTAGATAACAAAGACCATCTCTTGTTCATCCCGAAGGATCGTCCATGAGCACCATCTGGCCAAATGATCAACTAGCGGCCTGGACAAAAGAATCGTCCATGTGTAAAGCACATGGACGACCACAGGACATCAACTTGTGTACGATGAGTCGTCCATGGGCGAAGCGCACGGACGACCATGTAACACTTGGGAATTTCTCGTGTCAATTACTTCACATATGTGGAAGATTCAAAACCACAACATCTTGGAGCGATTAACCAACCCATGATCATTGCCACCAATTTCTCCTAAGTGTTTAACTTCCACTAGCGGTTACAACTTATATAGCCGTTGAAGAAGTTATATCCGGAATCGCTAATCTCCACGAATCTGGAGGAAGTTACTAAACGAATAACCGCTCCAAGGTTCTCTATATAAGGACCGGTCTGAATCGAACAAAGGTAGGAGATTCTGAGATTTTTACTCCCAAAAAGTTGGAATTCCATTCTTGTGAAGGAACTAACTTAGCCATCGGAGGGTATTCAGCTGGTCCATCCCGGTCACCCTTGATGGTTTTTCATCTTTGCAGGTCTTTGTTGCAGCCGTTAACCCACCGAAGCCAAAATGTTCAACCTACTGACTCCATACAAGATCAGTTGGCGCCGTCTGTGGGAACCGTTAAATTGTTTTACGATTTATATTTCCGCGACAAAAGGTTGAATGGTTCAGACTAGGTGCTACCAACCCAGGCCATCAGGGAAGCAGAGACGCTTCAAGCAACCCCCATCGCGATCGCCAATCTGTACCAATCATGCAGGCTTCTTCTGTCCAACATATGAAATCTATGGCGGCTGCAATGGCGGAGTTAACCTATCAAAACCAAGAACTAAGAAGGGAGATTAATCTAAGAAGGCAGACGCATGAAGAACACGAAGAAGGAGGGCAAACACAAAGGCAAGAAGATAAAGAGGATGCAGAAAATGGAAGTCAGTCCAGAGCCACCACGTGCCACACTTGGAAAAGGAGATGGGCCAGATGGAAGAAATGAAAGAAAACCTGAGAAGGGCAAATCCTGTAGAAGATTTGGTCCACAGAACTGATTCCCCCTTTACGGCTTCCATCAACAATCACCCTTTACCACCAAAGTTCAAGTTGCCTTCCATAGATTCGTACAATGGGGCGCGAGACCCTTTCGATCACATAACCACCTTCAAGACCACTATGCATCTTCAAGGGGTTCCCGATGAAATAATGTGTAGAGCCTTCCCTACCACTCTCAAGGGGCCAGCGCAAGTGTGGTTCAGTAAGATACCTCCAAACACCATCAGTTCTTTTGAAGAGTTGAGCAAGTTATTTGTCAATAACTTCATTAGAGGACAAAGGCACAAGCACTCCTCGTCCAGCCTGTTGACTATAGAACAAGGAGAGAATGAAAGTCTGCGGTCCTTCATCACTCGTTTCAACAGGGAAGCCTTAACAGTAGATGAGGTGGACGACAAGCTACTATTGGCAGCCTTCCACAATGGGATTAACTCGGACTTATTTATTCACAAGCTGTATGAGAAAGAGCCCCAATCCATGGCTGAACTCGTCCATTCAGCCCAAAATTTTATGAATGCAGAAAACGCAATCATAGCTAAGAAGAGGAAGAGAGCTGAAAGAGTGGAAGCAAACCCCACGCGTCATTCTGACCAAGGGCCTCATCCAAAAAAGGATCGGGTAGAAGATAAGAAGGATCGGGTAGAAGATAAGAAGGATCGAGACAGAGATAATGGGAAGGCAGGCCCTTCAGCAAGGAATCAGAATTACACACCCTTAAATGCCCCACTCGATCAGGTGCTTATGCAAATCAAGGATGATCCTTCCTTGAAGTAGCCAGAGAAGATGAAAGGAGATCCTAACAAGCGTAATAGGAATAAATATTGTCGCTTCCACAGAGATCATGGGCATGACACGGACGAGTGTTATGACTTGAAGCAGCAGATCGAAAACCTTATCAGACAAGGAAAGTTAAGGCACTTCGTTGGAAGGGATCATAAGGATGAGAAACTGAAAGGGAAGATGGAAGAGTCATCACGGCCCCCACTTGAAGAAATAAGGGTCATCATTGGTGGGAGTTTGGGAGGACAATCTTCCAAAGCAAAGAAGACGTACCACAAAGTGGTGCAAAACGTCCAACTCTCTGAACGATCCCCAAGGATGAGAGAGACAGACAAGCCAACCATCTCTTTCATGGACGAAGAAGCTAAGAGTATCCATCATCCACATGACGATGCAATTGTCATTACCCTACTCATTGAAGATTATACAACTAGGAGGGTGTTAGTGGATAATGGAAGCTCAGCGGATATATTGTATTATCCTGCCTTCCAGCAGATGAGGCTTGGATGAGACCAACTCCGTCCAGCATGTTCACCACTGGTAGGATTCGGAGGAATGAAAGTGCAGCCCGTGGGCATCATTACATTGCCTGTGGTGGTGGGATCATACCCACAGTAGATAACTAAGGAGGTGAATTTCCTTGTGGTGGATTGTTCTTCCTCATACAATGCCATCATTGGAAGACCAACCTTAAACAGTTGGAAGGCAGTAACATCTACCTACCATTTATCAGTCAAATTCCTTACAGAGTACGAGATTGGACAAGCAAAAGGAGATCAATCGGCAGCCATAGAATGTTATTAAGCCATGTTGGCCTTGGACGAGCAGGTGCAGACTATGAGTATTAAAGAGAAAAGAGTTGTCGCGGAACCTACTAAAGTGTTGGAAGATGTTTTATTACAAGAAAGTGATCCTGAGAAGTTCACTAGAATTGGAACAAGTATAAAGGTGAAGGAGAAAGAACACCTCGTCTAGTTTCTAAGGAAGAATACAGATGTTTTTGCATGGAGTTGTGACGACATGCCTGGTATTGATCCAAGTGTAATTACTCATCGGTTGAATGTGTTCCCCTCTTCTAAGCCTGTTCGACAAAAAAAGAGGGTGTTCGCTCCTGAAAGAGACAAGGCTATCAAGGAAGAGGTTCAAAAACTGACCACAGCGCAATTCATCCAGGAAGTCTATTACCCGGATTGGTTAGCGAATGTGGTGATGGTGAAGAAGGCAAATGGCAAGCAAAGGATGTGCATAGACTTCACTGACTTGAATAAGGCTTGCCCTAAGGATAGTTATCTTTTGCCACGCATTGATCAATTGGTGGATTCTACAGCTGGCAATCAATTATTAAGCTTCATGGATGCCTTCTCAGAATATAATCAGATAAAGATGGACGAGGCTGACCAAGAAAAGACCTCTTTTATTACCAGTCAAGGTTTGTTTTGTTACAAGGTGATATCATTCGGTCTAAAGAACTCAGGGGAAACTTATCAAAGGTTGGTGAATCACATGTTTCGTCCACAGATAGGACGAAATGTAGAGGTGTATGTGGATGACATGCTTGTGAAGAGCTTAGACGAGCGAAGCCACTTAGACGATCTTCAGGAAACCTTTGAAACACTTAGGCGATACAAGATGAAGCTGAACCCAAGTAAGTGTGCATTCGGAGTATCGTCAGGAAAGTTTTTAGGATTCATGGTTTCACAGAGAGGAATTGAGTCGAATCCAGACAAGATCCAAGCTATATTGAACATGAAACCACCGAAGAACATCAAGGAAGTCCAATCCCTCACTAGACGAGTTGCAGCTCTAAACAGGTTTGTTTCAAAAGCCACAGACAAGTGTTTACCCTTCTTCAAAGTTCTTAGGAAGGCATTCGAATGGACGGACGAGTGTCAAAAGGCCTTCCAAGATCTAAAGGATTATCTTACCACGACTCCATTGTTAAGTCCATCCGTGCTTGGAGAAGAACTGTATCTGTAGTTAGCAGTGTCCTCACATGTCGTGAGTTCAGCATTGATCAGAGAGGAGGGGAAGGTGCAAAAGCCTGTGTATTACACTAGCCGAGCACTCAGAGGGGCAGAAGGAAGGTACCCACTTATAGAGAAGTTAGCTTTCGCTTTGATAACAGCTTCTAGGAAGTTAAGACATTACTTCCAAGTTCATATCATCAATGTCATGACGAACCATCTGCTCAAGAAGGCAATGAACAAGCTGGAAGCTGCAGGACGACTGATTCAATGGGCGGTCGAGCTTAGTGAATTTGACATTCGGTACCAACCAAGAAATGCAATAAAAGCTCAAGTCCTAGCAGATTTCATTGCAGAGTTTACTCCAAATTATGAAGACTTAGGCGGAGGAGAAGACAGTAAAAAATGGGTCGTCCATATAGATGGATCATCTACGTTGAATGCAGGAGGTATAGGAGTTGTTTTGCAGTCACCAGAAGGGGATAAATTGAAGTACAAGGTTCGCTTGCAATACCAAACAACTAACAATGAAGTAGAGTATGAAACCCTTCTTAAAGGGCTGGAGTTGGCTAAATCCGTAAAAGCAGACTCAATACTCCTCTTGAGAGACTCTCAGTTGGTCATAGGCCAAGTAAATGGGACATGTGAAGCCAAGGAAGATAGAATGAAGAGATACTTAAAGAAAGTGATACACCTTGTAAAGAAGTTCAAAGCAGCTGATTTCGTTCAAATCCCAAAGGAAGAGAATGTGGAAGCTGACACTCTAGCAAAGGAAGCCTCCGCGACTGATGCAATGGACGAATTTGATGAAATACAATACATGCCTAGTGTAGACTTTCCAGAAATGTTGCAGATAGAAGGTGAAGAGAATTGGATGACCCCAATAATGTCATACCTGAATGACAGAAGGCTTCCAGAAGGCAAGGATGAAGCAAGAAAGTTTAGAGTTAAATCAGCCAGGTACATCCTTATGGACGAAATGTTATACAAAAGAGGTTTTTCACAGCCTTACCTAAGGTGTTTAGCTCCAGACGAGGCGAATTACGTATTGAGAGAAGTTCATAAAGGAGCATATGGTAATCACTCAGGAGCCAGATCACTCGTCCATAAGGTCATTCGTGTAGGGTACTATTGGCCAACCATCCAAGCTGATACTAAGGCATATGTTAAGGTATGTGATCAATGTCAACGTTTCAGTAATATTCCTAAACAACCATCAGAATATATTACCCCAATGATGACCCCTTGGCCTTTTGCACAGTGGGGTTTTGATATTTTAGGCCCATTTCCAACTGGAACTAGACAGATGAAGTTTTTGGTGGTGGGGATAGATTATTTCACTAAGTGGGTGGAAGCTGAACTCTTGGTGAAAATTACACAACAAAATGTCAAAAATTTCGTCTTGAAAAGTATTGTATGCAGATTTGGAATACCAAGAGTACTTGTATTTGACAACGGACGACAGTTTGACAACACACCCTTTAGAGAATTCTGTGAACAGCTTGGAATCAAGAATCATTATTCCTCACCCTCCCACCCACAGGCCAACGAACAAGCAAAAGTAGCAAACCGATCCTTGTTGAAGATCATCAAGACTCGGCTTGAAGGGGCAAAGGGAATATGGTCGGATGAATTACCAGGTGTTTTGTGGGCTTACAGAACAACAGCGAGGACTCCCACAGGAGAGACTCCTTTCAAACTGGCTTATGGGAGTGAAGCAGTCATACTTGTAGAAGTGCATATGGCCAGCCATAGGGTGATGAAGTATCAAGATGAGGAAAACAACGAACAACTTCGTCTTAACCTCGATCTCATAGACAAGGTAAGAATGGACGCGAAGCAGAGAACAGCAAGGTACAAAAATCTTATGGCAAAGCAGCATGATGCCATGGTGAAACCCAGACGCTTTAGCAGCATTGGGGATCTCGTCCTTAAAAGGGTTTCTTTGGCCACCAAAAACCCGGCTCATGGGAAGCTGGGACCAAACTGAGAAAGACCTTACAGAGTTATCAACTCCAAGAGACAAGGATCCTACTATTTGGAAGCCTTAGATGGACGAAGGTTAAAGCACCCTTGGAATGTTGAACACCTAAGGAGATACTATCAATGAAGGGTGATCATGGACGAGCCTTTGCATGGACGAGATCTTTGGACGTTTGAAGTAATGTATTTAATATTATTTTCTAGTATTTGCTTATTACTAGTGTGTTTTAGGTGTGTAAGTATTTTGTGTTGACCATGGACGAATCTGTGTTGTATAAGTATTTTTATTTCCCTAAAGACACTAGCTCTTAAACATATGCCATGCCTGTGGACGAATGTTTACATAGTGTGGATTTCTAAATATATATATGAGGTATTTTCAAGTGTATATATAATTGTATGGGAATCCTCCATTTTTATGATTTCATTAAGAATAGTCCACAAAATGCAAACTAGCCAAGATGAATAAAATCCTTGGACAAAAGGATGTACCGTCTAAGCATTCCTCAAAGTAAGGATAAAGTAAGAAAAATAAACCAAAGGTATATCTGTCTAAAACTTAGACGAGATAAAACCTAAGGCATATCCGTCTAAAACTCAGACAAGATAAAACCTAAGGCATATCCGTCTAAAACTTAGACGAGATGAAACTTAAGGTACATCCGTCTGAAACATAGACAAGATAAAACTTAAGGTATATCCGGCTAAGCTTAGGACGAGATAAAACCAACTTATGATCGTCCAAACCAAGGACGAGATGGGATAAAAACCGTAAATCTGATCGTCTTGACCATGGACAAATTATGTGCGTGTGAAAACACCACAAGTCCATAGACGAATCTAACAAAAAAGGTCTAGCACATGGACGAATAATTGCCGGGAGCAATTATTCTTAGGACGAGTAAATAATCGTCCTAAGTTTGAAAAACAAATAAAGTTAAAAAAGAAAAAGAAAAAAAAAGACGTCACTCCTGGACGAGCTGTACTTGTCAAACATGAAGGATTCACTTTGTCCTATTTTGACAAAGAAGAAATTTGTCCATGTACTCAAGGCGAGATAAAATGTTTTCCTAAGTGGATGAACCACACAACCATGGAAGTAACATGGACGATATTAAGAAAGTATGTCCATAAATCCTTAAAGGTACTCAAACATAATAAAATGAGAAAATGGAAAACATTCATTCGTTTATTCAAAGGATTCAGAGGGTGGACGACCAACGTCCAAAAGCCCTTAAAAGTTATGTAAATAATATAATTGGTTGTATGTAAAGCTCGTCCATAAACTTGGACAAAACAATTGTACTTGGATAAATTTTTTTTAAAAAAAAAAGCGAAGCCTAAAGCAACGGGCACCTTTAATAAAAGTAAATTCATGAGGATAAACCACTGGGGCATTGCCCCCAGACTTTGGATCGTCCTGGATGACTTCGTTGTTGGCATCGTCCATGATGTTGACATCTTCAAAACTTGTTTGCAATAAAGAGCTTTCTGTAGCAAGAGGAAGCTTGAAGGAGTCAAAGTCCAAGTCTGGAAAAGCTTTCCTGGCATCAGCACGAAAGTCTTCATAACCAGCAGCGTAGTGACTATCTAGACGATTCTTGTACTCGTCAGACTTCTTAAATACTAATATGGCTTCCTCGCGTGCTTTCTCCAAGGACGAGGCAAATTCTGTAGCTTGTCCCTCCAGATAAGCGATGTGAGTGTCTTTTTCAACAGCATCCGCTTTGAGTTCCTCCACCTCGTTCTTCAACTTTGTTTCGCTTCCTTGCAGACAATTGAAGTCATTAGTCAGCCTAATCACTTCCCCTTTCTTTAAAAGAATTTCACTATTTAGCTCCTTAGCCTTGTCCTTAGCCATCTTGACCTCCGCACAGAGTTCCTTGGCCTGGCATGTCGCTATATAAAACTTTGACATAGTCTGTGTAGACGAAGAAAAGTTAGACATTCTATTTAAAAAAAAAAAAAAAAAACTTACTGAAAACCTACAAGGACGAATGAAACCCATACCTTAAAGAGGTCATGGATGCTAAAACGTTCAAACTCCTTCACTGACATGTTGTAGCATTCATTGATTTCATTTTCAATGACTATTCCTTTAAACATCCTATATGCATAACTCTCATCCAGGACCAGGTTGGAAGGACGATCACACGACTCTGACGGATGAGGCTTGCGGGGAGTCTTGGTTGGAGGGGGAGTAGGATCAGTTTGGACAGGATGGACTGTTTGGACAGGCTCCGCGTCTACTGGAGGGTCGTCCAGGTTCAACGTGGGGGGTGTGAACTTAGGAACCTTAGGAAGAGAAGTCTTGCCAGGCTTTTGCTTTTTTGAACCTCAACGACTCGAAAGGTCGTCCAGATCCACAGCACTGGATATAGATTTAGACTTTTTCTTCTTGGTCTGGACGGAAGTTTTCTGGACGACTAGTGGTACGGAGGCATCCTCGTCCCCACTAGCTACAGTTTTCTCCTTATTCTCCCTCATTGTAATTATTCCTATGATGAAGAAAATCAGTTAAAAAAAAAATGAATGAAAAATGAATGAAGATGAGAGAGGATGGACGATACTCACTTCGACGAGTGGTTTCCTCGTGACTTAGATTCTCGGCGGTAAGTTCCGGGCCAAGCCCCCACGTAGCTAGACGACTAAGAGTCACTAGATCATGGAAGGTTCTCCCAGGGAAGGCATGTACTTGGTCAATTCGATCCAAGTAAAATTTGTCCAAACGTGGACAAACAACAGCTGCATCAATAAAAGGAAAGGGGGATTAGACGATTGAAAGTTGAAAAAAAACATGTAAAGATAAATGAAATGAAATGGAAAGAAAACATACCCTCAGGACGAAGGCGACCTATAGGATTGGTAAAAGGTGGGAAGGGGGCATTACCCATATCTAATGGGTCCCTTGCCCAATTTTCAGAAATAATAAAAAAATTCTTTTTTCCAGAGCCTGTCAGACGAGCTACGACCCTTTATTAAACTATAATAAGAGCCTCTGGACGAGAATTAGTAAAAACCAACAGACTTCTTTATCTCCGAAGGCTTATAACAATAAAGGAACTCGTCCACTGTTATGGGACAGTCCCATTCCAACGCCTCACGCCATAGCACTTGCATGGCAACTACCATCCTCCATCCATTAGGGTTAAGCTGGTTAGGTCCAATACCCAACCTATGAAGAAGACCTCTACAAAAAGAATTTAGAGGAAATCTAAGGTCAGCTAAAAGGTAAGACGCATATACTCCTAAACCAGAAGAAGGGGAACAACACCATTTCCCTTCCTTGGGTAGACGAGGGTTGAACTCCTAGGGATCTGGTATCTATCTACAAGAGTTTTCAACTTAGGGGCGTCTAGGGTGGACGCTACTTCAAGAGCACAACTATATATAACATTCTCTTCCTCCTTGTCTTGAGGAGGGCTAGGTGGCTTTCTGGACGAGCTAGTCCCAGCTCCAGAAGTCGTCCTACGTTGCATTTCCTGGAATTCCTCTAAAGAAATTTCAAGAACCCCAAACAAATAATACTCGTCTGAGGAAGTATCACCACTACTAGTGCTACCCTCACCACTCTCATAACTATCTCCACTTCCAAAAGAGATGTCCTGATACTCGTCTATCTCTCTCTTTACGCTATCACTAGACTCAGACATAATCGTTTGAAAAAGAAAGATTAAGACGAAAAAACTAAGAAAGGAAGAGGAAATACCTGAGAACTAGGATGAAGAGCTAGACGAAACTCTTGGACGAGATGGCAGAAGGGAGACTATGAGAGAGGTGAAGGGCAAGAAAGAGAAAGTACCTATTTATAGGGCCCAGAAGTAGGGTCAATGAAGCGACACCACCCATTAAGATAACGACACGTGGCAATCACCTAGGAAAATGTAATCGACGCAACGTGTCAACCAATTAAATCATAACACGTGGCTGCATATAGGCGTGAATTTAATCCCCATAATATCCTTGGACAATCCCTGGACAAGGGGGCAACTGATGGGATAGCAAAAATAACCATCTTTGGTTCGTCCATATGGATCGTCTACATGCATTGGTTAGTCAAATGACCATAGACCGTCTAGATAACAAAGACCATCTCTTGTTCGTCCAGAAGGATCGTCCATGAGCACCATCTGGCCAAATGATCAACTGGCGGCCTAGACAAAAGAATTGTCCATGTGCTTTTGCACATGGACGACCACAGGACATCAACTTGTGTACGATGAGTCGTCCATGAGCGAAGCGCACAGATGACCACGTAACACTTGGGAATTTCTCGTATCAATTACTTCACATATGTGGAAGATTCAGAACCACAACGTTTTGGAGCGATTAACCAACCCATGATCATCGCCACCAATTTCTCCTAAGTGTTTAACTTCCACTAGCAGTTACAACTTATATAGCCGTTGAAGAAGTTATATCCGGAATTGCTAATCTCCACGAATCTGGGGGAAATTACTAAACGAATAACCGCTCCAAGGTTCTCTATATAAGGACCGGTCTGAATCGAACAAAGGTAGGGGATTCTGAGATTTTTACTCCCAAAAAGTTGGAATTTCATTCTTGTGAAGGAACTAACTTAGCCATCGGAGGGTATTCGGTCGGTTTATCCCGGTCACCCTTGATAGTTTTTCATCTTCGCAGGTTTTTGTTGCAGTCGTTAACCCACCGAAGCCAGAGTGTTCAACCTAATGACTCCATACAAGATCATATTTTAACAAAAAAAACTATTTAAACACCAAAGAACTAGAAAATCATGTATTTCCGGAAAAGTTAAAGATAAATTTTTTGCAACTACAATAAACTAGTTGTAGGGGCCTTTTTTTTTGTGTTTGGGCTAGGCTGCCCCCTGCAAGTGATGGGTCCTAATATGTTCTGAGTAGGGAAGTTGAGACCGGCCCAAATGCAACTCACTTTGGGCCGGCTTGCGCACAAGCTTGGCCTAGTCCGTTAGAAATACCCTTACGGCAAGCAGGGCCATTACAATGAAATTACAGCAGGCAGATATAATGATAATAAAAGAGACAGAGTACGATAGTTTTTTGTTAACAATAAGGACCGAATGACACAGTAGTAATAATGACAGTAACAATAACGGCTTTTATAAGAGAGAACAATTGATTGAATGATGAGTTAATCAAAATAAACGTCGAAACCAAAATTGAGACCGTAATGGCAAAACCAAAGAGGAAGAACGCTTCCTCTCAATGAAACTAACCTCCCAGGAGAATATCCTGCCGTGGGGATTAATGACTTTGAGGAAATCGGACCTAAATAATAAATGCCTGAAGAACGTTCTTATTGATTAGTTGTTCCTTAGAGAGTGGGATTTTGAGGGGGAGAGAAAGGAAAAGATCTATTGGTGCATGTCCGTAATCCTCACTCTTTGTTTTCTTATCTTTCCTCTCTTTTCTTTTCTTTCTTTTCTAATTTTCTTTCTATGTATTTCTTCCTCTGTTTTTCGGTCCTTTTACAGGGCACGGCGAGGCTCCTTTTATAGGGCCTGCCGTGATCGTTCTTTTACCATTTTACCCTCTAACGGCATTTGTCTGGTCTGGGCATGCTTACCGACCACTGTCTGCACATTGCTCGCCCTCGCCAGACAAAGACAGGTTTGTTTTGTTTCTGTCTGCCGTGGCACTGCTCTTTGCCGTGGCTTTAAATGCTTTCTCTCTCTTCCTATGGCATGCACCCAACGTTCCCTCTCCAATCTTACCTCTTTTGGGCGGTCTGTCATCCCAGCAGAACGTACCTCCAAAAAGGTTTGGACAAGGAACGCGAAATAAATCTTTTCCCCCCCCCACCACCAAACCACACCCCCCCTTACCTCTTACCACTAACCCATGGCCCCACCGCGACCCATATTGGCTGGGTACAGGCTGGTGGCTCCTGGGCCTTGCGCGCGATTCCCTGCTTCATACGTTCAAAGTCTGCCTGCGGCTTATGGTCTCGCCAGACAAAGACAGGTTTGTTTTGTTTCTGTCCGCCGTGGCACTGCTCTCTGCCGTGGCTTTAAATGCTCTCTCTCTCTTCCTATGGCATGCACCCAACGTTCCCTCTCCAATCTTACCTCTTTTGGGCGGTCTGTCATCCCAGCAGGACGTACCTCCAAAAGGGTTTGGACAGGGAATGCGAAATAAATCTTTTCCCCCCTCCCCACCACCAAACCACACCCCCCTTACCTCTTACCACTGACCCATGGCCCCACCGTGACCCATATTGGCTGGGTACAGGCTGATGGCTCCTGGGCCTTGCGCGTGATTCCCTGCTTCGTACGTTCAAAGTCTGCCTGCGGCTTATGGAGCTTTTGTTTTCATTTGTCTGTCATACTTCTTCATTCTTTCTTGTAGGCCGTTTTGTACTTTCACTGCTTCCCTTTGGGATTGGGCTTTTCTTAATACATCTCCCTTGGCCCATCTCTCGGTTTATGCTTATGTCTTGTTTCATTACTTGGCTTTTCCTGCCATGATAACATGTTCTTGCTAAGCCCCTTTCAAACCTGCCATTTCACTTCTTCCCCCAGTGACTTAAGAAAGTCTGCTGGTGTTCTTACTTTATGGGCTCCATTGTCCCTTTCTTTTTTTCTTTGGGCCTACGGCCCTTTTACTTTCCTCGGGCTTCCTCGGCCCATTTACTGATTTTGTGTTCCCATTGGCTTTTACTAACTTGATTGGGCTTCCCCGGCCCAATCTCCTCATTCTCATCCTTGGGGTTTATGGGCTTGCCATTAACCCCTACTTTCTTTACATTGCCTTGGGCCTGCCGCAGCCCATTCTCACTTTTTCATACTATACATTGCCCATGGGTGTCATTTCTCTCTTTCCGGGCCCTTTGGGCCCATTTGCTTCCTCAAGACCCATTTACTCGTTATGGGCCTGTGTTCTGTTATTCCTGCCGCTTGGGCCTAATAGTTTTATTCTGTGCCTGCCACTCTTATTGCCTGCTTTGCTGGGTTGGGCTAACTTTACGAAGATGACCCTTAACACTAGTATAAAAACCAATTGACTGTAACAAGTTGTTAAAAATAAAATACAATATTTTAATAAGATTATATCTCTTCTTTCAACTAAAAAACTCAAACTCTCTCGCTTCTTTTATTATTTTAATTATTTGTTTATATTTTTTTAAATGAAGTTATAAAAAAAATAGAATATTTGATATTAGGTGTATTGTAAAGTGATGTGGTAAAATAGATAAAGTAACTTTTTGAGATGCTAAAAGCAAAAATTGTTTTAGCACCACCAATGTGAATGCGCTCTAAATTCAAAAAAAAAAAAAAAAAAAAAATCCTAGTCAACCTAGTATTAAAAAAAGACATTATTTTATTTTTGTTTGTCTTTGTTGGTAAATGATTGCATCTTAATGTATTTAGAAACAACAATTTTGAGTATTTATAATTTTTAATACTATATGGATGCCTATCTGGAGTTTTTTTTTCTTCTTTTTTTTTATATTCTAGCCCTCGCTAACTTAAAATCTTGAGTCTGTTCCTGCAACTTATCTACCTGTGGTTTGACTGAAATTTAAGTTGCCCACCTATGATTTAAAATTTGACACTTTACTCACCTGAGGTTTGACCAAAATTTAAGTTGTCTACCTGTAATTTGAAATTCCATGATGCAAGCGTTTCGATGGATAGTTTTTTATCTTGTATTTTTATGTTTTTGAAGGAGAGAGACATAAAAGTAGAGCAAAATTACATATTTAGCTATATTTTTAATAAAAATGAGTTATAGAAATCTAACTGAGCTAACTTCAAGTGAGTAAAGTGTCAAATTTTAAATAACAGATAGGCAAATTAAATTTCGGCCAAATGACAGTCAGGTAAATTGTAATTTACCCTAATCAAATATTAGCTTCATCCAAATTCTTTGTTAACCTTTTCTTTGATGTATATGATCCGTTTGTTTGCGGAGAAAATAGAAAGTATAGTAAACTTATTATATAATATTGGATAAAATGCTATTATACCTCTGAATTTTTGGCTAATTGCTCCTGCACGTTTGCAGTCGTTAAACTTTTATTTTAGTAAATTTAATACTAAACTTTAGTTTTATAATAAATAGACACACCTAATTTTTATTTTAGCCAATTTAGTATATAAACTTTGGTATTATAATAAATAGACTTCTAAACTTTGATGTTGTAGTAGTAAGACCCCTTCATTTTCAATTTATATATATATAGGGATAAAGGGCCCATAAGTGTGTATTGGACCGTGGGCACTGTCCGAGGACATCTAGTAGTCCGAGGACAAGAAGACGATAGGGAAGCATTGCGAATCAAAGCGCCATGGACAAACTATGACTGGGAAGGCTTCGAAAGGTAGTCCGAGGAGGAATGCCTCCTCGGCTAAGCAAGGCAGAAGTTAGAAGGTTTGATCTGCCATTAAGAGCAACCCTCTGGAAGATTCTACTAGAAAGGGTGAATATAAGGGGAGCATAAGACAAAGGGGAGCTAAGAAATATCTAAGGAAAAACTGCTACCACCGCATTGAATGCTCTGCAGCTAACTCTCTGGTCGCATTAATGTGGAAGTGATACTTGAACAGTGGTAGTCAGCCTTACAGCTACTCCCAAATACTTCAAAAAGGTGTTGATGGGACAAGGATAAAAAGCAAGTAGCTTGCCCTACACGTGGAGGGTGAAGATGAAGAAAAATAGGGTATATAATAGAGAAAGAAGTCCCTTATGGAGGGATCGGAGATTCAAGAGAAGAAAACACTGTAGCAACAAAAACTAGACTTATAACCAAGTTCAAGAGAAATATATATATAAGAATTAGTTTCCTCGGATTGTGCCGATGACGATTTCTTTGGGCAAACCTAGTTTATTCTTTTTCTTTTTCTTTTTTTTAATCATTTGGGCTCACTATAATTGCTGTTTAATTCATTAAGACCTAGTTTTTTAGCCCACTCTCTATAAATTCACTGTATTGGGCTCTTTGGGCTTAGATCCTTTTCCTTTTGGGCTTGGCACCAAATTGCGTCCTTACAATATATATTTGGTGCAAAAAGTGACTAAATTTTTTTTGGGGGGAGGGGGATTTAAGCATGTCTTATTGCTGCAATAGCAAAGTTTATGTGCTAAATTGGCAAAATAAAAAGGGAAAGAAATCTATTTGTTATAGTACCAAAGTTTATGTACTAAATTGGAAAAATAAAAATTTAAAGGATGCAAGTGTAACTAAATTAATATAATTTTATTCAATTTCCTTTAAACATATCCACATATATATATATATATATATATATATATAATTTGGATAGGAATATTCATATTATAATTAAATCATGATAAAGTAAAAATATATTTATTGAATAAGTAAATAATATAATATAATAAACTTTTTTTACTTTTTTGTATCTTTTTGCTTTCTCTCTTTGATATACTAGTTTTGAAATTTGACTATTCCATTCAATCAATGGTTCCCAGTATTACAAAGCATAGTTGTCAAAACGTGAATTGTATTGTAAATTGATTTTTTATTTTTTTGTATTGTGTATTTTAAGGTACACAAATACCTAATAAAATTATAAAAATTTATAGATGTACATATATATAAATTTTATATTCCTTATAAATTCACAATATATTAAACTAATAATTAATTTAATCATTACTTATGCAATAATAATTGTAGGGACTCAAAATGTAATGGACCCTAAACAATAAAATTTTATAGAGAATGGGTAGGAAGGACTAGGCATCTCCCAGGCAAACAACGGTTAATATGAAATTTATAGCGGATCCTCATAAACGAATCGGATTAGGAGTTGTTGGGAGAATGATCCTTACTTTGGCTAAGTCCTTTGGACCATCCCCGTTCCCCCCCGGTTAAGTGTTCTATAAGGAATATTTATCCTCGGCTCAAGCCGAGGACTTCTTTTCTTCGAAAGGATCCCCCTCTTTGTTGGGAAATCTCTTAGTTATATAGTGTTCTCTTTAGTTAATCTTAGCCGTCCATTTGTCGATTATCTGGACTTTGCGTATAGGAGTTTGTCCCATCATCTGTAGTTTACAGGTTTTATGTTAGGTCAAAGCCGCCTTTGCAGGCTTTATACTAGTTGAAGTGACTGATGCTTTGGGCTTTCAGGTCACCTCACCATTAAAGCGGTCAGAATGTTGGTGAGATATATTCGACGGATGAGGGATATTTTTCCTTTAGTGAAGTCGGTGTGCCGAGGACGTGTCATCCTCGGCGCGGCCTTTGGATGTCCTAACCTCTTTCTCATTGTCCTCGGCCTTTTTATTATCCTCGGCGCTGGCCTTGGGCCGCATGTAGTGGGCCAGCGTGGTTAGTGTAGTAGGGCCCCACAATAGCCCCTCAAAATTCTGCTGCACGTCCCTTTGGGCGGGGAGGAGGATTTTGACTTTCTCGGCGCGTTTTCTCGGCCTGTTGGCTCTACCTCATCGTCATTGTTATCGCTATTGTAGCCGTTTTTTACAGTTTTCTTTTCGTGCAAAAAGGTTGCCCGAGGATGGATAGGTTTGGGTCGTTTGTGCTATAGCGCCCAGTTCCCCATGGTTCCCGTCCCTGATGGGGTTCGTTATTTAGCGCCTAAGGGGGTTGGTTTTGCCTCAGTTTTGGAATCGTTGCCCATATACGCATCTTGGCTCCGTTTAGCGTTTGTATTGCCTCATAGTGGCTGATTCCCATAGAGGTTTGGGTCTGGAGACCATGCAATGTTTAAGCTTTGTTTAGCACTTGGTTTTTCTCATTTGGTCGTCTGAGGTATCTGGTTTCCCCAGAGGCTTGGGTCCGAGGACCATGCAATGCCTTGGTTCTGTCCAGTACCTGGTTTTCTCGTTTAATCATCATCTGAAGTATCTGGTTTCCCCAGAGGCTTGGGTCCGAGGACCATGCAATGCCTTGGTTCTGTCCAGTACCTGGTTTTCTCGTTTAATCATCATCTGAAGTATCTGGTTTCCCCAGAGGCTTGGGTCCGAGGACCATGCAATACCTTGGTTCTGTCCAGTACCTAGTTTTCTCGTTTAATCATCATCTGAAGTATCTGGTTTCCCCAGAGGCTTGGGTCCGAGGACCATGCAATGCCTTGGTTCTGTCCAGTACCTAGTTTTCTCGTTTAATCATCATCTGAAGTATCTGGTTTCCCCAGAGGCTTGGCTCCGAGGACCATGCAATGCCTTGGTTCTGTCCAGTACCTAGTCTTCTCGTTTAATCATCATCTGAAGTATCTGGTTTCCCCAGAGGCTTGGGTCCGAGGACCATGCAATGCCTTGGTTCTGTCCAGTACCTGGTTTTCTCGTTTAATCTATCTTATCTGTCTATCCGTAACCGTTTAATTCTACGTTGCTATAATTTACAATAGACATTAAATAATCACATTCTTCAAGCAGAATAATAATAATAATAAATGTAGGCTGGAGTTGGTGGAGGATAAGACCTTGCCATGTCTCGCCTCTTCGTTTGGTGGGACTCTTCAGATAACGAGGCGTCTCCTGGGTTGTTCGAGTGACGCGTTCTGACGCTTCGGTGCCTTCTTGTTTAATGAGGCGTCTCCTCATTAATACCGACCATGGATCTACGAGGATCTAACGGTTGGCAAGCCCCTTGGAAATTGGGGCGGCATTATTGCCTCCGGAAATCTCTCCCTGGGATTTATTGTGGATTGGCCCTCATCAATGTTTCTCCCACTATAAAAGGCGCTCCTAGGGCAACCTTCCCCTTCACACCTGACAAACACTCGTTCTGAACTTCTCCCAAAAACACACCGTCAAAAGTTCTTCAAGACGCAATCATCTGAGTCCCTTCGAATGAACTGGCCCTGGGAAAGGGCGCTCCTGAGAATGCACAGCCCCTATCAGGAGCCGAGGATGGCATTCCAACCCTGAACATTATGCCGGGGTGGGTGTAGGGGAGATTTGAAGATTCTCCTTCTTTTCAACCTAACCGGAGACAGAGCCCTCCTCACCACCTGGAGGGGGATCCGAAGAGAACGTAACCTCCCTCTCTTGGGTTCGGGTTTTTGACCCCCCAAGCCAGCTACAATGGGGGTGGGAGGGGAACCAGGCGGAACCCAAGGGCGAAACCGTCCTGTGCCTCTGCCTCTTCCGCCTCCTTTGTAGCTTTCCTTTCTTCTAATCCTTCTTCTCTCTTCTCTCTTTTGCTCCTTAACGAGCCTTCCTCTTTTCTTTCCTCCTCTCGTCCTTCACTTCTTTTCTAATATTTGTTCTTCATCTCTTCCTCTACTCTTTTTTTTTTTTTTTTTACCTTTTGTTCTTCTGCCATCGTTGCTTTCTACCATTTGTTCCTCTGCCGGCTTTGTCAAGCGTCTGCCTTTGTAGTTAGCTTTAGGACAAGCCCCCTGGGCATTACTTGTAAGAGATGTAATTTTACTTCATATATGAATAAAAGAAGTAGACTTGTTTCCCTTATTTTTTTTTTTTTTGCGTTTGTTTCTTGTTGTTGTAGACTACCGGATCAATACTGTTGCTGAAAACTGTATAGATTTGCACCTGTTCTCGATTGACTTGTGGTTTTGTTTTCTTTTCCCCAAACGTCGCGCCGCTAATGCACAAGTCCTCCCCACAGACGGCGCCAATTGTAGGGACTCAAAATGTAATGGACCCTAAACAATAAAATTTTGTAGAGAATGGGTAGGAAGGACTAGGCATCTCCCAGGCAAACAACGGTTAATATGAAATTTATAGCGGATCCTCATAAACGAATCGGATTAGGAGTTGTTGGGAGAATGATCCTTACTTTGGCTAAGTCCTTTGGACCATCCCCGTTCCCCCCCGGTTAAGTGTTCTATAAGGAATATTTATCCTCGGCTCAAGCCGAGGACTTCTTTTCTTCGAAAGGATCCCCCTCTTTGTTGGGAAATCTCTTAGTTATATAGTGTTCTCTTTAGTTAATCTTAGCCGTTCATTTGTCGATTATCTGGGCTTTGCGTATAGGAGTTTGTCCCATCATCTATAGTTTACAGACTTTATGTTAGGTCAAAGCCGCCTTTGCAGGCTTTATACTAGTTGAAGTGACTGATGCTTTGGGCTTTCAGGTCACTTCACCATTAAAGCGGTCAGAATGTTGGTGAGATATATTCGACGGATGAGGGATATTTTTCCTTTAGTGAAGTCGGTGTGCCGAGGACGTGTCATCCTCGGCGCGGCCTTTGGATGTCCTGACCTCTTTCTCATTGTCCTCGGCCTTTTTATTATCCTCGGCGCGGGCCTTGGGCCGCATGTAGTGGGCCAGCGTGGTTAGTGTAGTAGGGTCCCACAATAATTAATAAAGCTTAGCATATGTTTATAACAAACACATTCAAATTTATTAAACTCACAAGTGATAATATATTATGTATGACCCAAAATAATAAATTTTTTTTCTTCATCTTGCCTAATCAACTTCATCTAAGTCAATGTTATTACCATGTTCATAATCTTGCAAAATTATTTCTTCATTATCATAATATTTACTATCTCTTTTCTTGTTCTTTTATTCTAATAATTTTTTCTTTATATTATTTTTTGGCATTCTAGCTTCTTAGACTTATAACAATAATATTAAAATAAAGAATAATTATATTTTCATTTAATACATTATTAATAGCATAAAAAATAAATTTGCAAATATGAAAGTAAAGTGTCAAATGTGTAGTCCAAATTCTATAGGAGAAAAAAAAAAAAAAAAACTCATAGACATGTTATTTTATTAGATTCAATTAAGTATCCCAATAATTTTGTGATTTAAACCAAAAAAAAAAAAAAAAAAATTAAACCCACATGTTTGTGTATTGTACAATACATATGATTCATACAATATACACCTATGTATTAGATATTTCACGAGCACTTACGATACATCATTACAATATAAAACTTTTTGTACACGATATGATGCATATTGTATGATACATATCACGTTTCGTATGATACCAACAACTATGCTACAAATTACAAACATAAATATTGTATATTAAATAGAATATTTTATAGATAAAATAAAATACATTAAATTGGGAGAAAGAAATGAGATGTCTGGAAGTCATGGGCAGCTCTAGGTACAATTCAGAGGGTTCATTTGACCCCCCGAGTCGAGCAAAAAAAAAAAAAAAAATTATATATAGTCTTTTAATTTTTTTTATTTCACCCTCCTAAAATAAATTTTGAACTCCCTAGACCTAAATTTTTTTTAGGCCCAGCTGAAATGAATTTGAATATGATCATTTTAACAATATCTTGGTCTTAAAAAAAAAAAAAAAACCAATAACAAACCAATTTAATCTAAAATATGGGGTAAAAATAGTAAGCCTACCAACAAAAGTATAAATTTGTTCATTTTAAATCTAAAAAAAAATCATTTATATAGATCTTAACAAATTTGAAATAAACTAATACATAAAAGTTTATTGTATTTAGATCTCACTTGGAGTTCACTTAACAACAATAATTCATATGTTGATTGTATTTAAAAACAATAGATGATTTTCAAGATTTAATCTCAGCAACAATAATTAGTATCTTCATCGTATTAATAAACAATATGCAATGAACTTATAGTTTATCTTATATGAAAAATGTTATGTTCATAATACGCTCATAATAAAGCTTAAGTGGCAGATTGTTACTAGATATTATTGTTAAGAAAAAAAGTAATTTCAGTAGTGAGTTTAAATTAGAACTAATAACAACCTATAAACTAAAATTTGTTGTGGAAAAGTGTTGTGAAAATGTTGTAGATATAATATTTCTCATCTTGTATTCTCTTGCTAGTTTGTACCATGAAAAATTTTGTAATAAAGAAATCACATAGACCGCAAGATTTACTTTTTATTTTTACCCAAAATGCATCTTCTTACTAACCCCCCTAAAAATATGCCCTGGAGCCGCCACTGCCCGTAAGTGTGTGTGAAGCACAAATTTGAACCATTCTTTACATTTATATTTGTTTTATGCAGAGATTTTAAGTCCATGAAGTCCTCAAAAAAAAAGTCCATGAAGTTGTATAAAGCCCCTGGTTTCTGATGAGCTACATGCAAGGTTCTTCTAAAAATTTTGGTTTGTGGTGGGAGATTCTGTTAAGAAGGAAGTGATTTTTTTTTTTTTGAGTTACAAGTTATGCTAAATATATTTAAACCAAATTTTGATAGCTCACATTCCTAAGCAGCTTGGACTTGAAACGGTCAATCACTACAATGGAATTCCAAGGATAACTTAAAATACCTTAGTTGGCAAGGATCTTGAGTTCTAATAGGACTTGGCAATAGTAGAAATAATTCAAATTTTTATTTAAAAAAAAAAAAAGAAAAAAAAAAAAAAGAGAAAGACCGGTGTGAAAATTTAAGAGATCTTGAAATATTAGAATGTCAACTAATAGTCAAACATATTTGCATATACTTTACATTTTGACATTATAGAAATAACATTCAAGTTTGCATAGTACTAAAAAAAAAAACTTTGGGCATGCGTTTTGGGTATTTTAACATAATTATTAGCTATGCTCATATATATACATCTTATATTTAGCTAGCTTGTTTAATTAAATAAAAATTAGCTTAGTCATTGTTTCGGTAATTATTATGAATTTTGTCAAGTTTTGTTTTAGCATTAGAATTTTTTTTTGTTGTTAATTTTAATTTTCCGTACATGGAATGGTGAATCATGAATGTGAATTTCGTCCACTTTTTCTGTTTTTTTTTTTTTTTTTTTTAAATTTTATTTTTATCAGTTTAAGGGTGTTATTATTAATTGAATGTTAAATGATAAAATGATTTATTGGGCCATTATATCTAAAAATATTTCTAAACCAGTTCTACTTGGTATTCCTTGTTGGTTAGTCATGAGTCATGACTAGTGGCTACGCCACAAATTGCTGCATTAAATATAACGATGAAAATAGAGGGTTAGACTGTCGGCCTCATTCTAGGAAAGGAAACAAACCTGTTAGTCTTGTTGATCCTAAAATTGTCTCTCCTAACACAGACCTAAGCGATGTGGGACTAGACTCGACTCAAAACTGCATGCAACAGTTAGAGTTGCGGAGCGAGTTATAAATCCCTCTCCTAACACAGACCTAAGCGATGTCCAACTCCAAAACTGCATGCCGTGATGTGGGACTAGACTCGACTTTAAACCGATTCTTTTTTTTTTTTTTGGAATAAGGGAAGGGGAAACTTAGACTGAATACTTAGCGGAATGGAATAAAGACTTAAACTCACATGCCAACTCCAAAACTGCATGCGGTAGTTAGAGTCACGGAGCGAGTTATAAATCCCTCTCCTAACACAGACCTAAGCGATGTGGGACTAGACTCGACTTTAAACCGATTTTTTTTTTTTTTTTAATTTGGAATAGGGGAGGAGGAAACCTAGACTGAATACTTAGCGGAATTGAATGAAGACTTAAACTCACACGCCAACTCCAAAACTGCATGCGGCAGTTAAAATAATAGTGGCAAAGTGTGATTGGTAAATAAAAAATAGTAAGTCCATGTGTAAGTGATGCAATGATGGTTATAGTTGGCCATGTCAAAGTTGTGGCAAAAAAATTGTAAAATAATTTATGGTCCTAGGACTACTCAATATTTTGTTCAAACAAAAAGGTATCTCCTGTTGTACTAGTACCGTAGAGCAGCCTTATAAGATACAGTCAAGGCTCTCTCCACCGGCTCATGATTGCTACTACCTGCAAGCAAAAACTCCTAACAAAGGAAATAAAAAAATATTTTAACTAGACATGCAACATGGCAGCTCTTGAAATCTGTAATAGGATCCTCTCTATTTGGAATTTAGCGTTCCTTGAAATATGGAGCAGTGAAAGTGATATGGTCACACATTTACCAACAACAAAAAGTGTGCACCTCTAGCCTAGGCAGAGAGGAAAATTTTCATTCAATAGACAAGATAAAAGAGTCACTGCCCCCAATGGAGCAGAAGGCTAAAACATTGCTCAAGCCATTGGGGGCGTACATGAACCCACAGATAACCAAACACAGACGCACAACTTTCAAATGGCAACTCAGAACTCAGCAAGCTTCAAACCACAAAGCATGGTCAGACCATATTCTAACATCATTTCTAACTGTCAGAATTCCTGGGAAGATTCCTAGGCTATGGTATCAGGTTAATTAGTTTAGGTTGCCACATTATGGATTATCTGAAAGCGGCTTCAAGAAATACATTGGTGTGAAAATCTCTTTCCTGGTAGACAGAAATTTAACCATGGGAGCAGCTCATGGGTACATGAGTACATTTAGGCAATGACTCAGAAAGAAGAAATTATGATTCAACTCCTACAAGAAAAGAATTTCAACAACTCTTTCCCTTTTCACCATTTCTTCTTAATTATCATTGCAAGGTTGGGTGCACTACAAAATTTTGGACCATTGATTTAGTTCAAAATATCCACTTGCACAAGTTACAGGATTAGAGAAACCCCACTTAGATGGATCTGATGTAATGCCGGATTTGCAGCCTGTGCATGAAGCTACAAACTTCCTCATTAAATATCTAATTATTGCTAACTTTGTGTTACTCAGAAACAATACATCGAAAACTTAGCATTGAGCTCAAAGAGAATTAAGTATGATACAGCGAAAACTTACTTTCCACCTCCAACTAGCCCTTCTGCAGTTTGCACTAGAAAATTTTGAACAAGTTGACTTCCCTTTGAAGCAAGTCCCACAAATTCCAGGGTCTTGACCTAACAAAAAACTCGGCACTCATCAACTGCCTTTCTAGAGTTACGCAAGTACAAATTCTAGCAAATCTCAACGTTAACAAAAAAATCCAGCCAAAAGCATGATTTTTACAAACTTAAAGTTTGGGAAGTGGGAGCTAACAACATTAATGTAACATTAATCTTACCATGCTTCTTGTGATGAAACTCCCAACAGCAGTTAGAAGGAAACTACTCAATGACAAGTGACTTTTATCTGAAGGCGAGTACCAGGGGATAGGTGAGTCCATTGCAAGATCTTTCTCTCACATGTCCTTTGGCAGAATAAATAAATATGTTGTCACTTGTGCAAATCATAACAAAGATCCAGAAGGGCAAAAACAAAAAACAAAATAAAATAGGAAATATCGCTCACCTCAAAACCAGCTTGCTTAAGAGCTTCAAGGCATTTTCCTGTCAACCTGATGTTAGGAGGCCATCACCAATCTCAATTTCTTTCCAACCCAAAAGTTCAATGAAATTTTGATACACTCACGGAATATAACCCCCTAAGATGAGATTCATGGTAATAAATTCAATACTCCCCTCTCCTCCCCCCCAAACAAAAAGGAAAGAAAGAAAAAAAGAATACAAGCATTCGCTTTTTCATGCTTCAAGCATATCTTACCTTTATTTTTTAATGTTCTTGGTTATTGGGATCAAAAGAATCAGTCACGCACCACTCATATGCAGCAAAACATGGTCCAGGCTTTAATTTGCTTTGTATATTTCTTTGTAACATCCATACTATTCAAATCAGAAACAAAGTTTAAACCAGAATAACCAGAAAGAAAAGAAGAAGGGAGACAGAGATTACAAAAAGTGGAAAATGATGTGCCATCCTAGCCAAGGTTATGGTGTTAGAATTAGGAATACATATGGCATCTGGTGCATGGCAAGTGGCTTCAATCACATATACTGCATCAAAAGTATTGTCAGGAAATAGCATTTTCATGAAGTCAGCCTGCATCACCAAGAATCAATAAGAATCATGAACCCCATTTGTTATTTGTAAGTTACACACCCACTGGTGGATCTTGAATCCACAATATCATGCTCAACCTTGCTCTTGCAAGAAAAAGAGGTGCCATTTGAGTTAAAGCTCATTGGTCACCATAAACCCATTTGTAATATCATATTAAGTTTGTTTTAAAGTATCACAACTAATAAATATAGAATACTTACAGAAGAATAAAATAAAATGGAAAAAGCATTTGAAAGTAGAGTTCACTACATAAACATGAACTTGGTCTGCAAGATGACCAACCTTCACAAATTTGCAGGTTTTGTCCACTCCAGCAATACGGTTTAGTTCCTGTGGAGCAGCAGTAGCTTGCAGGAGTCATTGCTAATTTTAAAATTTTAACATTTCAGCAGTCATAAATCCAAAGCCAATTGCGGAAAATCCTCAAACCTTCACCAACTATGACTTCAGCATTGTCTTAATGGCAAAGAATTACCTCAAGAAACAATCCAGTTCCAATCATAAATAAAGTAGAACATATCATAATAATTTACCACAAAGAAAAAATACCATGGCGTCAAAAACAAAAACCAAAAAAGAAAAAAAAAGAGTAAACCAAAAAACTCACAAACACTGTTCAGGGTTTCATAATACTAAACATATCATAAAAACAAGAGGTAATAATAGCTTTTCTAGATGCAATGATCTTTATATATATATATATATATATATTTTTTTTTTGTGTGTGGATATAAACCGGTAATTCCATTAAGAATATATCAAGTACAAAGCAGCAAAGCATCAGCTTTGATGTACTAAACAAAAACGCTCAATTAACCCCTTGAACCAAGTTCTAAAAAAGAACTACACAATTAGCCAGAATTAGAGCAGAAAGCAAATTGCAGCAATGAAAGAACTAATCTATTGGCAACAACCAACAGATCAATGCCAAACCAGACAGTTAGTAGCAGAAAACCTAATTGGTCCTCAACACTGCAAGAAAAACAGAGTTTCCTGAATTAGCAATCTTCCCAAGACTGGCCTATCCTTTTTATCAATTTCTCCTTGGAGATGACATCTCCATTGTGAACCATATCGTTTCTTTGTAACCAGATATGGTAGCCCACCATGAAACTTTACAGAGAATGGCCCTAAAATCTTTCCCTTTTAGATTATTTTCCCCCAAGAGACAATATCATCCCAGTTACTAGGAATATTTGACACTAAACAAAGTCCCATGATTTGCTTCCAGAATCTACCAGTAAAAGAGCACCCAAAAAACGGCTGATCCCTGCTCTCAAACCCATTCTGGCAAAAGAAACAACTACTATCTCTATTCCATACCCATTGTAGTAATCTCAATCTAGTTGTCAACCTATTATTAAGGGTCAGCCACCAATGAAGCTATGTTTAGGGATGGCTTCAGGAAACCATAATAGTTTCCACCAATCCACTTCTTCACTTCTGCGTCTGATCTGATTCCGGGTAGCAGCACACACGAGTTTACCACTAGCTGAAGCATACCAGTAAGGCTGATCACTCACTCCAATATGAACCAAGCACAGTTGACTCTGAATTGTTACAAGATCTTCTTACTTAGCAAGGGCCAATACCATTCTTCACTCCTCAACGCATTATCCACTTTGGCATCAAAAGTGCTTGCTGCATCATATATTATTCTATGCCCAAATGTTTGACAGAGAGTACCAGTAGGGTGCCAGTTATCTTTATATCACTGACTGAAATATCAGAATGCACCTTCCCCTTGCTATCATTATGTACTCTACAAAATTCAATATCACTTTCAAAGTGATAAAAAAAATTTGACATATACATCTACAAAATATAAACAAATATATAAAAAGAAATTCCACATAAGGAACTAAATCTTATTCAAACTTTTAATTCCAATACCAAAAGCAGTCAAAAACCTGTCCATGCACAGTGAAACCTCCCTTTTCTTCATTGAGCATGCCATTAACTGTACTCCATTATTAACCCCAAAAATAGAAAAATTACCACGAAATGTGTCCATGACGTCAACCCATCTTGGATTGCTCTATTCTATTCACTTCCTTCTACATTGCTAGACTCAAATCCTTGACCGTTGCAATTCATCACCACGACATCTTTACACACCAATAGAAAGGGGTAAGAAAAATATCATCTTGTCAAAAAGAGTATTAGTGTTCAAAATATTTCTATTTATAGTTACATTCCTGTCAAAATGCTAATGAGAGAGAGAGAGAGAGAGAGAGTACTATAGGATATATATATATATATATATATATAATAAAAAGGTTCAATTGAACTGATATTCCATGAATGTGTCCATCCACTTCACCAAAATGTGCATTTCTAAGTATTGTGTCATTGGAGGAATTCATCTCTATTTAATTAGAACTCAAAATTCTATTTTCTTCTTTTCTTTTCCTTTTTTATTTGGTTTTTTGTTTTTTTTCCCTAATTGCCTTTGTTTTTGAATTTGAGTGCACGTTTGGATTGCACTGAAAAGGAAAACAAACGTGCGTCTGTGTTTTTTGTGTGGGTCTCATGCACTGTTCACGGGACCCACAAGTATTTTTTTTAGCAAAAACAACTTTAAAACTGGGTCCCACGACACTATTCACACATTTAAAATTATTTTGCTACAGTGTTTTCAGTTTTCAGCAATAAGCGGTATCCAAATAGACCCTGAGCAAGTTAAAGGCTTTTGTTTTTGAATTTGACCGAACTAAAGGTTTGCAAACTACTTATTATATCTTACGCATACATGCAATTTATATATATTGACGTTTCTTTTTATTCCCAATCCTCTTGATCTCTATTCCAAAAGCCATCTGAATTTCTTTAATTTTCACATATGCCTAAATGTGATGTGGCATACTTATTAACCTGTTTGCTTAATTTTCTAAAATTCTCGAATCCTCTTGTTTACTGTTTTTAAAATTCCTAAATTCAATTTCAACATTTTATTGAACTAAATGCCATAGAAACTTGATTTTACGACAATCAAATTAGGATTTTAACATTGAACGCGAAGTGAGGAAAGAGTTGCTTACTTGAACAATTAGATCTTTAAGAAGCTTCTTAAACACATGGTGATTGCGGCTCACATTCAAAAGATCCTTCAAGGTAGCCTCTTTCATAGCATTAAAGATGTCGTCTTGAGCTTGAAGAACTTTGATCCAAGATGCATTAAGTTGCATCGAGTACTCGTTACCACACACAAACAAAATTAGAATTCCTTAATGTCACTGATTGTTCAAAATAATTTGCATAGATCAATATGATAAGAAATTTTAGAAATTTGTTTAGAAACCAGGCAAGACCTGAAGAAACCATTGAATCTAAGAAAGTTCTGAAAAAGGATACTAAATAGGATGTACAGTCTTTTCCCACTGCCTTCATCAGCATATCAACACCTGCAAAGGAACTTTTGTCAAAAGACAAGCATTGATGCATATTTATATCACATTAGACATGGATTTCTTGAATGAGAATGCAACAAGGGCAACACATGAAGACATCATAAATTAGTTTTGAAGGGAATATACAACTCCATGCCTAAACATGTTTTTCACTGTAACATGACTTAACTATTCTTTCAACAGATTGCATCGTCAAAAACTGCAAGTTTTTGGAGATGCTAGATCAGCATTGGAAAGACTCAGTTGGTTTGAGCATTACAACTCGGAATTATTGTCTCTATACATTATCAAACCTAGGTCGTTGATAGGCTCTGAATAAGGGTATTCAACCTTCAAAGAAATTCAATTTCCTTGAAAAATGAAGAGCCCTCCCATCCATTCTTCTAAGCATAAGTGATAAAGTGACGTAGGAAAATTTAGGCGTAATCTGTCTACGTGCTTGTGGTGGATAGTATCAGCTGGATTTGAGTTTCAATAAGGATAGTATGGGATTCAAAGGCAAAGAAAGGCTGAGAAGGAAATAGACATGTTGCAAGATTTCTAGACAACAGTAAAATTAAGTATTTTAGGATTGTTCTATGGTTAGACTCACTAGAGACAACATACTAATTAAATAAGTGAGAATTTGGCCAATCAATATAAAACTTGAGACCCTTAAATCCTTGAGTTCGTTAAGTCATGTACATATCTGATACCTCCAAGGATAAAATCTCATGTACGGGGATACATTGTACACACAACCCTTAAATACAGTCCACAAGTAACCTTCTTCTGATCTTTTTTAATTTCATTCATAGAAATGATCCTCTTATTTGACTGTCCCTTTAAGCCTGGAATCAAGAAGCATAGAGTCAGTGATGTTTTTGATTAATTACTGATTCTCCCAAAAGTTAAGTCGTTAGAAAATAGTGAATTTAATTATTTAACCATAATTCAATTCAATCATTTAACCATAATTCTAATACTCCCCCTCACATGTAGGCCTAAACTGCTGCTTAATAATTAGGGCCCAAGATGTGGGGTTTTAAACATTTTAAAAGGAGGTAAAGTGAAGATGGGGATCAAACTCAGGATCTCCTACTATAATACCATGATAAATTATAGATTCTCCCAAAAGTTTAAGCTGTTAGTAAATAGTGAATTTAATCATTTAACTATAATTCTAACAGTTTCAATTACCATGTAAAAAACATTACAATAAATCAAACTTGCTTTTCAATCTCATGCATTACAACTATTCATAGGAACTTCCATGATTGGGAGATGGAGGCCGTTTTCTCTTGTTTTAATTTCATTTACTCTCAAGTTCCAAGGGGGGAGGGGGTGGATAAGAAGAGATGGTGTCTTAAGGGGGATGTGAATTTTGAAACTCAATCTTTTTATAGGTAGATTCGGGGTGGTGCATCTACAATCCCATTCCTTTGGAAAAGTATTTGATCCGTTAAGATTTTCAAGAGGGTGTCGTTCTTTTTGTGGATAGTAGCACTGAGAAAGATTCTTACTTTGGATAATCTTAATAAAAGGGGTATGCCATTGGTGAATTGGTGTTGTATGTGTCAAAGTAATGGGGAATTAGTGGATCTCCTTTTACTCCATTGTGACGTTGCTTATGCTTTGTGGGGATTTGCGTTACAGATTTTTGGGATTCAATGGGTTATGTCGAGTAATGTTGATACTTTGTTATTTAGTTGGAAAAATTGGTTTGGTAAACATGGCTCACATCTTTGGAATATGGTGCCTGCTTGTTTGATGTGGCTAGTTTGGAAGGAGCGGAATAGACATACTTTTGAAGATATCGAGAACTCCTTGGATCAGCTGAAAACCATGTTTGCTCGTACCCTTTTTGATTGGTCCCGGGTGTGGAATTTTACACATTGTTCTTCTCTTTTAGAGTTTCAAGTTTCTCTTAGATTTTCCCTTTGAGACTTATGTACTTTTGGACACTTTGTGTTCATCATTGTGAACATAAAGTGTATTTGATTTTCAATGAAATTACATTACTTATATATCCAAAAAATAAAAAAACAATTATTCAGAAAAAAATTAACCTAATTAATTAATTACAAGTATAAATGCATATATGTGTCTCTACTAGTTTATGTAGAAAGTTCACAATATGGAGAAGCTAGATGAATAAGCAATGCTCAGGTAACCTAGCAGTAGCACCATCTAACTATAAGCAACAATGACCTATTCTCTAACTAAAAATTCCCAGAGTTTCCAGACACAACAAAGAGGAGGGAGGGCAAGTCCCACGTGATTTTGGAAGGGAATCAATAGAAAAACAGAAACAAGAAATTATACTTGTTATGGTGTGTTGTTTTAATTGGAGGCAAAAAGAACAACAGAAACAAAAATGCATTGAAAAATTTAAAGCATATTTGGATATCTAAATTGAAAAACCTATTTAGGTGAAAAAATGTCTACTAAATAATTTTGCATAAGTACATAAACAAATGAAAAAAGGACATGATGCAGGTACAGGAGCATCAAAGAAGTATACAAAGAGACCACCTAAGAGAAGAAAATTTTGAAATGCAGATTCTATAATGACCCTGAAGGGAGATGATGAGGTAAAAAATGTTGTGTCTCATGTCCATACGTAAAGAGGTTGCAAAGAAAAGGCCTTAAGCTCCAAAATCCTTCAGCTTAAGATACTAGCCTGGTCATGGATCCACCAACTTTCTAAGATGCTAGCATGGAGCCAAAGGGATAAAGCAGTGTCATAAGCAATTTTTGCTAAGTAAATGAGAAATGTTCCCTACAAAGTGAATCATGTGTTAATGAAATTCAACAAGGTGTTCTACTCATGTAACATAGAAGGGCATCAGATACCTTCAGGACCAGATCATCACAGCAGCCCCTTGTAACCTTAATTCAATTTCTAAACCTTCTTTTCCTAAACCTAAGCTTTCTTATATCACTCTCACTCCCAACCCCACCCCCTTCAAGAGAGCCCTAAGCTTAAACCTTTCAAGGCTCCCATACATCATTATTATTATTATTATTTTTGATAAGTAGGGCTCCCATACATCATTGAGCCTCTTAAACTGATGTATGAAAATTTAAGCCCAAAGAAAATAGGAAAAAAAAGGGTGTTTTCTTTCCCTCTACGTTATGTTTTATTTATTATTATGTATTTAGTATTTAAAAAGTCATGTGACTAGCATGTGACTTTTAACGAAGTTGGATGGTTAGAATTTAATTGTTTTGTGTAAGATTAAGGGCCAGAATTCTATGGTTACTAAAGGCTATTATAAATGACCTAATTTGGGTAATTGTAGGCAGCCTTTTCTTATCTATTCCATAAAATTACAGAATGGATATTTCTTGAGCCCTTTCAACCTAAAAATCGATATATACATATATATATATATATATATTTTTTTTTTTTTTTGAGAAACAAACACACACACACACACACAAGGGAGAGGGAAAGGGGTTTTAACACAAAAGCACACCACAACTCCACTTAAAAGCCATGGTAACTTTTAAGGAAGGGTGGAGTAAGTTATACTACACACAACACACTCTCTTAAGCAATGTGGGACAATTAACCATTCTTTTTTTTGAGAAACAAACACATACACACACACAAGAGAGAGGGAAAAGGGTTCTAGTACAAAGGCACATCACAACTCCACTTAAAATCCATGGTAACTTTGAAGGGAGGGTGGAGCAAGTTATATTATACACAACACACTCTCTTAAGCAATGTGGGACAATTACTCATTTTTTTTTTTTAGAAACAAACACACACACACAAGGGAGAGAGAAAAGGGTTCTAACACAAAGGCATACCACAACTTCACTTAAAATCAATATTTGATTGCTCTATTTCAACCCTATTTACTTTTTCTTTGCCTTAATTTTGTCTGCTGTAGGAATTTCTTCTTTAACCCTTTTCCTATGCTTGATCTTAGTTCTCCTCACCACATCAAAAACTGCACATTAAGGATTAATCTTGGCCCTTGCTTAAAAGGAAAACCTTAACTTATAATAGCTTTATAAACTAAACATAGTCGTGACAGAAACAGAACAAATTAATTAGTATTTTAAAGCACAACCCTCAGAGAGCATTGCAAAAATGCTGAAAAGGACCAAAGGAAGAAATACAGACCAAAACAAGTGAAGCACCCTCACCAAGAATTATATTTGTCAAGTACTTGCCAGGTTAGGATGAGTTTGTGTACGCTTAAGCCAGTCCATTTGGCTATATCCTTTCTCAAAAGGAACCTTGGCTCAAGTTGCAGGCTTTCTTGCAACAGTCTGTTACTGAATTTTCTTAACAGAATCCCCAGTACCTCCTAATGCTACTGGTCTAGACAGTTCACTTGACAGTTTTGGAGAGGACTGATCAGTAACATTGAAAGACAAAAAATCAACTCTACCCTGCCTCTTAGAGGCAGTATTTTTAGGAACTTCATTCCACAGAAGACTGCTACTCTGACACTGCTGCCATTGAGAATTCATCTTTTATGGTAATGCCATCAACATCAGACACAAGCTTCTTTGTCTCCTTTCCTCGGTCAGCAGGTGAGTTAATCAAAATTTATAACCAAAACCATCTACTTAGATAAATTCATTAAATTTTGAAAATCACCCAAAATCAAATATATTTTAATTTTTTTTTTTAAATATTAATATGAATTTGAGCCAATTCAGTAAGGTCATTAAGCTATAAGTTCATCATATCAAATGCACATACCAAACGTACCTGACAAAATGTAAACTCATCTTCATTGTCCATCTCACACAGATTGCAGTTTCCTAATCAATTTAAGAAATATTTCCTGTGCAAAGATACAATGATTAACAAGTACTGTTTTACCGGCTGCATTTATGACTGCATTAAAAAAAAAAAAAAAAAATCTAACATTGTCTAAAAGACGAATGTACAATAATTTTTTTTATATGAGGCAGACAAATGTACAATAAATTGAATACAATTATTATAAAACATGTAATAACTTATTCAGATTTGCCCAATTTCTATTAGTTATGTAGTTCTCCAGCTTTGTTATCTCACCACACATAAATTTTCTACAAATTCCAACAGTCATCTCAATAAATTTTGTTAACAGAATCTCCAGTGCCTCCTGATGCTACTGGCAGACCATGCATATCAGGGGACTGGGGCTGTACTCATGGTATACAAAATTCTTTGATAATGACTAGACACTAGAACTAGGCTGGGTGGCAACTCCTTTATCCACCATTTATGCAGAAACTTTAAAGTTGCACCGCATACTAACTTGACAATCAAATGTGTGACACACAACAGATCTGTTGTCAATTTTTGTTCCTTGGGTGGGTTACATTTACTTGTTTAGAATTATTGGTGCACTAGAAAAAAGTCACTCTCTAAAACAACATAGCTTGAAATTCAAGTTGTTACTATCAAGGGTAGAAGGAGACAAAAATTGAAGGACAGTGTATCCTAAGTAGAACTAATAAAACCTATGCCCACACATATGACCTTGTGGCCTTGTAGTTAAATCGGCCCAACCGACGCTTAGTCAAGATACCAAGGTTTTTTTTTTTTTGATAAGCCTAACCCAATTGCCTTTTTATACTTGTTTTTCTCTCTCCGATCTTATTGATCGTTGTAATCTCGGCTCTTGATTTGTGCCACTCTAGTATACTTCCAATGTACTTGGTTGGTTTTTTTAAATAAAATTTTTTATGTTACTTATCAAAAAAATTATAAATTAGAACTAGCCACTAAGCACAACCAAACAAATGTGATGGATGCAAAGAAGCCATCACCTTTTTTCACAAACCTAACATTCCCATACATCAAAGATGTAGCATTGAGCTCAAAGAGAATTAAGTATGATAGAGCAAACACTTAATTTCCACCTCCAACTAGGCCTTCTGAAGTCTGCTCATGAAAATTTTGAACATTTTGACTTCCCTTTTGGGCAAGTCCCACAAATACCATGGTCTTGCCCTAACGAAAAACTCAAGACTCGTCAACTGCCTTTCTAGAGTTGCACAAGTACAAATTATTGCAAATATCAAAGTACCAAAATAAATAAATAAATATATAAATTCCAGCCAAAAGCATGGCTTTTTTTTCAAACCTAAAGTTTGGGGACCTGGAAGCTCACAACACTAATGAAACATTAAAACAAATCTTACGTTGTTTCTCAAGATGAAATGGAAGTACCAGGGATCAGGTGAGTCCACCTCAAGATCCTAGAAACTATTACAACCCAACCAATGCATTTTTCTCTTCTAAAAAATGTAAATTGATAATATTGTTTTATTGTTAGGAACCCAATAAATATTCATCCAGAACCACAAATCACAACCCAATCTAATGTGAATGTACCTAGAATGTACACAAAAACTACAAACAAGTTGAAAGAATGTACCTACATAAAACTCTTGTTTAATCAAATACTAGAAAGCAGAACAGCACACAATGGGAAGACTATAACAAAGATGAGACAGTTCAATTTTGCTATTCAGACAGATTAAGCAATGAAGAAGAAAAAAAAAATCATTCTCAACTACAAAAAAAAAAAAAACACACAAGTCTGGTTCAGGCATTTCTTCAAACAGCTTCAGTGCACCACTAAACAAACCGTTTAGGCAAGAGTATAACCAAAACGAACCGTTTTCAAGTTAAACTGTACTAATAAATTATTAAATTTACTAATTTATTTACAAGGAGTAAAAAATTACTAATTTTTTTACCACTACTAGTAAATTTACAAACTTTACTGCTTCTGCCAGCGGTAACTATTTATAATCAACTGTTAATTATAAAAACCCGCCATTTATATATATACATACACATTAGGAAACTAATCACAGACGAAAGTAAATAAACGCGAGCGAGAGAACAACGAGAGACAACAGAGAAGCGACAAGAGAAACCAACCTAAGAAACGCAAAATCCATTTCTGCCACCACCACATCTGCCATTCGAACCTGAAGAAGTCGAAGGCCATGAAGGCTCACAATCTTGCCAAACACAAGAAATCCACCAAAGATTGCGACACATGCGGAACTGCTTTCAAACTTGCGAGCGAGCTGGAGATGCACGTCGTGGAGCGACACACCAAGAAAAGCTCCGAAGCTTCTCGAAGGTGCAGAATCTGCGGCACGTACTCCGAAGGCGACGAACTCGTGTGCCTTTTCTGCGTGGATTGGTGGACGCACCGGTTGAGTCCGACTCAGGTGACTCTAACCTCGACGGTTGGAGATTTTCTTTTTCACGTTCTTTCTTTTCTTTCTTTTTCTTGTTCTTCTTCTCATTGTTGCTTTGCTTTTTCTTGCAGGGTGACACTGTCTCCTACTCATGAGTTGCAATCTTTTCGTGGTACGTATTCTTATTAGGGTTAGTCCATACTTTTCTTTTAAAGTAGAGTAGAGGCGTAGAGCTATGTATTTGTGTTTTATGACGTTGGTTTTACCTATATTTATTGCGCGTACAGGCAAATGAGTTGGTTGTTTGGGAAAAAACAAAGAAAAGAAAAGAAAACTCAAATTTTAACCAATCTTTTTCATTGGAGAAATGCCACATATTAATGGTAGGTAAAAAAAGTAATTTTAGCAGTGAATTCAAATTAAATCGAGTAACAATTTAATACCTAGAATTTACTATAAAAATGTAAAAAAAAGTAATTTTAGCAGTGAATTCAAATTAAATCGAATAACAATTTAATGTCTAGAATTTACTAAAAAAATGTTATGAATGTAGTATTTTCAAAAGAAAGAAGAGCAATCCTCCTTTCACAACTACTAATGGATGTTTTTATGTGAGTTTTGTCATTGAATTCGCTCAATGTTTAAAGGATGCTCCTAAGTAAAGTTTGTGTACTATATTATTATCATGATGTCCACTTTCGTTTTATTTCTTTTAAATGTAATTTTGACACTTTATTTATCATATTAGATAAATATGAGGGAGATTCACTTGAGCTAGTTTAGTCATGTTCAAAGAAAAAGAAGTAATGAATCGATAAGAAAAAATAGGAAATTAAGGTGAAAAATAACATTAGTAGAAGTAATATAAAAAAATGACATGTAATTAGGGACTCGACAAAGAGTAAAACTTTTTTTTTTAAGAATCGAGAGCATAACTTCAAATAGATAGATAGAACAAAGGAAAAAAATAATCCATTAGCTGATCTAATCTAATTTGTTAAGAATCCATAGTTAACCCTAAATTTTGAGACAAAGGCTTTGTTGTTATTGTTGTTGTTAGTGTGTTTATTAATTTTTTGTTTGACTTCACTTGCAGATCATACCTCAGTCCAAAGTCCACTTCCCCTTTCACATATAGTATTTCCAAATACTCCTTTTTTTCATTCACTATGGTATGTTCTAAATTTAGAAAAGGAAATTGCAAAAATTGTGATAACATTGTTAGTGAAATTTGTATTTTCTTTTGTGTTTGCCTTTGAAATTACTTGAAACCAGTTTCTAAGGTTTTTTTTTTTTTGAATCTTTTGCAGGTGGCGGACTTGGACTTGGATTTGAGAGATTGATTACACTGGATATATTTTGCACTCTATTATCTTGTCTTTTTGGATTTGACAAATTGATTACACTAAAAATATTTTGCACTCTATTATCTTGTCTTTTTGGATTTGGGAGATTGATTACACTAGATACATTTTGCATTCTATTATCTTTGGATATGACAAATTGATTACATTGCATATATTTTGCACTCTATTATCCTGTCTTTTGTTTGTTTTTTTTTTTTTTTTACTACTGTTTGAACTCTTGTTTGTTTGTTTTTGTGATTGGTGTGTGTTTCTTTGCATGATAATTGGAAGTTTGGAGCCTTGATTAGGGATCTTTGTATATGAAATTTGGACATCAAGTTTAATGATTCAAGTCCAAACTCATTACTCATGGATAAGCCCACAAAGAAAGATAGGAAAGTGAGAGTCTAGAACATGTGTTTTGCAACCAGTCTTTTGATGCTCAAATTAGATTAATTTCTTTTTAGTACGGCAATTTTTCACTCAAGAATGAACCTTCTCCTTTTGGATATGTTCTTTTCAAATTCGTGGTTCCATAACCTCTCTGTTAGTGTCACTTTGTGTGATTATGGGAGGTGTTATAGTGATGTGTAATGGATAGAGTACAATCCAAATATTTGCGTTGTTGGCACTTCCCATATTCTCCATGCAGGAGTTATTTGTTCATTACTTACATGACTATCGATCTTTTGGAGCCTTCACATATGCGAAAAATTCTTAAGTACTTAAGAGCACGGAGAAATGGTGCTTTTTTTTTCTCACATTCATGTTGACTTCATCATGAATTTAATGAGTGGACTCTACAAGGAATGTGAACAGAAGGAGAACCACTCTTCATGTTTTAGGATTACTTAAAAATTACTACACACTTGATCATTTTATTTAGAGAAATGTTATGTCTATAACATTTTCATAATAAATCATAGGTAGTAGGTTGTTATGAGTGAACATAAAATTAATTTATATTGTGATTCAAATTAGAACCATAACAACTTATCACTTATGATTTGTTATGAAAATATTGTGGACATAACACCTCTCTTTTATTTATCATTTAATTTGTTGTGTGTGGGGATCTCATTTTATTACTCTTTTTTTTTTTTAATAAAATCCTACTTTGCCCTAATCTAAATATATCACCGTGATAAAATGCCTATTTTAGAATTTGACCCAAAAAATAAATTAACTTGGTCCCCCTATATCTTGGGCCTTCTTAAAGCAAAAAAATAAAAAGCCCAAATAACAATAGTACAAATACAAAATTTAAACATTTGGCGTATGTAAGCTCAAACATGTACCAAAAATTTATTAAACTCATCATATTCATTTAGTCAAAACCAATCCAAGAAAAAAAAAAAAAAAAAAAAAAGAACTCCTAAATTAGAGTTGGTTTGGTCACTTTAGAAAGTAAATAAAGTAACCATATGTAGAGATACCTTATTAGTGAATTCCAAGTTCCATAAAAATAGTGATAAATTATACCTCCTTTTCTATATTTAATCTATTCATTGGTTTCAGTGGTTCTGTCTAGGAACTATAATTAGCTATTCATATTTTTTTTCTATTCTCAACCTACCAAAAAAAAAACCTTTTGCATAACAAGATGAATCTTACTTATTAAAAAAAATGCACTTCTAAGTTGTCACAACTCACAAACCCTTTTCTATTGTTCAGAAGAAAGAAAGGAAAAAAGAAAAGGTAAAAATTATGCAAACATTTATACCAATTGCAAGAAAATCCATAATTAAAAATCATGATTTTTTATTAAGACATTTATTAAATCAATGAAAGAAATCTTAGTGTCATAACTCCTTTTTTTTTCTTTTATCTTTTTTTCGTTTTTGAGGAAAGTGTCATGACTCTTTTAAAGGAATGTTAAAAAGCCCCTGTGACCTGCCGTAGGTTTCTTAGATTTTTTTTTTTTTTTAGAAGAAGGTTTCCTATATTATTTAAAAGAGCAAAGCACCACAATTAGCTAGAACTAAAGTTAATAATTGTGGGTTTGGACCGTTTGGCTGCTCGGCTACTACGCAAGTGTAATAGTTGATCGATTGATTAAGATTTATCTATTCTCCAATAAATAAACAAATAAAATTAAAAACTCACCACCTAAAATCACTTGTTAGTCTTTTTTTTTTTAATAATAATAATGAAGTCAGCTACTTAGCTATTTGATACACCAACCAACTTATCAAAAAAAAAAAAAAAACTCCAACCAATGTCAATATATATACACACTCTGTGTCTATTTGTCTAGTTTATTTTTTGCCAACTTATTTTACTATTCAGCTTATTTTGAGTACTATTCATGAATCTCACTACACTTTTTGATACTATTTATGGATCTCACTGTATTATTTTAACTAACATTTACCTTTATCAATAGTATTTTCAACAAAAAAAATTTCAATTTTAACAAAATAAGCGAATTCTAAACAAAATCTCCAATTATTAAAATCCAGTTATCTAGAAAAATAAAAAGACAGAGTCTAGGCCCATATTATATATTTGTAAAGAACAACTACCTCCAACTTGTGTCCAGGCTAGGCCCATATCAAAAAAAAGAAAAAAGAAAAGACAGAGTCTAGTCCTAGCTTCTGTCCAGGCTTCAGGCCTAGTTGTAAAGAAAGACGGAGTCTAGGCCCATCTTATATACTGCCATCATGCCACCAACTTCACCAATGGGAACAGCCCAGCCTCCATCCTTCATGTTTTTTTTTTCTTCTAATTAAATACAAGCTTCATCCAAATTATTTTTTAACATTCTTTTATAACCTTTTCTTTGAAGTATTTACTAATTTCATTTCCAAAAATAGGATTCGAGTTCAACCCAATTTATTTGGTTATTTTAATTTTTTTACTATAGAGAGTTGTGTTTCAGTGAAAGTTGTACAAAATGAACTTCTTTCTCTTTACTTAGATAATTACACTATACACATAAAAAAAATCCAAAATAAAATAAATATATTTGTAGGTTTAGATTTCCAAATGTAATATACTAATATAATTATATTTCCTAATATATTCCCCCACTCGTAATCCTACTTGTTAGCAAACAATTCTAAAATCCTTTTTGAGTAGTTCTAAGACCACAAATTCCTCTACAATTTTTTTGTCACAACCCTTATGTGGCAGACTGTGAATGGTTAACCATTACTTATACTTGGATTCATTATTTTTTCTTCACCTATTACACTCTGTCATGTCACAATTATGACAAGAAATTGTGAAAAATTTTGTGAAGCTAAACTTTTTCATTCTTTTTACTTCTCAAGAGTGTCGTTGACAAAGTGTCACCAAAAAAGGCAAAATTTTAATAGAAAAAATTTCTTTAACAATTAGTATACCATGAAATTGAATCCTTCTTTAAGCAATATCAAGAAGTTGTCTAGTTTGGTTCGCCTCCGTTGAATTTAACATAGTCTTCTTATGCCCATCACTCTTTGGATTTTAAGCAAACCCCACTATAAATCTAAAACAAATATTTTCTAACCTAAACCTTGGGTCAAACCTTATTACTCGGTTCCATTAAGGCGAAATTTCATTAGCTTTGGTTGAAGAAAACTTGACCTCAAGTTTTAAATTGCTGGAGGATCAGATGTTTGACCAGCAACACTTGTTGATGCTTGTGCTTCATTATCAACATTATACTCTAATGTTACTTGATGTTTATCCATTACCAAAATCTCATTAGTTTGAGTCTTCACTTTCTTCACCTAAGCAATCAAGTCTTGAAAAACCTTTCATGAACTTTTTAGATAATTCTTAGAAGTCTTGACAAAAGCTAGATTGTTAAAGAGTAACTCCAAGGACATGAAGTGGGATGAGAATTTATCAAATTTTCTTCGATCATGCAATTGGTTGGCTATTCCATTTCCTCATACGATCACTTTGATCTTGAAAATTATCACACTAAGATTGGTATAGATACTTAGTATCTGTTTGATATTCGCTTATTTTGTTGAAACTGAAAATTTTTTGCTGAAAATACTGTAAATAAAGGTAAAAGTTAGCTGAAATATTATAATGAGATTCATGAATAGTACCAAAAAGTGATGTGAAACACATAAATAGTAACAAAAATAAGTTGAATAGTAAATTAAGTTGGCAAAAATAATCCATGCCAAACATATACTTGGCTAAAAAATTTAGTAACAAATATTCATCACAAAGCTTTTCTTCCATATTTTTCTAGACAATAATGACAAAATCATACTTTATATAATAAAGATATTCAAGGCCCTCCTAGAAAAGTTGTACTCCTCCTATTAACTTTAACTTTAACTTTGCATACCTATGTTATTTGCAAAGTTTGGTCACTCAAAGAATTGCTCCATCCCATGGGTTACTTTTAGTTATTTACAACCATCAAAATAAGGTATTTCAGATATTACAATAGTTCACTGGCCAAAAAGATTTTGCTTAGACTTGCTGAGTGCGGCCGACTAAGAAGGCATTGCCACGACGTTGACCAAATAAAGCTTCACTGTTTGAACACCAATAGAAAAACTAATGTATAAATGTGGACTGGGCTGGCCATGTGGGTCTAGGCTTGGTTTTTTGGTTACTGAGTAGGGTTGTTTGAATGGGTTAGCCCAATTGGGCCTGATAAAGTGTTCAACTATTTTCGTTTTTTATTTATAATTTTTTTTAAGATCAAATGGCATGCACTATGATTGTTGTTAGATTGCTATAACATGAACACTATTTAATAACCATCTCTCAAAAATAAATAATCAAACCTTAGAACGCAAATAGGACATAAAACGAACACATACATGGAACAAAAACACACATAGATAGTTTACTCATGATCCGAGATTCCAAAAGCTCAAACGTGTAAAATCCACCAAAATATACATCACAATTTAATGCATAAAACCATGTGTAAGGCAATAATTAACACTCATTGCTTTGTTTAGTTCTTAATAGATCATGCTAGCAAAAACTCCAAACTCTTATGAGTCTGAGTTAAAAAGCAGCCAAAACACCACAAAGAGTCATGAAGTCTAGAAACACAACATGTTACCAAAATATATTATATATTACATCAATACATTAAACTTGAACCTCTCTTTCTCTTTTTCTTTGTGCATTCTCTTATTACCAGAGATCCTTGTGCACTTTCTATCGATCCTTGCAGCATTAGCTATGCCAATAATATAACCCAAATCCTATCAATAATTAAAGGACATCCACGGGACAATCCATGAATTTGATGATGCCTGTGTTCTTTAGAACCCCTTTTAGTGTCAACCTTGTGGTACGGTCCCAATCTTGAACTTTCTTGTCTCCATAATTGTTATGGAGTTAAAATATAAAATAAAAACAATTAAAGGGTCCGTTTCGTTAGGGGGATAGATAAGTGGGAGGATAAAAAAGATTTTAATTTCTCTCATTTGTGTTTGGTTGGGAGGGTGGAAAAGTGGAGGAATGGAAAACTTTTTGGTTTTGTTGAAAATAAAATTTGTATAAATTTACCATTATTATGTCACTATTAAATAAAACAAAAAGTAACACATTATACTTTAAAAAAATTGTGTATGAATGGACACTTCATTAAAGTAAAAAAAAAAAAAAAAGCCAACACATTGGAGGTGAAGTCCAACATGAGGGGTATTTTTCATGAGCTTACCCCTCCCAGTTTTTTCCCCATTTTGTGGAGAAATTTTTTGGTGGGTCTAAAGAGAAAACACCCAGGCACCTGCTCTCCACCATTTATTTTCTTTTCTCCCCACCCAACCAAACACACTCTAAAAACATTTTCCTTCCTATTTTTTCTCCAAAGTTTCCTATCCTTCCTATTTCACCTCCAAACAAACACACCGTTAAGGCAGAGACAAAAGGTTTGATACACAGAATCAAAGGTAGAAAATAGCCTCACGAATCAATGTCCACACAGGAACTTGAAAAACAGGGAGATATATTGGGGTTTGGCTGTTTGGGACTGAAGAAATATATATAGCGTGCATCTGAATTTTGAAAGAGGGAGAGGAGTAGAGGCCGCGTAGGTATCAAGAGAGGGAGAGTAATTTTTTTCTATTATATAATATTTGAGTTTTTCATAAAATAAAACTTAAATACAAATTAAATAAAAATTAATGATGTTGAAAATATGGAAAATTGTGGAGCTTGCAAAGCTAACATGTCAAAATTTTAAAAGGTCAACAAAAAGTCAAAGGTTTTGGTTTTATATTATACTAGTTAAAGGCCCGTGCTTTGCACGGTTTTATCATAAACTTATAGAATATACATTTTATTTGATAAACAATAATCTCCCAAATAATTATTATAATAAAAAAAGGCAAAAAAAAATTGGTATAATAATTATCAAATATAAAATGATAACACCTAATAAAATTATTATTTTGTAACCTACCAATTGTGCTTTAATGAAACTTTTGTATCTTTGGAAGATTGTTGAATACTTCTTTGTACACTATATCCTTGTTCTTGTTTGTCATTGTTCTTTATTATAAAATTTTACGATTGATAAAAAATCATGTCAAACCATATTTAATGATTGATAAAAAAATAAAAAATAAAATAAAAACTAAATGGATAGATTGACTTCTTTTATAGATCAAAGTGTACAACTCTAATAGTTAGCCAAAGCTATTTCAATTAGGAAAAAAAAATCAAATTGTTATGAACAATTTATAATCAAATTTATATCAAAACATGCTTAATTGTAAGATAAAAAGAAGATTTTTCTCTAAATCAAAATTGAGAGGATGAAAGAAACATATCACCATTAGAACCCATGTCATAAAACAAAAAATAATTTAAAAAATCATACCGAAGCATATTTAGTGATTAATTCTCAAACCATAATCATATAAATTGTATAAATCATAAGCAAATTAGGTTAAACAAAAAACAAAAAAAATACATAAAACCAATTCAATTTAATAAAAAAAATTAGAGCAAACAAATACATACCTGAAAGGTTGTAGGTAGATGAAGAGAAGTATAAAGAAAAAGAGCTGTAAAGTACGTATTCATTATAAATTATTTAGTATATATACACTCCACATTGAAGAAATTGATATGAATAAAAAATCTAATGTTAGTCTAATTAGTATAATATGATATGATATAGATAATAATAATAAATTTAAAAAAAAAAATACTTAAACTATATATAAGGTTCGAATAAAGTTACACTTTATGCAACTCCTAATTAATTTTATATCAATTATTAATTTAATATATACAAGAAATAGTAGACTGGAAAAAAATTCAACCACAACATTGTTGCCCTTTGAATCTAGACACACATACATCTTCGACCGTAGAAATCAAGGTATGGAGTGTGGATTTGTTACGTGATTAGCCCATTGCAAAGGAGGATTAAGAAGGCATTGAAGGACTGAATATGAACTAGGAGTTACACATCCTAATTAATTTTTTACAGCAAACTGGAAAAAAAAAAAAAAAAGTTTGTTGTCACCATCCAAATAGTAGGGACTAGGGAAAGCATTCTTAAAAAAAAAAAAAAAAAAATGAGGTAGGGAAAGGAACTTCTTTCTACTTTTGCTAAGTGCTTTGATACATGGTAGGAAATGGATCATCTAGATTACTATAAAAGCTAAGATTATTTAGACATGAGTTCTTTAACAAACCAATAATCTAGTCTTTAAAAAAAATGATATAGAAAACATTTTTAAAGAAGCACTCTTTAGACTAGTCTTTAACCAGTAAAATCTATGGGCAACTAACTTTACCCATCAAAATAAGTTGTTAGATAATTCAAGCTCGTTCCCCCTTGATGGGCTAAGTAGTTCTTGACATATATGCAAGTACTTAAGAGTTAAGGGTTCGTATCAACTTACCAAAATTTTAAAAATCTATTTTGAAAATGATATCAAATAGGTAATCTTTCTAAGACTAGGCCTCCATTCATTGCACAAAAGTATTGGACAAAACTCGAAAATTGACATGTGGTTATTTATGGATTTGCGTTATGTTTACATCTCATCAAGTGCTTTGAAGTACTAAATTCACATCAAACTCACATTTCTAAATCAATTTAAAAAAAAAAAAAAAACTAGAATAATTTTTTATTTTTAGCATTTGTGTTTGTACGGTATTGTTTATCAATGCCAAATATTTTGACATTTAAAACATCTCATGTGAGAGATTTTTTGGAGTTTAATGTGCCTCTAATAGTAATATTGTCATAAAATAATTCAATTCATTTCTTTCTATGTTACACTCAAAAAAATGTACTTAAATTTTATTCCATTAGTTTTTTTTCTATTCATTTCCTTTGCTTAAATACATTTAATACATTCCATTCCATTTTATTCATTTTTATTCCTTTATTTTCATTCCATTCTATTCTATTCTTTTATGAACTCCCAAATGAAACCTTAATAATAAATTTTGCTGAGAAAATTTAGATAATTTTAAATAGATTATAGACACTTCTAAATGAGCTTAAAGTAGTTTTAATTGACCAAAAAGTGGCTTTTTTTTTTTTAAAATAAAAAGGACATAAAATTAGAGCACTTTTTTTTTCTTTTCTTAAAAGAATCAATATAGATATTTTATTACTCAAACCATAGCTAAATTAGAAGCCATAATACGCTCTACTAGAGTAGGTAGCAGCCCATGTTTTCATCCCCTCTATAAATCTTTAGCCAATCATGAGAAGTGGGGCCTTTTCCCATTAGAAGATTTTTTTTTTTTTTTGGTGAGGCCTTAGACTTAGACCTTGGGCTGGGCCTGTTTTTAATGCAAATAGATTATTTATATAGTCAATGAATTACAAATAATAATTCGGTATCATGGTTGGTGTTAAAACAAAAAGCACATTGCCTTCAACTTGCATGAAATTCTCATTAATCAGCTAGGAAGAGAGCCCATCCGTGATGCACCTGTCCCTTTCCATGTTAGCTAAAGAAGGTAAAGTCCTTAACCAAAATCAAATTCAATTGTTAGAAGTGAATAAATAAGCCTCATATTTTCGAGAAGGTATCTTGCATATCTGATACATATAGCATTTCTCTTATAATACGTAAATCATCTCTACAATTGTAGGGCCTATATATGCTAAAGGATGCAAGGTATCTTGTGTATCTATATATGTAACATTTCTCTTATAATACATAAATCATCCCCACAATTGTAGGGCCTATATATGCTAAAGGATGCATATGTCAGATGGATAAGATAATTATTGCTTCTTCTCACATGCATTTGTATTGCACCATCCATGGCCTTCATGGGGTAAACCATCTCTTAACTAGCCGTCAAAAGTTCACCCATCTTCGTTGAAACTTGAACTATTTATAGAGCAATTCCATACACCTTCTGCCTCACTTAACCACCTTCTGTCATCTTTCTCAAATAGTTTCTCCATAATGGCTAAGAAAACCAGTTCAGTTCTCCTTGCTCAGCTTTTCATAGTCAATTATTTTTCCTCTCTTTTATTATCTCAGATAATTATTCCAAGACGTGCCTCATTAGTTCCACGAAGGAGGATCCCTTTAAATTGGAGCATTTGAATCTTTGTTTTATTTAGATGCCACTTTCCACAAAAGTATATTGGAAATCATTTGAAAATTCGTACCGACGTTAAATTTGAGTACCTCTGGCTGGATTTCAAAAGTCATGAGCAGAGCGTTGGATTCCATGTGATTTGAAAGCAAAAGTCATGAGCAGAGCCCTACCCAATGAATAAAGCAAAACCAATTATGCAGTCAATCTTGGCGTGCTTCGTTTTGTATCTTTCACACTTTGTATCATTTCAAAAGTATATTGGAATCATTTGAAAATTCCTACCGACATTAAATTTGAGTTCCTTGGCTGGATTTCAAAAGTCATGAGCAGACCGTTGGATCCCATATGAAATGGAAGCAAAAGTCATGAGCAGAGCCCCACCCCCCATGAATAAAGCAAAACCAATTATGCAGTCAATCTTGGCGTGTTTCGTTTTGTATCTTTCGCACTTTGTATTATTTCTTCCTACTATTTGTGAGCTTTAATAAAGCTGTCAAGCTTTATGTCATTTCTGTTAACTTTTTGAACCTGACTTTTGAAACCACGTGAAGTAAAATTGATTTAGATCGTTAGGGATTGTTTGGTTTAAATTTAGAAAAAAATGGTATATTTTGTTTTCATTTTTAGTTTTTAGCGAGATTCAGCACTAAAAAAACTAGTTCATTTGGTAGCATTATTCGTTTATTTTTATATTGCTATTGTCATCTAAGTTATTATTTGATGCTACTGGATATTATCAATTGTGTGTCCCAATCAAGCAAAAGCATCTGGCGGTTTAGTTTTCTTGTTCGTAATCGACTTACCAACATTGTGCTAATGTCTACTTAATTTTCATATTGGAGTGTATTTAGTTCTTGTTTAGTCTCTAAGAAATTCAATAAGACAACCTAAAATCTTTTCATTTCAATCTGTATTTTCTTGGCAACTAAACATGTCCTGAATTTGGCCCTTGGGCTTTTGCTTTTTTGGTTATAGGTCCTGTCCCTCGTATTTTGTCTTTTAATCAAACATCCCTATCCACAATACAATTCATTAACAGTCATAAGTGCTAACACTTCTCGCCATACCTCACCAAATCCACCACCCAAAAAAAAAAAAAAAAAAAAAAACCCCATCTTCCAATAACCATCCTCCAATATGTAGAGAAAACCCACCTGGTGGACCAGGCCAGAGGGAGTTGGGCCCAAATGATGTTCAAAACAATCTACCACCATGTTAAGGTAATTCCATAAAGATGGAATTATTTATGGTTGCTTTCCGAAAGTGTTGAACACTGATAAAGCTACCAATAAAGCAATCATTCTGATTTTTAAAGTGAGCTCTGTTTATTTTGTATCAAGATCCGCCTGTGGATCTTTTGGAGCTGTTAAGCTCGGACAGATCTGGTTTGTTTGTTAACAGGACCGTTGCTGATCCTCCCTTTCCCCCTTAGTTTGTTTGTTTAATGAATTTTCCTTTTTGCCAAAAAAAAAAAAAGTGGGCTCTGTTTTTTATCTTTGTTATCTTCGTATTCACGTCAGTCCCACCAATTCAATATTTCAGTAAAAATTTATCTAAATTTAACCAAAACAAGCGTGCATCAATTTCACTAAATTAATTAAAATTTTTAAAGAAAATAGATTCATCTCTACATATAATGAGCCTCTATCCTTACTGCATTAAATTTTAATGTTAATAAAGTATTAAGTCTGAGATATATGTATGAAAATAATGGGAAATTATTATGTACTCCCGGAGTACCATAAATGCGTGCTCCCTCCTCTCACATGAATGGTGGGTCCCACTAATTAAATTCATGGTGAGACTCACCATTCATGTGAGAGGAGGGAGCACGCATTTATGGTACTCCGGGAGTACCTAATAATTTTCCGAAAATAATAGATAGCTAAACCTAGAAATAGAGTATTAAATGTCATTCCTGAATGTTTAATTTAGTGTTTTGTAATTGTAGGGATATTATTTCATTGGATGTATTGGGATCCAAATAGACCTCCTTCGATCTTTGATTTTATTGAGAACTTGGCTACGTAATTCGTCTAAACAAATTGGCTGCATACGTCAACCACCCAACTCCATATATTCTTTCTTTGGATTTTTATATAAAATATCATTATTACCTATATAAAATAAAAAAAGGGTAAAATATCATTTTCGTCCCTAAACTATTACAAAAGTTCGTTTTTTGTCCCTAAACTTTCAAAAGTTCGTTTTTCGTCCCAAAACTATCACAAAAGTTCGTTTTTCGTCCTTAAACTTTCAAAAGTTCTATTTTCGTCCCTAAACTTTTCCAAACGTATTGATTTTCGTCCCTCCCACATCAGCACTCTGTCAAGCCACGTCAGCACTCCGTCAGAACTTTTGAAAGTTTAGGGACGAAAATAGAACTTTTGAAAGTCTAGGGACGAAAATAGAACTTTTGAAAGTTTAAGGACGAAAAACGAACTTTTATGATAGTTTAGGGACGAAAATAGAACTTTTGAAAGTTTAGGGACGAAAAACGAACTTTTGTGATAGTTTAGGGACGAAAATGATATTTTACCCAAAAAAAAAAAATTGACATGGCCGCAATTTTCTTTTCTCTTCAACTTCGGAAAAACCTTACAAGTTATTACAAGCATAGCATTTGGTAGATTATGACTCTTGATTACTTCTTAAATTTTTTTTTTTTTTTCAAGAATTTGGTAGTTATATTAGAGAGCCGAGATTTGAACTTTATATGTCTTGAAATGAGCAAGTGCTAATCAATTGAGTTACAAGGCTTTTGGTTTATGTTTTAGTTTTAAAAAATAAGAAGGTAAATGATTAGCCTATTTTTATATTCTTAATTTTTTACTTTACAACATGACTTCTTTTTATTGTGATACAATGAATTTACTTTTTATTTTTTATGAAATACAATGAATTTTTATTTAATTTTTGTAAATTTTAAACACATTATGAAAATATATATTGAAAATAAACTGTCAAATTTTTAGAATATAGTAAAAGAAATTTCATTGAAGGTTATACTTGAGTTAATAATAAATTTTGTTAAGAAAATTTAGATAATTTTAAATGAATTGTAGGGTTTAAATGGATTGAAAACACTTTTAAATGAGCTTAAAGTAATTTTAATTGACAAAGAAGTGGTTTAAATTATTAAGAAAAAGACATAAAATTAGATCAATTTTTTTATTATTATTATAAAAGAATCAATGGAGATATATTATTACTCAAGCCATGGCTAAGTCAGAAGCCATAATAGTATAACACATTCTACTAGAGCAGGTAATGAAACATTTCATGTTTCCATACCCTCTATAAATCTTTAGCTAATCTTACTAGTACATCTGTACATATGCCGTGCTATTTTCTCTTCTTTTTAATGTATATCAAGTTGTATATATAGCCTTAAAATCAAATTGTGCAACTTCTATTATAAACAAGTCAAGCGGAGCTAGGTCAAATATTTAAAGTTTAAATTTTTTCATTATTTAATTTTATTTTGAACATAATTCAAGTTAGTACTTTATCACTAAACAAGATTATATATTCAAGTTTGGTTCAGTTGCTTATTGAACACGCTCAAGCTTGTTCACAACCTATTTAATTGATTTATTATTTATCAATATATAATAAAACTATGACAAAAAATTGTTTAATCATTCACAAATTTATAAACTTTTATTACAAATAGATTGTTTATATTGTTAATAAACAACAAATAATAATTTGATATCATGGTGTTGGCAGGCTTGTCAAAACAACCATTTTTCCTTCATTTTATTATCTCAGATAATTATTACAAGACCACCCTCATCAATTTCACGAAAAAAGACCATTAAATGGGAGCATTTGAATAATTGAATCTTTATTTTAGATGCCGCTTTACACAAAGGTATACTGTAATTACTAATTAGAATCCAATGGAATTATATAATAGATTTATGGTAAATAGCTTTTAAGAATTAAGGTTCCGTATAACCTATTAGCAACCAAAAAAAAAAAAAAATCGGTATTTCCACTGATGCAAATTACGCTCGAAACTTCCTACCGACATTAATTATTTGAGTTCCTTTGGCTGCATTCTATTAGTCATGAGCAGAGCGCTGGATTCCATATGAAATGGAAAAAGCAACCAATTAAAGCTGTCAATCTTGGCGTGTTTTGTTTTGTATCCTTTTCACTGTGTATCATATAGCCCCCGTTTGGATTGCCATTATCCTTGCGTTTCGCGTCTCGCGTTTTGGTTCTCTTTTTTTTTTTTTTTTTTTTTCAGCCGCTAATGTTGACTTGGGAGGAAAAAATACTGTGCATAAACAGTGCGTGCACTGTTTATGTACTGTTTATATAATAAAAAATATTAAAAATGAGTCCCACGATACTATCCACATATTAAAAAATTATTTTATTACAGTGTTTTCAATTTTCAATTTTCAGTGTTCGTGCTCTTTATGTCATTTTTGAAACTGATGACTTTTGAAACCGCGTGAAGTAACGTGACAGCAAAAAAAAAAAAAAAAAAAAGGCCTGAAACTAATTACATTGTTTTCTTGAACTTTTCGCTCTCCTTTTAGTTCATAAAAAAAAAGAGTAACTCTTTTCACTCCTGAGTCCCAACTCAACTTTCAGTGTTGTCTCTCTGGTTACTTCATTTATTTAGTTTATGTTATAGCTGGCTTTCAACTAAGGTTCATGTTAACGAGTGCTTTAGGACACTCGTTAACAATTTATTTCAAAAAAATTTTGACATTATTTTTATAAAAAATAAAAAAATATTTTCAAAATATTAATTGTTTTTTTTTTCTCATAAATTTTTTTTTTAATTGGATTCTTAATTAGTGCCTTAAGGGCACTCGTTAGCATTTTCCCTTAACTAATTGCATACGTGACCTTAATGGTACTTAAATAACAAAAACTGTTGTTTAAATAACACAATATATTTTTTTACACATTTTTTACTAACATGTATTTTTACAAAATTTAAACAATATTATTAAAAATCTCTTACCAAACTGCTCTTGTTGTTTCACTATAGAGCGTCATTACTATTAAATGTTTAATTTAGTACTTTGTAGGGATATTATTTCATTGGATGTCTTGAGATCCAAATAGATTGCTCTTTAATTTTATTGAGAAAAATTTTTTTTTTTTTTTGAGAAAGAATTTTATTGAGAACTTCGCTACGTAATTTGTCTAAAAAAATATTGACTGTAATTATGTCTAGAATCATATGGTATACGTCAACCAGCATACACCTTAGATTTTTTTTTTTTTATAATTTTTCTTTTATGAGCACCTCAGATTCTTTCTTTGTATTTTTTTTAAAATAAAATATCATTATTACCTACTAAAACAATTTGAATTGGAAGCTTTTTTTTTTTTTTTTTTTTTTTAATAATTTGATAGTTATATTAGAGAGGTGAAGTTTTGACTTTATATGTCTTGAAAATATGAGGAGACAACAATTAATTGAGCTACAATACTTTTGACATACATTTTAATTTTAAAAAATAAGATGGTAGATGGTTAGCCTATTTTTATACATTTAATTTTTTACTTTATAACGTGACTTCTTTTTTTTTTTTCTTTTTTTTTTGAGGAAATTATAACGTGACTTCTGTTTATTATGATACAATGGTTTTATTTTTTATGAAATACAATAATGTTTGTAAATTTTAAACCCGTTATGAAAATATATTGAAAATGAACTGTTGAATTTTTAGAAAAAAACTCATTGAAGGTTATCTTTGAGTTAATATCAAATTTTGATGTGAAAATTTAGATAATTTTGAATGGATTCAAAACACTTTTAAATGAGATTAAAGTAGTTTTAGTTGATCAAGAAGTGGTTTAAATTATATAAAAAAATGATATAAAATTAGAGCACTTTAAAAATACAGAAAAAGAAAGAATCAATGTAGATATTTTATTACTCAAACCATGGCTAAATCAGAAGCCATAATATGCTCTACTAGTGCAAGTAATGAAGCAATCCATGTTTTCATCGCCCCTATAAATCTTTAGCTAAACTTGCTAGTGCATGTGCCTTGCTATTTTTTTTTTCTTTTAACGTGTACCAAGACCAAATTGTGTTTGTCTAGAGCCTTTACACCAATTTATGTATATTTTATTAGGGTTGTAAACAAGCCAAGTGAAACCAAATATTTAAAGTTCAAATTTGTTTATTATTTAATTTTATTTTGAACATGAACCAAGTTAGAACTTATCACCAAACAAGTATGTTTAAATTCGGTTCATTTGCTTATTGAATAAGCTCGAGCTTATTCAAGAAATATTAATTAATTAATTTAATCTTTTCCTATATATAGTAAAACCATGACTAAAAATTGTTTAACCATTTACAAATTTTTAAATTTTTGCTATGAATTGATTGTTTATATTATCAATAAACTAAAAGTATTAATTTGATACCATATGAATCTATTTACCAACTTATACAATCCAATCTCAAGTCAATATAAGTTTTATTTTTTATTTTTTATTTTTTATACAATCATTAGTATATTAATAGATAGGCATACATATAAAAATATAATATTATATATAGTTTAATTGAGCCTCGTATACATTATTATGTTTGATTTGACTCATATAAAGCCGAGTCTAAATTTAGGCTTGAGTTTAATTTAACATAAATAAGCATTTTCTTGAACCAAGCTCAAACAGATCATAAACAGTTTTGTTCATTTACATCCTATCTTCAAGACTTTGACTATGTGTCCCAGCTTTGATGACAGTGGCTAAATCTCCTTCAAATATTGCTTCCCTTACGACCATGTCCCTTACAAACTGCATTATCATTCTTGCAGCCATGGCTTATCAATGCATGGTTGGTGGCATCACTATTATCTAGCTCGTTAAGGCAATCATTTTCCCTTTCTTATCTTGGATAATTAATATTCCAAGACGAGCCTCATCAATTCTACAAAAGCGGATCCCATTAAATTGGTGAAACTGAATCTTGATTTTATATGCCACTTTACAAAAGAGTGAGAAAATTAAGATAAAATTTCTAGTTGAAGAAGTATGAAATTATATAAATAAAAAGTGTATGTCATACAAAATTAATCTTATAAGTATAAGAATTTTGATCACACACAAAGTTAAGGTAGCTATTTAACATATGAATATCTATTTTATTATAAGTTTCTTAGTACTTATTTGCTAAAGACAATATCCACTCACAAAAAACATTTAAGAATGATAACAAATATCATTATCTTCCAACAATAAGCAACTAGGTTTTGCTAAGATATTGTCACAATGTTTAAATTTTTGTAATGAATGATGTCATATATTACAATTGAAACTCTTCATCAAATACCTTCAACCATACTCAATGAAAATTTTGTCATTAGTACTTTCATCTTTATCATTCTATATGAATTTAGGTGCAATATTTAGCTTACTAAGTTATTAATGAACACCCATTTTAGGCAAGAAAAGAAAAGAAAAAAAGATAACAAAAGGCATGTGTCATTGAATTTTTCATTTGATAAATTATAAGTTTCAAAGATTTAAACCTAAAAATAAATGTTCTCTGGGTAATAAATAAAACATCTTGGGTGAAAGATTCCAATTTTTAAATATTACTACCATCTAAAACTCAAAATGCGTGAAGAAAATTTTTGGGATGTTAAAATTTAGTGGGAGTATTTTAGACATTACACAATGAAATATTTTAAGAATCATAAGCTTTAATTACGGTTTAACTGAGAAGTGTTTTTATCATAAGTTTTTTTTTTTTTTTTTTTGGTGTCAAACTATGTGTTTTTACTTAAAATGGTACGTGAAGATTAAATATAATAAAAAATGCAAAAAATCAACCCAAAAAAACTGTATGTGAAACAGTAAATTTTGGCTCAACAAAGTTAACTATAAAAAAAAAAAAAAAATTTATAGAAACACAACAGAATGGTACAACATTTTCATAATATCTTTTGTGGGGCCTAATAATCTAGCAACCCCGGCCCACCTAATATCCGGCCCAAGGCCCATGTCGAGGATAAAGAAACGTCCGAGGAGGAATGCAGATAGCTCAAGCTGCCAGGAAACATCGCCGAGGATGATGTTGTCCTCGGACAGTCGAGACCGTCGAAAGGGGAAGTAACGAGCCACCAGGACCAGTCTTACTGAGCATCCAAAGAGAAAGAGCAAGTACAATGTGTCAGCAATGGAAGTATGATGGAGGAGCAAGTCTAGGATGAACTGTCACCTCCACATTAAATGCCCACAACTAACTCCTGGCCGCATTAATGAGGAGATGACCCCTGAATAGTGCTGCCTTAGTTGCTACAACTCACAGGAAGAATGAGAAGACGGCTGATAGGACAAGCACTCAAGTAGCGGCCTAGTTGATCAACAAATGTAGGGCTAGGATCAATTGAGAGAGGGGTATATAATGTAAGGAATCCCTCTACAAAGAGAAAGGGGAAATCTGAACTATAGAATACTGTAGCAACTTGTATTCTCCCAGAACCCCTTGTAACAAATCACCAAAGAAGTAATAAGAACTGCAAGCTCTCGAAAGAAAGGCCGAGGAGCACCATTGCGCATTTTAACCCACGTTCATGCTATTCAATCCACATGCAACTATGCCTAGCCGTTGCATCCCTCACTAAGGCCTAGTTCTTAAACCCGCTCTCTATAAATTCATTGTATAGGGCTAGCTGGGCTTGAGTCCACTCTCTTAACAGTAGAAGTACTCAAACCTAGTCCCTACAATTGGCGCCGTCTGTGGGAAGAACTTGTGCGTTAGTAAGGGCAATGATCAAGCATGGTGGGATCAGGCCCTCATCAAGCAGGTCCCCATCAGCCTGAATCGATCAAGCCCCAGCACCAGGGTAACTTCGCCAACCTTGAGCGCGATCGAAATGAGGAGAACGGAAGATTCTGAGAAGGAAGTGCACACGCCACTCAAACTAGCAGCAGCTACTCACGTGGAGACAGTCATGTGCCACAGAGACAAAACAACAACCGGGTCATACAACCAAAGAAGGGTGGAAGCCACGTAACCCAAGGGCAGAACGATGAGCATGCCATGCAGCGGGAGATAGATGACCTGAAGAGGAGGCTACGCCATGCACAACGAAGGCGATCTCGACCTAGCCCCGATCTGCCCTCTGACGATGAGAGCGACGATGATTATAGGCAAAGATTAAGAACTCCTCCAAGTGAGACCTTCTCTTATAAAGAAGAGTACTACCGGAAGCGCAAGCATAAAAGCCCATCCCCTAGGGGCTTGGGGTACGATGCCATGAGCAGGGCACTAGATCAACTGTCCAAATTACCCTTCACACGCCATATAGAAGGGGCTGCACTTCCTCGGCGGTTCCAACAGCCAACCTTCTTCATCTATAACAGCAAAACGGACCCCATGGAGCATGTGAGCCGGTTCAACTAGAGGATAGCTGTTCATTCCAAGAACGAGGCGTTGATGTACAAAGTTTTCCCCTTCAGCTTGGGCCCAGTGGATATGAGATGGTTCAATGGCTTGAGGACGGATTCCATAAGTTCGTACAGATAGCTGAACCAGGCCTTTGGCTCCCGCTTCGTTACAAACAGCATAGAGCCTTGGCCTTTGAGCGTGCTACTATCTCTGACCATGCATAATGGAGAGACTCTAAAGGCCTACTCAGGCCGATGTTGGGAGATGTACAATGAACTGGACGGCAATTTCGACGATGTCGCCATTAGCACCTTCAAAAATGGTCTCCTAATTGGACATGGCTTAAGGAAGTCCCTGACAGGCAAGCCTGCCACCAGTATGCCTCAACTAATGGATTGGATTGACAAGTACAAACGGGTGGAGAAAGACCAGCTGTAGGCTAGAGAAAAAGAAAAGGCCATCCCTCAGGAGAGGCGGGATTCCAGGCCAGACCAATACAACAGTACCCGCCTGAGAAGGGACTTTACGGGGCAATCTGGAGCAGCCGACACGCAGGCTGTTCACGCCGCATTCTGAGAACCAATACACAGAGTGCTAGAGAAAATCGAGAACGAGCCATACTTCAGGTGGCTGAATAAGATGGTGGGAGAATCCACGAAGCCTAACCAGAACCTTTACTGCCAGTACCATAAGGACCACGGACAAACCACAGAGAACTGCAGGAATCTCCAGAGCTATCTAGACCAGCTGGTCCGAGAAGGAAGGCTGAAGCACCTTCTGCATCACCTCGGTAACCATCAAGGCTGGACCCATCAGGAGCCCCAGAGAGATAACGCCCTAAGGGCGCCTACAGGAACGATCAATGTAATCTTGGCGGCATCAGAAAGAACAGGCACGCGCCTTTCACGAGTGTTGTCTGTAGCCCAACTGCCTGCCGAGGAGTCCCAGCCAGAGCCGAAAAGGGCCAGAAGAAATCTTCACCCGACCTTGAGCTTCTCGGAGGAAGACAAGTTTGGGACTACCCAGCCCCATGATGATACTCTGGTGATCACACTCAGAATTGGGAACTACGATGTGAGAAGGGTGATGGTGAATGGTGGCAGCGCAGCCAAAGTCATGTACCCAGACCTCTACAAGGGGCTGGGGCTAAAGTTGGAGGACTTGATGCCCTATAGCTCCCCTTTGATGAGCTTCGATGGAAAACTCGTCATCCCAAAGGGCATGATCTAGTTGCCCATCCAGACTGGCCCAAAAGTGGTGGAGGTGAACTTTATAATGGTGGACACCTACTCCCCATACACGGCTATCGTAGGAAGGCCCTAGCTCTACACCTTGAGGGGCGTTGCCTCCTCCTTGCACCAGAAGGTGAAATTCCCATCAGGGGATCAGGTTCTAGAGATCCGTAGTTGTCAGCCCACAGCAAGGCAGTGCATGGTGGCTGCCATATCACATCGGCTCGATGCACAGCCCTCGGCTACTGCTGAGGAAGACTTATAGCAATCAAAGACCCCAGTGGCTCCTCCTGATGCAGCTGCTGAGGTAGCAAAATGTGAGGATCTAGAGAAAGTGGTAATTGGTGACGATTCGGAGAAGTTCTTTCGAGTCGGAGCTCGGCTGCCTTCCAAGGAGCAAGAGGAGCTAGTTGAGTTCCTTAAAGCAATATTGACGTGTTCGCATAGGATGCCTGTGATGCCCCAGGGATTGATCCGTCCTTCATCTGTCACCATCTCAACGTCAATCCGTCCATAGTGCCCAAGAAACAGCCGCCCTGACGCCCATCGAGAGAGCACGCTGATGCAATTAGGGAAGAGGTGAATAAGCTTAAGTGTGCAGGGGCTATCAAAGAGGTCTTTTACCCTGAATGGTTGGCCAACACTGTGGTGGTCAAGAAGAAGAGCAGAAAGTGGAGAGTCTGTATGGACTTCACCGACCTAAATAGGGCATGTCCAAAAGACCCGTTCCCCATGCCTCAGATAGACCAGCTGGTGGATGCAACCACGGGCCATCCTCGGATGAGCTTCCTAGACGCCTTCCAAGGCTATCATCAAATACCACTAGCCCTGGAAGATCAAGAGAAGACAGCCTTTGTGACGCCCGTCGGGAACTACCACTACAAAGTAATGCCGTTCGGTCTGAAGAACGCAGGGTCCACATATCAAAGGATGATGACGAGAATGTTCAAGCCGATGCTGGGCAAGAGCATCGAGGTTTATGTTGACAATATGGTGGTAAAGAGTAAAGTGGTGTCCAAACATTTGGGGGACCTCGGGCACACCTTTGACGTCCTGAGAAAGCACAAGCTGCACCTAAATACTTCCAAGTGCTCGTTTGGCTTGGGCTCTAGCAAGTTTTTGGGGTACATGATCACCCATAGGGGAGTCGAAGTCGGTCCTGACTAAATCAAGGCTATTCATAATCTAAAGCCTCTGCAAAACCCCAAGGAGGTCCAGAAGCTTACCGGCATAATCGCGGCCCTGAATCGGTTTATTTCCAGGTCGGCTGACAGATGCAGACACTTCTATCTCCTGATCAACAAGTGGAAGGGATTTAAGTGGTCCAAGGATTGTGTCGTGGCCTTCCATCAACTCAAGGAGTACTTATCCATCATGTCCAATCCTGAGGCCGACGAGGTCCTATACACATACATTACTGTAGCGTTCCACGCTGTAAGCCTGGTGTTGATACGGGACGACAATGGCATCCAAAAGCCAGTCTATTACGTTAGCAAGTTGATGCATGAAGCTGAGGTCAAGTACCTACCCTTAGAGAAAGCCATACTAGCTGTGGTCCATGCTACACGAAAGCTCCCCTATTATTTCCAGGCTCATACAGTGGTTGTCCTAACCCGATTACCTTTGAAGTCTGTACTTCAGACCGCTGATTACACAGGAAGGATAGCCAAGTGGAACACGATTTTGGGGGCTTTTGACGTCAAATACATGCCTCCGACCTCCATAAAGGGGTAGGTTCTGGTTGATTTGATGGCCGAGTTCGCTGAACCAACAGTAGAGGTGGCAGCCGAGGAGAGAAGCCTTGACGAAAAATCAGTTGGGGCAGTCTCTATCCCGGGGTCACCATGTTGGAAGGTATACGTTGATGGCGCGGCAAACCAGAGAGGGTCTGGAGTGGGGCTAGTCTTAGTATCCCCTAAAGAGCATGTCATTGAAAAGTCCCTGAGGCTCGAGTTCTCGACCACAACCAACGAAGCTGAGTACAAAGCATTATTGCAAGGGATGGTCATGGTGCAGAATGATAGGCCACAAACTGAATGACCCATTGTGATTAAACCAATTAATTAATTAGCCAATTAATTAATTAATCAATTTATCATGCAATTGCGTGGAAGCACAAACAAATTACCAAAAACTAAATATGCAGCGGAAATTAAATGACACGGTGATTTGTTTACGAATGGGGAAAAACCTCGCGGCAAAAACCCCATCGGGTGATTTTCAGGTCACCACTCCCGAAACTCCACTATTATCAAATCAAGCGGTTATAAGTAGAGGAATCTCAAGTACCTTACCAACCTACAGTTGAACCCTTACCCCAATATTTAATTGGACTTGACCTGTAGTGACAGTTCCTACCTTTGATGCACGGCTCCCAAGTACGCGACTAACCAATGCGTGGATCCCAGTATGCGACTTCAAAACACCAACTTAAGGAAGAGAGGTTGGCTGCAAAGTTCTTCAGTTCATCCTACACAATGAAGATCAGGAAGATGCTTGGTCACAAAACCCTATGGTGCAAATACATAGCAACTTCTTCAGAGAAGATGAACTAGGTCAAGAACTTCATAATTGATCACAATTTGCTTGAACAGAGATTGCTCAATGATTTTTCAACTTGTGTCACACTTGACGGCTCTTAAAACAATCCTTTTATATGTTTAAGGTTTGGAGAAAAGAAGGCTTAAAAGCATATTCACGGATCCTAAGAAAATCATATCAGAAAATCTGAAATTTTAAATCTCGACAGATATCAGGTGTCGAGGTAGCTATTGAGTAGGTGTCGAGCTTTAATGAATTTGCACTTCAACTTGCTTTTTCTTGGACAAACTTGATGACTTCAACACTTGATCTTGAAACCTTATTTCTTGAAGTATTAAAAACACCTAGAATTACCTAATTACAAGTAGAGTGCATATTGTCAAAGGATTTAGTCAATTTACATAAATAAGTGACATATGTTCTTAGCAAGTGAAAACACATATGTCCTAACAATCTCCCTCTTTGGCAATCCGTGACAAAACCACAACAAACAAATGAACATATGAGAGAAGTCATAAATCACTCAACTCATATTCACTTGTTGATACAATAAAATCTATCATAATACAAACTCTTAAAATACTTTGTAAGAAGAGAGTTTATGGCAAGTAAACTTTGACAACCTGTATTTCTGAAACACTTTAAACAAAACTTATCAAGGCATCTTGTGTGAAACAGAAATAATAGATTGCATACAAGTATAATGAACATGTGTATAAAGATAGAGAAGAAACAACACATGAATAGAGAGGTGAAAGAAACATACATCCACATATATAGAAAATAAGTACAATGTATGTAAAAATGGTCAAAGGACCTCATATACAAGATCAATGTATCTATAAAGAGTAGAAAAGAAAAGATACACCAAAACCTCACAACATCCCTCAAGAATATCAACACTCCCCCTATCAAAATGTCCTATCCTAACTCTCCCCCTAAGATGACTACTCTCATAACCCAAAACTATTCTCCTTTTTTGTCACGAGTGACAAAGGGTAGAGTGTCATGTAGACATCTCATCAGTAAAGCTAGCATCTCCATCATCATCATCATCATCCTTATCCTCAGAATTTGAAGCTGCTGGAGTAGGTGGTGAATGAGTAGCCTCTGGAGCAAAACCACCCATGGTCGCCTGCCGTCGTGCAATATGACCAACATGAACATTCACCTTATACAACTCAGCGGAGAGTGTATCAAGGCGAGTGTCCATGCGCTGCAGCTGCGCCATAATGTCTCCTAGAGATACATCTCCTGTAGAGGAAAAAGGAGCAGATGTAGATAGAGCTGATCTAGATGGAGCCGAACGGGAGGGAGGAGTGGAATCCATCTGTTGCGACCTAAACTGCGCCTCACTACATTTTACGGTAGTGGCATCTTTGGCACATATGTGTGTGAAGTGGTCGGACACAGGAAAGGGAATAGAAAAATGGCATAAGATCCTCGTGATAACGGAAGGAAAGATGAGTTTATCACGGGATGCCGAATCAAGATGAACATCTATGATAGAAAGAATAAAGTGAGAAGGAAAATCTATAGTAAGATGCTCTAAAAGAGATAACAAAAATCGAGCACGAGGCTCTGTGATAGAGTTGTAGTGAGAGAGAGGATGGAGTACAAACGTCATCACCATGTTTAGGAATCTAGGACCTTTAGCAAAAGACCTACATGATGTGTACTGATGCTCACCCCAATCAACAGGGCGTTGACAAAAGGCAGAGATGAGCTCATCTTTGGACACAGTCCTCAGTCGCTCACAAGAAGGATAGTCAGGAAACTCTATCCTAGGAACCCTAAGCACATCCGCAACTAGCTGCGATGTGACAGGGACGCGCGTACCTTAAATGCGAGTGAAAAAGAAAGGTACTGAACAATCTATCCCGTGCATATTGGAGTAAAACTCTTGAATCAGCACGAGAGGACAAGTGACCGGAATGTCACACAGTGACTCCCATCCCCTACTGTGAATGACAGAGGGAAGGTCAGTGTCGGCGAAGTCCGCCAAAATGACTTGGCGTTCCGAATGAACACCTCGTCGAGAAAAGTTCTCTGTAAATGCCTTGTGGGCATCTCCATCACGGAACCGAAGGTTAAGAGGAGCAGAGTCAGAAAAAGAGGAAGCTTTAGAACGTAGAGGGTTCCGAGCAGGAGTGGATTTATGTTTGGGTGCCATAAACACTATTAACGTAAAAGAATGAGAAAGAGATAGAGAGGGAGACAATCAGAAAAATCCCAACACAGTTCAAATAGATCAAATATGTTGAACAAAAAGAACGTATGCATGGGAATGCATGAGCATGTGACATGCAAATCAAAAGGCATCATGGGCTCAGCCCAATTCAATCCTACCAGCACACAGCATAAAACATACATTTAAATGCATGTAAATATCATTCTAATGCACATGGAATGCAATGTATGACATTTTGAAAGCATTTAAGTGAAAACCCAACCCAAAATTTCAAGAAAAACTCATCAATTTTGAAAAACCCCAAAAATTTTCAAAAATCCCAAAAACTAGGTTTCAAAACATGCAATGCATGAAAAAGGAAGAGAAAAATGAACTTACCAAGTGATAGAAACCAAGGGAAGACCAAAAATGAAGAGGATTTGAAGATTTGAGTGAGAGAAAAGTGGTTGGGAGATGAAAAGCCTTCGGACAGATTGAGAGAGATCGAGGAAATGAGTGAAAAATCGCGATAGATCCTTTTATAGACACCTCAGTAATTCTCGACAGCTGAGGTGTCGAGAGGTATCGAGGAAGCTGTCGAGAAAGGTGTCGAGAATTTAGCCGTCGACAGATGGAGGTATCGAGAGATGTCGAGGTACAGGACCCATTTCAAAGAACAGAAGCTCGATCGATTGACAAGGTGTCGAGGAGGTGTCGAGGAGACAGGAACTTTCTCGATTGATCCACCAGGTGTTGAGACAGGTGTCGAGATTGCGATAAGAAAAGGCTTGAGAAGCTCGACAGATAATCAGGTATCGAGGAGGTGTCGAACCAGCAGTTAAAAGCAGTTTTTTGAGAAAAGAAAAACACAAACATGAATGCAATCCATCATACACCTCAACCAAAGATCCACTTAACATATAAAGCTCTCAAAATAATCTCTCAACAAAAATTTAAGCACATGGATCCTCAAAAACACACACACACACACTAAACAAGTCTAACCAATTTTATTTTTTAAAAACAAGTTAAGACAGTTTAGTTAGCATACATTAGCACATGTAAAACCTTTGTAATGGCCAAATCACATTGTACCTGCACATGTATTAAAAGTAGCTAAGAATATTGCGTGTTGTGTGTGAAAAACATCGCAAGATTGCATATGTGTATACATGTTATGACGATCTGAGATATGAGAAAATAATTTTAACTCACACATAATCATAACTGTTTGATGGGGACTATCACCTTCGAGGTACGTCCTATAACTCCCACATCTCCTAGAATACACGCTTGCAACCATATTTAAAGCATTTTTGATCTTTTTGCTTTTTATTTTCTTTGCATATTTTCTTTTATTTTAGCATATCATACATGGGCATAAAAAGAGAGAAAAGAAATACCCAAGATATTAAGCATTTGACATCACACTTTTGCTATGTCGAAGCATACGAATGTCTTTGACACTGCACTTTTACTATGCCGAAGCATACAGGTGTTTATGACACTGCACTTTTGCTATGCCGAAACATACAGGTGTCATTTATGATTGGCGAGTAACAGTGGTGAGATAGTTATTTATACCTTTCTCTTAGGATTTTCTAGTCCTACCAGTCAAAAAGAGTGATATGAGTGTTAAGTTTTAAGAGATAACTTAATTTTACTCATCACAAACAAGAGCCACAAAGCTCACTTGCTTAGTTGTGCATAGAGATGCTCATCTAAGCTTCAAAAGATACAAAGTTTAGAAATTTTGTTTCAATGGCCATCCAAGGTACACAAGTACCAAAGTACACAAAACACACACTGTTTTTGTATTTTTCTAATTTTATTTTTATTTTTATTTTTATTTTAAAAACAAAAGTAAACAAAACTGAAAGTAAACACACAAAAACATGTTAAACAAAACAAAGTATAAAACTAGACTGACTCAACAAAAATGCAAAACACACAAGCAATGCAACAAATAAGAAAAGCAAGAAGGGAAAAGAAAGTGATGAAATCACTTAGAGTCCTTTTTCTTCCACACTTTGGAAAAACCTTTTCCTTTGATTGAACCCTTGAACAGACGGTGAAGGTGAAGAATTGAAACCGTTCAAGTTCGAAAGGAACATGAGGGTTTTCAGAAGATCTCCAAGAGGAGCAAGAGAGGATTGAAACTGATTTTGGCTTCTAGATGCTATCATGCCGTTGCTCTGTTGAGTGGCTAGCCACTTATAGCAATTAGGTCGAGTATGACCAGCAACTCCACAATGATGACAGAGATGCTGCTTATTTTGTTTAGGCTTTTGAGAGTTAGCCTTCTTAATCTTAGGGTTTTTAGCATCTTTCTTATCTTGATTAGGGGGTGCTCCTAAGATAGATTTACCCTTGTCTAAGTTCTTACTAGCTAATTCAGTTTTAACATCAGTATTCTCAATTTCAGTGTTATTAGCAGGAGAAACAAAAACAGTATTACTAGTAGAAGCAGTATTAGAGAAAGAAAGACCATACCTTAAGTCTGTTCGATCTGAAGCAGTTTTCTGATTGCTCAGCATCTCATCAAGCTTTGCACTTGAAGTCCTCTCCAGTTGAGCTCTAACTTGAAACAGCTCAGCTTCAAGTTTCTTGGTCTTCTCAGCCAAAAAGTTGTTCTCAAATCCCAGTGCTCCAATAGTTTGGTTCGCCTCATCAAACTTTGTGGACAACTCTTCACGATCAAGTTCCACATCACTGAGCTTCTTGGTGGCCAGCCTATATAATTTCTCATGCTTCTCAGAGAGCTTGTAAAGCTTCTTATAGGCTGAGTGGATATCATCTTGATCATCCATTTTTTCTAATTTGGACTCCACCAGTTCTTCTTCTTCATCCATTTCTTCAACAATCCCTTTAGTAGGATTGACTGTGGCAGTGAAGGCATTTAAGATTCCGTCATCCTCATTGTCGAAATCATCTTCAGGCTCAGTGTCACTCAAGGTTGCAGCAAGTGCCTTACTTTTCCCAATGCTCTTAAGATATGTTGGGCATTCATGCTTCATGTGACCGAATCCATGACATTCGAAGCACTTTGGTCCAGCCGGAACAGTGTACTGACCGCCATCCTTAGTGTCCTTCTTCTCTTTGTCTTGGCTCTTAAACTAAAAAGAACTGGATTGTTTACGGTCCTTGTCGAAGTTCCTCCCATTGGCATTCTTCATAAACTTCTTAAACCGCCTTGTAATGTAGGACTTTATCTTAGAATCTTCATCATCAGAAGACTCATCTGTATCACTGCTATTTGCCTTCAAGGCCATGCTCTTGCCTTTACCTGTTTTGCTAATCCTAGATAGTCCTAGCTCGTAGGTCTGCTGTTTCCAACCAGCTCAGTCAAAGAAATTTTGTCAATATCCTTTGATTCTTCTATTGTCGTAATCTTGGCATGGAATCTCTCAGGTAGAGATCTGAGCACCTTCCTTACAACCTTGGGTTCAGGGATGGTTTCTCCAAGATTAAAGGCTGAGTTCACCATGTCCTTTAGCTTGGCATAGAACTCATCAAACGACTCATCCTCTTCCATCTTAATTTCTTCAAAACTTGTAGTGAGCCTCTGAAGTTTTGAATCTTTGACAGCTTTTGTTCCTTCATAGGTTGTCTGGAGGATGGTCCAAGCCTCCTTAGCAGTTTCAGTTGAGGATATCTTCTTGAACTCCTCATTGGTGACTGCGCTAAATAGGGCATTTAACGCTCTGTTGTTGAAGTTAGCCGCCTTGATCTTTGCGTCATCCCAATCGGCCGGTTCTTCTTTTGGCTTGGTCCAGCCAATCTCTACAGCTTGCCACACCTTCTCATTTAAAGACTGCAAGAAAGCTCTCATGCGTACTTTCCAGTATGCATAGTTAGTGCCATCAAATAAAGGAGGTATAATTAATGACTATCCTCTATCCATGACAAACAGGGGTTAATGGATCAACACAGCAAAGATTAAACCTAATCAGAATGTGCGTGCTCTGATACCACTTGATAGGTCACAAACTGAATGACCCTTTGTGATTAAACCAATTAATTAATTAGTCAAGTTATTAATTAATCAATTTATCATGCAATTGCGTGGAAGCACAAACAAATCACCAAAAACTAAATATGCAGTGAAAATTAAATGACACGTGATTTGTTTACAAATGGGGAAAAACCTCGCTGCAAAAATTCCACCGAGTGAGTTTGAGGTCACCACTCCCGAAACTCCACTTTTATCAAATCAAGCGGTTACAAGTAAAGAAATCCCAAGTACCTTACCAACCTACAGTTGAACCCTTACCCCAATACCCAATTGGACTTGATCTGTAGTGACAGTTCCCACCTTTGATGCATAGCTTCCAAGTACGTGACTAACTAATGCGCAGATCCCAGTACGTGACTTCAAAACACCAACTTAAGGAAGAGAGGTTGGCTGCAAAGTTCTTCGGTTCATCCTACACGATAAAGATCAGAAAGATGCTTGGTCAAAAAACCCTATGGTGCAAATACATAGCAACTTCTTCAGAGAAGATGAACTAGGTCAAGAACTTTGTCTTTGATCACAATTTGCTTGAACGGAGATTGCTCAATGATTTTTCAACTTGTGTCACACTTGACGGCTCTTAAAACAATCATTTTATATGTTTAGGGTTTGGAGAAAAGAAGGCTTAAAAGCATATTCACGGATCCCAAGAAAATTAGATCAGAAAATCTGAAATTTTAAATCTCGACAGATATCAGGTGTCGAGGTAGCTATCGAGTAGGTGTCGAGCTTTAATGAATTTGCACTTCAGCTTGCTTTTTCTTGGACAGACTTGATGACTTCAATACTTGATCTTGAAACCGTATTTCTTAAAACATTAAAAACACCTAGAACTACCCAATTACAAGTAGAGTGCATTTTGTAAAAAGTTTTAGCCAATTTACATAAATAAGTGACATATGTTCTTAGCAAGTGAAAACACATATGTCCTAACACAGAAGATGGGAGGAAAATTGGTGAAGATGTTCTCGAATTCGAGATTAATGGTAGACCAGTAAAGGGAGAGCTGGAGGCTAGAGATTTGAGAATGCAAGAGTACCTGAGCCAGGTCAGGCAGTTGCAGTCGGAATTTGATCTTTTCAGCTTGTTTCATATTCCTAGGAGTGGAAACACCCATGCCAATTCATTAGCCACACTCGCCAACTCCTCGGCAGGGGATCTGCCTTGGATCATACTTGTGGAGCATCTGGAAAGAGTGAGCTAGGTGGCAAAGGGCACGGTGCGCATACATCAAGTTGGGGTGGGTCTCAACTGGATGGACCCCATAGTGAGGTTCCTCAAAGATGATGTCCTGCCCGAGGAGAGGTCAGAGGCTGAAAAGATACGAAGGAATGCTTCTCGATTCTAGTTGTCTAAGGACCATAAGTTGTATAGGCGCTCTTACTCTGGTCCATACCTACTGTGTGTTCATCCCGAAGCAGCAGAGTTACTACTTGAGGAGCTGCACGAGGGAATCTGTGGGAGCCACACAGGAGGAAGATCCCTGTCTCACCGAGCCGTCACACAAGGATATTGGTAGCCGGGAATGCAGAAGGATGCCCTGGAGTATGTCAAGAAATGTGACTAATGCCAAAGGTTCACTCCAAGTATTCATCAGCCTGGGGGGGTCCTCAACCCTTTGTCCAGCCCATGGCCCTTTGCCCAGTGGGGCTTGAACATTGTAGGCCCTTTCCCCAAAGCACTAGGGAATAAGAGGTATATGTTGGTTGCCACGGACTACTTCACCAAGTGGGTCGAAACCGAGCCATTGGCCAATATGAGGGATGTGAATGCTAAGAAATTCCTTTGGAGAAACATTGTCACACGATTCGGGGTCCCTTATACCCTTATTTCGGATAATGGGCTCCAATTTGACAGCAAGACTTTCAAAAGATACTGTTGTGAACTTGGGATCACAAACAAGTACTCAACTCCAGCCTACCCTCAGGGAAATGGACAGGCCGAGGCTGTTAACAAGGTCATCGTCAATGGGCTTAAGAAGAGACTGGATGATGCCAAGGGAAGATGGGTAGAGAAGTTGCCACACGTTCTTTGGACTTACCGTACCACACCGGAGCGGTTAACAGGGGAGACACCTTTTGCCATGACTTACGGGGTCGAGGCTGTCATCCCGCTAGAGACAAATTTCCCAACGCTAAGGACGAGCTCTTTCACTCTAGGCAGTAATGATGAACTGCTGGGGAGGAGCTTAGATCAGGTTGATGAACGAAGGGAACGAGCAATGATCCAGCTGGCCTATTACCACCAAAAGCTCAAGCAGGGTTATGACGCCAATGTGAAGCTCAGACCACTAGCACTAAGGGACCTGGTGCTGAGGAAAGTTGTAGGGGCTGCCAAGAATCCTTCCTGGGGAAAGCTGGGGCCCAACTGGGAGGGACCATATCAAATTACCTCGGCAGCGGGGATAGGTGCATACTACCTAGAGGACCTAGATGAAAAACCTATACCTCGTTCGTGGAATGTAAATAACCTGAGGAGGTATTATTATTAATGAAAGTATCCTTTTTCTTGTGATTCGAATTTTAGTTCTATTATGATTATATATCTTATGTTTTGGCGGTCATCTAAAGTACTAGACCGAACCACTTCAAGAAAAACCTGGGTACTAGACTGAACCAAGGTCTTGCATGATCCTCGGACTCAAACCTATGGGGAAACTAACCACTTCAAGACAAACCTGGGTACTAGACTGAACCAAGGTCTTGCATGGTCTACGGACTCAAACCTATAGAGAAACTAGCTACTTACAAGGGGATCTAAGTGTTAGATAGAACCAATGTTTTGTATGGTCCTCGGACTCAAACTTATGGGGAAACTAGTTACTTATAGGAGAACTTAAGGGTTAGACGGAACCAAGGTCTTGCATGGTCCTCAGACTCAGACCTTTGACGAAACTAGCTGCCCTCGGCAAAGGCATAAATAAACACAAGCCCATGAGCATCGCTCAAGGCATTCTTAAGCACATTGAACCTAACCCTTTTAGCATAGTCAGCAACTAATGGCTTTCCTAAGTATTCTTTACTATTTACAGTATCTAATTCATGTAACGTAGAACCAATATTGTGGAGTTATTCTCTTAGTACTCAATCTGACAAAAATAGGACCTGGTATTAAGATCGTCCAATTATCGACCGAGGTCTAAGTGGGAGCTACCACTATGGCCTTTACATTTTTTGGCTACCAATTCAGAATGAAAAGCATGTTGAGCTTCTAAGATTGTGAAGCTAATAGTTAAAGCCCAGGTTATGTTAGTAGTGAAACTCATCACAATGAGAATTAATGCATAAAGTAAAAAGAGATGATTCATACATTCAACTTAGATGTAGCAGTACAGCGCTTAAAAAAAAAAAAAAAAAGAGATGCAAGAACAACAAAAGCAGGAAACAAAAGGTAAAAGCTAACTAAGGTAGCCTAGTTCTTCGACTTAAGCTTTACTTCCCCTTGGGAGGCTGTTCAGAGGTGTCCTTGGGGTCCGTAGAGCTTTGACCTAGGGGAACCGCCTGCAGAGGCATCACCATGAGAGTTGTCTCCTTGGCTGGAGGGGCAACTCTAGGAAGGTCTCCCTCAGCAAGAAGAGCCTGAGAGTCAGCAGCAGGGACTTGAGGGCCAACAGAGGACTTCACCACACCTGGGGGCACTTCCAAGTTACTGGTTTCCCCTTCCTCTGGCACCTTCTGATGCTTAGCATCCTCGGCAGACCTATCGGTGGAAGTGGGATCCTTGGAAACATCGGCCCGGTCCTCGTCTGCCGCTTCGGGCGCGGTGTCGGCTTCAGAAATAGCGGAGTTAGCCTCTCGGATAGCAGGAGGGTAGTACACTCTCTCGGCCCTCTTGAGGTCAGACAAGGCCTCGACCCCCGCTTAGTTGAGGGCCTCTTCCCATGTCTGGGAGCAGTAGCCCCTGCATACTTCAGGGACTTGATCCTTAAGGGTAGCCTCAGTCTTAGCCACTCCTTCAGCAAAGGCCTCTTCCTCAACTTGCTCTTTAGAGCTTTCGGCCTCTGTCCGCGTAGACTCAGCCTCGGCTTTAGCTCTCAAAGCCTCGTCCTTGGCGTGCTCGGCAACACCCCTGGCCCTCACCGCTTTGGCCAACTTCTGCTTTAAGTCAGCGATGTGCTCCTTAGCAATTTGCAGTTGCCCCTTAGTGTCTAGAAGGCGCCTCGTCTAGTCGGCAGCCTGCTTTTGAGCACCAGCCAAGCCTGACACTGCGCTATCTTTGGCCTTCGTCGCCTCCTTTAGAGCCTCACTCGCCTTTTTGAGGTTGCCCTCGGATTTGCTAAGGATCCGCGTGGCATCTAGGCGGTTGTCACGCTCCTGCTCCAGGGCCCTGCTCTGTTTATTGGCCTTCTCTTCCAGTCTATAAGTAGCCTGAACAGCTCGCAAATTGAAACAAACAAACGATGGGTATGGGAACTGAGGGGTAAAATCAGCAAACTCTCAAGCGGCGGATGGCTTACCATGCCCAAGTACCTCTTCATGCTGAGGATGACCTCCTGCATCTTCAGGCCCTTCAATTGAGCCATATCGGCAGGAAGCAGCAGGGATTTCTCCAGCGTATCAGCCACATATGTGCCTTCACCGCCCCTGAAGTCCCTAAGGGAGCTGTTATCCATCAAGGGCTCCCCATGGAGCATTAGGGCAGGGAGCCATGCCTTGGCCTCGGACTGCACAGCCACCTCTCCTCTTTGGCCTTGGTGCCCAGTTTTATGTTGCTTAAGAGGGCGCCGAGCCTCATCCTCCTCGGGGGAAGAACGAGTCCTCTCAGCTCCTATAGGCCCTTTACCCTTATGGTCCTTCTTATACTTGGGATCAGCAAGCTCGAGCCTCGGTGGCAAGCTCGGAGGAGAAGGAGGAGGCGGAAGCTAAGACTGGGAAGAAGACGACCTAGTCCGAAAAGATTGAGACTTGGACGGAGAAGGAGGAAGCTTGGGTTAGGACTTTCTCGGCTCATCCCTCCCTGGCTGACCCTCAAGTAGGTCAAGTAGGCTGGTTTGGGGTTGCCTCTTGAAACCCATCTCGGCTTGGGTAGTGGCCCTCGCAGAGAAAAGGTCCGCTTCGGTCAAATTAGGGTTGCCCAGGTCACCCGAGGGATCCTCGAACGGGTAGACTTGGTCAAACGCGCCAAATTCGTCATTGGATGGACCTGAATTAGCGAATTCTTCCTCTCCTCCTAGCTCTTCTCCCTTGGCTTCCGAAGCTTGTGTAGAAGTAGAGGGTTCTGCCAATGGAGTACCTTCAGAAAACGAAAACCCTTGCTCCACTACAGTTATCATGCGAAGCCGTGGATTACCGGCTTTGATCACGTGCTTCAGAGCTGGAAACGATTTCTGGAGCGGCTTATATCCGAGGATCTTGTGGGCGGCTCTAACTTGGTTATCGACCTCGTTCAGAAAGATCTCTGCCCTGAGAAAAGCTTCCAAGTCCTCCTTGTTGACCAGGTTAAAATGACGCTCGAAGGCATACGGATCTGCAGATTGAAAAACAAACTCCTGTCATCAACCAAACAAAGCAGACCAAAAAAAAAAAGGGAAGAAAAAAAAAAGGAGAGCTAGACCCTCTTCTAGTTTAAGTACCGCACCTGGTGTCCCCTCCTTCATCGGACAGTGAACGCCATCGTGCCACTCCCCGGACACGAGGAGAAAGTCTTTGTTCAGACCCTTGCTGGACTCGGGAAGACACTGAATAAGCCGGACCTTATCGTCCCGCGTCTTCATGTAGTAAGACTTACCCTTTAGCTGTTGGAGGTTGTAGCACCAATTTATGTCGTGATGGGTTAACCTCAACCCCATCCTTTCATTTATGGCGTCCACACAACCCAGGATCTTAAACACGTTGATGGCACACTGAGTGGGGGCCAACCTAAAGTACCTAAGGTAGCCCCTCGTTACCGACCCCATAGGGATCCTCATACTGCCTTCAAGGAAGGCGATCATGGGAATGACGACCTCCCCCTCCTTCCTCCGAATGCGCCATTCCCTTTCCGCATAGTACCTCAAGCCCACGTTGCTGGGTATCCTATAATCGGCGATGAATTTCTCCATCGCCTCCTCAGATTTAACTAATTTCTTAAATTTACCCATCCCTAAAAATGACTAAAAGACTCGAGAAAGAGCGAGTGAAAGAAAGGAGTTAGAGAAGAAGTTTGAGCTAGAGAGAAGAAGACTTACAGAAATGAGGAAAAGCTCCTCGGACAGGCTTTTTGTGCTGAAAAAGGTGTGGGTGCAGTTGGAGATTTGACTGAATTCAGTGAACGCGCGCGAGAACTCTTGAATGCCAAAGTGAAAAGGCCAATCGGTTCGAGTGGGCATTTATATCCTCAACTAAAGGTAACTGTGCGAGTTTCCCTGCTCATAAAGCTAAAGAAAGCCCAGCCATTGGATTAGCATCACACCGTTGAACGTGGGGAGCACAGAGTCGCCAGAATTTAATAAGGGCACGCTCCGCGTGTCGAAGCGTTAGGAACATGCCTTGGACAGATGAAGAGACTTAGGTGCTGATGGAAGACAAGACGTGACAAACCATAACAAGGGCCCGAGGACATCAAAATCCTCCTCCCCGTTCGAGGAGCCGGACAGCAGGATTTCGAGGGGCTATTGTGGGGCCTAATAATCTGGAAACCCTGGCCCACCTTATATCTGGCCTAAGGCCCGTGCCGAGGATAAAGAAACGTCCAAGGAGGAACGCAGATAGCCCAAGCTGCTAGGAAACATTGCCGAGGACGATGTTGTCCTCGGATAGCCGAGACCGTTGAAAGGGGAAGTAACGAGCCACCAGGAGCAGTCTTCCTGAGCATTCAAAGAGAAAGAGCAAGTACAACGTGTTAGCAATTGAAGCATGGTAGAGGAGCAAGTCCAGGATGAACTGTCACCTTCACATTAAATGCCCACAACTAACGTCCTGGTTGCATTAATGAGGAGAGAACCCCTGAACAGTACTGCCTTGGTTGCTGCAACCCGCAGGAAGAATGGGAAGGCGGCTGATGGGACAAGCACTCAAGTAGTGGCCTGGTTGATCAATAAATGTAGGGTTAGGATCAATTGAGAGAGGGGTATATAATGTAAAGAATCCCTCTGGAAAGAGAAAGGGGAAATCTGAACTATAGAATACTGTAGCAACCTGTATTCTCCCAGAAACCCTTGTAACCAATCACCAAAGAAGTAATAAGAACTACAAGCTCTCGAAAGAAAGGCCGAGGAGCACCATTGCGCATTTTAACCCACGTTCATGCTATTCAATCCATATGCAACCATGCCTGGCCGTTGCATCCCTCACTAAGGTCTAGTTCTTGAACCCGTTCTCTATAAATTCATTGTACAGGGCTAGCTGGGTTTGAGTCCACTCTCTCAACAGTAGAAGTGCTCAGACCCAGTCCCTACATCTTTATATATAATTTTGTTATATTTTATTTTGACTGGTAAAGAAATGATACTTTAGTAGTTGTGAAAATATTATGACGATAACAAGATGTCTTAACATTTTCACAAAAGAAATGTTATATTCATAACATTTTCACAAAAAAAAAAAAAAAACATAAGTAGTAGGTTGTTATTGGTAGACAAAAAAGTAATTTTATTGGTAAGTTTAAATTAAAATTAGTAACAATTTACCACATATAGTTTGTTATGAAAGTGTTGTGAAAAATGTTGTAAATGTAGCATTTTTTTCATAATGTAGTTGGTTCTAGTATGATATTATTTTATTTTGACCTATAAGAAATTAATATCTCAAAAATTGTGAAAATATTATAACAATTTATTATTCTAATATACATGTATATGTGTGTGTGTATATATATAAATATAAAAACAAGGTATCTAACAGCTTATATGTATATTGAAAAAAAAAAAAAAAAAAAAAAGAGTTCAACAGGTAATATTGCCGAAAAAAAAAATTAAAAGCCAATGAACAATACGAATTCAAAGAACCAAAAAAGAAAAAAAATATATATATATATATATATATTTATGGTGGATAGCTGTTAAGATTCTGTATATCCACTGATTGAAATTATGTGATATCATTTGGCTGTATATCATTTGAGTTCCTTTGGCTGGATTCAACAAGTCATGAGCAAAGTGCTGGATTCCATATGAAATGGAAGGAAAAGTCTTGAGCAGGGCACCAATGTATAAAGCAACCAAAGCTGTCAATCTTGGCGTGTTTCGTAACTTTCGTTTTGTATCTTTCTCACTTTGTATAATTTCCTCGTAAAAATATGTCATTTCTATAACTTTTGAAACCTCACTTTTGAAACCGCGTGAAGTAAAATCACCAGAAACACTTCATTGTTTTCTTGAACTGTTCACAGAACTTTTCTTGAACTCTTGTTTTCTTATTCGTAATGGACTTAATAGCATTGTGCTAATGTTTATTTAATATTCATATTGGAGTGTATTTAGTTCTTGCTTAGTCTCTTAGAGATTCAATAAGTCAACCTAAAATCTTATAATTTCAATCTGTATTTTCTTGACAACCAAACATGACCTGAATTTGGCCCTTTGGCTTTCGCATTTTTGGTAAAAGGGTTTGGTCCTGTCCCTCATTTTGTCTTTTAATCAAACATCCCTATCCACAATAAAATTCATTAACACTCATAAGTGCTAACACTTCCAGCCATACCTCACCAAACTCACCAACAAAAAACTCACCTTCCAATAACCATCCTCCAATATGAAGAGTAGACCCACCTGGTGGATCAGCTATGCCAGAGGGAGTTGGGCCCAAATGATATTCAAAATAATCTACCACCATGTTAAGGTGATTCCATAAAGATGGAATTATTTATGGTTGCTTTCCAAAGTTTTGAGCACTAATAAATCTACAAATAAAGCAATCATTCTGATTTTTAAAGCGAGCTTTGTCTTACACTTTTGTTATTTTCGCATTTACATCAGTCTCACTAATTTAATATTTTAACAAAAATTTATCTAAATTCAACCAAAATAAGTGTGCATTAGTTTCACCGAATTAACTAAAGTTTTTAAAGGGAATAGTTTCATATCTATATGTAATAAACCTCTATCCTTACTACATTAAATTTCAATATTGATAAAGTATTGAGGCTTATATATGTGTATGAAAATAATAGATATTTAAACTAGAAAAAGTAGAGTTTTTTGAATTAGTTTAACTAAATATTTGAAGGAATCTCTTATTTATACAATTCCTTTCTATCAATAAAGCCAAGGAGCTTTCTTTTTTTTTTTTTTTTTTTTTTTTGGAGAAAGAAAGCCGGGGAGCTTGGCACCCTTCATTCTTTATGTAACTTTATTCTTAATATCATCTTTGCAACCACGAAGAACACACAGCCAGACCACCATTTGAGAAAGCAAAAGAAGTAATCAAAACAGTAAAGAAACACTTAACTAGAGTTCTTGAACTTTCACATAACAACTAGCTTTTAACTAATTGCATACTTGTTTGCTTCACTATCTAGCTAGTGGCAATTGAGGTGTGGAAATTTATATTTCTAGCTTTTGAAATTAACTGGAGCATACTTAGGACAGTGAAAGGTATATGATGCAAGGATGCTAGAATATTTTAGAAATATTTTGCAAAAAAATATATTTTAGAAAGAGTATAGAATATCGTTCCTGAATGTTTAATTTAGCGTTTTGTAATTGTAGGGATATTATTTCATTGGATGTTTTGGGATCCAAATAGACCTCCTTCAATCTTTGATTTTATTGAGAACTTGGCTCTTGATTACTTCTTAAATTTTCGTTCTTTTTCTTCAATAATTTGATAGTTATATTGGAGAGTTGAAATTTGAATCTTCTATATCTTAGAAACATAAGCAGGCGTCAACCAATTGAGCCATAAGATTTTTAGCTTTAATTTTAGTTTTAAAAAATAAGAAGGTAAATGATTAGCCTATTTTTATATACTCAATTCTTTACTTTATGACATAACTTCTTTTTATTATGATACAATGAATTTTATTTTATTTTTTATTATGAAATACAATGAATTTATTTAATTTTATAAATTTTAAACATATTATGAAAATATATATTGAAAATGAACTGTTGATTTTTTAGAATATAGTAAAAGAAATTTCATTGAAGGTTATAATGAGTTAATAATAAATTTTGCTGAGAAAATTTAGATAAACTTAATGAATTGTAGGGGTTTAAATAGATTGAAAACACTTTTAAATGAGCTTAAAGCAGTTTTATTGACAAAGAAGTAGTCTAAATTAAAAAAAAAAATGACATAAAATTAGATCACTTTTTTTATTATTAAAAATGATTCAATGAAGATATATTATTACCATGGGTAAATCAGTAGCCATAATACGCTCTACTAGAGCAACTCATGAAGCAGTCTATGTTTCTATCCCCTCTAAAAATCTTTAGCTAATCTTGCTAGTACCTTTGCACATGCACCGTGTTATTTTCTCTTCTTTTAACGTATTGCAAGCTGTATTTGTCCAGAGCCTTCCTATCAGCTTATCCAACTTCTATTATAAGTATAGTTGGGTTAAGCCGAATATTTAAAGTTAATTTTTTTTTCATTATTTAATTTTATTTCAAACATAATTCGAACTAGAATTTATCACAAAATAAGATTATATGCTCAAATTTGATTCATTTGCTTATTGAATAAAATTGAGCTTATTCACAACTTATTTAAGTGGCTAATTCTTTTCGCATATATAATAAAACCATAGCTTAAATTTGTTTTACTATTTACAAATTTATAAATTTTTATTACCAATAAATTATTTATATTATCAAAGCAACTATATTTCATTCTTTTTATTATCTTGAATAATTATTCCACAAAAAAAGGTTCCATTAAATTGGAGCATTTGAATAATTGAATCTTTATTTTAGATACAACTTTACATGAAGGTAAATTGGAATTAGAGTCTATTCAGCAAAAAAAAAAAAAAGAAGTAATTAGAGTCCAATTGAAACTTCCTAATATCCATTGATGTAAATTATGTTCGAAACTTCCTACCGGAGCACCGACATTAATCAAGTGGAAGCAAAAGTCTCGCGCAGAGGCCCACCCGATAAATAAAGCAAACCAATTAATCTTTGCGTCATTGCGTGTTTCGTTTTGTATCTTTCTCACTTTGTATCATTTCTGAAAATTTTTACTCAAAATCCCGTACCAAACGCCCCTTAATTGTTTTCTTGAACTTTTCACAGTAGATATTTGCTCTCTTCTCTCCCAATTCCCAACTCAACTTTCTGTGTTGTCTCTCTGTTTACTTCATTTCCAATATTTCTATCATTTCCACAAGCGAACCATGTCGATTGTCCTGGAGGCTGCTTTATCCGCTTTCTTTGATGTGCTGTTTGACAAGTTAAGCTCCCCTGATTTGTTGAAGATCTTTCGGCAAGAGAACGTTGCTGCTGACCTCAGGAAGTGGGCTATAACGTTTCCGAGCATCCGTGCAGTTCTGACCGATGCCGAAGAGAAGCAGATGACAGACGGGTTTGTGAAGAGCTGGCTGGCTGAGCTGGAAGACTTGGCTTATGATGCGGATGACATCTTGGACGAGTTTGCTACTGAAGCTTTGCGACGTAAGGTGAGTGCTGAAGAACCCAGCACAAGTAATATACGAAAGTTCATCCCTGCTTGTTGTGTGGGTTTCAATCCAAGTTCTATAAAGTTCGATGTCAGTATGCGATCCAAGATTGAACGGATCAATACTAGATTGCGAGAGATTGTGACACTGAAGGAAGGTCTGAAATTGCAAGACTGTGCTGGGGGAAGTACTGTAACAACAATATCAAGGCCGGCCACAACTTCTCTAGCTGAAAGTCATACTTACGGCAGAGACGAAGATAAAAAGGAGATTGTCAAGTTGTTGCTCGAATCAAGTGATGCTCAACTCTCTGTGATTCCCATAGTTGGTATGGGTGGACTGGGGAAAACGACTCTTGCCCAACTAGTCTACAAAGACGATGCAGTGAGCCGTTATTTTGATTTGAAAGCATGGGTTTGCGTGTCTGAAGATTTTGACATTTTAAGGTTGACAAAAGAAATTCTATACTCCTTCCCTTCCGAGTCTCGTGATGATAACAATACTTTAAATTCACTACAAGAAAAACTGCAGATTACATTATCAGGGAAGAAGTTCTTGCTCGTCTTGGATGATGTTTGGTGTGAAAAGTACGATTACTGGACTGAACTACGCAAGCCTTTAGAATCTGGGGCTCTAGGAAGTAAAATAGTTGTCACGACTCGGGACTTTGGTGTTGCATCAACGATGGGTACTACTCCACCGTACAAGTTGGAAGAATTGTCATGTGATGCTTGTTTACATGTATTTACCCACCACGCATTAGATGCAACAGATTTTAGTAAGTATCCAGAACTTGAAGAATTTGGTCAAAAAATTGTGAATAGGTGCAAGGGAGTACCTTTGGCAGCAAAAGTACTTGGCGGACTTTTAAGCACGGCACGCGGGCGCAATGAGTGGGAACATGTGTTAAATAGCAAGATCTTGGATATTCCTGAAGAAAAAGGCAAGATTTTTTCCGTTCTTAAATTGAGCTACAACTATCTCCCTTCTCATTTAAAGAGGTGCTTTGCCTATTGTTCACTGTTTCCAAAGGATGATGAATTTGAGGAGAAAGATCTGGTCTTGTTATGGATGGCAGAAGGTTTGGTTCAAGAAACAAAAGGAAAGAAGCCAATGGAAGATCTTGGTGGTGATTATTTTCGTGATCTACTCAATAGATCATTTTTTCAACAATCAAGCAGTAATGAATCACTCTTTGTCATGCATGACCTTATGAATGATTTAGCTATGTTGGCAGCGGGAGACTTGTGCTGTAGGTTGGAGGATCAATTGGGTGGTAGTGAGCAATCTACAATTTCTCCTAAGGTACGACATTTTTCTTATATTGAACATTCAAATGATTGCATCCAAAAGTTTGATGAAGATGTGCATTTAAGGACCTTCCTGTCGCTACCATTATATAATGAATATGGCTTAAAAAATTTTGATGTTAAATATTGTTTGTTTCCACAATTAAGATGCTTAAGGGTATTATCTTTAAGTGGAAATGATATCTTCGAGCTACCAAGTTCAATTGGTGATTTGAAACATCTAAGATACCTCAACCTTTCTTATACTAAAATTACAATTCTACCAGAATCAACAAGTTCTTTGTACAACCTACAAACATTGATATTGAAAGGCTGTTCCTATCTCACAAAATTACCAGAAAAAATAGAAAATTTGGTCAATCTTCGACATCTCAATATTTCAAATGCAAATTCAATTAGAGAGATGCCAGCAGGGATAGCAAAATTAAAGAGCTTAGGAACACTTTGCTTTAAGGATATGTATGAATGGCAAGGTCTTTGCAAAGTTGAGTGCGAAGAATTCCCTTGTTTGCGTGAGCTTTCTATCTCTAACTGCCCCAAATTAGGAAAATTTTCCTATCATCTTCCGGCATTGGAAAAACTTTCCATTCATGCATGTGAGCAATTGGTTGTTTCAATTCCAAGCCATTCTATGATTCAAGTATTAGAAATTGTGGGATGTAAAGAGGTTGTGCATGGGTCTGTGAAGGTAGAAAAGCTAATAATCAAAGATTGTGAGGAGCTGACCTCTTTATGTGAAGATGGGCTTATGTCCTTTGTAACACTAGAAATTAAAATCAAATCGTGTCAAAGTCTTGTAAACATCAAGTTGAAGTCTACATTGAGGACACTAACAATCAAAGCCTGTAGTGCTTTGGAATCCTTGCAATTTTTGATGGATGAGGGAGGGGCTTCTTCAACTTCTTCTTTGTTGATGAATGAGAAGAATCTTAGCTGCATTGGTAACAACAATACATCTCATCTTATGCACTTGAAAATTTCTAATTGTCCATCCCTAAAATGCGTATCAACAATAATCGACCTAGCTGCCATGCTTGAACGCCTTTATGTTGAAAGATGCCCACATCTAACATCTTTATCATCGAAAGACACGCTGCCTACCACTCTTAAAGTCCTTTGGCTAAATGATTGTCCAAAACTGAAGTCAATAGTAGACAGGTTAGACAAGGATAGGTTACTTGAAGATCTTTTAATTCATAGATGTGAAAAGCTTAGGTGCTTACCGAGGGGCCTACACGAACTCTGTCACCTCAAAGAGATTGATATATACAGGTGTAATAGTCTTATCTCTTTAGGAGATTTGCTCCCCACCAACTTGAGAAGTCTTCATATCGATGACTGTGAGAAACTGGAGGCCTTGCCGAACAACATACACAACCTCAACTTTCTGCAAGATTTATCAATATGTGACTGTCCAAGTATCGTATCCTTTCCGGAAGAGGGTTTCTGCACCAACCTTACAAAGCTTAGGTTGTCAGGGGCGAATCTCTGTGAGCAAGTATTTGAGTTGGGACTGCACAGACTCACGTCGCTTACATCTCTCGAGATTGAAGATGGAATTATGGATTCGTTTCCAGAAGAGGAAGACGGGAAGACAATGTTGATGTTGCCTACATCTCTCACTGTCCTGAGGTTTTATAATTTTCCAAATTTGTTATTCCTCTCTTGGAAGTTCTTTCAAAACCTCTCTGCACTTGAACAAATTTCCATTTGGGAATGCCCTAAACTCGCGTCTCTCTCAGAGAAGTGTTTTCCGCCCTCGCTTCAGCTACTTGAAATTTATTGTTGTCCTGTGCTGAAACAAAACTGCGAGAAAGGCAAAGGGATAATGTGGTCAAAGATTGCCAACATCCCTTGGGTTACAATTGATTAGGTGGAGCAGCAGAAATAATTTTGCAAAACAGAGAGATCTTCCTTCCAGGTACAACGTTATTTCGTTTCATAATATTTCAGTTCAATAATTTTTACGATTATACAATGAAATCCTCTCTGTTTGTATATTTAAACAATATGATTTTAAAATTCAAACCCTAACCCAAGCTAATTCTTGCAGTGTTGCAGTAAAGGCTAGCTTCAAAACTTGGAGGAGGTATGTTAAATTTTGACTCGTATATGTTCAATTTTTTTTCCCTTCTTTTAACAATTGAACTTCTGGCACCTTGCCGAACAACATACACAACCTCAACTTTCTGCAAGATTTATCAATATGTGACTGTCCAAGTATCGTATCCTTTCCGGAAGAGGGTTTCTGCACCAACCTTAGAAAGCTTAGGTTGTCAGGGGCGAATCTCTGTGAGCAAGTATTTGAGTTGGGACTGCACAGACTCACGTCGCTTACATCTCTCTATATTGCTTATGGAATTATGGATTCGTTTCCAGAAGAGGAAGATGGGAGGCCGATGTTGAAGTTGCCTACATCTCTCACTACCCTGAGCTTTTATAATTTTCCAAATTTGTTATTCCTCTCCTGGAAGTTCTTTCAAAACCTCTCTGCACTTGAAAGAATTTCCATCTATTTCTGCCCTAAACTCGCATCTCTCTCAGAGAAGTGTTTTCCTCCCTCACTTCAGCAACTTGAAATTTTTAATTGTCCTGTGCTGGAACAAAACTGCAAGAAAGACAAAGGGATAATGTCGTCAAAGATTGCCAACATCTCTACGGTTATATTACTTCGAGGTACAATGTTATTTCGTTTCATAATATTCCAGTTCAAGAATTTTTACGATTACCGTTTGTGTATTTAAACAATTTGATATTAAAAATTCAAACCCTAACCCAAGCTAATTCTTGCAGTGTTGCAGTAGAGGCTAGCTTCAAAACTTGGAGGAGGTATGTAAATTTTGGCTCGTATACGTTCAATTTTTCTTCTTCTTTTAACAATTGAACTTCTGGCACCTTGAATTTTTCACACATCTCTTGTACTTGTAAGTTATTTGAATTATATGAAACCTTTATTCCTAAGGGCATATAGCTGTTCGATGAAATGCCTGAAATAGATATTGTATTGTAAAATTTGAGAACCTTTAAATATTAAGGATCCCATTTGCACAGCAGGATGATTATTGTACCATGTAATGTGATGATTGCAGGTTACATATCATGTTGAGTAACAATGATAGGTGGATATCCACATAATGGCAGGATGGCTTTTTATGAATATGATGCCTGAGCAGCATGTCATTTTATCCAAAGATCATGCCTTGCACAGATGATCAAAGTATTCTTACCTGTGTTGCAAATGGCAGGTATTTCATAATATAAGTCTGATCAAGTACTCAATCTACATTAGCCAAAAATAAATTTTCATGTAGTTCCAGTATTAGAAAATATTTACATTTACAAGCCAACCAATCAGGACAAAAGAAGAACAAACTTTTTTTTTTAATCAACAGTTACTGTTAGTTCAAAGAGCCCTCTAATAAATCACACTTTTTTCATTGGTTCCGAAGCAATTTTGGTGTGCAATAAAATATCATAGGTTCATTGTAATGTGAACAGACCTTATATTAGAATGAAATAAACTAACTTGACTATTCCAATAACTTATGTTGATCTTTACTATTTCATTAGTTTGAATTAGATCTCACCATCAGATTTGAATTTATTGAATCAAATTCCAGTAATAATTGGCTCTCAATTTGGATGGAGGGATCCTCCATAGATGCTTGCATTTTTTCTTATGTTATTCTTGTTATTGCAGCTACTCCTTGTAAATTCAGGAATGTGACCATATGGTCATGATCAAAAACAAAAGGCAGGGAATCACTCTAAGAAGCTGTAAACCTACTGTGTGCAATTGGATACAATTTGGTGATTGTCAGGTGTGGCAAGTGTTGATCTTTGGTGGAGGTGGTGGGTTTGGAGCAGATAAGGTGCGACCTTTGTCATACAATTTGTGAAGCCTTATACTATGTACTTATGAAAGGTGTGGCAGCTGCACTTGTACTTCCGAATATGTATGGGGTTTACAGCCTTTGTTATGGATTGAAAACATGAAGTTGTGAAATACATGCTGTTAACATATTGTTGTGCTGTGTCGTAATCCTCTAAGCCCTGGTTTCATCAAGCTGTTGGCAATGCTGTGACAGTGCTTGATTATAGTAAGAAAATGGAGCAGCTTTGTAGGGAGGCTTACTTGTTAAAGAAGGACCAAGTTATTGAGCTGAGGGAAGTATTAGAGGCTGACAAGGATGGAAACTTCTGGTTATGCAGGATATGATAAGAGATGAAGTTGGAAACGTTCATGCTTGTTTTGCAAGGACAGAATGGGTAATGCTGTTACTGCTGGATTCTTTAGCTGTGAAAAAAATTCCAAATCCACTGCCGTCCTCCTCCTATTGAGGCAAGCTCTGTGGCCTTGAAGCATATGGGAATTCAAAGTGTTTTTGTGCTCTCAACCGGCAAATAGATTGAGAAACTTATTGAAAACAGACAAAATCAAGACTAGGTGAGTGCAGGTGTTATTGGTGACCTTCAAAGTCTATTAACCAGTGTAAGAAGTGTTGGCTCTAATAGGATTGATCCCAGAATTCTTTGTCATGTCAGGCACTATGCAAAGATGACATCAAACTACTATATGAATATCTTTTGGTCCTCTGCTGGTAGGTAGGGGCTCTATTTTGGTCCTGTTTGTATCGATCCTTTTGTTGTGTTTGTGTCCTGTTTCCTTTGTATCTAACTTATGTTTTGTTTTGTGCCTAATCAAAGTTACTAGTTTGCACTATATAGTAAGGGATGCGGTTGACGTGCAACCAGTTTGACCAATTTGTTGGAAGATTGTTGTTTGAAACCTTAGTTTCAGGCTCAGTAATCAAACAATCTTGGCTTAAAAAATCATTTAGACAGCAGTACACATTGTGCTTGAAATCGCAGCTTTTCGATCAACTACTATGGTGAACATAGTAATTTACTATATAGTTAGACCATCAATATATTTTTCCCCTTCTAAATTTTTCTTGATAGTGTTAGCATAGAAATTTCAGCGTTTGATTTGTTTTTCTAACTCGAATTCATTTCAAGTTTTCAGCTACTTTTTGATGATGGATGGTTGCATTCATGACTGGCTAATTGGTAATACCCAGCAGTACATTGATTTGTTGGATTCTAGGTGTGGTGATCACATTAGCTGAATTTGGGGATCTGGTAAAAATGATAAAAACATTTTTCATAGCTTCTTAGTGTCCATTTTCAGCAATTTCACAAAAGACCTATGAAAGAAATGCAAGAAGGAGAATAGAGGTGTGCTCTGTAATTGACAAATATTCCCCTCAGTTTGCACATTCAACCATGTTCAGGTTATTAATAGTTTCATCTTTTTATACTTATGATCGATCTTGATGAATTTTGAGGCACAGATTATAGTATTATACCTTTCCACTACACTGCCTGAGCCATCAATTTTAACTTACTTATTGTTGGGAGGTACTTTCTGCATTTTTTTTAGATATAATTTTGGAAAAAAAAAATGAAATTATATCATGGTGAATGTACAGAATTGTCCCAAAGACTAATTATTGATAGGTACGAGTGTTAGATAGAAATGAGAAACTTTGGCTTCATACTTCTATTTATTTGATCTGGATTGTAAGGGTCATTATAACCCCAACATGGATTTTTGTAAATTTTACTAAAGCATGATGATAATTGTCACTGAATTTTTCATTGAAAATTTTCAGGAAAGTTTTTCATTGGTTGTACAGTTAAAGGAGGCCAACCTGTTAATTATATATTTGCCAAACCATTGAGAACATGCAAGCAGAAAACCATTTGAACTCAGTTTGCAAGTCTGGTAATTACAAATACTTTCCTTATCTTCTTTTCATGTTAATGTATATGCATATGCCTTTATCTGCTTGTTCTGCCTATTTCCTTTGGCTTTTTGGTCTCGGTGAATAGTACAGTGTGTCCACTTCCTCGCTAATGGTTTGATCTTGAATTTGTCCACAGGCATCTGCTCTTCCAATAAGAGACATTTGGAAGCAAAAGCACCATAAGGCAATAAATGCCCTCTTTATTTTTGTGGATTCCCTCCCCTTAGTTGTATGTGTCATAAACTCGCTTGTAATAGATTTGAGAGGAACATTCAAGCACCTATGCAAACTTTAAAAAAATCCACTGTTATTTGCTATCATGTGTGTATTAAAAATAAAATCCTCTTCTTTCCTCCATGTGTGTATTTTGACAATTCGACTTTTAAATTTGGGAACCTTAATCTCTTATTTGCTAATTCTTGCAGTGGGGCAGTAGAGGCTAGCCTCTGAACTCCTAAAAGCTTTTCTTGAATTTCAAAACTTGAAGATATGTAAAATTTTGGATTATGTTATGTACACTCATTTTTTCTTCTTCTTTTTCCCTCTTAACAATTGAACTTATGGCACTGAAGTTTTAGCTCATCAACATCTCTTACAGTTTGGAAATTATTTGAATTGTATGAACCTCTATTTGATGAAATGCCTAAAGGAGATATTTTATCTTGGTATTTGATTGATTGCAGATTATATATCATGTTATGGAAGATGATGATTGGTGAAAATGCACAAAATGACAGGATAGCTTTTTAATAAGATGCCTGAGCAGAACGTCATTTCAGCCAAAGATCATGCTTTGCAAGGATATTCAAGTATTGTCACCTGTGCTACAGATGAGCAGGTATTTTTCATTTGTTCCAAAGCACTGTCACCCCACCATTCCTTAACTTATGCTGATGTTTTTTCTTAATATTTTTTTTTTATAGCTGTTGTATGAAGAATAAGGAAGCAGGACACTTGTTCTGCAACTTAGTGGACTTTGAGATCTTGGTTTGACTTAATCTCATTTTTCATATTGTTTTCGTTTGCTCTCAAAAATAATAATTTTCTTTCTTTTGTGAACTATGGACATTTTGTTCATTTTAGCTGATACATGCTCAGATTTTTGGAGGTGGAGAGCAAACTACATTTCTTGTCAAACACTAGGGACAGGCTTATAAATTTCCTATTGAGCCTAGGAGTCCCCATATATTTCAGCTCATAATTTTAGCTGAGACTTGCTCATATTCTGGAAATGTAGTGTAAACTACTTTAATTGTTGATAATATAGTCGCATATGGAGTGGCTTTCCAATAGAGAATGAATTCTTTGCTCCATCAATCATTTCCTTGACTTTACTTGTTTTTGCCAATTATCCTGAACCCTTTAAAATTAGATGACCGGTTAATTCCCAGTGTGGTATGCTAATGGACAGTCCCTTGGTATTTTGGCATTGTGCTTTCTAGGGGATCTCTTCTTTTTTATCTCATCTATATCTGTTATAGTTTGTATTTGAACTAAAGTTTTTTCTTTTTATAATAAATTTTAAATTTGATCAATAAGGAAGACACATTAATTGAGTTGTGCTCTTTGGGATAATAGTATAATTTTGATTGTTTGTGTGTTTTTTCCCTTCTTAGAGCTCATGACCATTTTTGAGGGATTTCACAATGGAAATATGAAAGGAGGGCCAGAAGGAGAAGGGAGGTTGGACTGTAATTCACAAATATCTTCTCAGTTTGTACCTGCCCTATATGTAAAGCTGATTCCACTGCAGGTTGTTTACTATTATCACTCATTTGTATTTATAATCCATCTTTACTTGGTTAATTCTTCAGGCACAGATAAACCTTCTTACAATTCTACCATCACTGTAACCTTCTTAATAACTCCATTTAGTAAACATATACCAAAAGGAAGGCTTTTCTGCAGCAATTAAACGAAACAAAAATACATTTTAGTAAGGCCTAGTTTCCCAAAGCAATGTATAAAATTGATAAACAACACTCAAGAACCTGAATATGCAGAGTTTCAGAAACAAACACTAATCATATAACAGATTTGATTTTTAGGTTGAAATGGCAGATGATTCACCTGATTATGTTTCATTGGAAAGAACCTTCCATGCTATTATCTGGATTTCGAAGTAAAATTCATTGCTGATGGTAGCTCTTGTTGAATACTCAAGGCATATCTTATTCATTGACTGTTTAATTTTTTTTTTGCTTTTTCCATTTCTTTTCTGTTTTATTTTTCGATGTTCCTCTCCACTAGCCATTTTATGAACTGCTTGGCATCTTGGCACAATTTGCAGCGGACCTAAAGAGAGATGGAGGCAGGTAGTCTGGTCTCTGAGAGCAAAAGCCCAAACAAATTTTCCACCTGTGTTTATGTAAATAAAAAGGTTTGTGCCCCTTTCTTTGACCGTGTTCATCTTTTGAAACACCATCAAGGTAGAGATAACTTATAGAATTTTTTTTTGATTTTATTTTGATTTTTTATTTTTCGCTTTCAAAGTTTTTTCTCTTTAGTTTAGTGTATGCTATGGTACCTTCTTTCCCATAAATATAACATAGCAGTATAGTACAAAAAACCAGGACTCATAGTTGTCATTGAATTTTTGCTGTAAACTTTCAGGGAAGCTTTTCATAGGTGATTCAACCTGAAGGAGGCTAACCAGTTATCGACCTAAAGTTTTATCTCCATGGATGATGATCCTTTTTCTTTTGCTATTCTTGCTATTATAACCACTCTGTGTGCTATTTCGAAATGCTGGAATGTGGACATGTTTGAAGGGAAGGTTGTCATGCTTCTCAAGCTCTTAACTATTATAGTGACATGATCATAATCTGTCAAGAAGCAATGGTTGGGAATCATTGTAATGAGAACCTCCTTTTTGCAATTGGATATGATTTTTAGATTGTCGGGAATGCATTAGTACCAAAAGAAAGAGTGGCCGGTGAGGTGTAGGCTTTGTCAGACAATTTGGAAAACTTATCCTATGTACTTATGAAAGGCGTGCACTGCACTTGTAGTTATCAATAGCCTCTGAGGTTTGCAGCCTTTCTTGCTGAACTGGAAGAGACAAGCTGTTAAGGAAGACAGTGCTTTGCTGCGTTTGCTATTTTTAAGCTATGGTTTCATCATGTTCCTAGTTGAATGCTCATTAATGCTCGTCGGCTTGCCAATACTACAGCTTCATCTGTTCTGCATATAGCCTGGTCTCCTTTGTAATGTGACTTTTATGTTAAACATCATATGTACTACTGAAGTATTTCTAAGCTGTTTTTTGGTTTCGTCTAAAAAGAAGCAAGCTTACCGGTTTACAAAGTGGCCGTTTGGATTCAACGTTTGCGTTTCGCGTTTTGGTTTTTTTTTTTTTTTTTTTTTTTTCTTCCAGCGGCATATGTTGACTGGGGAGGAAAACTGTTCATGCACTGTTTATGCACTGTTTACGTAATAAAAAATATTAAAAATGGGTCTCACGGTACTATTCACACATTTAAAAATTATTTCGCTACAGTGTTTTCAGTTTTCAGTTTTCAGTTTCAGCAACAATAAGCTCAATCCAAACGGACCCTTATAGTTAAGGATGCAGTTGACTTGCATCCAGTTTGACCAATGTGTGAAAATTGTTCCATGAAATTTTGTCTCAGCCACCAAATAATCTTGGCTTAAGGAATCATTTGGACTGCATCAGACATTTTTCTTGAAATTATAATTTTAAGAGCAACCAATTTGATTGGTACTGTAATTTACTACTGGAATATTAAGTAAGACAATTATCATTATTTTCAAAATTTTTCTAGACTGTGAAAACACAAATTTTAGCCTCTACTATGTAGTTTTATGTGGCATTACATTGATTTATTGCATTATTGCTGATATGGTTTCCTATCATTGTTGACTTAAAAGGTCAGTTGAAACACAAAAGTTGATTGATGAGGAAGACACGTTGATTGAATCAAGCTACTTGGGAACCTGAAATTATCTCTTGCTGAATTTGCAAATTTTTTTCATATATATATATATATATGAAATTTAGCTAGAGAGAGAGAGAGAGAGAGAGGGAGAGAGAGAGGCGCTTATTAAGAGGAATCCTTATTCCTTTCTTCTTTTTTTTTTTTTTTTTTTTAAATAAAAGATTCAGTGTTCGGCCAGGACTGGGAGAAGGTTTATTTTAAGAGGGAAAAATTTAACAAAAGTCCTTCATGCACTATATATATATTATTTTTTTTTTTTTACATCTTCAAGAAAGTAATGATTAGTAGAAAGTACACATGATTTTTCATTTTCTCAGGTTTCAAACTTAGACTCACTTATTAGATTTGGTAAATTATTGACAGAGAAATGTTATGTTCACAACATATGATTTCACTATACTTCCACATAAAAAATCTTAAATAATGAGTTGTTTTGGATAAACATGCATCCTATGTCATCTTCTTGATTTTTAGTTAAACTCCTTTTTGTTTATATAAATTTCTTCACAACTTAAAGTTTTCTATATAAAAGTGGAGTATATATACACATTAAGTTTTTAGCTTCTTTCTTTCTCCTACCTACAACCTTTGTATTTGTTTTCTCTTGATTATTATTATTATTATTATAGAGAAAATTTATAACCAAAACCCTGCAGCGCAATGAGCTTTGACTTGTACATATAAAAAATCTAAAATAAAATAAATGTATTTGGAGAAGTATTATCTCCACAACAAATTGTAAGTAGCAAATTGTTATTGGTTTTAATCTAAACCCACCAATAATTACTTTCTCACCCACTAGTAACAGCCTACCACCTAGAACTTGTTTTGAATATAGCATTTTTCATATATTTATAAACTTAGATTTCCAAATGTAATATAATTATATCTCAAATATATTCCCCTACCTAACCCTAGGCACCCTAACATATATATTTACACATAATCCTACTTGCTAGTATACAATTTTATAATCATTTTTACCTCACAAGAGTGTTATCACTGAAGAATCACCCAAAAAAAACATACAATTTTTTAAAAGAAAATTTTCTTTAAAAACCAATAAACCGTGAAAATGAAGCTTTTTTAGAACAATATCAAGAACTTGCCTGCTTTGGTTGGCCTCCAAAAAGATTTTTTTTTAATTTTAATTTTTAAATTTTTTAAAAAAAAGAGTAATGCTAGAGATTCAAATTTTTTTATAAAATTTTTACAAACCAATAATGTGGTGAGTGGTTACTAGTAATGAAAAAGTAATGTTAATTATGGGCCTAGATAAAAACCAATAAAAAGTTAGCTATATCAACAATTTGTAAAAGTATTGTAAAATAGTTTGTGGCTATAGCATTACTCTTAAAAAAAAAAAAATTTTTGTAATACCTTTTTTTGGATCCTTTGCATATTTCACCTAATCAAACACTCCCCAATAAATAATCAAAGCCTCTTCTTTCCTTTTGCTTTGGATGGAATTACACAAACATTAAAGTTAGCGTTAGGTTTAGGGCATGTTTTAGAATGTCTATATTCTATTTATAATTTCCTTCAATGAACATATAAATCATGAAATTTATGACCCAAATTGAACATTTGAACCACCAATTGATCAAAACAATGGCTAGTTGACATATTATTAAAGATCTTGCAAATTAGGGTTAAGCTTTATGCCTTAATCAGGGATTTTGTAATTTGGATATTAATTTATTAAATTGATTGTTCACCAATGTAATTAAGGGTACCACCCAAAGATTTAAACTCCATATTTGGTTAGAATTAGACCAGAGTGAGGTGATTCAACAAAAAAGAGGTTTTTGTCCCATCAAAAAACAAAAAAACAAAAGAGAAGTTTTTGGGTAATTTGGATTATTGTGAAAATTAGATTTTTCCAAACCTTATAACAATAATAATAATAATTTTTAAAAAAAAAAACATAGAGATAAACATAATTTTTCCTTGAAACTAATGGCATTTCACAACAATTGAAATTCAATTATTTTGATTTTGCCAGTTTCTGAGTAAAACCCCTTTGATTTGATTCTCAATAAATTTAGAGAGAGAGAGAGAGAAGTGCTGGAGCATTGAGAACATGGATCATTTTGCAACTTTGGTAATTACCTTTTACAATATCTTTTCTTTGTCTTCATTTCATATTTTGTTTATAAGAATGTTGTTAGGTTCTAAGTACTTAGGATCTAATGTATTAGAACTCTAATTTGTATTGTTGGCAAACCATGATCAAAATAGGTTGTTAGTCTTGTTTTAGACTTGCTCAAAGTATGTCTTTTATGTAAAGTCGGAATCAAGTTAACTGCAGAATTGAGTGTGCAATTTTGACTAACTCGATCGATTGAAAATTATACTTGATCGATCGAAAGTCGTGCGGATTGTTTTTTCTGCAGAATTTCCAACTAAGCTCTAAGCCCATATGATGTGTAGGGTTTTATGTTTTTCCCTAGGTATAAAAGGGAAACCCTAGCCACGTTTTAGAGGTTGCTTTATTTGCTATGTGTGTGAATCTCTTATGGGATCTGAGAGATGGCTGCCTTCACATATGCTTAGGATTATCAAGAAGGAGATTTCATTGAGAGCTTGATGATCATTTAGTTGCTGCACTAAAGAGCTTAAAGATACGCAAGCGGGAGTGCTTGTACTTGCTGGAGAATCCAAGAAAGAAGGAGTCCGTGGTCTCGGAGCTTGCACGTGGTCGTGTCAGTAAGTTTTCTACATGAGGTAGCAATAGGATGTTAGTGGTCTAAGTCGCTATTGTAAAACTTCGATTTTTTCATAATGGATTCAGTTTTACCTTGAGGATAGCTAGGTTAAATTTTTCTCAGGTTTTTTATTAGTTTGATTTTCCTGGGTGATCATATCTTTGTGTTCTTTATTTTCCGCACATTGCATTGATATGATTATATGATTGTGTTAACCTAGATCTGAAATTTGGACTAAGTAATAACTTGGCTTGTTAACTAGGTTAATTCAATTATGTTTTAAGGGGTCTAAAAACAAACAAATGCTATTGCTTTGCTTGTTTTGTTATTTCCTATATGGTCTTAATTTCTTCTACGGGCATCTGCATTCTGCATTCTGCAATTCCAATTAGAGGCTTTTGGACTTCATCCACTAGCCTATCCATCAAATACATCCCCAAACACTAATTTCAATGGGCTTTCAGAAACACACTCTCTTAAGAGTCTGAAGTTCTCTTGATTTTTTAAGCGTCTTATGCTATAAATTAGAAGCAATGAATTTTTTATTATGTCTATTTCCTTCTATCATCTACAATTTATATATATATATATATATATATAAATTAATAATGCTATTGGTTAAAAAGTGATATTTTTATTTTCACCATACACTTATTTGGTGGTCTCTATATAACATCAAAAGCCATTCATGCATTTGACATTCGTAATATGCACACACACTCGTCCTAGAATCATTTTTTCTTTTTCACCACACTTACTTTTTTTTTTTCTTTTTTTTTTGAGGGACTCAAGAAATTTCACCACAATTACTTGGTAGTCTCTGTACATCAAAAGCCATTCATGAATTTGACACCTGGAATGTGCACACTCTAAAACCTAGTATCAAAGATGTATCATTAGGACATTCATTTGAATGTCAAATTCATAATTGGAAAGCTATATGATATGAGGTATTTATGCGTTTGGCTGAGCTCACTTAGTTTTTTGTTATTACCAAAAAATAAATAAATAATAATTGGAAAGCTAAATAATGATGAGAATCCATTACTGTATCACCTGTTGTATACGGTATATTCTAAGGAGTATATGAAAAGCTTGTAGAAACTGAAGAAATAAGAAACAAAACATTTAGAGTTGCAATGTCTCAAGCAATTTCATGACATCTAACAATGTCCCTTTGCCATCAAAAGTTGAGGCATTTTTATTAGAGAAACCAACAAACTACAGCCCAAAAGAAGAGTATCACAGTTGCTGGGATCAGGCTTTTGATCCACAAGAAACGTACATAAATATTGAAGGTAATTTATATCAGGCTTTGTAAGTCACATTATCCATGTTGCTTGTGAGTGTGAGAGTTATGGACACTTAAGTGATGTGTATGCATTAATGAGTCCATTAATTATTTTCCCATTTTATTAGGAATCGTTCATCAGCTATTGAATTTTCTAGGTGTGATTGGCCACCTATATCTAATCCATTGAGTTTTTTAGGTGTGATTGGTTACCTAATTAGCTAAATGTTACCTTAAGGGTTGCTAAACTAAAGAGTAAGACAAATATCTAGAACCAAAGATATGGATTCAGAAGTTCTGTTATATATGGGGAAGGTGTTAGGACTTAAGAATACCACAACACATATCTTAAGATGGCATATTGTTTTGATTTCATTCATAACTTTGAACATTTGAAAGATAACTCTAGTGTTTGGCAATTTAGAACAAGAGGTAAACAAGTTAAACTTGAGTGAGATGACATATAAGATGCATGAACATGAGAGCATGTGAATATAACATATTTTTGGAAATAATATATGAGATGCATGAGCATGTGAATGTATGAACATATGATTCTATCCTATGAGATGACATGTGAAATGTATAAGACGTCAGTAGATAGATCTATCCTAAGATGATATAGCAAATGCACGAGGATATGAGCTATGAGCACATAGGTCTATCTGATATGATATAGCAAATGCATGAGCATGGCATTTACTAGGAAAGTAATTTGCTAAGAGAATTAAGCAAAACTTACCTCACTCCATAGCAGAACATAGCAAACAACTCATCATTGATTTCACTTCATAGCATAGCATAGCAAACAATTTATCATTGATCTTCCACATATTCCATGCAAAAGATACATTAAGGGAAAAGATTAGTGTTTTGGGGGATGGGGGGATTTTTGTTGGCTTATTTTTGGTCCACGGGCTTAATTGATCTAAGCCATGTGTCAATCACCATTTAAAACATTATTTTTTGAAAAGTGTTTTTATCTTGAAAATAGATTTTTTTTTTTTTAATTGAAAAGTTAGAAATTTATTAATAATCAGTATGAAGAATATAACACTGGGTCCTAGAGGCCATGAGTAAAGTCAAACACAATGGCTTTGGCTCCAAGAAAGAAAAAAAAAATACAGGGATCATGACATTAAGAGTCACAGAAAGACCAAGAACTCCCATAAACCTTACCTACATGGTTGATAACCCCCAAATAGCTTCTAGTAGTCTTCTTACGACGTTGTAGCTCCTTTTAATATTACAAAGGGGTGAAAATACCATAAAATAGTTCTGGGTGAAAATCTCATGAGTTTCTAGATAAAAATATCTTTTGGAGAGTTTTAGAATACTTTTTGGATCAAAAGTCTTTTGTAAAACACTTTATGAATACCTATTGAAAAGGGTTTGGAAGATAATTGTAAAAAAAAATTAAAAACATTTTTCTTTGAAAATTTATTCAAAACAGTGCGCACATTAAGCCTTTTATTGTGGGTTAACTAGAAAGTTAGAGTTCAAACCCATATGCATCCAAGGAAGGGAAACACAAGATTTATAACATCATCAAAATACCCAATCCGGGACGGAGCCAGAGTCGAAGGTTTGGGGGGGGGGGGGGGGGGGGGCAAAGTTTGGACTTTAAAATATATATATAAAATAAAAAATTGCAATATTTTAATCATTAAGAGAGAGAATTTAGGCTAATTTTGATTTTGAGAACCCAAAAAGTGTAGTACCAGAACTTGATTTGTGTTAAAATTAAAAAGCTTGTTTTTAATTGCTTTTATTTTGTTTCATTCAAGTGCTCCGTTTCTTGTATATATAGGCAGAGCTGCACTTTCCTTATTCATTCAATGAGAAATTATTTTCTCTCATCTTTATCTTTGAGTTTATCTTCTCATATGAGATAGCAAACAACATATATATGGGGTGTTGTGAGGGCCCTGGTCATAACATAGCTCTGAGATTAATTTTTTTCGACTAATTGAACATTAACATTAAATATACCTATACCTATAGAAAAATTTTTCCCCCAAAATCCAGTGGGGACCATGGCCCCCCTGGTCAAAGAGTAGCTCTATCCCTGTACCCAATATAATGTAACATGGAAGCATGTGACTAAGAACAAGAGAAGACAAGGCAGTGAATCCAAGCATGTAAACCTAAGCATCAATACATATATGTATACCTATTCATGAAAACATCATACAAATCTAAGTACACACATACATACCTAAACATATAAATCCATAAAGATCAATATTAACATGTGGATCCAAACATTAAGACATGTGATTTTTGGAAATTTTAAGTATTTGTGCAATCTGAGATACTTTTTGGGTCAAAGTGTGATTTTTGGAGGTTTGAGAGTTGAAATGTAATTTTGAAAGTTCATGGGTTGAAGTTTGATATATGGAAATCCAAAAGGTCAAAGTGAAATATATGTGAGTTTAATGACGGTGGGCCTTCTCATTTTAGTGGGCTGATTTTTATGGATGTGGGTCTTAAAGCTTTTAGTTGGATTTTGTTAGTATTTCGAAGTGGGCTTTGTTTTAAGATTTGGACTTTGCAGTGTGGCTGTTTTTTATTTGGATTTTAGTGTGAGTCCAAGGGTTGGGTTTTGTTTAAATGGAGGTTTGGATTGGCTGGGTTTAAGTGTGAATTTTTTTAATCTTGGGCCAGTGGGACAGTGGGCCTTGCTTGAAGTTGAATTGGGTGTTTCATTTTTAACTTAAGATTGGACCTAAGTGTTGACAAAAACCGATATCCTCACTCACTTCGACCTAAAGAAGCTCTAACGGGTTTGTTTCCCTCTTCTACTCTTTAATGGAGAAATACAATCAGGTGCTATAACAATACACACATGGAAGTACTCCTTTTAAGCATTCTCGGTCTCACCTACACTAAGAGATAGTAGTAACAATGATGATAATAATGATTATCACAAGGAAAGGAACAAAGAAGAGGCTATGACGGCGTTTTCAGAGGCTGGTAGGTCAGTAGAGATTGTGCCGAAGGACTTGGCTGCGGCTATAGAGATTGGAAGGGTACCTGGGTCGATTGTTATGAGGGACTTTAATTGGAGCTCGCGCAAAAAGTCGGTACTGTTCTTGTGGTTGCTTTAGTTTGGTGGGTTCAAGGAGCGTTTGCTTGCTGATGATCTTTTCATGGCAAAGGTGAAGGTCGCTTTGGCTGGAACATCTTATTCATTTTTACAGAGAATAGGTGCAATAATGGTTTGTCTTGGATAATTAGAAAGGTGCAATAAAGGTTAACCATGAATTAGAAATTCATGGAATATAAACGTCCTATGCTGCACAATGGAACCAAACTATTTGTGGTTTGGACTGGTGCATCTTTGGTAAGTGAAAACCATATGTTTTGAAGTTGCTTATTTGTAGTTTTCTTTCTATTATTCTATTTAGTGATAATATCCTTTGAATTCCTTCTAACCACTTTTGTGCTACATAGTATGCCAAAAGAGATTTATATAGTTTGTTCCCATCTGCAATAACCATGCTTCATGAATTAGAGAAATCCTAGTATCCTAAGGCACATTTTATTTATCTTGTTTTTATTTTGTAGGTATACTTTGTGAAAACATAATAGAAGTATATAGCTTCACATATTCATGATAATATACACCCGGTTTGAGAGTTGAAAACATAATAAAAGCAGAGTAATGCTACGTCACAAACTATTTTATAATATTTTTACAAACTATTGATGTGACAAATTCTTGTTTGTTCTAATTTGGGTTTATCACTAATATCACATTATTACTTACCTATAATTATTTAAAAAATGCTAAAGTCATGTCAGCAGTTTATGAAAATGTTGTAAAATAATTTGTGGCGGTAGTATTACTCATAGAAGTATATAGCTTCACAAATTAATTTCTAAATCACCAAGGCTATTTCAAGAAATGTAATTCAATAATTGTGTGTGTTAGGTTCTAAAGGTTTAGGAATTTATGTATTTAGAACTCTAATTTGTAATGTTGGCAAAGCATGATCAAAACAATGTACTTAGTCTTGTTTAGGCTTGCTCAAAGTTGATAAAATATTGTAAAGTTGGAATCGAGTGACTGCAGATGCATTGGGGCATTTCGGCCTGGCTCGATCGATCGAAGGTTAGACTCGATTGATCGAAAATCGGCCCAGATGCGTTTTCTGCAGAATTTCCAACTCAGCCGTAACTCTTTAAACGTTTAGGGTTTTATGTTTTTGCCCTAGGTATATAAGGCAAACCCTAGCCACGTTTTTAAGAGTTGCACAAGTTGTATTGTTGCTCATACATTGCGGTTTTGTGTAAATCTTTTGTGAGATCTAGAGGAGCTTTCCTTTACACAAAGCTTAGGGTTTTCAAGATTGAGATTACTTCAACATCTTGATGATCAACTTGGTTGCTGTCTTTGAAGCTTAAAGAATATCAAGCGTGGGTGCTTGTAGCTGATTGAGGGATTCAAAGGAAGAAATAGTCCGTGGACTCGGAGCCTGCGCGTGGTCGTGTCAGGAAGTTTTACTGGTGGGTAGCATTAGGAAGTCAAGCGGGGAGCTTATAAGTCCTTTTGTAAGAACTTCAATTCTTTCTTAGTGGATTCCGTTTTGCCTTGAGGATCGGTGGGTAAAATCCTCCCCAAGTTTTTTACCGGTTTGGTTTTCTTGGGTGATCATATCTTGTGTTCTTTTATTATTCCACTGCTTTATATGTTTTATATGCATAATATGATTATTTGATTGTTTTAACCTAGAATTGTTTAATTTGACTAAGTAACAACTTGGTTAATTAATCTAGGCTACGCAATCTGGTTGTTTGTAAAGGAGTCTAAAACCGTTCAGTGTGGAAATTGTTTCACAGGGTTTTGGATTTGTTGACAGTTGATAAACGGCTTTGATATGTTTCACAGAATGAAGTGTCCAAAATGCATAGTGTTATGGTAATTTTAAGTTTGCTTTTATGTGGTATAAAAAATAAGGCTGCATGTCAAAGTTTACTTGTTAGAATAATGGTTAAATAATTTAATTCACCTTTCCTTAATGACTTTACTTCCATCTTCTTGTACATAGAATGGCAACAAAGGACATATTTTCCAAAGCAAAATTACATGACTTTCAATATTATTAATGATATAATGAGGAGGAGGAGGAGGAGAGAAGGGGGGGGGGGGGGGGGCTTATTTTGAACAACTACAAATTCTCTGTTGATGCCCACTTTGGCAAGGAAGCCCAATAACAGGAAGAAGCCCAACAATATGGGAGAAAAAGAGTTAGTAAATTAAGAAGAAAAAAATTAAGCCTGAATGGCAGGAATAATGGACCATAGGCCTGTAAAATAACAAAAGGGCCTCAAAGAAAGCAAGCAGGCCCAAAGGAGCCCAGAGAAAGAAGTAGTAAACCCATGAGCATTATGAGAAATAGAAAGCAAGCAAGAACGGGCCAAAGAAGCCCAAATTGATGAATTAAGTAAGTAAGGGGTTGGTGGAAAAGCCCATAAACCACAAAAGTAAAGGATATGGCAATTCAGGCCGAGGAAGCCCAAAAGACTTAGCAAAAGCCCATGGGAATGAAGAATTGGAATGGGTCGAGGATGCCCAAGGAAATGAAATAGGCCGAGGGTGTCCAAAAGAATGAAATGGGCCAAAGAAGCCCAAAATAGCATGAACATTAGCCCAATGATAATATTGGGCCACTGGAATTAAGCAAAGGGAAAGCATACAACAGGCCCAAAAGACACCTAGCAAGCATGAGCCAAATAATAACATGGCAGGAATAACAGAATAGCATGGCAGAAGTGCTGATCGACTTGCAAAAGGGGTAAAGAATGGATTAGAGAAGGAAAAGCCCACAATCAAACAAGGCCCAGCCCAAGAAGAAAATAAGACATAAAGAACGAAGGTTCAAAGACTCATTCATGCCACAAGAGGTCAAGAACGAGCAGCAAAATGTGCAGACGAGCCTTTTAGGTCATGGCAAATGCATGAAGGGCAGACAATCCGTGGACACACATGGAAGTAGAGCATGCACAAAGCTTAAACACCATCAACTTGTACCTAGCCAATATAGGAGTGGTAGGCCATGGGTTAGAGGCAAGAGAGGGTATGGTCTGGCGGTAAGGAGAAGGGGAGAGCCTATTTTGGGGTTCCTACTCAAACTCTTTTGGGGGAAATGTCTTGTTGAGATGACATACCACCCAAAAGAGGGAAAGATAAGTTGGAATCATTAGGTGCATGCCATGAGGGATAGTGAGAGGGCCATGGGTCAGAGGTAAGAGAGGGTATGGTCTGGCGGTGAAGAGAAGGGGAGAGCCTATTCTGGGGTTCCCACTTAAACTCTTTTGGGGGAAATGTCCTGTTGGGATGACATACCACCCAAAAGAGGGAAATGTGAGTTGGAATCACTAGGTGCATGCCATGAGGGATAGTGAGAGAGAATGCCCACCCTTATCTAGATGGGAATCCCATAGTGAGCAAGCAAACAAAATAATACTCTTTGTCTAGGAATGGGATGTGGCACGGCCAGCATAGGTAAGTGGTAGTGGCTGGGCAGTTGACAAACCAATGGGTGGTCTAGGAAGGACGCCCACACTAAGACAAAAGCAATTAAGGGGTAAAATAGTAAAAACCCAACACGGCAGGCAATATAAAAGGGGCCTCAGCCGTGTACAGTGGGGAACAACAGGAAGAGAACATAGCAACACCACAGAGAACAACGGAACGAGAGAGTGAAAAATAGAGTAGAAAACTTAGAAAGGAAAAAGAATTAGAAAGAAAAGTAGAAAGTAGGCAAGAGTGTGATAGTAGACATGCACTAATAGGCTAATGCCTTTCTCTTCCTCTAAAAGCCTACCCTCTAGTAAGGATTAAGGAATTTGTGGCAGGATCTCCCTGCGGGGTTAGTCACATTAAAGAGTGGTTCCTTTCCTGGACTTAACTCCGTAGAGAAATAAAGCATGGCAGACTGACCATTCTTGCTCTGTTTTACTAATTAAGCATTACTGTGATTTCCTTTGTTTCTTATTGTTATCATCTTATTTATATTGCTGCATTACTTCTTCCTTTATTAAAATCATGATTTGGTATTTTCTGTTTTCTGGCTGACAGCAAGAGTATTATTATTGTATTACACGTGCCTGCCATAATTTTCTTGTAACAGTTTCATCTACCATGGGCATGCGACCAAAGTTTCAGCAAAGGGGCTTTAGTTTGTGCACAAGCCGGTTTGAAGTGTGTTGCAGTCAAGCCGGTCTTGACTCTCCTACCCAGAACCATTGGGCCATAGTGTGGCAGGAGGCAGTCCAGCCTGCAGTTGCAAAAAAGGCCTGGCCACCACATTCTCAAATCTTCTCAATTACATATTTTACAAATTCACACACTTTGCACCACGAAACTTTTGTTTGGACAAAATATCAAATATAATTAGAATGTACTTACTACAAATATCATGTCATCTGACTATCCTCTGGTTCACTTTCCAAATTCACAAAACTCATAAAAACAAAAGGCAACACAAAGGAACAAAAGGGTAAGAAGTACATCGCCGAAAATTTGTCTTGTTATTATTATTTAAACAGGTTTTAATGTTTTATCTATTGTAGCAAAAAAATTGTTTGTCTAATTAAACTTGGGGCATCTAACTTTTCCAGACACATTTATTTGCTAGTCCAAGAACATTTGACAAGTTTGTTGGAAGAGAGAGAGACAAGAAATTATCACCATTTCCAAACATGACAAGGTATGGCTTGACTTTCAACATTAATGTTGTAGGAAAGTAGATACTTTCCATATTATTGAAAGAACAATAAGCTTCATTTTAATGGAAGAAGCAATTGACTTCAAGAAAAGAATAGACTTCAAGAAAAGAACCAAGAGAGTCATGCGACCTCTTTCACTTACTGCTCAACCCATTGACACTGTGGGCCTGCTCCTCTCTCATTGTTGAAATATTCACATCGAGCTTTTGTGCAATTTCATTAACAAGTAAGGATAACTTTTCAGTCAATTATTTGATTTAAACTAAATTTTTTAGTAGGTGGAAATTTTTTTGAAATACATCAAGAGGAAAAAGCATTAATATTATTGATTAGCAATGTAATTCATGTGGTAGCACCTATTTCCATTCAAACGCAATTGACATTACAAACACACATCCTATGAAACTACTAAATTTCCAAAAAAGAGTGGAGAGCCCTGTTTTCTATTTTATCTTTAGACTCGAGAGACCTCAATCAGAAACACCATGCCCTCATCACCAGCGTAATTTTGCTCTGAATCATCATCATCGCTTCCTTTTTTGTTTTAGCTGTACCAAGATAACTGACAATGTCAAAGCTATGGATAGCCAAAACTATGATAATGAGTAACTATTTTGACTGCTCGACATGTGGCATTGCCTTCTCATGGTAGAGCTTGGTTGACCTCCACTGCCAAGAAGTCCGCATAGACACTGAGCTCACAGGTCGTCAATGCCTTGTGTGCAGAACCTTTGCCACCATCGTTGACTATTCTTGCTGGAGCTGTCACACCATGCTTCCTCTTCCTAATCAAGCCAACTGAAGGAAAGGTCTTTCTTTTCTTGTTTTTTCTCTTCTTCTTGTTAATTTACTAGACCAAGTCACTCTGTATATTTGTTGTGTTTCTTGATTTGATCATGAGTTTTGAGATTCATTTTAAAGTGGGTAGGGTTTCTAGGAACAAAAATTGATCAATATCAATTGCATTTAAATTATGATTTGTTGTAATGTGTGTCTCATAGTGTGACTGTCTCTTTTTCTTTAAATAGAATGGCGTGATTTGGAGACTTCAAACTTGTTATTAATTTCCTCCAATATTTCACTAATTTTCCTTGTAAAATTTTTTTAATTGTTTTATTTTATAGATAAAATAAAAAGGCAAATCCTAACTATCAATGTATAAAAAAAAACCTATTTCAATAATTTTCTTTGTAAGAAATTTTAATCTTGAGTGTTCTATGTTATGGATAAAATAGAAAGACAATATGAGTGGCGTAGTGATTTGATCATATTATGTGTAAAAATTGAAAATTGCATGGTATAATGATTGATATAGATAAACATGTTTCATGCCTACTCAAAAAATGCAAATATCATTTTGATAAAATAAAAATGCAAATATCCTTCAATCATTTTTTTACAAAAAATGACATTAAAACTTCGGCCAAAATGGCAAAATACCCCTTTCAGCCAAACTTTCCAGCAAAATGCCTCTTGTTTGAAACTATTTAGGGATATGCTCCTGTTTTGAAACTCAATTTTTAGAAAATCGAGTTTCAATGTAAAACTTGATTTTTGGACAATCGAGTTATAGTGAAAGTAAACTAAAAAAAAAAACAATTTTGTGGAACTTGAGTTCCTTGAAAATATTCAGGTGGAACTTGAGTTTCATGAACTCGAGTTCTTTGAATGGAACTCGAGTTCCAAAAATATTTTTATTTATATATTTTTTTAAGTTTACTTTCGTTATAACTCGATTGTCCAAAAATCGAGTTTTACATTGAAACTCGATTTTATTGAGTTTCAAAATAGGGGCATATCCCTAAATAGTTTCAAACATGGGACATTTTGCTGGAAAGTTTGTGAGAAATGGGTAAAACCCCATTTTGGCCTTAAAACTTCATTATACTTCAAATAATTGATATAACAAAATAAATTTATTACCCTATTAGTAATCTTTTTGATTCTGCATGCTTCTTGGCAGCTGAAAACTGTTGTCTAAAATTCTCTGCCTCCTCCTTACCTTAACAAGAAGTAAAAAGGAATATAGTCAATTTCACAAGAAAGATATTTCACATAATTTGATATCATGGCTTCTAAAATATACAACTTGCAATCCTTTGAGGAAAATATACTATGTGGGAATTCTTATTGAGAAGAAAACATCATGGCAAAGATATAGTTAGTCTCAATCATTTTCTTACAGTCTTGATAGCTATTGCTGAGATGATAAATGATACCAACTCGCTAATACCTCACTAAGGGTCTATTTGGATACCGCTTATTACTGAAAACTGAAGACTTATTGCTGAAAACACTGTAGCAAATTAATTTTTAAATGATGAATAGTGCCTGTGGGTTCCATGAACAGTTTTTAAATGATGAATAATTTGTGTTTTTCCGTATAGCTGGGTCCTATGAACAGTGCATGGGGCCCAGTTGCTGAACACTGTGGTAGGCCTTTTGTGATTTTGGATAGGAGAGTTGAGACCGGTCCAATTGCAACTCACCTTGGTCTGGCTTGTGCACAAACTATACCTTATTTACCTAAACTTTGGTCACATGCCCGTGGTAGGCGAAGCTGTTACATTATAAATCCATTCTTCTTGCTTCATGGCTTCTCACACCACGCTTCATGTTCCTTATCAGATCCGGTCCTCACTGCCCCTTTTCAATTTGATCAGCCCGAGGTTAATGACCTTGATCCCGCAAACTTCTGGGGTTCGAGGCCTCCCTACGTTGACTTCCATGGCTTCAAAGTTCCTGGGGATTGTGTTTCCCATTTGGAGGCGGTTTACAGCAGTCGTGGGGACTTTATGCAGGGATTCCGTCTTGGCCGATCCGCTAGGGAGCACTTTTTGAAGCTGCTAGGGAGTGTGATGAACGATAAGCATAACTTTGTTGATACCATTTCTGCCGAGAGGATTCTATAATGGAGGTCTGCAATGCAGGAGCTTATGAGCATGGGCTTTGTTGTGGAGTTCATCTTGGACCATCTTCGTGAGATTGCTTGAGCCTTTTTATGAAGAGGGTTCAGCTTGCTGTTGATGCCATTGATACACGTATCGAGGCTCTGAGGAAGGAGGGGGTGGACTTGGAGGGTTGTCGTGAGCACCTTCTTTCTAGCATTGGTGGATCCAGTCGCTTTGAAGACCAGACTCTTATTTTCGGACTTCGTTGATTATGTAGTTTCGCTTTTGTTTTTCTTCCCTTATTCCCCTATCTAGTACATTTTATGCTTTCTATAGTACTTATTTGGGCAAGTCTGACATGACTGTCGTAGTTTGGGTTTGTAACTATGATGCTACACTTTGTTACTACTTTTGCTATGACTATGATACAATATGCTTTTATAATACTTCATACTTTTTCATTACATATTGATAAAAGCATGTTATAGTTTTGCCTTGTGACATAGTCACTTGAAGGAAAAGAAAAACGGAAAACTAATTAAAAAAAAGGGTAACTATGCGGGTTTCTTTCAAGCATAATAACGTTTCAGCCACTTGCCATTGATAGGATCCATTAATTCTTTGCCATCCATTTGGGCTAGACGATAGTATCCACTTGCATGCGCTTCTCTTATCACGAAGGGTCCCACCCATTTTGGTGAAAACTTAGATGGTCTTGCCATTCCTCTCCTGACATGTCTGTTGCCTTTAATACAAGCTGTCCCTCTGCAAACACTTTTTCCTTGGTCATTTTGCCATAGGCTTTAGTCATCCTCTGTCTATACCTGCGGCTGCGCTCTTGAGCTTCTTTTCTCTTTTCATCAAGCCCTTCTAGGTCCTCGCATCTTTCTGCCGTAAAGGCTTCCTTGTCTTTTTCTTTCTTCTGCATCTATGTGACTCTAAAAGAGGGAGTCATTACTTCTACTGGTCTCATTACCTTTGTTCCGTAGACCAAGGAAAAGGGTGAAAACCCTGTGGCTGACTTTGGCGAATTCCTGTAGGCCCAAAGAGCGTCTGGTAGATGCTTCGCCCATCGTTCTGTATATTCTTGGCTCATTTTGCTGATGATCTTTATGAGGATTTTGTTTGTCACTTCTGCCTGCCCATTCCCTTGTGGGTAATAGGGCGATGACCACTAGTGTTTGACTTGATAGAATTCTAGCATCTTCTTTACATCGCTGTTAATAAAGGGTCTGCCATTGTCACTGATAATCCTATGGGGTACTTTAAACCTCACGATTATGTTTTCCTTGATGAAGTTTGCCACTGCTCCTCCTGTGGCCTTGTAGAGTGGTATCGCCTCTGCCCACTTGGTGAAATACTTTGTAGCCACCAAGATCCATATGTTCCATGCATTTTGTTTCCTGCGAGTTGGACCCCAGGTCAATTTTCTCCAACTTTTCTTTTGCGATAACTTGTACATCCTTTTCCATTGTGATTTCTTCCTCTTTTTCTTTAGCAATGTCTTCCTCCAAACCTTCTTGCGCACACAGCACACCAAGCTTTTATGTTGTCATTCTTGTTTGGGGCTTGCTTACATGTCGTATGTAGGCCTCGTGCATCTTCATAATTTGTATACAATCCTGCCATCAGGGCCTCGAACCTTGACACATTGTGGTATGTCTTTTGGCTCCACAGTGGGTGCTTACTTCCTTTTCTTTCTCTGTGACAGTAGTTTCCTTAGATCGGATTATGGATCATTCTGAATATCCTTCCACTTGGGCACGAAGGTGCCTCGGGGTTTTGATACTGAGCTTTCTCTTGATGGTGCCCATTGGTTGTAGAACATACTTTCTACCAAATGGGCCTCTGCTTGATCAAATGGTGATGGAATTGCCACTATGTGTATCATTCTTCCATTCAACCTTCCCTTCACACACTGATGGTAGGTGGACGGGACTAATCGGTGCTTATGCAACCATGGTCTTCCCAGAAGAATATGGTACGAGACTTCCATTTTCACCACATGGAAGCGGGCTAGGGAGGCTATTGGACCCACCTTCAGCCATAGTTGAATGTGGCCTGTGGTGTACTCGCCTCTTCCTTCAAACCCTGTCACTTCCATTAGGCATCCCTAAATTTTCCTTTCTAAAATCCTTGCCGCTTGTAAAGTGCTAGTGGGATAAGATTTACAGAAGCACCCATGTCCACTAAGGCTTTCTTGATGGGAATCTAATTTATAGATGTCGCCAGATAAAGGGGCCTCATGTGGTCCGAGTACCCCATTTCCATATCCTTATCACTAAAAGTGATCTCACTTGACTCCTGTAGGAGAGCTCTGTCACTTGCAACTTCTGCTGTTAGACATTCTATTCTTGCCCTAGAGGCAATGCTTACCAAGGCCTTTGTAGCTATCCTCCATTGTTTTACTGTGAGCCCCAATTGATCAAATAGATTCTTGAACCTAGAACTTCTATAAGGTGGTAATTGCTATGGCAGGCAGAGTTGGACTTTCTTCTTTGTCGTCCCTTGGGTCTGCGCAAATAACAATAGCTACTACGCCCTTCCCTTTGTGGTTTCGGAGTGAGTTTCTTTGAACTTCGAGCTGGGACAGTGCTAGTGTTCCTTCCTTGATTCTATGGTGCACCAGCCTGTGGGGTGCCCAGCATTTTGTGGTAGGATGTTGTATATAGTTGTGCAAACAGCTAAAGTGTGGGTCCTTCTACTCTTCTTCTGTGGGCTCTCTAGACACCTGATTAGGCTTAAAAACTTCATCTACTATCCACTTTTCTAGGAGCACGTCTAGCTCCTTTGGAGTGCATGGTAGTGGTGGAGGAGTATCATATTTCCTTCCGTCAGCTTTCCTCTTTCTTTCGCCAGTAGATACTGCCATGGCCTGTGGGGCATTCCTCTTGTCAGAACTTGGCCTCACTAACTGAGCAGTCTTCCTGGCTGTCTGCAACAACTAGGCAAATTGGGAGATTTCCAAGTTTTCCAAGACGGCCCTATATTCCCTGATCATATTTGTCATGCACATTTCCACCAATGCCTTTTCTTCACAATGATCATAGCAATCAAGTGCTATGTCCCTGAATCTTTTGATGTATTCCATTAAATCCTCGTCATTTCTTTGCTTGGTTGCTTGCAAGGTCGCAAGCGTTAGTATTGCCTCTCTTTGGAAGTATTTAGTGCAAAACACATCCACCATGTCATCCCAAGTTGGGGTTGATCTTGGTTTTAGACTGATGTACCAAGTGTACGCATGGTCACATAGTGATTTAGAAAATTCCCAAAGACATAGGTCCTCGTCTATCGCATAAAGGCCAAGAGTATTAATAAACTTGCTTACATGCTTAACATCACTTACTTTCCTGCCATTGTACTGTGTAAAAACTTATCATTCATAACTTTTGGGGTATGGTTTGCTAAGTATCCTTAATGGGTAAGGAGGTCTTCATAAAATCTCTCCTTAGGTGCTTTGGCCCTCTCCTACTCTAGGAGGGCTGCTACTTCAGCCATAGTGATGAAATGTTGTTTCGCGTTCTGTAAAGCACCTCCCACTGGTGTCTCCTCTCTGTCTGCCACATGCTCTAGGTCATGCTGGCTCCCTTTCTCCTTCGTCTTATCTGTTTTCAGTTGACGGATTTCTTCCATCATTTGCTGCTGCGAGTGTTGCAACGATTGCAACACCTCAATGAAAACGTTGGCATTGTCTGTGGGGATTCTTGGCTGCGATTAGGGTTTAGCCCCCATTCTATTGATTCCTTCTGCCTGGTTAGGCTGCTGCTCGTGAGGCGTCATTGGCCTCGACTCTGCCTGCGTAGGCACGGTACTTATGTTTCATGTTGTTTTGGACTTTGGGGGCATGGTTTGCGAGGGCTTCTACCTTTTGTCCCTATTTGTTTCCCAACTCCCTAATGAAGTCGCCAAATTTAAATGTGGTAGGCCTTTTGTGATTTTGGGCTGGACTGTCTCCTGCTGTATTGAGGCCTAAATGTTTTGGATAGGAGAGTTGGGACCGGTCTAATTGCAACTCACCTTAGTCCGGCTTGTGCACAAACTATACCTCGTTTGTCGAAACTTTGGTCACATGCTCGTGGCAGGCGAAGCTATTACAGAAAACTTATGGCAGGCAAATACAGTGTGACAATAATAAAGGCAATATGCCTCATATTAGACAAAGTAAATGAGGAATCCTTAATTAAAGCAAGGAAAAGAATGATATAACAATAAGAAACACGTTATAAGTGAAATTACGATAATAAAATCAAAAGGAAAAGGTTAGTCTGCCATGTTTAGTTGTGTTACGGGACTGAGGCCAAGGAGGGAACCACTTCCTCAACGTGGATAACCTCGTAGGAGGATCCTGTTGTAGAAATTATCCATTGTGAGGGAACGGGCTTGAATGGCTTATACCCAAATGAATCCATATCCTTCATCCTTGGGGTTCATGGGCTTTCCATCAACTCCTTACTTTCTTACTTCATTACTTCAGGCTTACTGTGGCTTATTCTCACTTTTTTACATTGCGTAATGCCTAGGGGTTTACTACTTCTTTCTCTGGGCTCTTTTAGGCCCATTTGCTTTCCCGAAGGCCCATTTGTTTTACTTTATGGGCCTATCACCCATCATTCCTACCATTAGGGCTTAATGGTTTTTCCTCTCAATTTGCTAACTCTTTTTCTGCCCATATTGTTGGACTTCTTCCTGCTGTTGGGCTTTTCCAAAATGAGGCTCAACAAACGCAAATGCCAGACGTGATGAGTTTGGAACGCAATCCAAACTCACACTAAGACATCAAAATCCCATTACTCAGAAGAATGAATCAAAACTTTGGTGGAACTTAATTGTAAGATATATATTGACAAGTTAATAAGCAAAAATTATTAAATTGGAAGAAAACTTTCAGCATAAAATATTATACAAAAGGTTGTGGACTAATCATGCCAAACTTCTTAAACTAATCCTAAAAAGCCATTGTGTAGATGTAAGTTAAATGTACTAGATTGGAGGAGAAAAGGATTGCCTTGGTAATGCTGCTTAATTGGGCATCTTCCATGCTAAATACACCCATATCGTACCCTCCACCATTTAAGGTCGAATGATGAAATTCTCTATTGTCATCTGTAAAATAGATACAATTAGCTTTCCATCCTTTTAATCTTGATGCAGACAAGCACACTGATGAATTTCCACCCACAAACAATGCTTGATCACCCATGCCGTCAACATTCACCCACTTATATTCATCTTTGCTTCTTACTTCAGTAGATCATTCTGATTTTACAATTGTGAACCCAATTGTCACAATTGGATTATCCTCATTGAGTTCTTCTTCCAAAAGATGACTACCTTCTTGTCTGTGTGAAACCAACAAAAGATCTCTTGATGATTCAACAATATACTTCGGGATAAAATCTTTGGTTCCGTTGTAGAATGCAATAGGTTCAGTGGTGCAGTATCATCATTAATGTGACAAACAAAAACTTTACCATGACACTATGACAGTCTATAGCATAAAATTTTCCCTTGTAGAGTGCAATGTCATCAAAACATCGAGATTGACTTGTTATATTAATCCAAGCTTTATTTCCCGGTCTAGTGAAGGCCAATGTATGATAATTACTATAGATAACCATGATTATGCAATCACAATCATATTCATGAATTACAAAGTTCCACGGATTCCTTGACAAAACACACTTATAAACATAGATATCAGTGTAATCTATAGGGTCGAGTTCGAAATTCCGATCATCTACTTTGGAATCAGAATCAGAAAAATAAGGTTGAGGTGGAAGACTTAATAGGTGTTTAGAAAATGGATGAAAGAGATTCATCTCGAAATCGGTGCCTATACTGAGCAACTATCCAAAAGATGTTCCAAAGCATTTTTTCCCGACAAGCTCGGGCAACTTGAAGTTGTAAACTTTACCATCAATGAAGTTGAAAAAGCCACGACTTTCTTTAATGCTTTGTTCATTTTCTTCTGCAAGCAAAAGCCGAGGATATCTAGGAGATAATGGAGATAATGGAGGGTTTTTCAATGAATAAACACTTTGCCATGACTTGCAGACGGCACCAAAGATGACAAAATCATCATAGATAGATAGTCGACGAATTATTTCAATGAGAATATCATGCGGAAGATCAGCCCACCTAGACATCTTAGCCCACTTAGACATCTTGATCTGAAAAACAATAATGAGCAAACAAAATTTTAGAATTTTTTATTATGTCTACGTAAAAAGAATATTTAGAATTTTTTATTATGTCTACGTAAAAAGAATATTATTATTAGTGACAACATGTTCTAGTTAGATCATGTTCTAGTTTGTTGATTATAAATAATAAATCATACAAGAAGAGGAAGTTCTAGTTTCAAAGCCTTCATGACCTATACCACTCCTGATACCAATGCTCCAAGAGTTTGATCATGTTCTTATTTTCTAAATTAAATAGAAAAGATTTTAACTTTTCTTGGAAAAAAAATCAATAATACACTTGACATTGATATGATTCAAAGGCAAAAGTTTTATTAAAAAAAAATTAATTTGAAGAATATTGCATAAGTAAAGTACCCACTAACCAAAATTAGCAAAAGAAAAAGAAACTTAATTTGCTGATGGAAGAAACAGAAACTTACTTAGGACTGTGTTTGGTTTGGAAGGCAGACCTTGGAAGAAAAGTAATTTGCTGATGGAAGAAGAGAGCTAGAGATTGAGCAAGAGAGAGAGTCAAAGATCATGTTTCTTTCAAAACACTATTGACTTAGTGTGCGTTTGGCATGGCTTAATTTTGCTAGCTTATTTTATTATTCAGCTTATTTTTGCTATTATTCATGGATCTCACTGCACTTTTTGGTACTATTCATGGATTCCACTGCACTTTTTGGTACTATTCATAGGTCTTACTGTACTATTTCAACTAAATTTTACCTTTATTTACAATACTTTCAGTAAAAAGTTTTCAGTTTCAATAAAATAAGCGGATCCCAAACAAACCCTTGTTCTAAACTCTAGATCAACAGACCATATTATATATTGTCATTATTATATCTTGTTCTAATAGAATAAGGATTCCGGTTCTATTTTGGTTAGATTTGGTAGGTGTGTCCATCTGTTCACAGATTACTTCTTTTCACATGTGTGAGTGAGTGAATCACTTATTATATTTTGTGGGATCTAATTAAAAAAGTAAGGATTTGGATCGGGTGCAACTACTCTATCCATTTAAAAAAAAATTTTTTTTTTACAAATTTTACTCATAATTTATTTTTACAAATTTTATATTTTAACTTTTATATTTTATTTTATTTATTCAATGATTGAGATTGATTTTTTTTTTTTTTAAAACTCTCAATCTTAGCCATTTAGAACTATGGCATAAGGTTATCTCAACTCAAAAAGTAGGGAACAAGAATAGCATATCACAACTCAAGACAAAATAATTTTCCTAGGATTTATCAAACTAATAAAGAACTAAATAAATATATGTTAACGTGTATAATATATTGTGGGCTTTAGGCCCAGTTAGGTTACTTGTATAGCACACATATGCCTCCTATATAAAGGCATCTATGTATATTCTTTCATTATGAAATACAATATAATTACATTCAGTATTTCTAACATAGTATCAGAGCCACTGCTCTGACATTTTCTTAGCAGTTTTGTCGATTACGTTTGTGAAGGTACCACAGAGATCGTCTTGCACCGATCTACACACCCGTGGAAGCCTCGAAGCCATCGGATACTGCACGCATTCCCACGCGCCGATCAAAGGCTCTGCGACGCAACGCACGTGCTCCACGCGCCTCCCACGCGCCACTGCACAGCTAGGTTCCTCCTCACGCGCTCCCACGTGCCTCACCTACAGTGCCACGCGCCCTTACGCGCTCTCACGCGCCGTGTCTGCTCTCTCACGCACGCCACGCGTCACACGCGTGAAATCTAATCTTCCACGTCAGCCCTAGCTGACGTCAGCGCCTTGTCATCTGCTGACGTCATCTCACAGTCAGCCTACTGACGTCATCTGTTGACTTTTCACCGTTGACTTCCAGAGTTGACTTTGACCAGGGTTAACCATTGACTTTTTTGCCATAGTTGACTTTTACAGTTCAGGTCCTCCTTACCCAGTTTTTCGTGTAGATTTCATTTTTACAGTCCATTTTTGCATATTTTGCTTCTAAATGAAGAATAAAGGTAGGTCTTCTTCTTATTGCAACAATTATCGCTGCCAATCCATCAAACGTTTTTGCAAATTTTGCAAACGTTTTGGCCACAATATGGAGACTTGCTATCATCGCAACAAATCAGCTGTTTCAATTTCTGCTGCTACTGTTGCTAACACTGAGAATGTCCAACCAATGGCTCCTGTCTTTGCACAGTCTAAGTCTTCGGGATCCACTTTCTCCATTTCCAGAGATGACCTTATAAATATCATCGCCAATGTCATTCGTATGGTTGGTAATGCATCTTATTCCTCTTCTCTCTCAGTTTTATCTGGTATGTCTCCTACCTCTTGGCTTATATGGATTTTGCTTGTTGCAATCACATGACACCTCACTCGTCCTTATTTTCTGACCTTAAACTTGCATTGCACCCTCTTAATATTCGCACAGCAAATGGTTCCACAATGTTTGGTCATAATATAGGTTCAGTTTCAACTTTCAACCTCTCGGTTCCTGGAGTTTTTAATGTTCTTGACCTTTCTTATAATTTATTTTCTGTGGGACAATTAGCTGAGTTGGGTTATCGCATTACCTTTGATTATTCTGGATGCATTGTGCAGGATCCTAGGACGGGACAGGAGCTTGGGACCGGTCCTAGAGTTGGGCGTATGTTTCCCGTGGACAACCTTTGTCTTCCACTTGTTGCTCCTGTTTCTATTGCTGCAGCTGTTGCAGTTTCTTCCACTCCTTCCCTTGCTCTTTGGCATGCTTGACTTGGTCACGCATCTTCCTCTCTGGTACAACAATTGGCTTCTAGAGGTTTGTTAGGTTCATTGTCTACAGAAAATTTTGATTGTGTTTCATGTCAGTTAGAAAAACAACCAGCTTTGTCTTTCAATGCTAGTGAATCAATATCCACTGATATCTTTGACCTTATTCATTCTGATGTTTGGGGGCCGTCCTCTGTCTCTAGTATTGGTGGGTCTAGATATTTTGTTGCCTTTGTTGATGATTACTCTCGCTATAGCTGGATTTTTAATATGAAACATCGTTCTGAATTATTGGAAGTATATTCTAATTTTGCAAAAATGGTTGAAACTCAGTTTTCCAGACGTATCAAAATTTTTCGATCTGATAATGCTCTTGAATATACTCAATATGCTTTCCAAGCTATTATGCATTCCTATGGCACTGTTCATCAACTAACTTGTCCAGGTACCTCTCAGCAAAATGGTAGAGCCGAACGAAAACTTCGTCATATTCTTGACACTGTTCGTGCTCTCCTTCTCTCTGCCAAAATTCCTGCTTATTTTTGGGGCGAAGCTGCTCTTCATGCTGTTCATACTATTAATCGCATTCCGAGTCCTGTTATCCAAAATCAAACTCCATATGAGAGCCTTTTTAGGTCACCTCCAGACTATCACCACCTTCGCTCCTTCGGTTCTGCTTGTTTTGTTCTTCTTCAGCCACATGAACATAACAAACTTGAGCCTCGGTCAAGGCTTTGTTGTTTTCTTGGCTATGGCGAAACTCAAAAGGGGTATAGGTGTTATGATCCTGTCTCTCATCGTCTTCGTATCTCCCGCAATGTTGTCTTTTGGGAACATCACCTTTTTGTCGAGCTCTCTCATTTCAGTGCTTCCCTGTCTTCCTCCTCTGTCTTAGATCTTTTTCCAGATGAGGCACATATTCCTTTTGTAGTTGCTCTTGATCCTTCTATAATTGCTCATGATTCTGTTGCTGTAGACTTTTCTGTCCAACCACCAGGTATCACTGATCCCTTTCCTAGTTCACCCTTTAATGAATAGGTGGAAGATGAACAGGTTGAAGACGAGCTACCCAACCCCAATCCTGAGCTTGGGTCTCCTGCTCCTGCTTCGCCTGAAGATCTTGCACAAGACATTCCACCTCGTCACTCAACTAAGGTAAGATCTATTCCTACACATTTACTTGACTATCATTGTTACACTGCCCTTGCTACACTACACGAGCCTCACACCTATCGTGAGGCTTCCACTGACCCTTTATGGCAGATTGCAATGAAAGAGGAACTTGATGCATTATCTAAAAACCATACTTAGGACTTGGTGACACTTCCTCCTGGGAAATCTGTGGTTGGTTGTAAGTGGATCTACAAGATTAAGACTCGCTCTGATGGGTCCATTGAGCGCTACAAAGCTCGTCTTGTTGCAAAAGGTTTTACACAAGAGTATGGGATTGATTATGAAGGGATCTTTGCTCCGGTTGCTCGTATCTCATCTGTTCGTGCTCTTTTAGCTATTGCTGCTGCTAGTAAATGGGACCTTTTTCAGATGGATGTCAAAAATGCATTCCTTAATGGGTATTTAATTGAAGAAATGTATATGCAACCTCCTCCTAGTCTCTCTGTTGACTTAAATACGGTTTGTCACCTTCGACGTGCACTTTATGGCCTTAAACAAGCTCCACGAGCTTGGTTTGCCAAATTCAGCTCTATCATCTCTCACTTGGGTTACATGGCCAGTCATTATGATTCTGCCTTATTTCTTCGTCGCACTGGATGATATGATCATAACTGGTGATGACCTTAGTGATATTCAAGAACTCAAGGCTTTTCTCAGTCAATAGTTTGAGATGAAAGATCTTAGACATCTCAGCTACTTCTTGGGTCTTGAAATCACTCATTCTATAGATGGACTTTATATTACTCAAGCCAAGTATGCCTCAGAACTCTTGTCTTGAGCTAGACTCACTAATAGCAAGACTGTTGATACTTTAGTTGAGCTTAATGCGCATCTGACTCCCTCAGGGGGGAAACCATTGTCTAATCCTTCTCTTTATAGATGCTTGGTTGGCAGCTTAGTTTATCTCACTGTCACTCGTCCAGACATTTCCTATGCTGTTCACTAGGTGAGCCAGTATCTGTCTGCACCACGATCGACTCATTATGCTGTTGTTCTGCGCATTCTTTGATACCTAAAGGGCACTCTCTTCCATGGTCTTTTCTACTCTGCTCAGTTTCCTCTTATTCTCCGTGCATTTTTTGATGCTGATTGGGCAGGAGATCCCACTGATCTCAGGTCCATCACTGGTTATTGCTTTCTTCTTGGTTCTTCTCTGATTTCTTGGCGGAGTAAGAAACAAACTCATGTGGCCCGCTCCAGTACTGAAGCAGAATATTGTGTCCTTGCTGATACCGCATCTGAGCTCCTTTGGCTATGATGGCTTCTCAAAGACTTAGGTGTGTCTACATCCTCTGCTACTCCTTTTTATCGTGACAACCAGAGTGCTATTCATATTGCTCACAATGATGTCTTCCATGAACGGACTAAACACATCGAGATCAATTGTCATTTTATCCGTTTTCATCTTGTCCATGGTGCTCTTAAGCTAATCTCAGTCTCCTCTAAACATCAACTTGCAGATATCTTCACCAAGACACATTCTAAGGGACGTCTTTGTACTTTGGTTGACAACCTCAAGCTGGTCTCACATCCACCTTGAGTTTGAGGGGGGCTGTTAACGTGTATAATATATTGTGGGCTTTAGGCCCAGTTAGGTTACTTGTATAGCACACATATGCCTCCTATATAAAGGCACCTATGTATATTCTTTCATTATGAAATACGATATAATTACATTCAGTATTTTTAACAATATATAAATCCATAATTGACATTGGGTCTAGGTCTCCTAATGAAGTTGCAACGCTTGCGCCTACTCAATGTATGTTTTGAAACAACCTATCTAACACTTTGTTGAAAATTTTTTGCCGAAGTTGTGCTTAAGTATACTTGTACTTTGAAAAAATTCAAAAAAGTGAGGAAAAAAGGAAAAAAGTGAGAATAACCCAAAGCAGGAAAAGGCTTTAACTATTATTATTTTTTTCTAATTAAATACTATCTTCATTCAAATTTTTTGTTAATCTTTTCTTTGAATTATTTATTCATTTCAATTCCAAAAATAGGATTTGAGGAAAACCCAAAAAAATTTCATTTATTTTAAAATTATACTTTGTACAATTAAAAAATATCATGACCATTAATTTAGCAATAGTAAATCTATACTACCGCTAAGATGACTCTCTATAGTAGAATTAAATATAGTAATATTCATGGTTAATTGAAGATATAACAATACGTAAACGTCAAATGACTGTTATACAAAATTGATCTAAATAACAAATTAGTATAAAAAAAATTGATTATAAAGAATATTATTATTAGCGGCAACATTTAATATACTAAATAAAAACATTGATATGCTTCAAAGAGAAAATAAAACAAAAAACTAAAGTATTTGAAGAATATTGCATAAGCAAAGTACCCACTGACGAAAATCAACAAAGGAAAAAAGAGAAGTAATTTGCTGAGGGATGAAACAGAGACAGAGAGAGTGTGTGTCTCTCTGCCAACTGTTGACTCTGGTTCTCTCCGGTATAAAGTTTTGGGCCTACTCCAACTTCATTCACCAAGGGGGATAACCCAGCCTCCATGCAATTTTTAAACACTAATTTCATCCAAATTCTTTTGTTGCTTTATGAATTAATTCTTCTTTCACTTACTTTTTAATAATTTTTTGTTAAGGTTGATGTCTCTGATCAGGTTCATGCAAACTGTTTAGAAAGTATATTTCCCTTGATCTTTATCAAACATAAAAAAGTAAAGTCCTGTATTGTGCCGAGATCTCAGTTACTTAAAAAGTAAATTTTTTTTTTTTTCATTTGGGTTCAGCACTTGCTGAGATCTCAGTTACTTAAAAGACAATCGGGACAAAGGCGGTAAAAATAATTTTTAGGCTGTGATTTGAATAAGGTCCCATAAGATTTTGATAAACTTGAATAAGACATCAAAGTGATGGACTATTAAATTAGTTAAATGCAGGACAATGCTAGTCATAGTATGCCACTAATCAGCAACAAAAAAAAAAAAAAAAAAAAAAAAAATGGTAGTATGTCACAAAAAAATGGGTTACATCTTCTCTCGTGTATTTGAATAATGGTTAAATGATTAAATCCTCATTTCTTAATATCTTAAAGTTTTGGTATAAGTCGTAATTTGTCTTGGTATCGTAGCGGGTTGTCCTAAGTTTGGATGTTGCCACCACTGTTGGGGATTTTACCAAATTAAGGAGTAACAATGAGAGAACAAATGAACACATCAAGTAAATAGAAATTATTGATTGGCTTGGAGGCACAATTGAATGTTATCCTTAGACAATATTCGTCCCCATACGCAAGTTGTTACAAGTTTCTACAAACTTGTCTTCAGAATACAACCAAATTTATTGGGTACTACAAATAGCAATTTTGGAGAATACCCACAGGATTTCTTGTGTTTATTTGTAACTTACTATTTTTGGGGAGATAGATCTATTTTCAAGTGAACATTAACCTTATTTATACCCTTAGGGTTATAACCCTTCAAAAGGTACGCATGGAGAGTTATGATGCCTCAAAAAACCGTTTACAAGATTTAAAACCTTTCCCAACGTTTAGAATGGTTATCACAATTCTACAGAAAATTATGCAAAAAACAGTTTTCACGAGACTCGATCGATCAAGAGGAATCAAGCATCAATTGAAGGCTCTTTTCGATCGATCGAATAGGAATTGAGCATCAATCGAGTCAAGCAGAAACTTCGAATAAATTTTCTTGATCAATTTGATCGATCAAACAAAAGTTTCAACCGATCGAACATCCTGAAACTTGAATTTTCACAAAGAAAATTCCAGATCTCGAAATACAATATTATTCATTTTACAAATGAATACTCTCTAATCTTATATTATTATTACAACCTATCCTTGTATATACCTTTATATACAACAATCCCCTACTAGGTTGTAATAATATATGTCTCACTTGATTGATATTCTATCATGCATAATGGAAGGTGTCTTTCAACTTAAACCTCCCTTTAGTGTAATTGCTCAAGAAATCAATAGAGTTAATGGTGGCTTGGTGCTTAAACCAAAACTCTTATGTGCTGAAATTGGAAACAACACACACATGAGAATATCCACAACACATTTAGAAATCCAAGTTGTTAGTACTATTATGGCCTTGTGCTCTTCCCAATTTAGTGAACATGTAGAAGAGAAAACCCTTTTACTCTAGCTAAAAGCAGCACCACTCCTATGTTCACAAAGGTGAAGTTCCTTCTTATGTTCCTGTTACACAGACATTTATGATTTATGAACTTCATTAAGAGTTTAAAACTCATCTTTAATTTCATCGTAACAGTCTGCACTAATCCATCCCGAATGAGACACAAATTTAGTGCTGTTACTAACCACGTGTCAATAGCTTGTTGTTACCCTTTAAACCTCTTAGATATAATCAGTTCGAGGTTGGGTTCCCACTATTGTTGATTCTCTTAAAAGAAGGGTTTTAGTCCCATTCCAATGGATGTTATTCTTACCAAGTCTCGAGACACACTTCGGTAAATGACCTATTTTATATATAGAATTACGTAGGCAATGGACTAGTCCAACCACATTTGACTTGCCTTACATATTCTTGTCTTAGACTTTTAAGTCGAAGTTCACATTGTATACAACTCATGTATACTATACGCATTGTAGTTTTACAATTACACTACAAGGAATGGCTTACTATGGTCCTAGCCACGACACTTTATCAAAACTTTAGCCAATTTCTTTCCTTGACTGTTACCATTATAATCAATGCTCTCAATTTAATTCTATAGTATAGTAAGAAATACATCTTATTTCTTTAATGCTTACACATAGCACCCCCACATGTAGTGATTATCTAACTAGACACATATTATCACTCACATCAATAATAGAATTAAACATGAATATTCTATATAATAGATATTCATCACAATTAAGTACTTTCTAGTGATCAACCTCAAGTTTTAGAAATTTTGAAAGTCCACATACTGTGAAGGCAATGCCTAGTTTAGTTCCATACATGATACACAACATGTACTTAATTCACTATCAAACTTGAGCTGTGCATCCATCCTTCCAGTAATTTTATTTATTTATTATTGGAATCAGAGTGTCTTTGCCTCTTTAAAGATATTAAAATCTAAGAAGCAAGTTCTCAACACTAATCTCAACACAATGAGATAACACAATTTTCAATAGAATGAGAAATCACTTATCTCAACACAATGAGATTACTCAAATCTCAACAAAATGAGATATCACAAATCTCAAAATGAGATATCACAAATCTCAAAATGAGATTAATATAGTGCACATTTCCACTATATTTCTTTACTTGATTCTCATTCATAAAAGACTTTCATTTAATTAATTATGGAAGTACAAATCCACAGGTCTTTCAAGCAAACTTCCTTACCAAGATCACTTTTAAGAAAGTCACTTGTACTCTCTTTATTTTACAAAGAGATACTTTCAAATAGAATCACCACATGTGCTTGATTAAACTTGAGACATCTACCACACATGGTAGAACTTAATTACAATGAATTTAATATTCCTAGATGTTAATTCTTAATACTTTTAACAAGCACATCTTTGATGCACATTAGCATCCTTATGAGTCCATGACTCTTTTGAAGGTTATACCCCCACACTTCTTGGATATCATAATTCCACAATTTGAATTTCTAAACCCCACAATTTGGGTTATCAACTGATGATGTGTGAAATCAGTTGGTTGAACGCTTCGGCTTCGGTGGGCTACGGCGGTAGCGAAGGCCTGAAAAGAAGAAACACTGAAGGAAGTGACCGGGGTGGACCGGTCAAATGCTCTCCGATGATAAAGTTAGTCTTCTCAACAAGGAAATGTAATTCCAACTTTTCGGGAGTAAAATCTCAGTATTTCATCATACCTTTGCATGTTTCAGACCGGTCCTTTATATAGGGGATCTTGGGACGGTTACTCGGTTTAGTAACCTCCCCAAGATTTGTGGAATAACTGGTTTTACAGGGATAACTTCCCCAACGGCTATAGAAGCAATAACCGCTGATGGAAGTTACATACTTAGAAGAAATTGTTGACGATGAACACAAATTGGTTACCTGCTCAAGAATTGGTTAAGTGTTGTATGGTCGTCCATGTGCAATGTCTATGGACGACCCTGTGGACGACCCTTTGTCATGCCGTTATTTGGTCGTCCATCTGCTTCGCATATGGACGACTCTTTCGCCTTGATTATGAGATTTATTCAATTGGGTCAACTTCTCATGGACGAGATCTCTGGACGAATAAGATTGTCTTGGATTGTCTTGGATGCTTGGCTAACCATTGGTGATGGACGACCAATCTGGACGAGCCATAGATGTAATTTTTTGGTTACCCCATCATCAACCATTCCAAAATTCACATATATACACACTATAATTACATATATCAAAATGTGATAATTAGACATAGTGAATTTCTTTAAAATTATATGAATGATTTTAACGATATCAAACTAATAACATAAATAGTTACTAGTGTATAGATATCAAAATTCTATCTTTTCCCTTTGTTTCAAACCTTTTACTAACCTTAAACCAAAAGATTTTATATCTTATTCTAATACCCACTCACAACCAATTGGTTTTGAAATTAGAGGTAGATCCATTAAGACCCAATTATTATTAAATAACATCGAGTCTATCTTACCATTAATAGTTTTTACAATAAAAAGCTACATCTTTTACAAGCACAAAGCTTTCTCAAATTTTAGGATCACTTCCCTCAAATAGTACTATGGGTATTTAATTAGGACTACACTTTTATTACCTTTAACAAGGTAAACAAGAGCTTTCATTGAAATAAACTTTGGATTAAGATCCCTTTATTTCTTACACTTTGACTCCACCTTTGTTCACTTGGTGAACTACATTTAAATCTTTAATATCACTTAATGTGATATATAACATTGGAGTCATTTACTCGTGTTTAAGTAGGTATCGGCGTATCCTTGAAATCATCTTTGAATTTAAACTCAAAAAATTCAATATCCTTTGATTTCACTTTTATATTAGACATTAAGTCTAATAAACTACATACCCTAAAATTTAATCAAAACCTACATATACACTTTGTATGGCTCTTTGACTAATTAATCCTCTTTGGTCTATCATTTTACAAAAGGTTAAACACCCCCACAGTTTAAAATGATAAGCATTTGATCACTTTCTCATTTCATAACACATATGAAATACCTTTGAGATGAAACTCTATTAAGCACATAGCAAAGCTTCTTCCCATTGATCAGATAAGAACTCAGCTGATTGCACTCAAGTTTATGGCATTCACCATATCAAATAGAGTTCTCTCTTTTGACCAAACCATTTTATTAGGGTGTATATGGGACAGCACTTTGGTGTATTACAACATGTTCCTCACAAAGAAGAATATACATTTAGAAATATTCACCACCTCTAGTTAATACACCATACAACGCAAATCATCATGCTTATATAAATTATATCATGCTTTGACATAAATTTCAAGAATTTGTAATTTAAAAGTCTCAATCTAGCATGCCACAAATAAAGAATCAATAATATAAGCACAACCAAAACATATTGCTAAATAATACTCAATTTGAACATGTCATTAGTAGCATATCCATTTCCTACTAATGTCCCATACTTGAACAAGACCATTCTTAAATAACAAATTGGCTTCTCTTGATATCAGGTATGTGAAAAACATAGCATTGGTCAAGAGAACTTCTTACCATTGTTATGGATTCCATTCCGTTCTGGCCGGAATGGCCGGAAAATTTTGTACCGGTCACTTGACCGGTACGAATCGCCCTCTTATTCCACCTCGGCCTAAATTCCACTTCATTTCGGTCCGTTCCGGTCATTCCGGCCTGTTTCGGTGAATTTTGGTCGAAACATTAATTTCGGTCGAAACATTAATTTCGGCCGGTATTGATATAACATAATGTTTACCTTACTTTTGGTCCTTTACAAGTTGAATGGCACATGTACTCATCCTTTTATAGCAGGTTTCCACCACGTTGACGGTTGCCGGAATGAACCCAGACCATGGCAGAGGCAGCTGCTACTGCTGCTTCTTCTTTTTCTTCTTTCTTCTTCTTCCTCTTCTTCTTCTTCTTCTTCTTCCTTGTCGTCCGCTGGTCCTTATTCAATTCTATTTTGAATTTTGATTGTCTTGTTTTGTGTGTTCTTTTTTGTCCTGTGAACCTAACACGTGACTAGGTGTTGGCTTTCAAAAAAAAAAAAAAGAAGACTAGGTGTTGGAAATGACAAAGAGACTTGACAAAAAGTATTGGCTTTAGTTATGTGGGCCCACACGTAATAATAAATAATAAAACTATTTTAATATTTAACTTGAGCTTTTATATTTTGGTTTTTTAAAAGTAATTCTTTTTAGAATATTTTAATTGTAAAATTGTTTTAATAGTATTATTATAATTATTGGGTGGATTTTTAGACTTGAAATTGATATATTAGCTGAAATATGTACTTATAATTTTAAGACTCAATAAATTATATGGATTTTGACCAATAATATATAAGGAAATATAAGTATATAAAATTATAAATAAATAAAAAAAAGTATAAAAAAGGTAACTCCGAAACAGTATGCCGAAATAACCCGGTACCGATCCGGTACCGAAATATTCCATTCCAATAGACAAACCGAAATGAGCACCGAAACAGTATTCATAACAATGCTTCGTACCAAAACTCAATTTCACTTCAACAATGCACTTTTCATGAACTTTTTCTTTAATATGGATATCCACAAGCACTTCTAGTTTTATGGAAGACTCCTCATGAGTCTTGAATTGTGTCTTGTAGTTGCACTCATGCAACATTGCCCCTGAATCAAAATACCAATTGGAATGATTTGTAATTATAGCCATATGAAATATAGTGATCTTTTTTTACATATGATGGTGCCAGAAAGCGACTCAAGATTTTTCCATGAGGGTTGTCCTGATCAAGAGTAGCAAGCTGCATAAAAAGCTTGTCCTGGGCAAGCTCATCCGTCCTTAAAACACATAGAACAAGTGATATGTACATAACTCTATACAGCTTTGGGATGGACACTACACCCCCACTCCGGAGTGGAAGTAAATGATTGAAGTTCATTACTACGAACCGTTGCCAACGACGGTTAGAGAAAATAAGACCAAACAATATAACTTCCATGGCAGTTATGAGAGTTTCTTCCAAGTTTTCCGGGCTCCTCAACAATAGGAGAAGTTACTAAAATAAAATAACCGTTTTGGGTGTGCTATATAAGCATTCATCTACGAGAAGGTAATTGATTTAGACATTTCCATTATACTTGGAATCACAAAAATACTAACTTAGCCATCGAAGGATTCTTGGCCGGCCTCCACCGGTCTCTTCTGATTTTCCTGTTTGCTTTTCAAAATTGACCAACAGCCTTAAGATCATTAACGCCCGAGATTTTCAGCCTACTGATTTCCAAGGATACATCAGTTAGCGCCGTCTGTGGGAAGAATTTTTTGCGCTCGAACTTCATCTTTGAGTTCTGCAATTTCTTTCTTCGACAAAGGGCTGAAATGGTTCGGACAAGATCAAGGGCTACTAGTCCAGGCCCTTAAGAGAGCAAGGACGCCTCCAGTAACCCCCATCGGGACTGTCAATCGGCGCCTACCATGCAACCATCTTCTGACCAACATGTGCAGTCCATGGCTGTCGCCGTGGCGGAGTTAACCCGTCAGAACCAGGAATTGACTAGGGAACTTAATTTAAGGAGGCAGCGTCAAGAAGGGAATACCGAAGGATAGGCCTAGAGTCAAGAAGATAAAAGGAATGTTGAATCCAAAAGCCAGTCAAGGGGTACCACTTCCCGAAGGGTGCCACATTTGGAGAGGGAGATGGCAAATAAGGAAAGCCATGGATGAAATGAGGGAGAATATAAGAAGGACAAACCCTGTAGAAGATTTGGTTCACTGAACTGATTCTCCCTTTACGGCTTCCATCAACGGTCATCCCTTGCCACCAAAGTTCAAGATGCCTTCCTTAGATTTGTATGATGGGACGCGTGACCCTTTTGACCACATTGCCACCTTCAAGACTACCATGTACCTTCATGGGGTTCCAGATGAGATAATGTGTAGAGCCTTCCCTACCACCCTCAAAGGGCCCGCGCGAGTATGGTTCAGCAAGATACCCCCAAATTCGGTAAGTTCCTTTGAAGAGTTGAGCAAGTTATTTGTTAATAATTTCATTGGAGGACAAAGGCATAAACGTTCCTTAACTAGCCTGTTAACCATAGAACAAGGAGAAAATGAGAGCTTGCGGTCCTTCATTACTCGTTTCAATAGAGAAGCCTTGATGGTGGACGAGATGGACGACAAGTTATTGTTAGCAGCCTTCCACAATGGAATTAATTCTGACCTATTTATCCACAAGCTTTATGAATAAGAGCCTCAGACTATGGCTGAACTCGTCCATTTGGCCCAAAACTTCATGAATGCAGAAGACGTAATCATAGCCAAGAAGAGGAAAAGAATGGAAGCCAACGCTCAGTGCCACCCCGACCAAGGTCCTCGTCCAAAAAAGGGATGAACAGAAGATAAGAAAGACCGAGAAAATAAGAAGGTAGGTCCTTTAGTGCGAAATCAACAGTACACGCCGTTGAGCATGCCACTCGAGCAAGTCCTTATGCAAATCAAGGATGACTCTTCCTTGAAGTGGCTGGAGAAAATGAAGGAAGATCCTAACAAGCACGACAGGAACAAGTATTGTCGCTTCCTTAGAGACCATGGGCACGACATGGATGAATGTTTTGATTTAAAACAACAAATTGAGAATCTTATCAGACAAGAGAAATTGAGAAATTTCCTTGGACGAGATCACAAAGATGAGAAGTTGAAAGGGAAAGTAGAAGAGTCGTTGCGACCTTCACTTGGAGAAATAAGAGTTATTATAGGAAGTGGTTCAACAGGTCAGTCGTCTAAATCAAGAAAGATATACTTGAAGGTAGTGCAGAATGGTCAACTCTCTGGACAATCTCCTAGGATGAGAAACACAGAAGAGCAGGCGATCACTTTTATGGATGAGGATGCAGAGAGAGTTCACCACCCTCATGACGATGCTATTGTCATCACCTTGCTTATTGTTGACTACGCAACCAGAAGAGTGCTGATATACAATGGAAGCTCGGCAGACATTTTGTATTATCCAGATTTTCAACAAATGAGGATTGGATGAGACCAGCTTCGTCCAGTACACTCGCCTCTAGTAGGTTTCGGAGGAATGAAGGTACAGCCTGTGGGCACTGTTACGTTGCCAGTGGTGGTGGGGGCATATCCGTAACAGGTAACCAAGGATGTGAATTTCCTTATGGTAGATTGCTCGTCCTCTTACAATTCCATAATTGGAAGGCCGACTCTAAATAGTTGGAAGGCGGTTACATCTACTTACCACCTATCAGTCAAGTTCCCAACGGAGTATGGGCTAGGACAAGTGCAAGGAGACCAACTAGCAGCAAGAGAATGCTACTTGGCCATGTTGGCCATGGACGAGCAAGTGCAGATGATGAGCATTGAGGAAAGGAGAATTATGGCGGAGCCTACAGAAATGTTGGAAGAAATTCCTTTGGACGACGATAATCCTGAAAGGTACACTCGGGTTGGCGCAGATTTGGAAGAGAAGACAAAGAGGAATCTCGTTTGTTTCTTGAAAAATAATATTGATGTATTTGCTTGGAGTCACGGGGATATGCCGAGTATAGACCCTAGTGTCATTACCCATCGTTTGAATGTATGTCCCTCCTCTAAACCCTTACGACAAAAGAAAAGAGTATTCACCCCAAAGAGAGAGAATGCCAACAAGGACGAGGTCCAAAAGCTGATCACGGTGAAGTTTATTTGAGAGGTTTATTATCTGGATTGGTTGGCCAATGTAGTAATGGTCAAGAAGGCCAATGGCAAGTGGAGGATGTGTGTAGATTTCATCGATCTGAAGAAGGCTTGCCCCAAAGATAGTTATCCATTGCCACGTATCGACCAATTGGTGGACTCTACAGCAGGGCATAAGTTACTCAGTTTTATGGATCCCTTCTTAAGATACAACCAAATAAAGATGGACGAAGCAAACCAGGAGAAGACGTCCTTTGTTACTAGTCAAGGTTTATTTTGTTGCAAGGTGATGCCCTTCGGTTTGAAGAACGCAGGGGCGACATATCAGAGGTTGGTTAACCATATGTTTCGTCTACAGATTGGGCTAAATGTGAAAGTATATGTCGATGATATGCTGGTGAAAAGCCTGGACGAGGAGAAGCATCTGGATAACCTACAAGAGACTTTTGATACACTCAGGTAGTACAACATGAAGTTAAATCTCAACAAATGTGCTATTGGAGTATCATCAGGGAAGTTCCTTGGATTTATGGTTTCACATAAAGGAATCGAAGAAAATCCTAATAAGATCCAGGCAATACTGAATATGAAGCCTCCACAAAACATTAAAGAGGTCTAGTCCCTTACCGGACGAGTTACAGCCCTCAACAGGTTTGTATCTAAAGCCACTGATAAATATTTACCATTTTTTAAGGTTTTTAAGAAAGCATTTGAGTGGACGGACGAATGCCAAAAAGCCTTCCAAGACTTAAAGACGTACCTCGTTACTGCACCCTTACTAAGTCCATTCGTGATGGGAGAGGAGTTATATGTGTACTTATCAATGACCCCACATGCCGTCAGTTCAGCATTGATAAGAGAGGAAGGGAGAGTGCAAAAGCCCGTATACTATACAAGCAGAGCACTAAGGGGAGCGGAAGGACGATATCCGCTAATAGAAAAGCTAGCTTTCGTCCTAATAACGGCTTCCAGGAAGCTAAGGCACTACTTCCAAGCTTAAGTAATCAATGTCATGACGAACTATCCGCTCAAGAAAGCCATGACCAAGTTGGAAGCCGCAGGATGATTGATCCAATGGGCTGTTGAACTCAGTGAGTTTGATGTCAAGTATCAACCAAGGAATGCGATAAAGGCTCAAGCCCTAGCAGATTTCATTGCAGAATTTACACCAAGTTATGATGACTTAGAAGGGATGGAAGACAGTAAGAAGTGGGTTGTCTATGTGGACGGTTCATCCACGCAACATGCAAGGGGAATAGGAGTCGTTCTACAATCCCAGATGGAGATAAATTGAAGCATAAGATCCGTCTACAATATCAAGCAATCAATAATGAAGTTGAGTATGAAGCCCTTCTTAAAGGACTAGAACTGGCCAAATTAGTAGAAGCAAAATCAATACTCATTTTGGGGGATTCTCAGTTGTTCATGGACCAAATAAATGAGACGTATAAGGCCAAGGAAGAACGAATGAAAAAGTACCTTGAAAAGGTATTGTGGCTTGTGAAGAAATTCAAAGAAACTGACTTCATTCAAATCTCGAAGGAAGAGAACATGGAAGCAGATGCCTTAGCAAAGGAAGCTTTAGCGAATAAAGCCATGAACGAGTTTAATGAAGTTCAGTATATCCCAAGCATAGATCTTCCAGAAGTGCAGCAGATAGAGAATGAAGAAAACTAGATGACGCCAATAATATCATATCTGAAAGACGAGAAGCTCTCGGAAGGGATGGATGAAGCCAGAAAGCTCAGGGTTAGGGCAGCCAGGTATGTCCTTTTAAACGAAGTACTGTACAAGAGAGGTTTTTCTCAACCATATCTCAGGTGTCTGACTTCGGTCGAGGCAAACTATGTGTTGAGGGAGGTTCATGAAGGAGCCTGTGGAAACCATTTAGGAGTCAGGTCACTCATCCACAAGGTCATCCGTGAAGGATATTACTGGCCAACCATCTAAGCAGACACAAAGGCTTATGTCAGGGTTTGTGATCAATGTCAGCGATTTAGTAATGTCCCCAAACATCCTTCAGAGTATCTCACCCCTATGATGGCCCCGTGGCCATTTGCTCAATGGGGCCTAGATATCTTGGGTCCTTTTCCACTTGGAACCAAACCAATGAAGTTCTTGGTGGTAAGGATAGATTATTTCACCAAATGGGTGGAAGCAGAACTCTTAGCAAGTATCACACAACAGAATGTAAAGAACTTCGTTTGGAAGAACATCGTGTGTAGGTTTGGGGTGCCTAGAATATTAGTGCTCGACAACGGACGACAATTTGACAATGCACTTTTTAAGGACTTCTGTGAACACTTTGGAATTCAAAATCATTATTCCTTACTCGCCCACTCCCAAGCAAACGGACAAGCTGAAGTTACAAATCGATCATTGTTGAAAATCATCAAAACTCGGCTTGAGGGGGCAAAATGAGTATGGCCGGATGAGCTACCAGGTGTTTTATGGGCATACAGGACGACGGTAAGAACCCCTATAGGGGAAACTCCTTTCAAGCTAGCCTATGGAAGCGAGGCAGTTATACTTGTAGAAGTGCACATGGCCAACCACAGGGTGACGATGTATCAAGATAAGGATAATGAGGAGCAACTCCATTTGAACCTCGATTTGATAGACGAGGTAAGGATGAATGTAGAACAAAGGATGGCAAGGTACAAGAACCTCATGACTAGGCAATATGAAGCAATGGTGAAGCCGAGGCGATTCAACATAGGAGACCTCATCTTGAAAAGAGTTTCTTTGGCGACTAAGAACCCATCTCATGGGAAATTGGGACCTAATTGGGAAGGACCCTACAGAGTTATCAACTGTAAAAGACAAGGATCCTACTACTTGGAGGCCCTGGACGGGAGAAAATTGGAACATCCTTGGAATGTTGAACACCTGAAGAGGTATTACCAGTAGAGTGCCAACCTGGATTATCGTTATCCTGGACGAGCCTATTTATCTATATGAGCCTATTTATCTACGTTTCTTTAGTATTATTTTATAGAATTATTTTATTGTTATTATGATGTGGTTATGGATGAAGTTATGGATTTGCCTGTATTTATTTAACTCCTTAGAAGGCACTAGCTTATGAGCATGTGCCTCGTCTGTGAACAATATTTATGCTATGTAGTTAATGTTGTATGAATTCCTGATTTCCATACTACTTTTGTTCAAATCAACCCATAAGAAGGCTGAAAAGCCCAAGACGAGAAAATTCTCTGGACGCGGAGATGTAACGTCAATAGGCTTTCCTAAGGGCAAAGCAAAGCAAGGCATGCTCATCCAAGTAAAAAACGAGGTAAAACCTTAGCTTCCCTGAGCAAAACACAGCAAGTTTAGAGGATGTATGTCTGTATAACAGACGAGGTAAAGCATAAGCAAGTGTTTAACTTATTGATTAAGACGCCTACTAAAACAATCCAATTTATGGACGAGTGAAAAGTTGTGTCTTACCTTCATTAAAGGTGAAAACCAGTTTAAGGACTAGTAATGCTGATAATCACCATTTCACAAAGACGAGTTACATTGCGAAATTCAAAGTATGACAAGAAAATGTATAAGTATATACAACAAGTAGGAATTGCTTCTATGGACAAGTAAAAATTTGAAAAAATGACACCAAAAAGAACTCTCGTCCATACAATAATAGAAAAGAAAATCAAAGCAATTGTTTAAGGGCAGACAACTAACGTCCAAACACCCTGACAAAAATAATTGTTCAATAGCTTGTCCTAAAACTATGGACGAGCTTAACGTACTAGAATTACATTAAAAAAAAAAAAGTACAAGAAACTTTAATGCTTAGATCTCGTCTCTAGGCAGGAAGGGCATTGTCCTTAGGGTCATCCTAAGGTGGAAGGGTGCTAGCACCGTCTTCAATATTAACGTCCTCTGAGCTCGTCTGGATGAGGGAGCTTGTAGCAGCACCAAGGTTGAGCTTTATAGAGCTGAAGTCAAGGTTAGGGAAGTTCTCAATGGCATCTAACTTGAAGTCCTCAAACCCAGCTACATAGTTCTTGTCCTGCAGATCAGTGAATTGCTTGGATGCTTGAAACTCTGCAACTGCGTCTCCCTTGGCCTTTTCAAGAAGGGTGCTCAGCTCGTTGTTCCTCTTCTAGAGGTGGTCAAGACGAGTGTCCTTCTCGAGGGCGTCAGTCCTTAGCTCTTCATTAAGGTTCCGTAGCTCCTTTACCTCTTCCTTAGCCTTAGTAGCCACCTCAGCCCACTTCTTGCTCTCGTCCTTTACCTCCTTGATCCTTTTCCCCAGTAGGATCCTTGTCTTGTCTAGATCAGTTGCCTACCTAGACGCAACAATGAACTTAGACATTGCCTACAAGGATCAAAATTCTGTTAGAACCAAACAAATACATATGTCTGCATTATTGACAAGGACGAGATATATATATACCAAAAAAACAAAAAAAAAATTCAACTTACCTTGAAGAGATTGTGAACACCAGAATGCTTAAAATCCTTCAAGGACATGTTGTAGCAGGCTGCCACATCTGTGTCCGTCACCGCCATTATGAACCTCTCCCAAGCCAGGTCCTCGTTCCCAAGAAGGTGCTGAGGAACTTCTTTAGAAGACTGGGACGAGGTGGGTGCGTGAACTGTGGATGGGATCTTCTTGGAAGAAAGGTCCTTAGGCTCCGAGTCAAGGTTAAGTATCTGCTTTGGGGGCTCTTGATTAGGGATGAGAGGAGGAGTGGATTGGACGTCTTAGGGCTTGGATGACTTGTGTTTCTTCTCCCTACCACACCTACTTGGGAGATCACCCAAGTCAACCCTTGATGATATATTTTTTCATTTTTCGCCTACTGATGGACAAGTCTGAGATTGCACCCCCTGCTTCACTACCTCGTCCATCACCCCCTTGCCTTTGTTTTCTTTCATCGTCGCCATTCCTAAAAGGAAGGACGTCAATTACAAAAAATAAAGATAATAAACAAATAGATAAATAAAAGGGGGGGGGGGGGAAGAGAACTTACATCTACAGATGGTGATCTCGTGTGCGAGAGCTTCAACGGAAGGCTTATGGCCTAAACCCCAGATGGCAAGGCATTGAAGACTTACCAAAGAATGAAACGCCTTGTCGGTGTATAGACGAGCTTTTTGAACATGTTCAATATGTAGTCTACTCAAGTGAGGTCGTCTAGTACCTATAACAACAAAAGGAGACGAAGGATCCAGAGTTAGAATTTTTAAACAACTACAAATAAGAATAAAGACAATAAATGACAAAGTTAGGACGAGCATACCTTCAGGACGAAGGTTCCCTAACTCCCCTGTGTAGGGAGGCAATGGGTCCCTGTCAACCTCAATAGGGCATTTAGCCTAAAAACCTGAGACGAAGAAGAACTCCATCTTCCAGTTCCTGTCTGAGGTTACTAAAGGCTTGATTAATTTATAATCTCTCCCTCTGGCTGTGAATTGATAAAAGCCAAAGGATTGGTTAATCTCGGAGGGCTTATAACAATAGAGAAACTAATCCATGGTAAGAGGACAGTTCCCCTCAAACACCTCCCTCCACAAAACTTGCACAGAGACGACTAATCTCCATGCGTTGGGATTAAACTGACAAACTCCTAAACCTAGCCTAGTCAACAATTCCCTAGCAAAAGTGTTTAAAGGTAACCTAAGACCCCCTAGAAGATAAGCCTCATAAATCTCTATCCCAAAACGAGGCTGACAACACCATTCTCCCTTGACAGCTAACTTAGGGTTAAGCTCGTCTGGGATCTGGTACCATTTCTTGAGTAAATCTAACTTCCTATCGTTTGTCTTTGAAGCTACTCCTATGGCACAACTATAAACCACCTCAACCTCGTCTTGATCAGCGGACGAGGGAGCACTCACGCTAGCCTTAGAGCCAGACTCGAATCTCGTCCTGTGCCCTTCCTAAATAACTTCCAAAGGAAGCCCAGGGACACCAGACTCATACTCGTCCGTAGTGTTCCCCCCACTACTACTATCACTATTACTACTATTGCTATCGCTAGAACCACTAAAACTGCTAGGGTCATTATACTCATCTATAGCCTTATCCACAGTATTACTAGATGAGGAAAGCACAATCTCAGACATTTTTAAGAAGCTTAAGAACTAAGGACGAAGATAAAGAAAATACCTGGATCTAGAACGAGGGAAGGCTATAGACGCAGGAAACTTCTAGACGAGGAACTAGGACGAGGAAGGACGAGGAAGGAAATTTCAGAAATGAGAAGGGTAATGGAGGAATTTTACTATTTATAGGCAATAAACCCTGGCATCTGAAACAACACAACAAATCAACAGAGGACATGTGGCATGCTCCTCGATCAAATCAATCGACGTGATTTTTCACCAATGAAATCATGACACATGACATACCAATTCACTGATGAAAATATACATATCTAGAGAAAGATCAAGCCATACATTTCCCTGGACGAACCATGGACAAGGGGGCAACTGATGGTGCTAGAAAACGACCCTAGATTTGTCCATGAGGGTCGTCCTGATCAAGAGTAGCAAGCTGCATAAAAAGCTCCTCCTGGGCAAGCTCGTCCATCCTTAAATCACATAGAACAAGTGATATGTACATAACTCTATATAGCTCTGGGATGAACACTACACCCCCACTCCGGAGTGGAAGTAAGTGATCGAAGTTCATTACTATGAACCGTTGCCAACGATGGTTAGAGAAAATAAGGCCAAACAATATAACTTCCATGGCAATTATGAGAGTTGCTTCGAAGTTTTCTGGACTCCTCAACAATAGGAGAAGTTACTAAAATAAAATAACCGTTTTGGATGTGCTATATAAGCATTCATCTTGATTCAGACATTTTCATTATACTTGGAATCACAAAAATACTAATTTAGCTATCGGAGGATTCTTGGCCGGCCTCCACTGGTCTCCTCTGATTTTCCTGTTTGCTTTTTCAGAATTCACCAACAGCCTTAAGATCATTAACGCCCGAGATTTTCAGCCTACTGATTTTCGAGGATACATCAACATACATCACTCACCATAGCAATAATGTCCTTAATGACAATTGCTTCATTGACATTTCCATCTTCATCCTTCTTATTCTTTAAGAACTTACATTCTCAAATGTAATGGTCTTTCTTTCCACAAAGCAAACATGAAAAATTTTACTTGTCATTGATGGGATCCTTGGAGTTGTTCTTCTAAAAGCATTCACACTCTTATTCACATTCAAGTGTTTATTGGTCTTACTAGAACTTCCAATTTTAACATTTTTCACATCCACTTTAGAATCAATGTTAGTTATACCTCTAACTGGACTTTCCTCTTCAATTCAGTGATGTTGTCTGAATTGATCTAAAGTGAGATCTTCTAACATGTTATTTAATGTTTTCACATAGTTTAGAAAATCACTTAGGAAAATATTCACATACTCTATCACTTTAAGAGTTTAAGTTCCCATCCTTTAGATTTTCTACTTCACTTTATAACAGTTAAATATGTCAAAATTTCATTCTTATTTCTCAATTCAAATAAATTCATAACACCTGCAAATATTCTAACAAAGAAACTCATCAATCAATTTGAAATTCAAATTGCCCATGAACAAGTAATTCATACCTTCAATGTTCAAACTATGAACATGACTTTTAATGCATTCACAATGTGAAAGAAGCATCTCCTTGTCTTGCCAACAAAGAAACTTGTTTCTTTAAGCCTTGTTCCATTGAATCTTCATTATGATTGATTCATCATTTGGAGAACTCTTCAAGTCCAAGCCAATTGCTCCTTCTACCGTGTAAAATTGGTTCCATCAAAGCGATCCAATTTCAACAAAACATGGTTCAACATCTTCAAAGTTGTACCATCATTTACTCCTTGTCTTGTAGCAAAGATTGTCTAAGATTGTTGGGGATTTTACCAAATTAAGGAGTAACAATGAGAGAACAAATGAACACATCAAGTAAATAGAAATTAGTGATTGACTTGGATGCACAATTGAATGTTATCCTTAAACAATATTTGTCCCCATACGCAAGTTGCTAAAGGGTTTCTACAAACTTATCCCCAGGATACAACCAAGTTTATTGGGTTCTACAAATAGCAATTTTGGAGAATATCCACAGGATTTCTTGTGTTTCTTTGTAACTTACTATTTTTAGGGAGATGGATCTATTTTCAAGTGAACATTAATCTCTATTTATACCCATAGGGTTATAACCCTTCAAAAGGTACGTATGGAGAGTTACGATGCCTCAAAAAACCATTTACAAGATTTAAAACCTTTCCCAACGTTCAGTATGGTTATCACAATTTTGCAGAAAATTCTACAAAAAATAGTTTTCACGAGTCTCGATCGATCGATAGGAATCGAGCATCAATCAAAGGCTCTTTTTGATCGATCGAACAGGAATTGAGCATCAATTGAGTTAGGCAAAAACTTTAGACCAATTTTCTTGATCAATTCGATCGATTGAACAAAAGTTTTGACCGATTGAACATCTTGAAACTTGAATTTCACAAAGAAAATTCTAAATGTTGAAATACAATATTACTCTCCAACCTTATATCATTATTACAAACTGTCCTTGTATATACCTTTATATACAACAACCACTTTACCTTCCATTTAAAAATTAATATTCCACTTTTGGCCTTAATGGGATTCTAGGCGCACATGTGATGGGGAGTGTTAGAAAAATTGTTAAATGTTTAAATTCACCTCTTCCTATCACTTAAGCTTTTGAGATCAATGGTAGTTTATTAGAAACAAAATTATACTTAACATGAACATCATGCAAGTAAGAGAAAATAGGAAGTCGCCTGCACATCCCCAGATGCCATACTCTCAGTCTTTCTGCGATATTTTTGGATGGATGCATGTAGGATTGAGACCTAGAGTGCTTTTACATTAGATTGGTATATGAATAATTCTTACCTATTTTTGGAATCAAAGCATGAGTATTTCAGCTAGACCCTATTGTTTTTTTCTATTTACTGATGCTATATTCTCTCTCTTTCCCCATATTTGTATGGGTTGAATTAACCAAGCTTGTGAAATTATTTTGTACTTTTTAATTTTCTTTTTGAGGAATGCTAGTTGTTTATGAAGCATTAAATATATATATATATATATATATATCATGTTATGTGAACGTGATTATTGTTGGGTAATGAGGAAAGTTCTTTTCTTGACACTAAAATTCTAATCTTGTTGTTCTTTGCTTGATTTGCAGTCTTTCATCACTAAAGATCCTAGGGATCGGGACCTTTTAGTCCAACCATCTTATCATCATTTTGTTTTTTTGATATCAAGCAGATGCATTTGATTGGTATCTATTCTTGGCTTGACCAAGTTTTTAATGCTCCTAATGCTGTTAAGGAGGTTTTGACTAGTAAATTTGGTTTGCATTGTTCAGTAAGCTCCCTTGGCTTCCTTTTTTCAATTTGTGATGCATTTGACTGTGGGCAGTTAGAGGGGCGCTGAGCCTCATGAAGTTGGGGAGTTTGAAAATGTGGTTTATGATTATGTTTGATATCAGGAACTTACCTATTTTTCAACTTTGCTCAGTGCATAGGGTTCAAGGAAACTGATCAAAAGGCTGATGAGATTCTAAAGTTGGATATTTTGGATTGTTGGACTCCAAAAAATCACTATTGATGGTCTAAATCTAGATATGGTAACCATTTTTCAGCTAGTGTAGACGCGGTGGGTCACTCAAGAGCAAGGTGATTCAACAAAAGAGAGGTTTTTAGGTAATTTGGATTATTGTAAAAATTAAATTTTCCCAATCTGGTTAGGGTTTAACCAAATTGGATGGAATAATATGTCACTGCAACATCTAATTAGGGTTTTTTTTAAACACCAATTGGGTAATAAAGACATTATAGATTTGGGTTAATCAAAGAAGACACTCAAATCTTTTATGGCATTCGACATCACGTCACGCGGGCCTGTATTTAGAGTGGTTGTAAGGAGTAAAATTGTGGTCCCCCCAACACCATAACTCGGGCTTTATAATACTTTGGTGCAAGATTGACATCATCAATTGATGGGCATGATTTTTGGTTCATTAGATTTTAAGCTTTTTCCAATATGGATGTGACTCTATTTTCATAAGTATTTGTCTCTCTAATTAAAAATTCCTATGTTTGGTCTTTCATACATCTAATTCAAATAATTGGAAAGAAATTTTAAAATTAGAATTTTAGGTAATCAAAATTTTACTTTTATTTTTGGGTTGTGATTATTTGTCAAATGTAATACCCATTATTTTGGGTTGTACTTCTAAAATTTTATAGATATAATTTAAAATCATCTGAATTTTAATAGTGCAAAAAATATTGCCCCAAATTTTATATAATAATCTTTCAAGTATCATATCGATAATATTATTAAAAAAGGATATTTTCATTAAACTTGTGCACAATGTTTCTCTATTAATTTCTATATATTATTTTGTAATGGTTGAAAGCAGATTTGCATTCCTTTGTTTTTGTTTGTTATTTACAAGCTATTGTTTCTACTTTATCTTTTTTAAATAACAAGACTTCATATGAGTTTCATAAGCAACATTAATAATAATAATAATAATAATAATAATAATAATAATAATAATAATAATAATAATAATAATAATAATAATAATAATAGTAAGTTGTGTGCTGTATTTATTTTGTTTAATAAGGAAATTGAAAAGTTACTTCCAACAACAGCAAGAGAACTATCAAACAAATGTGCAATTGTAAGACCATACAATTAGCATATATGATTTTTCATCTACTTTGACAAGAATATGCTAAATTATATTCAATATTTTATCAGATGAATGCAAATTTCAACCTACTGAATGAAAATAGAAAAGCTCATTGGAAAATCATTTGTGTTTCAACTAAAGCTTATCGACTATAACTGGAAGGAAGGATGAGAATTCAGATATAGGAATTCATATTATGTCAAAACAATCAAGTGAAAGTCTTTGATCCATTAATAATAAAATCTTTTTGGAAAATTGAAACTTATACAAGTTATACTACCTACATTCTTAACTTCTACCTACTTTGATTATCATTAAAATAACAATAAATAAATAAATAAATAAGGCGGCAAAAATTTTGACCCCATAAGGTACATGAATCAAGGGTATCCAATTAAACACTAGCACTAATAAAAATAACTGTAAAATATAGAAAAATAATGAATCGCATCAATATCAACCAGCAACTGTGGCTACTACTATTCCATGAAATTTACTCATTTAAGCTGAAATAAAAACTTCATTATTTAACAATCAAGATCTAATCTCAACTCATTTTATTCAACATTTAAATTCAACTACATCCTCCAAATCTATTAAATTATATATATTCTCTCAGAAGTAGAATATATAGAGTTCCTAAATAACTTATAAGTTAAAACCCAAATTCATAATAGAACTATACAATCAAAGCATGAACATACAACATCAATTATTTTTTGAACTACTTCTTGAAATTTACACAATTGTTGGACGCATTTAAATTCAAATAAAAAAATCCACATAAACTGTTCTCATGAAACGTTACAATGCATTAGAAAAATAAATAAAAACAACATAGGTACCAAGGATATTTCCTCCGGTAATAATATAAATTACATAAAAAATAAAGTTACCCAATTTAAATATCCCATTTTCCAACATTTCATTTCACCTTTTACTATGTGATGGTAAAATAAATGATGTGGATATTAATAACTTTTCAGCTACTTCAAAATTATTAATAATTAATTTGTATAGGAGTTTTGATAGTTCAGATATATTGTCTTTTGATTTTTTTTAAGGAAAGTGGCAATTGAATAGGTATGAAGAAGTAATTCAGTTAAATAAAGAGAGGAAGAGCCAAAGAATTGGATATTAATGATTGCTTCAGCTGTTTCAATATTAGTAATAATTTAATTATAAGAGACTTTTGATATTATAAAAGACAATAATTTAATGTTATTGTCTGTTGATTTTCTTAAGGAAAGTGGCAATTGAACAGGTATTGTAGCATGAAAGACTATTTGGCTTGAGCTTTATTGAGGAGAACATTAAACGTCAGCTATAATTGAAAAATATATTAAATACTATAAAGCTTGGGCTTTATGGTGGAGGGTATATGAAAAGCTTTTATTCACTTTTTTTTTTTTTTGATACAAGATAGAATTTCTACTCTAGCCTAATCTAAGTGTATATGTGTGTGAAGTTCCCTCTTGTAGACTTGAATCCCGGCTCTTGCCCCTCACAGCCCACAAGCATTTATACTTGTGGAGTGACCACCGCACCAAGGGTGCGCGGTGGTGAAAAGCTTTTATTCACTTAATCGACAATGAAAAATTATTGCTAATAAATAGAGTAATCACTAATCCATAAAACACACATAACACTATAAATTACAATCCTAAACAACTTAAAAATTACATACTAAAAACATCATACAACTACACAATCACAAAATAAGCATACAACATGATCACAAATATTTTGTACAAGATCAAATTACAAGGGGAAACGAAATCCTTCTTCAAGCCAACATAAAAGGGGACATAAATACAAAATATGGACTAGCAATTGCAATGTTATGTGAATCAAATGACGAGGGAAAACAACATACACCTTTTGGAACAAACACATTTCGTATCCCAAAAAACCAAGCCTGCAAAAATATTGGAGTGGATCATTGGGATTGTGAATGTCTTTACCCTTATGGAAACAAGGAATTACATGTAACATGCAAAATGTGTTCAATTGACTTTAAAATATATAAATTAGAGAATTGAGTATGGTAGAATTAATATTTCAAAAAAAAAAAAAAATTCTATTCTACTATAAATCATCCTCATTTTGTTCCAAATAGCAATCTCTAATAAAAAAAAAATATAGTTCCATGTGCAAAAGCTCTTGTCAGCATGAATCCAACTATATATTGGTGATACATATATAACACAACTTAAGACATAATACGTACCATGACAAATATTAATAATAAAAAGACCATCCTAAAAAAAATTATCACGCACAGTGCACAGGGCCGCGACTAGTATATATTAATAAGTGAAACAAGGTGCATAATAAGCCAAGTTACAGATCTGGGGTGATTTGGTGTTTTAGACATTAGGTGATCTTCACATGCAACACATAACTTACACCTCACAACAGAAACACAAAACAATTTCTTTTTGGCTTTGTTATGTCTGTCTCTATGAGAGAGAGAGAGAGAGAGAAGGAAATGATTAGGAAAAAAAAAAAAAAAAACAGAGAAAGAAAGAAAGAAATAAAGATGGGCATGTGAAAAGAGAAAGAGCCCATTTGGATTGAGGGGGAGGGAGGGAGAGTAGAGGGAAGTAGAGTAGAGTTGGCTAGAAATAAGCTAATTTTGGACCAATTTCACTCTATTCTACTCTCCCTCCTTCCCCTTCAGTCCAAACGGACCATAAACTGTGTCTTCATGGATATAAACAACAAATTGGACAAATTGGCCGTTAACGATTGAGATGCATGGAAGGTACAGAAATATTTGGCCATATTCTTCTTGCACAACCTGATATAATATAATCGAAAGTTAATTTTTTGTTATTATTATTACTATTATTATTCTAGATGAAAGTGCCAGATTAACTGCCTCCTTAATTAAATTATGATTACAAAGGTTATATATATATATATATATATATATAAATATATTTTATGTAATGCTATAAATTATTTTCCAACTTTTCAGACGTTTTGGTACGATTGAAGATGGTGGTTGACTAGAAAAAAGAATTGTTGCCAATATAAACATTGTTGGCCTACACACACTTAGAGCACTTACATCAGTCGGCGTATAATGATGTACATTTACAAATTTGCTAGAGTAATCATGTAAATTTACACCAACAGTATTCATTTTGCATTTAGTTTTGAATGTTCAAATAGTGTATAAAACACTATAAACGTTTAGACCTCTAAATTACAAATTACCAATTCAAGCTTATTGTCAAACAATAAATGTGCGGAACATGAACATAAGCTAACAACAGAATTGATAAACAATCTATACCAATTAAAATCACATCCACAGCAGAAATTAAATGGCAAAGATAAAGGGAAGAGAGATGCAAACACAAGGACAATACAACGATGTGTTATCGAAGAGGAAACCAAAGCCCTCGGCGTAAAACCTCTCCGTCACCCTCCAAGCGGTCAATAATCCACTAGAAAATGTAGTTGGGATACATGAACATCAATAGACCCTCCAAGCCTAATCTACCCAGTGTACTTAAGCCCTCCAAACTTCTTACTCCAACGAGGTTGCGCCGAACTTATTTCTTTTCTAGCTTACTAGATTCCGCTATAACCCATACCATCAACCAATAACCATTGGTCCCTTCCTAATTGCTTCCCAAAGCACCAAAAGACCTTCTTACAGATGTGAGTATGGTGAGAAAAGGATTTGGTCAAGAATCTCTTAAGGATGTATTAATGGAGAGGGTGAGAGTAGAGGAATTTGAAGAGTCTCTATGTGAAGATTGTGGATGAATCAATCTTGTTTTTCTCTAGGGTTTCTCTCTCAAAATTCTCTCTAGAAGCTCTCTACATTTCGTGGGTATAAGGAGTATTTATACTAGGGTGAGAGTGGAATGCGAAGAGTCAAGTTTTTCAAAACAGAGTTGGCTGGCGGCTTGATAAAGTCGGGAGTTCAAGCCACGAGATAACAGAACGGCCAGGCTGGACTTTTGGTCCTGTAGTGCACCAGCTGGCGTGACTGTTCATCTTCTTGCACGCTTTACTCGTGTGCTGCAGTTGGTGGCTTGCCAGTCGTGAGTCACCCGCGAGTCCCAGCCGCCAGTCTCTGCATCTTTGCACAATCTTGAGCATTTCTTTACACTCTTTCACATACTACCCTTACATGAATCCTACCTAAATACATGGTTACTAATTGCTAAATTACAAGCAAATTGGCACGGAATAAAGCCAACACAATGGTTAATAAAATTCAACCTTACATGTTTTTTGTTCTTCTATACGTATCCTAAAGATAAAGAACGAGAGTAGATGATGATTTTTGTGTATAAAGAAATAGAAGCTATTGTTCCTAAGAACAATAATTGATAAATAAATAATCTTCAAATTATCATTTAAACAATAACATTTCACATAAATTATATTTATCCTTAAAATATAAATTATATTACCTCATTGAGGCATAAATAATTACCGTCAATTCATGAGTTTTTAGGTGGCGAAGTTGAGGCATGAACCATTTCACTTTCTTGAGACAATACACATTTACAAAATTTATAGTTTAATAGACAAGTAATTATATGTGCTACCTCTTGGGATAAAACAACCTAATTGCCTTGCTAATTCTCTTTATAAGCCTACAAAACTTGTAAAATCAAAAGCTCTTGTAGAGAGGGAAAATTCCCGACCTATCACAAACTGACACATTATACTACCAAGTCCATAAAGTACGGCCAATTAGAGAGCACCACGTACTTCAATTAGGTTCTGCTATCACTATCCAGAAACCAATAGAAATTCGCCAAGTGCCATGAAATAAAAATATAAAAAGCATGCAAAATGCCAATCACACATTGGTGCGTGTAAGCAATGACGTAAGCAACCGACGCATGTAAGCAATGACATAAGCAGTCCAATCGGGAGCTGACATGTATCACCTTGAAAATCAAGACATTTCAGCCAATCAAAAGATGCCACGTGTCTTGGAGAAAAAGTCTTAAAGCTCCTCCAATCAAATTGTGACACATGTCACCAATTAGACTTCGCTACGTGTCGCTCATCCACCCCCAAACTCCTATAAATAGAAGCCTTCCTAAGGCATTTCTACACACCAAGACATCCAGAGTACAAGCAGCATCAAAGAATATTTAGAAGCACTCAGAAGTACAAAAACTCTGCAAGAATCAAGCCTTAAAGCCTTTAAGAACTTCAAGAACTTCAACCTCAAAATCGAAGAACATTTGAAGCAAAACCATCCAAACTACCTTCCTAGATCTTAAAGTTTGCTGGAATCGAGCTCAAAAGCCTCTAGAAACTTCAAGAAACCATAAATTAGTGAAGCTCTATGGATTCAAGCTTCAATAGCCCCGAAGAACTTCCACCACAAAACCTTCAAAAATGAAGAACACGCGAAGAACACAAAGAACATATGAAAACCATGAAGAACAAAGAATTTCTAACAAGCTCACAGCCAAAGATTCATTGTAATTTTGTTTCAAAGGTCTTCGATCCATCCTTCAGCCAAATTGAAGGATATTTGGTGTTTGAGTTGAAATCACATTATTTCAATTCCAATTAATAAGTCTTTCAAGGAGATCAATCAGAGGATCACCCTTTTGTAATTTCAGAGAATTGTACTACATATTCATCAATACAAGTTCACATTTGTAGACGACTAAATTTTTAGTTTGAAATAAATCAAACAAGTAAAATAGTTTCACAAATGCGAATTTGTATTGATGAATATGTGATACAATTCTCTGAAATTACAAAAGAGTGATCCTTTTATTCGATCTCCTTGAAAGACTTGTTGATTGGAATTGTAATAATGTGATTTTGACTCGAACACCAAATATCCTTCAATTTGGCTGAAGGATAGATAAAAGACCCTTGAAATAGAATTACAATGAATCTTTGGCTGTGAGCTTGTTAGAAATTATTTGTTCTTCGTGTTCTTCATGATCTTCGTGTGATCTTTGTCTTCAAAGGTTTTGTGGTGGAAGTTCTTCGGGGCTTTTGAGAATTGAATCTGTAGAGCTTCACTAATTTATAATTTCTTGAAGTTTCTGGAGGCTTTTGAGCTCGATTCCAACAAACTTTAACATCTAGGAAGGTAGTTTGGATGGTTCTGCTTTGAATGTTCTTCGATTTTAAGGTTGAAGTTCTTGAAGGCTTTGAGGCTTGATTCTTGCAGAGCTTTTGTATTTCTGAGTGCTTCTAAATCTTCTTTTATGCAGCTTGTGCTTTGGATGTCTTGGTGTGTAGAAATTCCTTAGAAAGGTATTAGGACATATATGTTTTCACTTGTTAAGAACATATGTCACTTATTTATGTAAATTGGCTAAATCCTTTGACAAAACGCACTCTACTTGTAATTGGGTAGTTCTAAGTGTTTTTAATACTTCAAGAAATAAGGTTTCAAGATCAAGTGTTGAAGTCATCAAGTCTGTCCAAGAAAAAGCAAGCTAAAGTGCAAATTCATTAAAGCTCGACATCTGCTCGATAGCTACCTCGACACTTGCTATCTGTCGAGATTTAAAATTTTAGATTTTCTGATCTGATTTTCTTGGGATCCGTGAATATTCTTTTGGGCCTTCTTTTCTCCAAACCCTAAACATATAAAAGGATTGTTTTAAGAGCCGTCAAGTGTGACACAATTTGAAAAATTATTGAGCAATCTCTGTTCAAGCAAATTGTGATCAAAGACGAAGTTCTTAACCTAGTTCATCTTCTTTGAAGAAGTTGCTGTGTATTTGCACCATAAGGTTTTGTGACCATGCATCTTTCTGATCTTCATCGTGTAGTGAACGGTTTTAGACCCCTTAAAAACCACCAGATTGCGTAGCCTAGATTAATTAGCCAAGTTGTTACTTAGTCAAATTAAACAATTCTAGGTTAAAACAATCAAATAATCATATCATGCATATAAAACATATAAAGCAGCGAAATAATAAAAGAACACAAGATATGATCACCCAGGAAACCACACGGAAAAACCTGGGGAGGATTTTACCCACCGATCCTCAAGGCAAAACGGAATCCACTAAGAAAGAATTGAAGTTCTTACAAAAGGACTTACATGCTCCCCGCTTGACTTCCTAATGCTACCCACTAGTAAAACTTCCTGACACGACCACGCGCAGGCTCCGAGTCCACGGACTACTTCTTTCTTTGAATCCCTCAATCAGCTACAAGCACCCACGCTTGATATTCTTTAAGCTTCAAAGGCAGCAACCAAGTTGATCATCAAGATGTTGAAGTAATCTCAATCTTGAAAACCCTAAGCTTTGTGTAAAGGAAAGCTCCTCTAGATCTCACAAGAGATTTACACAAAACCGCAATGTATGAGCAACAATACAACTTGTGCAACACTTAAAAACGTGGCTAGGGTTTGCCTTATATACCTAGGGCAAAAACATAAAACCCTAAACGTTTAAAGAGTTAGGGCTGAGTTGGAAATTCTGTAGAAAACGCATCTGGGCCGATTTTCGATCGATCGAATCTATCCTTCGATTGATCGAGCCAGGCCGAAATGCCCCAATGCATCTGCAACCACTCGATTCCAACTTTACAATATTTTAACAACTTTGAGCAAGCCTAAACAAGACTAAGTACATTGTTTTGATCATGGTTTGCCAACATTACAAATTAGAGTTCTAAATACATAAATTCCTAAACCTTTAGAACCTAACAAACTCCCCCTTTGGCAATCCATGACAAAACACAAATTAAAAGCTCAAAATTTACAAGTAAAAAGCCCTTTACAAAATAATGCTCATAAACTCAAATTCAACCCTAACTACTATCCATCGGTTGCAAGTGTAGACAGCAGCTTTGTTGAATCAACCTGTATATTCCTGAAATACTCAACAAACACATAAACGCATGTGTGACAGGAAATAGTATATAAACAGATATAACATTCTTGTAAGATTCACACAACACAAAATAAAGATATATATCAATGAATCAACTCATAAATATAAATCAATAAGCAGTGAATCATAAGACAACAAGAATCATGTAAAAAAAATGTATATCAATATATCAATCAATGTTACTCCCCCTAACATGAAAATCTCCAAAAATGATATACAAAGTGAAGCATCTAGATACAATCTAATAAACTCCACAAACAAAAAAAAAATCCCATGCTAACAAAAAAAATATCTCCCCCTAACTACAAAAACTCCTCTACAAGTCAAAACTCTACTCCCCCTTTTTGTGACGGAATGCCAAAGGACATCATAGGCCATCATCAAAAGGAGGTGGTGAGGAGGAACGAAGATGCGCCAAATCTGCTCTCAGAGCACGAATCTCATCGAACAGATCCACCAAAAGCTGACCATGAGCCGCCTGAACGGTCATGACAGTCTCCAAAGTACGACGAACATCGAAGTCAGCCGCAGGAGGTGGAGGAACAGCAGCAGTACCTACAGGATCAGAAACAGCCTCACGAGCAGGACCTGTAGAAGAAGAAGGAGGAGGAGGAGCGCTACTAGACGGCTCAGACCTAGGGTGTTTAGAGCCAGCTTGAAGATGAGCAGCCCTCTGTCTAAGAAAAGACGCACCTATAAGAGCTATCACATGAACAGGCTCAGAAGCAGGGAAATCATCTAAACCAAGAAAAAGTAAAATCCTATGAATAAAAATAGGATGAACAAGGGCATGAGCTGTAGATGAACTCCTATAAACTTCGTTCAAAGAACGAAAAAAAAGATGAGGAAAACTGATAGGAGCATCAGTGACAAGAGCGTACAAAAATACATACCTCTCAAGAGGAATGGTGTGCAGATGAGAAATGGGCCAGAGTGAATGACAGGCTATCCTAGAGAAGAGATAGGTAGTCTCAGGAAGCTCAGCGGTGGTGATTCGAGGATCAGAACCCCACTGGATAGAAGACCCAGTGATGTAAGACATGACATCACTCAACTCTGGTGACTCATCATAAAGATAGACAGGGTGCTGTACCAAAGGTACCCCTAGAGCATCAGACACTACTGTAGGAGTAATGACGTACTCTTCACCTTGTATCCAACACTTTACTAAAGTGGTGGAATCATAGACGTGGACAGAGAGGTTCGAAAAGAACTCTCTAATCAGGGTAGTTGGAGGAGGAGGATCAGAAACATCCAGCAAAGGTAACCAGCCCCTACGCTTAAAATTTGCCCTAATGGCAGGATCAAGCTCATCTAGTATAACAGAACGCTCAGCCCAAATCTTCCTCTGAAGATTGAGCTTCTCATAGGTCTCTTGGTTTTTCTCACTAGGGAACCTCTCACTATCAAAGGAAGGTGGGGGTGGAGAAGGAGAGGGAATAGTCCTACGGGCTCTAGTCTTCCTAGGCATGATGCTAAGGAAAGGACAGAGACACAAAGAGAAAACCAAAAAGAACAAAAAAAAAAACAAAACCAAGGGCAGACTGCAAGTTAGCACAATAAATTATAGAATAAAAATCTATATGATGCATGAACAATAACAATGTTATGATGCATGAACTAATGCAGTAAACAGGTTCAAATTAAGTTCAATTTCACAAAATTGGCTTGAACATAGAGTTTCTAACAAAAACCCTAAAAATTTGAAAACCACTTGAAAAATTTTGCACCAAATTGATGAATTAAGCATTACAAAACACAATACAATGATTATAATGCCTAAATACATCAATACACAAAGCCAATTTCATCAAATTTAACTCAATTTCACAAAAGCCCCAATTCGGACCAAACATAAACCCTAGAATTTTCAATTGTTCACAAAACTCAAAATTGATCAAATTAAACTATTAAGAACATGTTTATAGTGTGTCCCCACAAAAACCCATTGATCAATTTCACACAATTAGGTCTGAATCATCAATAATCCCAAAAAGAAAAAGTTCCGAAAATCTCCCTTAAATGCATGAAAAAATGCATGTAAACTTGAAAATAAATTGAAAAGAAAGGGCAAAACAGACTTACCGGCTTGAGGAAAGAGATATTGTGCAAAAAATTCGGAGGAAAACGACAAAAAATTGGTACTATTGAGCTTGCCTCGTCGGAGAGAGAAAAAGACTTTGAAAAAGATTTGAAAAGTGAGTTGAAAAAGTCAGATTTCAACTTTTAAAAAAGCTTCTCCACGATCTTCGATCGATTGAAAATTACATTCGATCGATTGAATGTTCCAGTCATTTTAGAACAATTTGGGACACTTTTTCGATCGATTGAAAAGCACACTGGATCGATCGAAATGGGCAGAGGCTCACTAAAAATTTGAGAAAAATCATTGTTTTGAAAAATGCAAACCCAATTTTGAAAACAACTCCTTAAAGCATTTGAACAATGAAATCAAAATGCATGAGTATGAGATGGAATGTTCTTTCAAAAACCCATATTTTTTAAACCAAATTTTCTCAAACACAAGTTGCAATCATCCTCCCATTTAATTTTCTCAAGCAACAAATATGTTGTGCACAAATCTTAAGATATTTTCAGACTTGGTTGGTCAGACCAAAAACACACACACTAGCATGTACAGTGTTTAACAAAGAGTAACTTGTGTAGTGTGTGAAACTAGCAAAAAACTTGAGATACATGTGAGGTGATATGTGAATAGCAATCAAACACAAAGTCTACACAATTCATAACATAGAATTTAAAAGAGACTATCACCTAAAGAGTTACATCCTATAACTCCCACATCTTCTAGATCAAAAGCTTGCAATCATGTAAGTTTCTTGCATTTTTGCCTCTTATTTATGTGAAATGGCATTCAGCCTAATAGTACACACCGGTTTGAATTAAGTGAATTGGCATCAAGCCTAATAGTACATACCAGTTTTTAATTTAATTTGATGCTACACCTTATGTTCTTTTTGTGCATGTGCTACACTTTCTCGAGCACAAAATCTTATGATATGCACTAAGGTGTTCATGATTGGCTAGAGAACAGTGGTGAGATGGTTATTTATGCATTTCTCAAAAGGATCAAGTCCGTCAGTCAAAAACATGTGACTCTATGATTAAGGCAAAGTGATTAAGAACCACACACATCTTTCCCACACAACATGCACTACAAAGTTTCAACTAGTCAAGTGCAGTAAATAAGCTCATCAAAGTTAAACAAGGTACACAAGACATGACATGTGTAAAAAGATTGACCAACCTTGTTTTCAAAAATCAAGAAAAATTATATCCAACATAGTTTTTGCTTTCTCCTTTTCCTTTTTTTTTTTTTTTTTTTTAATATTAAAAGAGAAAACAAATAAATCCTAGAATGAAATGCATGTACGTAATGCAGTGCAAGTCCTAGAACAAAAAAACACAAAAACCAAAGAACAATGGTCACAACAGAATAGAGCAATGAAGCACAAGGACTATGTCAGAAAGACTCAGTTAGTTCGAGTCTTTTGCATCCAAAACTTTTTAGATGCACTCCGAGCATTGGAGTTTTTATTCACATTAGAGTGATTCCCAACTCCAGAATTGGAATAAAGGTTTAACGCCTTTACCAATTCACCAATTAGTGCCATAGGATCTTGTGCTTGAGGCACATGCACTTTTGGTCTATTTGCTCTTTTATCAGCTTGAAGCTTGAAACAGTTAGGATGGATATGTCCAGACTTACCACAATAATGACAAACCCAAGCAAGTTTACCATGCATCTTGTCCTTAGGTTTGGTAGGCTCCTTAGGTTTGGATTCTGTTAAGTCTACCCTAATCTTCTTAGGTGGTGAAACTTCTACAGGTTTAACAACCTCACTCACAAGGGGTTTAATGGTTTCACTCACAACCTTACTCACGAGAGGTTCAGAAGAAGAAGAAGAAGGAACAAAATTCGTGGAATGTGGTCCAGAATCAAAGATGCTTTCAACATATCCTAATCCAGATTTATCAGAAGGATACTTTTGAACATTCAACATGTGATCAAGTTTAGCACTAGCAGATCTAGCAACAGATAAATCATGTTCCAAAGATTTAACTTTATCAAGCAAAAGCAAGTTCTCAGATTTAACATTGTTCAAAAGATCATTAGCATGAAACAGTTTGACAAGCAAATTTTTCTTTTCAAGCTCAAGAGCATCAATTTTCTTCAGGCCTAAATCAACTTTCATAGCATCCTTTGCAGCAATTTTGCAAAGTTTGTTGTAGGCCTCTTGAAGATCTGCATCTTCAGAGAGTTCCCCATCAGCAGGGTTCTCCTCAGCAGATATGCTTTCATTGACTACAGCAGTAGCAGTGAAAGCAATGAAGTTTTCATCCTCGTCACAACCGGACTCATCATCGAAAGTCTCATTATCACTAAGGGTTAGAGCCATAGCTTTACCCTTATTTCTCAAGAAAGTAGGACATTCAGATTTGACATGACCATACCCTTGACAACCAAAACACTGAGGACCCAAAGAGTTATTTGAAGATTGACCTACTTGTTCTCTAGGTTTTTCAAAATTATTAACCTTAGTGGGATCATTCTTCCTAAAGTTTCTAGGTTCAACAGTGTTGGTATTCCTTGCCTTCCTATTAGTGTTTCTTAGGAAATTTCTAAAGTTCTTGGCAAGGTAAGCTATCTCTGTAGGAGAGAGCTCATCATCAAACCCACCAGCCTCAACATCATCAACAGACTTAAGAGCCATTGATTTGGATTTGGTAGTCTTGGGTAGGTCAGACTCAAAGGACTGAAGAGATCCTACAAGCTCATCCACAGGGATGGAGTCAACATCCTTACTCTCAGTAATGGCTGTAACTTTGGGTCTAAAGTCTTCAGTTAAGGATCTAAGTATCTTCCTAACAACTTTAGGTTGATCATAGACTTCACCCAAATTATAAGCAGAATTAACAATATCATTAAGTTTAGCATAAAACTCATCAAAGGTTTCATAATCAGACATTCTAATGCTTTCAAACCTAGAAGTTAATTGCTGCAATTTGTTTATCTTAATAGCCTTTGTGCCTTCATGCACATTTTGGAGGATTTTCCAAGCAGTATGAGCAACCTCAACATTAGAGATCCTCTTAAATTCCTCCATTGAAACAGCATTGAAGATGGCATTCATAGCTTTGCTATTGAAGCCTGCTGCTTCTTTTTCAGAAGTTTGCCACTCACTCACAGGAGTAGTGGGCTTCTCCCATCCATATTCAACGGAATTCCACACCCTCTCATCAATGGATTTCAGGAATGCTTTCATCCTTACTTTCCAGTAAGCATAGTTATTCCCATCAAAGTGAGGAGGAACAAACAGAGAGTGTCCATGCTCCATGACAACTGGGGTCAAGGATCAGCTCAGAGACAAAATTCTCAAACAGAAGAGCAACCTGCTCTGATACCACTTGAACGGTTTTAGACCCCTTAAAAACCACCAGATTGCGTAGCCTAGATTAATTAGCCAAGTTGTTACTTAGTCAAATTAAACAATTCTAGGTTAAAACAATCAAATAATCATATCATGCATATAAAACATATAAAGCAGCGGAATAATAAAAGAACACAAGATATGATCACCCAAGAAACCACACGGAAAAACCTGGGGAGGATTTTACCCACCGATCCTCAAGGCAAAACGGAATCCACTAAGAAAGAATTGAAGTTCTTACAAAAGGACTTACAAGCTCCTCGCTTGACTTCCTAATGCTATCCACCAGTAAAACTTCCTGACACGACCACGCGCAGGCTCCGAGTCCATGGACTACTTCTTTCTTTGAATCCCTCAATCAGCTACAAGCACCCACGCTTGATATTCTTTAAGCTTCAAAGGCAGCAACCAAGTTGATCATCAAGCGTGTATTCTATGAGATGTGGGAGTTATAGGATGTACCTCGAAAGTGATAGTAATCATCAAACAGTTATGATTGTGTGTGAGTTAAAGTTATTTTCTCATATCTCAGATCGTCATAACATGTATACACATGCAATCTTGCGATGTTTTTCACACACAACACGCAATATTCTTTGCTACTTTTGATACATGTGCAGGTACAATGTGATTTGGCCATCACAAAGGTTTTACATGTGCTAATGTATGCTCACTAAACTGTCTTAACTTGTTTTTGAAAAATAAAATTGTTTAGACTTGTTTAGTGTGTGTGTGTGTTTTTGAGGATCCATGTGCTTAAATTTTTGTTGAGAGATTATTTTAAGAGCTTTATATGTTGAGTGGATCTTTGGTTGAGGTGTATGATGGATTGCATTCATGTCTGTGTTTTTCTCTTCTTGAAAAACTGTTTTTTCTACCTGGCTCGACACCTCCTCGATACCTAGTTATCTGTCGAGCATCTCAAGCCTTTTTCTTATCGCAATCTCGACACTTGATGGATCGATCAAGAAAGTTCCTGTCTCCTCGAGACCTTCTTGATACCTGGTTGATTGATCGAGCTTCTATTCTTTGAAATTGGTCTTGTACCTCGACACCTCTCGATACCTCCATTTGTCGATGGCCAAATTCTCGACACCTTTCTCGACAGCTTCCTCAATACCTTTTGACACCTCAGCTGTTGAGAATTACTGAGGTGTTTATAAAAGGATCTGTCACGATTTTTCACTCATTTCCTCGATCTCTCTCGATCTGTCTGAAGGCTTTTCATCTCCCAACCACTTTTCTCTCACTCAAATCTTCAAATCCTCTTCATTTTCGGTCTTCCCTTGGTTTCTATCACTTGGTAAGTTCATATTTCCCTCCCTTTCTCATGCATTTCATGTTTTGAAACCTAGTTTTTGGGATTTTTAAAAATTTTTGGGGTTTTTCAAAATTGATGAGTTTTTCTTGAAATTTTGGGTTGGGTTTTCACTTAAATTCTTTCAAAATGTCATACATTGCATTCCATGTGCATTAGAATGATATTTACATGTATTTATATGTGTGCTCTATGCTGTGTGCTGGTAGGATTGGATTGGGCTGAGCCTATGATGCTTTTGATTTGCATGTCACATGCTCATGCATTCCCATGCACTTTTCTCTCACTCAAATCTTCAAATCCTCTTCATTTTCGGTCTTCCCTTGGTTTCTATCACTTGGTAAGTTCATTTTTCCCTCCCTTTCTCATGCATTTCATGTTTTGAAACCTAGTTTTTGGGATTTTTGAAAATTTTTGGGGTTTTTCAAAATTGATGAGTTTTTCTTGAAATTTTGGGTTGGGTTTTCACTTAAATTCTTTCAAAATGTCATACATTGCATTCCATGTGCATTAGAATGATATTTACATGTATTTAGATGTGTGCTCTATGCTGTGTGCTGGTAGGATTGGATTGGGCTGAGCCCATGATGCTTTTGATTTGCATGTCACATGCACATGCATTTCCATGTATACGTTCTTTTTGTTCAACATATTTGATCTATTTGAACTGTGTTGGGACTTTTCTGATTGTCTCCCTCTCTATCTCTTTCTCATTCTTTTATGTTAGTAGTGTTTATGGCACCCAAACGTAAATCCATTCCTGCTCGGAACCTTTTGCGTTCTGGAGCTTCCTCTTCTTCTGACTCTGCTCCTCTTAACATTCGGTTCTGTGTTGGAGATGACTACAAGGCATTTACGGAGAACTTTTCTCGACGAGGTGTTCATTCGGAACGCCAAGTCATTCTGGCGGACTTCGCCAACACTGACCTTCCCTCTGTCATTCACAGTAGGGGATGGGAGTCACTGTGTAACGTCCCGGTCACTTGTCCTCTCGTGCTGATTCAGAAGTTTTACTCCAATATGCACGGGTTAGATTGTTCAGTACCTCTCTTTTTCACTCGCGTTCGAGGTACGCACATCCTTGTCACACCGCGTCTAGTTGCGGATGTGCTTAGGGTTCCTAGGATAGAGTTTCCTAACTATCCTTCTTGTGAGCATCTGAGGACTGTGTCCAAAGATGAGCTCATCTCTGCCTTTTGTCAGCGCCCTGCTGATTGGGGTGAGCATCAATACACATCATGTAGGCCTTTTGCTAAAGGTCCTAGATTCCTAAACATGGTGATGACATTTGTACTCCATCCTTTCTCTCACTACAACTCTATCACAGAGCCTCGTGCTTGATTTTTGTTATCTCTTTTAGAGGATCTTACTATAGATTTTCCTTCTCACTTTATTCTTTTTATCATAGATGTTCATCTTGATTTGACGTCCCGTGATAAGCTCATCTTTCCTTCCGCTATCACGAGGATTTTACGCCATTTTTCTATTCCCTTTCCTTTGTCCGACCACTTCACACACATCTGTGCCATAGATGCCACTACCGTAAAACGTAGTGAGGTGCAGTTTAGGTTACGACATACGAATTCCACTCCTCCCTCCCGTTCGGCTCCATCCAGATCAGCTCCATCTACATCTGCTCCTTCTTCCTCTACGGGCGATGTATCTCTAGGAGACATTATGGCGCAGCTGCAGCGTATGGACACTCGCCTTGATACACTCTCCACTGAGTTATATCAGGTGAATGTTCGTGTTGGTTGTATTACACGACGGCAGGCGACCATGGGTGGTTTTGCTCTAGAGGCTACTCCTTCACTACCTACTCCAGCAGCTTCAGATTCTGAGGATGAGGATGATGATGATGATGGAGATGCTAGCTCTACTGATGAGATGTCTACATGACACTCTACCCTTTGTCACTCGTGACAAAAATGGGGAGTAGTTTTGGGTTATGAGAGTAGTCATCTTAGGGGGAGAGTTAGTATAGGACATTTTTGATAAGGGGAGTGTTGATAGTTTGAGGGATGTAGTGAGGTTTTGATGTATCTTTTCTTTTCTATTCTTTATAGATACATTGATCTTGTATATGAGGTCCTTTGACCATTTTTACATACATTGTATTTATTTTTCTTTATATATGTGGATGTATGTTTCTTTCACCTCTCTCTTCATGTGTTATTTCTTCTCTATCTTTATACACATGTTCTTTATACTTGTATGCAATCTATTATTTCTGTTTCACACAAGATGCCTTGATGAGTTTTGTTTAAAGTGTTTCAGAAATACAGGTTGTCAAAGTCTACTGGCCATAAACTCTCTTCTTGCAAAGTTTTTCAAGAGTTTGTGTTATGATAGATTTTATTGTATTCAACAAGTGAATATGAGTTTAGTGATTTATGACTTTTCTCATATGTTCATTTGTTTGTTGTGGTTTTGTCACGGATTGCCAAAGGGGGAGATTGTTAGGACATATATGTTTTCACTTGTTAAGAACATATGTCACTTATTTATGTAAATTGGCTAAATCCTTTGACAAAATGCACTCTACTTGTAATTGGGTAGTTCTAGGTGTTTTTAATACTTCAAGAAACAAGGTTTCAAGATCAAGTGTTGAAGTTATCAAGTCTGTCCAAGAAAAAGCAAGCTGAAGTGCAAATTCATTAAAGCTCGACACCTGCTCGATAGCTACCTCGACACCTGCTATCTGTCGAGATTTAAAATTTTAATTTTCTGATCTGATTTTCTTGGAATCCGTGAATATGCTTTTGGGCCTTCTTTTTTCCAAACCCTAAACATATAAAATGATTGTTTTAAGAGTCGTCAAGTTTGACACAAGTTGAAAAATCATTGAACAATCTCTGTTCAAGCAAATTGTGATCAAAGACGAAGTTCTTAATCTAGTTCATCTTCTCTGAAGAAGTTGCTGTGTATTTGCACCATAGGGTTTTGTGACCAAGCATCTTCCTGATCTTCATCGTGTAGGATGAACTGAAGAACTTTGCAGCCAACCTCTCTTCCTTAAGTTGGTGTTTTGAAGTCGCGTATTGGGATCCGCGCATTGGTTAGTCACGTACTTGGGAGCCGTGCATCAAAGGTGGGAGCTGTCACTACAAATCAAGTCCAATTGGGTATTAGGGTAAGGGTTCAACTGTAGGTTGGTAAGGTACTTGTGATTCCTTTACTTGTAACCGCTTGATTTGATAATAGTGGAGTTTCGGGAGTGGTGACTTGAAAATCACCCGGTGGGTTTTTGCCGCGAGGTTTTTCCCCATTCGTAAACAAATCACCGTGTCATTTAATTTCTGCTGCATATTTAGTTTTTGGTGATTTATTTGTGCTTCCACGCAATTGCATGATAAATTGATTAATTAATAACTTGGTTAATTAATTAATTGGTTTAATCACAAGGGGTCATTTAGTTTGTGGCCTATCAGAAGGCTTCTATGCATAGGAGTTTAGGGGTGAGTGAGCGACATGTGGTGAAGTCTAATTGGTGACATGTGTCACAGTTTGATTGGAGGAGGTTTAAGACTTTTTCTCCAAGACACGTGGCATCTTTTGATTGACCAAAATGTTTTGATTTTCAAGGTGACACATGCCAGCACCCGATTTTACTGCTTATGTCATTGCTTACATGCGCCGGACTGCTTACGTTATTACTTACATGCGCCAATGTGTGATTGGCATTTTGCATGCTTTTTAGGTTTTTATTTCATGGCACTTGGCAAATTTCTGTCAGTTTTTGGATAGTGATAGCAAAACCTAGTTGTAGTACATGGCGCTTTGTAATTGGCTGTACTTTGTGGACTTGGTAGTATAATGTGTCAGCTTGTGATAGGTTGGGAATTTTCCCTCTCTACAACTCTATCAATAGTATGTACTTTATGTTACCTAGAAATATAATGTATGAAAAACACATATATACTCAAAAGAAGTGAAAAATGATCAAACAAAGGTTTTAGAAATTACCACAGCACGCCCTTGGTGCGATAGTCACTCCACAAGTATAAGTACTTGTGAGGTGTGGGGGAAAAAGGCCGGGGTTCAAGTCTCTAGAAATGAGCTTCACACACATATAAACTTAAATTATGCTATAATAGAATTTCAATATTATATCAAAAAGGTTTTGGAAATGAGTCTGAATTTGATAAGGACAGGGTGTAAAACCTTTGTTTTACACCCTCCAACCACAACATGCCACACAATCTTTACACAACTTTTCACAATTTGAAGAATAGGACTGACCACACACAATCATTCATCTTATTAAGAACCCTCTAATAAATAAATAAAATCCCATCCTCCTTCCCTTGGAATCAAAGAATCACCGATGACCAAACCTCCACTTGCCAGTTTGACGACCACTGGAGATGCTGCCAGAGTTTGAAAAGGAAATATTTTTTTGGATCCCCTACACTTGGCTTTGTGTGTGGTGGTGCTGAAGCACTTGCTTTTGACCATTTTGTTGCTAGGTCCTCTTCAATCTTCCACTGTGCAAGCTCTCAATGATATTAGCCTCTTCGATGGTGTCTCTCAGTCTGGTGAGGTTTGTGGTGGGAGACTGAGGAGGGAGATGAGATTTTAGGGACTCTTTTACATTGGTTTGAACTTTGAAAATGTGAAATAGGGTTTTTTTTTTTTTTTTTTTTTTTAAGTCGTTATTAGGTTTATTAAGATGTATTGATTTTATAGTGAATCTTAAGTAAAAGGCTGATGTGGCATGTCCTTATTAATTGGAATAAAGCAAGGGGTTTATACCCCGTACTTATTGAATTTATTCTCTTTGGAAATTAGTTGCTGCGCGCAAGGGTCAAGGAGGGAAAAATTGACTGCATTACGTTTTTGACTCTTGCTATATTTATATTAAAATAAAACTTGGTCATCTCAGAATATTACCCATTGGTCTATAAAGGGTACATACCAATTAAAAATCATATAAATGGTTAGCAATAAATTTTCCTTTTATTGCTTTGAACATTTTTTTTTTTTTTTTTTTTTGAGAAACACCAATTAAATTTTTGTAATTTGTAGGTAATAGATTCGTATATTACTAAGTTAAACCTTAGGAAAAACATTTGGCAGGGGAAAAGGTTTAATAAAAAAAGTAATCAAAGGATAGTTTTAAAGACTCCAACGTATGGAAATGTTTACTCATTGTCAATTTTATTAAAATATTCCAACAAAAACAATTAAAATATAATTTTTTTTGATATTTTAATGAAATATAATGTAAAATAGATAATATAATGTGCGGTATTTTAAAAATTGAATATGTAAAATAGAAAAAATAGATTTTTATACCGAAATAGACATACAGAAATTTTTGCATAAGTTGATTTGAATGCTCTTACTCCTCTCCCACATAACCAATGTCGCCCCGTCCCACACTACCCATTGCTCTCAATTTAATGTGCTTTGTTTTGGTAATATTTTTTTGAAATTTTTCGCAACATATATATGTATTGCATGTGTAATTATAAAATATTTATGTAAATTTTATCATTGTAAATCTGTTGGCACAATTTGTGACATTCAATTGGATGCTTAAGTTGTAGTTAATACTAGTTAAGATTGCTTTCACTTGGTAGAGATTTTTCAGACAATGTGATGATATGGAAAATTTTGTAATTTTTTGTATGAGCCAAAAATAAGAAGAAAAAAAAATCCAACTACCACAAAATAATTCTAACCAAAAAAAAGAAAAAAAAAGAAGAAGCAATTTTCCCTAAAATCTTTTCAACTAAAACTACGTAATCAGTTTAGACAGAACAGAAGCAGCGCAATCTAATACAAAGCCCCACTTTGTATGCATATTTATACTTCTATTTGAATTTTGTTGCATCAAAATTTAAACTTTTTTCTTTTTATTGCTGGGTTTGTTATGGGTATTTGGTTCTAGTGGCAAAGACATTGAATTTATTGATATTGGTTTGATTTATAAGTTTACGCATTCTACCTATCTGATGAAATGCCATAGTGGGCACTGGTTATAGTTTACGTTAATTGCATCAATTATGGACCTTTTGGTGTGATTGAGAGTAAGTACTGTGTAGTTGGGATGAGAAGCTTTCTTGGGTCACTGTGTATTCCATATGGATTCACGTTATTGAATCAATTTTGGGCCTTTCTGCTACATATGCATTCAGATTCAAAAGTGATTTACTTATTTCAGTAATTGATTTTGCAGGTTTATTTATTTTAATTTTTAAAATTTGATTTTGAGTAAATATCACCCCGTGTGCTCAAGAACTGCCTTTTTAAATTGTTCATATAAGAACTCTTCTTTAATTTTCTTCATAATTGTTATGGCAGGAAGTTCTCTTAATATGCGTTTGGTATGAATTATTTTTGCGAACTTATTTTATTATTCAGTTTATTTTTGTTACTATTTATAAGTCCTACTACACTTTTTAGTACTTTTCATAGATCCCGTTGTACTATTTCAGCTAACTTTTACCTTTATTTACAGTACTTTTAGCAAAAAGTTTCCAGTTTCAGCAAAACTAGTCGCTAACCCTTGCGATGCATGAGAAAGCTATTGTGTATAAAAATGTAAACTATTTTTTTTTTTCTCTTCCTCTTTAATTGTACATTAGAATTCTAGTCTTATAGTTTCTTATCCTAGATATGAAATATTAATTTTGATATGAAACATTAAATTACATAATAAAAAATAGAAATCAAACTTTAAGTTTAAAATAAAATGAAGAATTAAATCTTTAGCATCCTCAACTATCCATAAAATGTATGAACACAAATTTAAAGTACTTAATCAGCCATGCTTTTATCAGGCAGCTATGAACTTTGCAGGCCCAAGGGTAGGCTTTATTGTATGACCCTGGTTGCACCAAGTGTTTACTTTTCCTGTAAGGCTTTCCACATGTTATAATTCAATCCAATCAATGGTCAATTGAAGTCGTTCTGGTCTGGTCATATCTAATTGCCATTGTATTATATTCTCATTTCACATAAGCCTGGACTCTATGTACAAGGATCCAGCTCATTATTACATGAGAACCTGAGAGGAGGAGAATATAGTATGTGTAAATAAAACTATATAGCAAAAACATATATTACAAATTAACAGTTATATGATCTATTTATGAGGGTAATCTCTATCTTCACTTTGTGATCATGATAAAGATGCAACAACCAACAACCTATTATGATATAACACATCAAGGGAAAGAATCAATAAATCAACCAAAGAATTAAACATACTAAGGACACAAACACTAAAGTGTTTGACTTCCTTAAAAAATGTGGCTCAAGTCACAACAAACCTTGAAATCTAATTTGATGGGAAGAAAAACCCAAACACTATGACAACATATCAGTGCTAGTTTTTGATTGATATCCTTTTGTATTCTAATAAAACATTGAAGAAACACAATGAAACTTGGAATATTATGACAATTTGAAGCTTCAGTAGCTTTTTTAAGATCTTAAGTTACTTTTCTTACCAAGTTTGAATAATCAAATAGCTTACTTACTGTCCTAGCCCTGGAAAAAAAAAAAAAAAAAGAAAAAAAAAAGAAAAAAAGAAAAAGAAAAAAAGATCTAATAATCTTTTTTGACACAATATCCAAGTTCATCAGCCAATTTAGTTGAACTTTATAGTATGTACTCATTTCATATTGTCAGACGGTTCCTATTCCTAACAGCTGGTGGAGCCATTCCTTTTCTTTCTTTCTACTACTTTTCAGACTTGTCTTCTAGTTGATGAGAGAGATCCTTACCAGCTGAATTAATTGTGTTGTAGAGACGCCAACAACTTTTCCATTCAAAATATGTAACTGAGACACCCCTAAGTTGGCACTTATATGAAATTGATACAGAATGTTTAGAAACAGTTGCCGTGACGCATGATATGCAATGGCAGTTATGTAAGGCTGAAAATGGAGTATTACACAACCAATGATAAAAAAGAATTCTAACTAAATAGTTGAATTTTTTCTTTTTCCTGATAAGTCTTCATAGTTGACAGCCATAGCAAGTTCATGTTCATTTGTAAGTGAATTTAATATCAAGGTCTGAATTGTAATTTGTGAGCTTGATTGAATAATTTAAAAATGGAAAATAAATTGAATATAAATTCAGTAAAGAAAACATTTTTTACCGAATTGAGTATAGCACATGTAAGAAAACATTTTTTTTTTCACATTAAATTCAGTAAAGAAAATTGAGTATAGCACATACACAGCAAACTAAATTAGTGAAAAAACCTTCAACTGATCTAAGTTCAATCAAACATAAACTCTACCAATTTATATAAAATAAATATCAGACATAGTAACTTCATTTTTTTGCTTAGCATCAAGACAAAAAAAATTACTATTAAATTCCCATGTTACTATCATAGTATCATCATAAGAGAATCAGACCAAATGTTATAAAAGGATAACATGAGTAAGACCTGGTATGCTGAAGGAATTGAGTTTTATAAAAAAATTTTGAAAAAAAATCGGTTAGAAAATTATGAATATTAGCCTACACCCATTATAGATCAACAGGTTTGGCCATAGTATCATATAAACTAAGTACCAACACATAGTGAATAAGAGAAGGGCAAAATAATTCATACTTTTTGGCCAATTTGCTAGTGCCGGGTCCTCCCAAGCTTGGCCAACAGCTTTGTGAGGAACTACTTTCTTCTTGGTTTCTGCTTTGTGCTCAATCTCACTGCTTGCAAGGGCAGCCTTTACACTCTCAAGTGCTTCTTGTGTAATCGTTTGTGCATCCCTTTGAAACAATTGTTGTGCCTGTTCAAATAAAACACTTTTAATTATAACAATATAATATTTATTTATAAAGTAAAGAAAAAACAAAGATCAGAAACCATTTAATTTGATATTGGGTAGAAATAAACTTAAAGACCCATCTGCACAATTCAATTCTCCTTTTCTTTTGGTTACAGACAGATTGGTGCTCTTCCCAATCCTTAAAAAAAATTGATTTCATGTGACAAAGGTGGAGAATGGTGGTTTGGGGAGCGGGTTTGGCTGTGGGTCTTTGTTTTAGAAGAAGGAGAAGGGGAACGGTGGAGGAAGGTGAAGGGGTTTGCATTTTGTCTTTCAAAAGTGGAGATCGGTGGTTTGGGGAGCAGGTTTAGCCGTGAGTCTTTGTTTTGGAGGTAAAAAAAACATCTATGACAATTAACAATATCAAAATTATATATATATATATATATATATATATCAAAAAGAATGACAGCTAGTGCAGAGTTCCAAACCCAAAGATTTATCTAAGTTTGTGCACAAACTCAATTATACAGATACGCAGCTAAAACTACAAATACAAAACAGAGTCAACAGAGTCAAGAATACCCCCAAGTTTGAGATAACCAAGAAACTTAAATATACAATCACATTCCAATTTCAAATTCTTTCTAGAAACATATTACTAATAAATATGCAAGAAACAGTAAAGAATAAAGGAAAGGTAATACCTGATTGCTCATGTAACCCCTCCTTAATCATGTTCAGCTACAAACATGAAAAAAAAAAAAATGCAAGCACCTGCAACAAAAGTGAAATAAAATAGAATACCATAGAAAAATCTTAGTAGAAATAGCTATTAAGAATTTACAAAACATAATCAATGAAACGTTGCAGTGAAATTCTTGACATTTCTTTTTCATTTCCATCACTCTTTTACCCTCTAACTCCCATCATTTGACCACCAGCGAGTGTGGCCCAACCAAAGAAAACTCTCGAAAGCTCCATTTGCTCAAAAGTTCGAATTCCAGCTCATGCAATTTTATGTTGTGAGCTGCTGCGGCATTTGGCCTAAGCTTGCTTGACGGATTCTCATTTAAATTTATTATTGACTTTACTTTTTTATCTAGCACTAACAATATGCTATATCAACGGGTGCCAGATTTTTGTGTTAGTAGATTTTTTCGAAAACAATTAATGGAATGGTTAGCTGTAGCTAACCATGCCCGTAGTGTAGATAAGCAAGTTTTTGTGCTAACAACATTAGATATTTTGGCAAGAATAAGCAGGGAACAGACAACTAATTAAGCTGTGTACATACCAAGAATGTCCAACATTTTATATATATATATATATATATATAAAATTTGATGAGTTATGAATGAGTCTTTATAATTTTCTGCATATTAATCGCTAGGTAGCTAGATTAGGTTGATAAGATCCTCATATTTTGAGCTTACGGTTCGTGAAATTCAGTGGTGCTATCAGCGGATGGAATGACTCAGCAGACACAGTGCTGCCCATAATTCGGAAGCTCTTAAATGCGGGACTGACGCATTTGGATTTACAGGTACTCCATTCAATTTCAGCCCATGCCTATTCTTCAGACCTTGTCTATATATAATAAAAATGCCTCTGTACAACTTTCAAGAATTAAATCAAAATGTTCATAACATTGTTTTTAGATTTAACGACTGTACTAACATGCTTATCAACCATAGAAAACCAATAAACTATCATACTTTGATTTAATATGCTCTTAGTCCATATGTTCTACACGATCTCTCTCTCTCTCAACAATAAAATTAACCCTTTATAACTCTATTAGCATCTCATAATATTTTTAACGGAAAAGTCCAGAGTTCTAATACCCTCATTTTCTATTGTCACTGTTAGGTTCTAAAGATTTAAGAATTTATGTATTTAGAACTTTAATGTGTAATATTGGCAGACCATGATCAAAACAATATGTTTAGTCTTGTTTAGGCTTGCTCAAAGTTATATATTTTATATAAAGTTGGAATCGAGAGGCTACAGATGCATTGGTGCATTTCGGCTTGGCTCGATCGATCGAAAGTTAGACTCGATCGATCGAAAATCGGCCAGAATGCTTTTCTGCAGAATTTTCCAACTCAGCCTTAACTCATTAAACGTTTTAGGTTTTCTGTTTTTGCCCTAGGTATAAAAGGCAAAACCCTAGCCACGTTTTTTAGAGTTGCTCTTGTTGTATTGTTGCTCATACTTTGCTGTTTGTGTGAATCTCTTGTGAGATCATTGAGAAGCTTTCCTTCACATAAACTTAGGGTTTTCAAGGTAGAGATTAATTCAACATCTTGATGATCAACTCTGTTGCTGCCATTGGAGCTTAAAGAATAACAAGCATGGGTGTTTGTAGCTGATTGAAGAATCCAAGAAAGAAGGAGTCCGTGGATTCGGATCTTGCACGTGGTCGTGTCAGTAAGTTCTACTAGTGGGTAGCATTAGGAAGTCAAGCGGGAAGCTTGTAAGTCCTTTTGTATGAATTTCGATTCTTTCACATAATGGATTCAGTTTACCTTGAGGATAGCTAAGTTAAATCCTCCCCAAGTTTTTACAGTGTGGTTTCCCGGGTCATCCTATCTTGTGTTATTTATTATTCCGCTGCTTTATATTCTTGATATGATTTTATGTTTGTAATAACCTAGAATTGCATAATTTGACTAAGTTAATTACTTGGCTAATTAACTAGGTTAATTCAATTGTGTTTTAAGGGGTCTAAATTTCTAACAAGTGGTATCAAAGCGGGTAGCTCTTCTGTTTTAGATTTTTTGATCTAAGAGCTGATCCTTGAACCCTGTTGTCATGGATAATTTGAAGTGTCTTTCTGCTCATGTTTGTGATGTTTTGAATAAAAAGGACACTATAGTTTCTGTTGATTTTTTTGATGCTTTTGAAACTCTTCGTAAGGAATTATCTAAATCTTTGAAAATTTCTAAGAAATTCAAGGAAGAGTTAAAATTGGCTAATCTTGAAAAAGAGGAATTGATTGTTAGATTAGATGAGTATAATAAAAAGAATGAATTTTTGAGAAATCAAATTTCCTCTCAAGATGAGAAGATGAAAAACTTGGAACAAGAGTTAGTTGAATCTAAAACTAAAATTGAAAATTTGACTAGTACCAAGCCTCCTGTTGATAACAGAAGTGTTTCTGTTTCTCTTAAGCCTAAAACTGAGAAAGTTTATATCCCTCCTTTCAAGAGGAATAATAAAGAAAAGGCTTATTTTGCTAGCTTAGACAAAGGTAAAAGTTCTGATGTAGACACTGATGTTTCTAAACCTAAGTCTAAACCTACTGTTAGAGAGCATAAGAAATCTGTTTTTGTGCCTACCTGTCACCTTTGTGGTGTTGTTGGTCATATTAGACCAAATTGTTATTTTTTGAGGCAAAAACCAAAATCTGAGACTAGACTTACTGTTAGGAATATTGATATTCCTAAATTTGTTCCTGTTTGTCACTTTTGTGGTGTCTCTAGTCACGTTCATCCTAATTGTCATAAATTGAAATTTAAGCATTCTGTGTTTCAATCTAGGATATGTGATAATATTTCTCCTGCCATAAGTCCATATAAATTGTTTCATATTTTTTTGAAAAATTTGAGCTTGTTGGCTTGTGAAAGGAATTTGCAGGATTTCAGTCTTTCTCAGAAGATTGGTGTAATTCCTCAAATACACTCTGCTTCTCATGGATTTTCACCTACAAAGCCGAAGAATCGTGCTATATGTGTGAGAAAAGATCCTTTAAGGTGAGTGTTGCTGACTTGTCCCTGATTTAATTCTTTCAATTAATTGTGGACATGTTTTGTTTTTGTTTTTGGTTGTTTGGTTTGTTAGGTTGTTTTTTATATTAAAAAAAAATCCAAAAACATTGAAAAATTTCAAAAAGACAAAAATATTTTATTTTGTGTCTTGTTTTATTTTTCTTGAGGATTACATGAGTTATAATATCTCTCTATTGATTTAGAACATGCTTGACATTGTGGAGAAACTTGAATAGTTTGTGCTAAGCTATTTCTGATTTTGTGTGAGTATGTACTAGTTTGTACATGTACTCAAGGGTTAATTAAGAAATTGATATTTCTTATTTGTGTACCCTCTATAGTTTAGTTTTGCACTATCATGCATTGCTTTTGCATTGTTCATTTAGCATAATATGTGCTTTTTGTTTTTGGTCGTAAATTTTATTTTAGAACCAAAAGGATTTTTGTGTTTTATATTTCACATCTTGGATTTATAATCAAGGATTGGCCATATTATCTTTACATAACAAGTCTATGTACCTTGTTTAGCTTTGATGAACTTATTTATTGCACTTGACTAGTTTGAGCTTTGTAGTGCATGTTGTGTGGGAAGATGTTTATAATTTTTGATCACGTGATCTTGATCTTGAAATCACATGCCTTTGATTGTCGGACTTGAACTTTTTGAAAAAGGCATAAATAACTATCTCACCACTGTTCACTAGCCAATCATGAACACTTTAGTGCATATCATAAGATTTTGTGCTCGAGAAAGTGTAGCACATGCACAAAAAGAACATAAGGTGTAGCCTCGATTAATTGCTTAATAATTAAAACTGGTGTGTACTATTAGGCTTGATGCCAATTCACATAATTAAATTTATATGTATATTATGAGGCAAATTCAAGAAACTTACATGATTGCAAGTTTATGTTCTAGGAGATGTGGGAGTTATATGATGTAACTCTTTAGGTGATAGTCTCTTTTAAATTCTATGTGATGAATTTTGTAGACTTTGTGATTGATTGCTATTCACATATTACTTCACATGTATCTCAAGTTTTTGCTAGTTGCACACACTACACAAGTTACTCTTTGCTAAACTTGGTACATTTTATTGTGTGTGATTTTGTTGTAGCCATCCAAGATTAAAAGTTCCTTGATCTTAATGCAAAATGTGTTTAAAGTTTGAGAAATTGGAAATTCTAGAGCTTGAATGTATCTGAATTGGGGATTTTGTTTAAATTGGGTTCAATTGATGCAATTGGCTTGTTGAATTGATGTAATTGATCATTATATTGTGTACTCTAGCTTGTGTGATGATCAATTGGTCAAATTTATCCTAAAATCTTAACAAGTGGTTTTCAATTTTGGGTTTTTTATTAGAAACTCTGTGCTCAAGCCAATTTTGTGAAATTGAACTTAAATTGAACTTAGTTTCACTGCATTAGAGCATGCATAATGACATATTTTTTCATGTATCATTTGTGTTTAGGATTCACATGCATTACATTGATTTTTGTATCCATCTTGCAGTTTTGCAGTCATATCTCTCATTGTTTTCACACATGCATACACTTTGCTACATTGGGTACTCAACTTGATCAAAAAATTGATTGATTAATTTTTGAGCTATGTACTTTCTAGTATATGCCTTTTTTATGTGTGAACTACAGAAAATATTTTTCTTAAGAGATATGATGGATAATCAATATGCAAATATTTTTCTCTATTCATGCAACTGTTTATGGGTCACATAGTGTCAAGTTTGCATTTATTGAAAGAGAGAATATTTTTTCATGTGTATCCTCACCTTAGTTTTTAACTTTGGTTTGTGTGTTTTTATTTTCCCCACCTCCTAAAGTTTCCCCAAAATTGTTTTTTCCAAAAACTTGTTTTGTTTTTTCTATTTTTATAGAGGGAGATTTTTTTTAAACCTTTGTTGTTTATAGGGGATGTTGCCTCTATTTTCTATAGAGTTGAAGTGATTTATGTCCCCTTGATTCCCTATTTTCTCTTATTCTTTATTGCGTATGGTGATTGTTTACTCTTTGTATGAGTTATCTTTGTCAATACATGACAAAAAGGGAGAGAAATTATTAATTTATGGGAATCATGTTTGTCTTGTTTAGGGGGAGTTGAAATTATTTTTGAAATGGGAGAATATAAATAAAAAATTTTTGTTGTATCTAACTTAGGGGGAGAGTTAGTTTACTTATGTTTTTATTTCTGTTTCTTATTCACTGCTCATTGATTTATATTTATGAGTTATTCATGATATATGTTTTTGTTTTGTGTTTTGTGAAGTCAAGAATTTATTTGTTGATTTATTGTTTTTCTGTCACACATGCGTTTATGCGTTTGTTGAGTGTTTCAGGAATATATAGGTTGATTCAATTGAGCTGTTGTCTACACTTGCAATTGCTGGATAGTAGTTAGGATTTAATTTGAGTTTATGAGCATTATTTTTGTAAATGGCTTTTTATTTGTAAACTTTGAGCTTTTAATTTGTGTTTTGTCACGGATTGCCAAAGGGGGAGTTTGTTAGGTTCTAAAGATTTCGGAATTTATGTATTTAGAACTCTAATGTGTAATATTGGCAAACCATGATCAAAACAATATGTTTAGTCTTGTTTAGGCTTGCTCAAAGTTATATATTTTATGTAAAGTTGGAATCGAGAGGCTGCAGATGCATTGGTGCATTTCGGCCTGGCTCGATCGATCGAAAGTTAGACTTGATCGATCGAAAGTCGGCCAGAATTCTTTTCTGCAGAATTTTCCAACTCAGCCTTAACTCATTAAACGTTTTGGGTTTTCTGTTTTTGCCCTAGGTATAAAAGGCAAAACCCTAGCCACGTTTTTTAGAGTTGCTCTTGTTGTATTGTTGCTCATACTTTGCTGTTTGTGTGAATCTCTTGTGAGATCTTTGAGGAGCTTTCCTTCACATAAACTTAGGGTTTTCAAGGTAGAGATTAATTCAACATCTTGATGATCAACTCGGTTGCTGCCATTGGAGCTTAAAGAATAACAAGCGTGGGTGCTTGTAGCTGATTGAAGAATCTAAGAAAGAAAGAGTCCGTGGATTCGGAGCTTGCACATGGTCGTGTCAGTATGTTCTACTGGTGGGTAGCATTAGGAAGTCAAGCAGGGAGCTTGTAAGTCCTTTTGTATGAACTTCGATTCTTTCGCATAGTGGATTCAGTTCACCTTGATGATAGCTAGGTCAAATTCTCCCCAGGTTTTTACCGTGTGGTTTCCTGGGTCATCATATTTTGTGTTATTTATGATTGTATGTTTTTTTTAACGTGAGTCACTCTTCTTGTTCTTTTTTTAATCTTAAAGTGAATTTAAGTTTAGGGTTTTGTGATGGTAATTGCTACAATTTTAAGGAGAGAAGAGAGAGTCCTACCAGGTGTCTCTCCCTTTTTTTTTTTTTATTTTTTTTATTTTTTTTTTATTTTATGTGAGTCTTTCTGTTTTTATTTTTTATTTTTTGAAACCTAAAGTGAGTCATTTTTTAATTCTAATGTGAGGTATCTTAAAAAATTATAATTAATTTTTAATCTTCAATTTTGTATTATATATAAATAATAATAATGATGTAATAAGCTTTGGAGAGGTCAACAAAATATATCTAATAGAATTTTAGTTAAACTAAGCTATTGTAATACTGAAAAGATAATTATATTTTGAAGAGAAATAATAAATATATAAGATATAAAACCTAGAATAAAAAGAATCTAAAATAAAAAGAAAAAAAAATAGTGGTGACGTGGAAAATTGTTTGAGCTTCAAAGGTTTCGGTTATATATATATATATATATATATAGACTAGTGTTTAACCCGTGCAATGTGCAGGATCATTTTACATATTAATGAACTTTGCATCCAATATAAACTTAGTTATCATACTTCCACTGCATACATTTAAACTTAAATAATGTAGTATATTTAAGCATATAGTGTCTAAAAAAGAATTTGACTTTAAGCAATTAAAGCTTGACTTATTTTGAGCATCTTGTCAAGCTTCTATAGTATAAAAAACACATTTATAAACTTTATACTTGGAGGTGTGCATGGTAAATAATGTGCAGATTAGGAATTCCAAACAGAAATGCTGCAAAAAAATGAGTGTGGCACAAATAATTTTAACTGAAAACATTCTAATTTTGTGAATCCCTAGAACATGTTTGGAAGTAATATTCGTTGCCAACTATATTCTGAATCTCCCTTGGTAGGACATTTACATCCAACTTCAATTTTTGTATACACATAGTCACAAATTTAGCTAATTATACATACATACAATGACCTGTATTATTAGTTTTTTTTTTTATTATTAAGTTTATTGCATTCATAGTACTATACTTAAGGGTGTACAAGGATATACTGACATCAACAAAACCGGTCTGACCACACCATCTCGCCTCGCTCACTGCTCCGTCGAAGTTTTCTGATACGGTGGTCGGCGGCAGATCTTCAGTGCTGACGTCGGACCAGTGCAGCCATCGGCGCCGAGATGTGCACACCGACAAAAACCGAACCAACCTGAGCATGTTATATATATATATATATATATATAAAGGGAGTAACTTACACTGCTTAGCTGCTTGAGGTAACAGGCTGTTGAGGCTCTGATACCAAAAGGGGGTAAGCTACAAACAAAAGGCCGATCGAGGCCTGGTGGCGCGGAAACGTAAATAGGTTACAGTTGATAAAGCCATGACTATGGCGTTACAAGTGTAAATTGGGATAAAAACCATCTGATTACAATTGCTGTAAGAGAGGGAGGTATTTTGGAATCTCCTAAAATTAGACTTGCTTCAGACTGGAGAGGGAGCTGCCTTATATAGAGGAAGGGAGCTTGCAATCTGCTGAAGGAGAGCCTTGGATTCTGCTGAAGACTGCTGGAAATCCGAAAGGTGAATTTGCCTTTACTTCGGGTGAAAATCATTACAGCCGAAAGCAAATAGTAACTTCAGGATAATTTGTCGGGCACTGTTGTGAACAGTAACTGTTACTGTCATGAATAGTGATTTGTCCCCATGCTTTTCTGGCGTACTGTTCATCAATAGTGACTCTGACTGTGGATGAATAGTAAGCTGTCTGGAATCTTCTGGGTGCGGGTACTGTGCATGTACAGTGATCTTGCTGTAGATGAATAGTAACCGGGCTTTGAGGCTGGAATTTACATAGTGGTCTGAATAGTGGTTGGGACTATCCGGAGCACTTAGTCTTCGTCCAGGTTGTAACCATCATACGGATCCTGTGAATCCTGGAATGGGTCAAACTGACTTTTGTTAACTGAAGCTTCGGACGAGGTAGGAGAGACTTTCTCTACTGACTCTAGCTTCTGAGCTTGGATTTGCAATTGCATGGCAAGGTCTTTTAATTCTTTGCTAGATTTCCCGGCGATCTGAACGGATTCTAGACTAGGCTGAGACCTTGTTTTGTAAGGGATTGCTCTTGGGACTGGCGGAGGGAAGTCCTTGTTAATCTGGGTGATGACAGTCTGGAATCTAAAAGTGTCCCACCATTTAACCGAGAATTCCCTATCTAAAATATTAGAGTTTATCTGATAGTTCCACATACTTATCCAGTGAATCCTGTATTTGATGGTCATATGAAGGATGGCTGGAAACTGGGAACCATGACTTGAAGGCTGATATCTGGAGCTGAAATACCTGAGGGCATCTTGTAGGGGTTCTGGGAAAATCTGTGGAATTGAGCCAAACATTTCCCACCACTTTAGAAACCATGAAGGTATTGGACTGCAGAATTTTTTGTCGAACATGATGAACCATGAGTGATCAAAGTTCTTGTTCTGGTAAAAAAGAACCTTTTCAAATGCGTCCATATAGTCATAGTAACTGTAATGGAAGCCTGCGTTTTTGTGGACTTTTAGCAAAGAAGGATGCTGTCCCCATTCTTCGCAACTGACAAAACCTGTGAAGACAAATTTGTGATAAAGGACTTCAGAGGGGTTCGTCTTGTTCACAATGTTTTCTATTCGAGCAGAATCTTCTTGGATGAGTATGCTCTTATAGAATTTGATGTTTTTCTCTGGGCTTTTCGGGAGGAAGTGCCAACCTAAGGGTAAAACTTCCATTGCTAAGGCTAAGGGATCTGTTATATGAACTAAATGGGGTTCAATATAAGAGATGTGCTGGACAAAAGGTTTCCTATGGTAAGAGGAAGTGTTTCTTTTACTAGAGGAAAGCTTTTGGGTTACAATCGGGCCAAAAGGTTCATCAACCGTGTAGGGGGTGATTGCCTTAGGGGGAGGAGTTGCTAAGGCTGAACTGTAACTGGGTTGGCCATATGATGGTCTCTGGTAGTTTGGTTTTGGGATTGTGGAAACCACATACCTATTGGCTAGGGATGAGGGTGAAAGGGGGACTAGTTGGTGACCAGGAGGGTTCTTTGCCTGACTGGTACTGGTGGTAGTTTGTGGTTTAGGCAGTTTAGGGGGTTAAGGTTGAATGGGTCTTTTCCCTGACATTCTGGTTTGGACTCTGCAAAAATTCACGTGTTAGGAAGTCAGGGATACTGTTTTGAGTTCCTTGGATGAATTCAATGTCAAAGTCAAAAATTGAAAGAATGGCTTGCCATCTAGCAAAAATCTGTTTTGATGCAATGTTTTGAACATCTTTTTCTAAAACATGTTTTGCAAATTTACAATCAATTCTTAGTAAAAACTTTTGATTCAAAAGATCACTTTGAAATTTTGAAATGCATAGTACTATAGATAATATTTCTTTCTTTATAGTACTATAATTTATCTGAGTGGGAGTCCAAATTCCTGAATGGTAACAAACAATTTGTTCTGAGGAAGTGGGACTAACACGTTGAAGGAGAATGCCACCATAACCTATGTTAGAGGCATCAGTCTGGACAATCTTGAAGGAATCGATTGAGGGGATTCCTAAACAGGGGAGTGTCTTGACATATTTTTTGATTTCTTGGACAATGGCAGAATGGGCAGGTGTCCAAGAGGATGGATTGGTGCGGAGCCTATCAAAAAGGGGTTTACATTTTTGCCTGAGATTTTGATAAAAATCAGCAATGTAATTAAGGGATCCTAGAAACCTTTGAAGTTGTGTTCTATCAAGGATTTCATCTGGGAATTTATCTGCAAACTGGATGGCTCTTTCTATGGGTTTGATGACTCCATGATGGATATCAAAACCTAAGAATCGAACTTTAGTTTGAAATAATTTGATCTTTGGGGCTGAAACAACAAGACCATTGAGCTTTATGGTGTAGAGAAAAGCTCTTAAGTGTTTCCAATGTTGGTTCAGGGATTCTGAGAATATGAGTACATCATCGATGTACACAATGACATGGTCAGAGAATGGATTAAAAATCTCATTCATGATGTTTTGGAACTCAGAAGGTGCATTTTTGAGTCCAAAGGGCATTACATTCCATTCGTAATGACCAAAGGGTGTGGTAAAGGCTGTCTTATACCTATCAGACTCTGTGATTTGTATCTGCCAAAATCCACTCTTCATGTCAAACTTACTGAAAACTACTGCTTTACTAAGCCTATTGACAAGGTCTTTCTTGTTGGGAATTGGATACCTTACCCACTCTAAGACTTTGTTAAGGGGCTTGTAATTAATGACAAGTCTGGGAACACCTCTTTCTATCTCAGCGTTTTTCTGAACATAGAAGGCTGGACAAGACCATGGTGACCTGGACTTTCTGATGATCTTTTTCTCAAGGAGATCCTCAATTTCTGCTTTGCAAGTATCCATAAGTTCTTGGTTCATTTGGATAGGTCGAGCTTTGGTGGGGATGTCCTTTTCGTGGAAATTTTTGACATAAGGAAGAGCAACTTCGTGCCTCTTTCTATGCCAAAAGGCTGTGGGTAGATCAGAGCATACTTCGTGCTTAAGTTTTTCCTCAAACTTTCTGATCTCATCCTGAATGGTTTTGCAAGATAATTGTTCCTCAACTCTCTTGTATCTGATATCAGCCTGGAGGTATCCTAGGTGATAATTTTTGGCTTAGATAAGGTTAAGGGTTTTGAAGACAGCAATCTCCTGGAGAGTACTAATATCTCTAGGTTCAGGGCTCCGAAGAAACTTAAACTTAACTGGCTGACCAAAGGGATGGGTAGTGATACCTTCACTATCCGTGGTGAAAGGATACAACAGACACATGAAAGGGTTTCCTAAGATAACCTTATCTGTCATATTCTTGACAAGAACAAATGTGGTTTTAAAACACGTATTGTCTTGGCAAACATGGGCTTTGGGTATTTTGAATTCAATCTGCATTTTACCTCCACTTGCAGAAGTTAACCTTTCCTTTGTTTTTCTGAAGTATTTAGAGGGAATGATTCCTTCCTGAATGCAGTTGAGATCTGCGCCTGAATCTATTAAGGCAACAACCTCAAATTCAAAATCCTTGTTTATGACAATCCTGACTTTGGAGTGCCATTTCTGGAAATTAATCCTGCTGATGGTTACTAAGAACTTGTCGTTAGACTGCTGTCCTTCTGGAACCATATCTGCAGTTGGATTAACTGATTCATCAACTTCTTCATCAGAAGGGTTCTGTAATGAGGTTCCTTCCTCATTGCTTTGATGAGAAGTACTTTCTAGATTTCTGACTCTTTGATCAAGGAGGTTCTGGTCAACTTTAAGAATAGTCAACTCACTCTTGAGGGTCCTAATCTCAGTCTTAGTTTCCTTGATTTCTTTTTGAAGGTCGCTAACTGTGACTTCCTTCTTTGATTTGGTAAATCTGTCGTAGATCTTTTCCAAATCAACTTTGGGTTCTTGAAACTTAGGTTTGGGATCACTGGTGTCCTTAACTAAGGTTCTTTTCCATTCTGTAAGCTTCTGTGCTTTAACTACTGGGTCTTCGATCTGTTCTATGAGATCTAAGAGTAGTTCTTCTTGCTTAGAGAGAACATTGAGTGTCTTGTTCCTACAACAACTGTCAATGCATGGAATGGGTTCATCTGGGCCACTAGAGGAACTAGAGGAGGTCCTGTAGGGTTCCGAGGATGACTGGTAAATCTGACGAATCTCACTGCTAGAGGTTTCACTGTCTAAGTGATTTAATTCTAGGAGCTTAAAGATTTCATCTTTACTGGATTGGTCACTAATGAGGGTATTGATAAGGGATTTGGCCTTAGCTCTACACTCTTTGCTGAAATGACCTTTCTTTCCACATTTATAACACTTTCCTGATTCTTTGGAAATTGGTTTTCCTGTGGACTTGGATCTTCCTTTCTTATAGAAATCGTCCTTCCTGAACTTCTGCTTTCTATAGTACTTGGATGCGGTTTTCTTCCTATGGTAATCCTTAGAGGTTTCCTTTCCTCTGTACTTGGATTTTCTTTTGGGAAGAACTGAAGGTAAGCCATATTGTATACAGAAGTCTCCTACTTCGTGCTTGGCTTTTCCTTTGTTGGCTCTACTATGGATCTTGAGATCTCTGCACATCTTCATTCCTTCACTTCGAATCGTGCTAGAGATGTCTCCATAAGTTAGGTTATCATAATCTATGACACCTAAAGGGTTACACAGGGTTTCTTTAACCTTTTGTCCAAAAAGGGTAGGTAAACCATTGATGAACTTCTCCTTCCAATATGGAGAGTTGCAATCACTTCTGTGCATGACTCTGGTGGTAAACACATCTTCGTACCACCTAAAGTCTCCAAGGGTTTTACATCTAAGATTACTCAACTGATCGTAAATCCTAGAGGTAATGTTGCTGGGTTTTCCTACGAAGTGGGTTATGATCGTATAGATCAATGTATTAACTCCGTCGGGAATTCCTCTTCCTAGAATGGTGTCAAAAATGGGGAGTCCTTCCTCATCTTTTTGGACAGCATTCTTGATGTCTTCTTTAGACTCTTCTGTAAGGCAGTTATTCCACCACTGCAGAAGTTTTCCTGTAAATCCTAAGGATATGAGCTCTACAACCTCAGTATGGGGATGTCCTTCACTGATGTAGTTATTAGCTACCATGGTTATATGCTGTACCTTGTTTAGGATTTCCTGTTCCGATAAACTATCTATGTTCCATTCATAGAGTTTTCCGGAAGAGACTGAGAACTGGTTGCTAACATTCCTTTCTTCATACTGAAGGTCAAGAGGGGTAGGCTTGGAATACCAATTCTTGGTTAAACTAGTTGGGGTTACTTTGGGGTGAATCAACTTGTTCACTTGTAAACCCTTAAACTGGTTTTCTAGATGTTCTATCTCCTTTTCTACTTTTGAGGAGGTTCTGCTAGAACTACTAGATGCTGTGTGGATGTCTAAGACACTAAGCTTGGGATTCTTCTTAGGAGAAGGGGAGGTGACTGGTCTTTGCTTCTTGCTAAGTGGCTTAGATTTGACTAAAGCTTTCTTAGGTAAAGGGGAAACGTTCCTAGGGGTTGGTTCCTGCTTCATTCTAAGCTCCTTAAGCTTTTGGTCTACAATGTCTAAGGCTGTTGGGTCCTTAGGTTCATTTAAGACATTTAGACGGGGGTCAACTGTTGGGGTTGAAGTGCTGACTGGTGAAGAGGTGACTGGTTCCTTCTTCACAAGTTCTTCAAGCTTTTGGTTGACTGCTTCTAAGGCTGTTATGTCCTTAGGTCTGAGGCTTGGTTGCCTATTTGTGGGAAGCTTGACTAGAGGTCTTTCTAGGGTTTTGACAGGTTTACTAGGGCTTCCTGGTTGGAGGATGACCTTGTTGTCTATTCTGTCTTCTATCCTATCAAGCTGTTTTCCTATGACTCCTAAACACTGGTTGGTGTAGTTGTTTTGCTCTAGAACCTTCTTGACTACCTGTTCTTCAGGGCTAGTCTGGATCTTGAAGGGTGAGGCAACTAAACTTGTACCACGGTGTTCAAAAGTAATAGCTTCCTGGGGTGGATGGCTGGATCTAACAACTTCTGGTTTGCTAGAACTTGGGGCATCCTTATCTGGAACTTTGGTCCAATTTGTTTTGGTAATGACACAAGACTTTTTATGCCATTCAAAGTGGTTTTCGAAGTATTCAAAGAAAGGGACATTGCTGGATATCTCTCTCATGAATTCTTTCCAACTTTCCAAAACTTCTTTCTTTTGTTCCAGAGTATGGTTGGCTCTATAGGCTTCTCTTTTGAGTCTGTTCTCTTCAGATTCAAATTCATCGCCTAGGGCAACTAAATCTGGGGTGAACTCTTTCCTGATGGTCATGAGCTGTTGATCTATTTCTGGTTCTTGCTGAAAGGGATCCTGTAGGTCATGAGGGTAAGGGTTTAACATATCCGTTCCTGTCGGGGAAGGGATCTTCTGTTCATTGTTGTCATCTTGATCAACAACTGAATCTTGTTTGGCTGTGTAGCAAGGTGTGCTAACCTGGGATTTGGTCTGGACGCCTTGGATGTTTAATCCTAAATCTCTTTTGGATCTGGGAAAAGGTGCAAGGGGTCTGGACGAACTACACTGGGATGCAGGTCTATCTTTGATGGGGATAGGTGGCTGCCTAAAGGGTTGGTGTAGATCAAATGGTGATCTAAACCTAGATTCATATGCTGGTGAATCTACTGGTGGTCTTAACCTAGACTGGTCGAAACTCATCCTAACCGTACCATCGGCTAGTTGCTGGACAAAGTCTAAGTCTGGATTAAAGGCTGGGTTTTGGTTTTGCAAATGATGATTCTCATTTTCCAAAAGCCAATCGTCTGGGAAAGTGACATCAGTCCATTTCAGGGTTTTTGGGACCCTAATCTTAGAACTGGGGTCAGTTGTCTGGATAAGAGTGGTTTCTCCTATCTTCCTGTGGTTAAGTGCTTGAACATTCAGGTTCGTCCTGATGCACTTGTAGTAGATCCTGTAGATCAAGGCTATTTGGTAAACTCCTTTCACTAAGAGGGTACCATGGGTCTTGATGTTGAGGGTGAGTGCTTTCATGATATGCGGGTCATGTAAGCATACTGTGAAGTTGGGGAAACAGTCAAAATGAACTGGTCCACCACTAAGGCTGGATTGGATGGTGCCTAAAAGACTATCATCGAATCTGATATGTCTGGTGTCTCTAAGGGCCATGAGAATGGAACAATTCAGTCCTTCTCTAATCAAAGGTTTGACTCCAATCTGGACTAAACCTATGTGCAGGTAGTTGTGTCCTGCTTTCTTATGGGCTTTCAGTTTCTAGGAAGAAAACAAATAGCACGTCTCGTACTCTTTGTTGATTCCATAAACTTGTTCTATGGTTCTAACATGGTAATCTGTCCTAAACATGTTGGTTACGGACCATGAAGACTTATAGATCTTGTTGGTTGGAAACTCAGGGATATTCCAATCTCCTAGTTTCAGATCTAGATCTGATAACTCCAATTCTTCAGAATTGAGAACTCCATCTTCCTGGGGTATCTCAGGGAGGGATGATCTATGACTGGTGGTAGAGTTACTTCTGAACAACCTATTCATCATCATGTATTAAAAGCCTAGTTAAACAACTATAACCTTAATACCTTTAACTCCTAACTTCTGGATTTATCCTTTGATCTAGAACAGAGTGAAACAATGAGAAACTGCCTGATCTGAGACACTATAACCTCCTACTGCCTTTTGTCACAGTATTTCCACAGTGGGACCACCCTAAAACGCCTTCCACACGGCTAACACGGGCTGACCAACACCCTAAGCCTCACACATATATATATATATATATATATATATATATATATTATGTAATATGTATAAGAAGAAGAAGAGGCAACGTTCATCCATGAACACTGAATTGAATTGGGTCATTCTTATCAAAAGAAATTTTGAATTCTTATCCATAGTGTACACTGTACAGGCCTAACGTCCTTATCAAAAAAAAAAAAAAAAAAAAATTTGAATTAAAAAGGAAGTTGATATGTGAGGCTTAGTCCAAAAATGTGTGTAGTCTGACTTTGAGTGGTCTTGTCAAAGTGACTCCCACTTGCATTTTTTGAAAAAAAATAAAAATAAAAAATGTTGTATGGCTGGGTATGGGTTAGTGGGGTATAGTCATGCCACAGTAGCCACTTGCGTTTTTTGAAAAAAAAAATGCCGCATGGGTTAGTCGTTCTTTGCCACTTGCGTTTTTTGAAATAATAATAATAATAATAATAATAATAATAATAATAAAACGATGCCTGTCACTATTTGAGTTAGTACCGTGCAAGTTATTTTTTTCCTCTTTTGATCTCAACCATACACGTCTTTTCCCTTTTGTTGTTTCCCACTCAGCTACTCTCATTAGTCATTTCTCCTTTTTACTCTCATTTCTCCTCTTTAGCTTTCACTCTTTAGGCTTCTGCTCCTCTCAAGTTGATAGGCCACAAATTGAATGACCCCTTGTGATTTAAACTAATTAATTAATTTAGCCAAGTTATTAATTAATCAATTTAACATGCAAATACGTGGCAGCACAAACAAATCACCGAATAACTAAATATGCAGCGAAAAATAAATGACACGGTGATTTGTTCACGAATGGGGAAAAACCCTAACGGCAAAAACCCCACCGGGTGATTTTCAGGTCACCACTCCCGAAACTCCACTATTATCAAATCAAGCGGTTACAAATAAGGAATCCCAAGTACCTTACCAACCTACAGTTGAACCCTTACCCCAATACCCAATTGGACTTGATCTGTAGCGACAGTTCCTCCTTCTGATGCACGGCTCCCAAGTACGTGACTAACCAGATGCGCGGATCCCAGTACGCGACTTCAAACACCAACTTTAGGAAGAAGAGGTTGGCTGCAGAGTTCTTCAGATCATCCTATGCAATGAAGATCAGGAAGATGCTTGGTTACAAAACCCTAAGGTGCACAATACACAGCAACTTCTTGAAGAAGATGACCTAGATTAAGAACTTCGTCTTAGAGCACAATTTGCTTGAACAAGGATTGCTCAATGCATATGCAACTTGTGTCTATGTTGACGGCTCTTAAAACACTCCTTAAATATGTTTAGGGTTAGAAGAAAAGAAGGCCCAAAAACACATTCACGGATCCCAAGAAAATCATATTGGAATTCTGACTTTTTAATTCTCGACAGATAGCAGGTGTCGAGGTAGGTGTCGAGTAGGTGTCGAGCTTTAAAAATTCTACACTTCAACTTGCTTTTTCTTGGACAGACTTGATGACTTCAACACTTGATCTTGAAATATTGTTTCTTGAAGTATTAAAAACACCTAGAACTACTCAATTACAAGTAGAGTGCGTTTTGTCAAAGGATTAGCCAATATACATAAAATATGACATATGTTCTTAAGTGTGAACACATATGTCCTAACAATCTCCCCCTTTGGCAATCTGTGACAAAACCACAACAAACAAATGAACATATGAGAGAAGTCATAAATCACTCAACTCATATTCACTTGTTAAATACAATAAAATCTATCCTAACACAAACTCTTGAAGAACTTTGCAAAAAGAGAGTTTATGGCAAGTAGACTTTGACAACCTGTATTTCTGAAACACTTGTAAACAAAACTCATCAAGGCATCTTGTGTGAAACAGAATTAACTAGATTGCATAAATATAAAGAACATGTGTATTAAGAAAGAAAAGAAACAACACATGAAGAGATAGGTGAATAAGAAAAAAAAAAAACATACATCCACATAGATAGAAAGATAAGTACAACGTATGTAAAACTGATATACAAGACCAATGTATCTATAAAGAATGAAAAGAAAAGATACATCATAAGCCTCACTACATCCCTCAAAAAGTATGAACACTCCCCCTATCAAAAATGTCCTATACTAACTCTCCCCCTAAGATGACTACTCTTATAATCCCAAAACTACTCCCCCTTTTTGTCACGAGTGACAAAGGGTAGAGTGTCATGTAGACATCTCATCAGTAGAGCTAGCATCTCCATCATCATCATCAGAAGCATCATCGTCATCACCATCATCATCATCATTATCCTCAGTATCAGAATCTGATGCAACTGGAGGAGGTGGTGGAGGAGAAGCCTCAGATGCAAAACCACCCATGGTCGCCTGCCGTCGTGCAATACGACCAACACGAACGTTCACCTGATACAACTCAGTGGTGAGTGTATCAAGGCGAGCATCCATGTGCTGCAGCTGCGCCATAATATCTCCAAGAGATACATCGCCTGAGGAAGGAAGAGGAGTCGATGTAGATGGAGCAGATCTGGATGGAGCCGAACGGGAGGGCGGAGTGGAATCCAGCTGTCTCGACCTGAACTGTGCCTGACTACGTTTTACGGTAGCGGCATCTATGGCAGATATGTGTGTGAAGTGGTCGGACACAGGGAAAGGGATGGAAAAATGGCGTAGAATCCTCGTGATAGCGGAAGGAAAGATGAGCTTATCATGGGACGCCGCATCTAAATGAACATCGATGATAGAGAAAATGAAGTGGGAAGGAAAATCTATCGTGAGATGCTCAAGTAGAGATAACAAGAAATGAGCACGAGGCTCAGTGATAGAGTTATAGTGAGAAAGAGGATGAAGTACAAAAGTCATCACCATGTTTAGGAACCTAGGACCTTTAGCAAAAGGTCTACATGATGTGTACATATGCTCACCCCACTCAGAAGGGCGCTCACAAAAAGTAGAAATGAGCTCATCCTTGGACACAGTCCTCAGTCGCTCACAGGTAGGATAGTCAGGAAACTCTATCCTAGGGACATGAAGCACATCCGCAACCAGCTGCGGTGTGACAACAATGCGCGTACCTCGAACGCGAGTATGAAAGAGAGGTACTGAACGATCAATCCCGTACATGTTGGAGTAAAACTCCTGAATAAGTACGAGAGGACAAGTGACCGGGACGTCACACAGTGACTCCCATCCCCTACTGTGAATGACAGAGGGAAGATCAATGTCGGCGAAGTCCGCCAGAACAACGTGGCGTTCTGAATGAACACCTCGTTTAGAAAAGTTCTCAGTAAACGCCTTTTGGGCATCTACATCACGGAACCGAAGAGTATGAGGAGCAGTATCAGAAGATGAAGAAGCTCCGGAACGCAGAGGGTTCCGAGCCGGAGTGGATTTACGTTTAGGTGCCATAGATGCAACTAACGTAAAAGAATGAGAAAAGAGAAAGAGAGGGAGACAATCAGAAAAGTTCCAAACAATTCAAATATGACAATATCTTGAACAAAATGGACGTATGCATGGGAATGCATGATCATGTTACATGCAAACATAAAAAGCATCATGGGCTCAGCCCAATCCAATCCTAGCAGCACACATACATGAATCACACAACTAAATGCATGAAAATATCATTCTAATGCACATGGAATGCAATGCATGACATTTTAAACACTTTTTATTGAAAAACCAACCCAAAATTTCAACAAAAACTCAAAGATTTTGAAAAACCCCAAAATTTTCAAAAACTTTAAAACCTAAGTTTCAAAATCATGAAATGCATGAAGAACAAAGGATAACAAGATCATACCAGGTGATTTGAAGCAAGGAAGTGCCAAAAATCACGTTGGATGAAGGTTGGAGTGAAGAAAGCTGCTCAGGAAGACGAACCACCTCGGACAGATCGAAGAGAGATCGAGAAAATGAGAGAGAAAATCGCGACAGAGCTTATATAGACACCTCAGTAAATCTCGACAGCCGAGGTGTCGAGAGGTATCGAGACTGCTGTCGAGATAGGTATCGAGATTTATGCCTTCGACAGATAAGGTATCGAGGAGGTGTCGAGGTACCAAACAGCTCATCCAATATCAGAAGCTCGATCGATCGATGTGGTGTCGAGAAGGTATCAAGGAGACAGAGAGAATCTCGATCGATCCACCAGGTGTCGAGGAAGTGTCGAGATTGCGATAAGAAAAAGACTTAGAAGCTTGACAGCTGACCAGGTATCGAGGAGGTATCGAGGAGGTGTCGAGCCAGTTTTTCAAAGCAGTTTTTCGAGATGTGAAAAACACAGACATGAATGCAATCAAGACATGCACCTCAACCATGATCCAATCAACATAAAATGCTCTCAAATAACCTCTCTCAAACAAAAATTAAGCACATGGATCTCCCAAAACACACACACACACTAAACAAGTCTAACCAATTTTTATATTTCAAAAAATAAGTCATGACAGTTTAGTGAGCATACAAAAGCACATGTAAACCTTTGTGATGGCCAAATCACATTGTACCTGCACATGTATCAAAGGTAGCAAAGAATATTGCGTGTTGTGTGTGAAAAACATCGCAAGATTGCATATGTGTATACATGTTATGACGATCTGAGATATGAGAAAATAACTTTAACTCACACACAATCATAACTGTTTGATGGAGACTATCACCTTTGAGGTACATCCTATAACTCCCACATCTCCTAGAATACACGCTTGCAACCATTTTAAAGCATTTTTAATCTTTTTGCTTTTAATTTCTTTGCATATTTTCTTTTTAAACATATCATACATGGGCTTATGAGAAAGAAAAGAAATACCCATTGATATTTTGACATTTCAATTTTGCTATGCCTAAGCACACAAATGTCATTGACATCACACTTTTGCTATGCTGAAGCATACAGATGTCATTAATGATTGGCGGGCAACAGTGGTGAGATGGTTATTTATGCCTTTCTCTTAGGATTTTCTAGTCCTACCCGTCAAAAAGAGTGATATGAGTGTTAAGTCTAAGAAATAACCTAATCTTACTCATCACAAACACGAGCCACAAAGCTCGCTTGCTTAGTTGTGCATAAAGATGCTCATCTAAGCTACAAGTGATACAAAGTTTAGAAAACTTTGTTTCATTGGCCATCTAAGGTACACAAGTACCAAAGTACACAAAACACACACTGTTTTTGTATTTTTCAATTTTTTTTATTTTTATTTTTATATCAAAAACAAAATAAACAAAACTGAAAGTAAACACCCAAAACATGTTAACTAAGCAAAACAATGCATAAAACTAGACTGATTCAATAAAAATGCAAAACACACATGCAATGCAACAAATAAGAAGAACAAGAAGGGAAAAGAAAGTGATGAAATCACTTTGAGTCCTTTTTCTTCCACACTTTGGAAGAGCCTTTCCTTTGGTTAAATCCTTGAGCCGGCGGTGAGGGGGAAGAATTAAAACCGTTCAAGTTCGAAAGGAACATGATGGCTTTCAGAAGATCTCCAAGAGGAGCAAGAGAGGATTGAAGCTGACTTTGGCTTCCAGATGCTGTCATACTGTTGCTCTGTTGGGTGGCTAGCCACTTGTAGCAATTAGGTCGAGTATGACCGGCAGCTCCACAATGATAACAGAGATGCTGCTTCTTTTGTTTAGGCTTTTGAGAGTTAGCCTTCTTATCCCTAGGGAGTTTAGCATCTTTCTTTTCTAACTTAGGGGGTGCTCCTAAGATGGATTTTTCCTTGTCTATGTTCTCACTAGCTAATTCAGTTTTATCATCAATGTTCTCAATTTTAACAGTATTAGCAGGAGGAACAAAAATAGTAGAACTAGTAGAAGCAGAGTTAGAGAAAGAAAGACCATACCCTAAACCTGTTCGATCTGAAGCAGATTTCTGGTTGCTGAGCATCTCATCAAGTTTTGCACTTGATGTCCTCTCCAGTTGGGCTCTAACTTGAAACAGCTCTGCTTCAAGCTTCTTGGTCTTCTCAGCTAGGAAGTTATTCTCAAACCTCAGTGCACCAATAGTTTGATTCGCCTCATCAAACTTTGTGGACAATTCTTCTCTATCGAGTTCCACATCACTGAGCTTCTTGGTGGCCAGCCTGTACAACTTCTCATGCTTTTCAAAGAGCTTGTAAAGCTTTTCATAGGCTGAATGGATATCAGCTTTGTCATCCATCTTTTCACATTCAGTGTCCAACAATTCTTCTTCTTCTTCTTCAACAATCCCATCAGTAGAATTGACTGAAGCAGTGAAGGCATTTAGGATTCCGTCATCCTCATCATCGGAATCATCTTCAGGCTCAGTGTCACTAAGGGTTACAGCTAGAGCCTTGCTCTTCCCAATGCTCTTCAGATATGTAGGACACTCATTCTTCATGTGTCCAAACCCGTGACACCCAAAACACTTTGGTCCTGCCGGAACAGTGTACTGACCGCCATCCTTGGCATCCTTCCTTCCCTTGTCTTGGCTCTTGAACTGTGAAGAACTGGATTGCCTTCGGTCCTTGTCGAAGCTCCTCCCATTGGCATTCTTCATAAACTTCTTGAACTGCCTCGTAATGTAGGACTTCATCTTGGAATCTTCATCATTGGAAGACTCATCTGTATCACTGCTCTTAGCCTTCAGGGCCATGCTCTTGCCCTTGCTTGACTTGCCTATCCTTGATAACCCTAGCTCGTAGGTCTGCAAGTTCCTAACCAGCTCAGTCAAAGGAATTTTATCAATGTCCTTTGATTCTTCAATTGCCATAATCTTGGCATGAAATCTCTCAGGTAGAGATCTGAGCACCTTCCTTACAACCTTGGGTTCAGGGATGGTTTCCCCAAGATTGAAGGCTGAGTTCACTATGTCTTTCAGCTTGGCATAGAACTCATCGAACGACTCATCCTCCTCCATCTTAATTTCTTCAAAGCTAGTAGTGAGCCTCTGTAGCTTTGAATCCTTGACAGCCTTTGTCCCTTCATAGGTTGTCTGAAGGATGGTCCATGCCTCCTTGGCAGTTTCTATTGAGGATATCTTCTTGAACTCCTCATTTGTGACAGCGCTAAATAGGGCATTCAACGCTCTGCTGTTGAAGTTCGCCGCCTTGATCTTGGCTTCATCCCAGTCAGCCGGCGCTTCTGTTGGCTTGGTCCAGCCAATCTCTACAGCTTGCCACACCTTTTCATCTAAGGACTGCAAAAAAGCTCTCATGCGTACTTTCCAGTAGGCATAGTTAGTCCCATCAAATAAAAGAGGTATAATAAGAGATTGTCCTCTATCCATGACAAACAGGGGTCAATGGATCAAACACAGCAAAGATTAAACCTAATCAGAGTGTGCCCGCTCTGATACCACTTGATAGGCCACAAATTGAATGACCCCTTGTGATTTAAACTAATTAATTAATTTAGCCAAGTTATTAATTAATCAATTTAACATGCAAATACGTGGCAGCACAAACAAATCACCGAATAACTAAATATGCAGCGAAAAATAAATGACACGGTGATTTGTTCACGAATGGGGAAAAACCCTAACGGCAAAAACCCCACCGGGTGATTTTTAGGTCACCATTCCCGAAACTCCACTATTATCAAATCAAGCGGTTACAAATAAGGAATCCCAAGTACCTTACCAACCTACAGTTGAACCCTTACCCCAATACCCAATTGGACTTGATCTGTAGCGACAGTTCCTCCTTCTGATGCACGGCTCCCAAGTACGTGACTAACCAGATGCGCGGATCCCAGTACGCGACTTCAAACACCAACTTTAGGAAGAAGAGGTTGGCTACAGAGTTCTTCAGATCATCCTATGCAATGAAGATCAGGAAGATGCTTGGTTACAAAACCCTAAGGTGCACAATACACAGCAACTTCTTGAAGAAGATGACCTAGATTAAGAACTTCGTCTTAGAGCACAATTTGCTTGAACAAGGATTGCTCAATGCATATGCAACTTGTGTCTATGTTGACGGCTCTTAAAACACTCCTTAAATATGTTTAGGGTTAGAAGAAAAGAAGGCCCAAAAACACATTCACGGATCCCAAGAAAATCAGATTGGAATTCTGACTTTTTAATTCTCGACAGATAGCAGGTGTCGAGGTAGGTGTCGAGCAGGTGTCGAGCTTTAAAAATTCTGCACTTCAACTTGCTTTTTCTTGGACAGACTTGATGACTTCAACACTTGATCTTGAAATATTGTTTCTTGAAGTATTAAAAACACCTAGAACTACCCAATTACAAGTAGAGTGCGTTTTGTCAAAGGATTAGCCAATATACATAAAATATGACATATGTTCTTAAGTGTGAACACATATGTCCTAACACAAGTCTCAGTGTCTCACACTCTCGCCTCTCAGACTCAAAAGTCAGAACTCAGTCATCAGGCTCCTCTCATTTCTCTTCCAAACCCTAATCCCGCCGAACAAAAATTAGTTTTTCCCTCTCAATCTCAGAATCTCAGGCTCTCACCTAACCATTTTTCTCTTCTTTTTTGCTCTTAGCCACATAATGTTTCTTCCAAACCCTAATCCCGTCAAACAATTAGTAGTATTTCCCTCTCAATCTCAGATTTCAGGCTCCCACCAACCATTTTTTTATTCTCTTTTGCACTCAGCCATATAATTTTTTTTCCATACCCTAATCCTGCCGAACAAACAGTAGTTTTTTCCTCTCAAATTCTCAATCTTAGGCTCCGACCTAACCTCCCATTATTTAAGAACACAAGTTCTCAGTCTCACTCTCAAGACTTATCTCTAATTCTCAGTCTCACTCTCTCACAACAAAAGACTTTCCTCTCAAGGTCTCACGAAATTCCTAATACCTAAGTCAGTTAATCTCCTTTTCATCTCCGTTCTCCACCGTGGCTTTGCCACTATGTAGTTCTATCTTTGGTAACCCTAACCCCTACTTTGTTTTAGTTTTATTTTATAGTCACTAAATGTTTGTTGGTGATTCTAATTTTTATTTATTTTTGGTTATTTTCTTGTAATTTCAGGGGTAATTTAAGAGATTTAGCTTCAGCCTAGTAAAGGAATAAATCTCAAAGGCTTAAATAGTTCTTGGGTATTTTCTCATACTATTTATCTTTGTTTTAAGTTCACTATTTTTTTATCTTTTTTTCATTTTTGTTTGATTTTGTTTTGAGGATTATTTTTTTTATTTTGTTTTCAGTTCACCATGCAGTGTCAAACTTTCATGTTTGTGTTTGATTTTGCTTTTAGTTTCAGTTTTAGTGTTTTTTATTTTATTTTTTTATTTTTTTTAGGTTCACTCATGTTGTTTGTTGTTTGGTTTTGTTTCTAGGGTTCAAAGACTGTAAATTTATTTTTTGATCATCCTATTGATTAATCATACTTTTGTGATTTTAGTTATATATATATATATATATATATAATATTTCTTTTTAAGGTTCACTCATGTTGTTTGTTGTTTGATTTTGTTTCTAGGTTTCAAAGATTGTAAATTTATTTGTTGATCATCCTATTGATTGATTATACTGTTGTGATTTTAGTTTATTATATCATGCTAATATGTTGTGATTTTAGTTGATTATCTTGTTGTTGTGATTATAGCACTGAGAAAGCTGCTTGTATAGTTTTTGTTTACTAATATTTTGTTGAAATTAGTGTATGATTTTGTGTTTCAGTTAAAGGTTGCTTACATAATTTATTTGTTGTTGATTCCTTAATTACTATGTATATGTGATTGTTATTTATATTGATGTAATTAGATCATGGTTGCTTGTGCTTCTTCTTCCACCCCCCTTACTAAGCCTACTCCTAGTTCATGTGTTGAGGCTAATCAACCAAATACATAATCTCCCATTCCACCATCAAGTGCTACAGCCCCTCAAACACAAACAGAAACTCAGCAAGCTACTATTAATGGTGGTAAAGAGCCTTCTAAGATATGGGACCTTTTTTCTAAAATAGAGGTATGTGACCCCCTTTACCCTAAGTCACAGTGCAAATATTGTCAAAAGAGTTATAATTGTCACCCAAAAAGAAATGGAACCTCTGCCATGTGGTGCCATATAAAATCTGGTTGTAAGAAGTAACCCTATAGGCATGATAAAAGGCCAAACCACTTTGAGTTACCAAAGTAAAAAAAAAAAAGGGGGGGAGGGAGAGGGTGGTTATGAGCTAGTGTTAACAACATTAGATATTTGTTTAGTGTGGAAAGACTAAGGATGGCCTTGGCTAGGATGATAATTGTTGATGAACTACCTTTTAGGTTTATTGAGCATGTCGGGTTTATTGATTTTATGGCAGAGGTAGAGCCTAGGTTTGAAGTTCCCTTTCGGGTTACTGTTGCAAGGGATTGTCTTAGACTTTACATTAGGGAAAAGGAGATTTTGAGAAAGGGTTTAATGCCTAGTCAAAGAGTGTGTTTGACAATTGATACTTGGACTTCAATCCAAAACCTTAATTACCTTTGTTTGACTGCACATTATATTAATGTTGATTGGGTTTATCATAAAAAGATTTTGAATTTCTACCTAGTACCTGATCATTAGGGTGAAACCATTGGTAGGGTGGTTGAGTCTTGTTTGCTTCAATGGGGGATTGATCATATTTTTATAATTACTGTTGATAATGCAAGTTCAAATGATGTGGCCATATAGTATCTTAGGAGGAAAACAAAGGATAGGGTGGGTAGCCTCTTGGGTTGTGAGTTCCTTCATATACGTTGTTGTGCCCATATTTTGAATTTAATTGTGCAAGATGGGCTAAAGGACCTTAATGAGTCAATTGTTAAGGTTCATAATGTAGTGAGGTATGTGAAATCCTCTCCTAATAGATTTGAGAAGTTTAAGGCATGTGTTGAAAAGGAAAAAATTCAAAGCAAAAGTTTGTTGTGTCTTGATGTGTCTACTAGGTGGAATTCAACTTACTTGATGTTAGAAAGTGCAGTAAAGTTGGTGGCTGCATTTGAAAGGATGGAGGAAGATGATGGGCATTTCCTTCGTTATTTTGAGGATCCATCTAGTGGTTTCCCTCGGTTTTTAGATTGGGAAAATGTAAGACTTTTGACAAAGTTTCTTGATATGTTCTATGAGGCATCCTTAAGATTTTCTGGTTCTTTGTTTATGACTACTAATGTGTATTTCCATGAGCTTGTTAGTCTTCAAGACCAGTTAAATCAATTGTGTAATGGAAGGGGTGATTCTTTGTTAAAGGGTATGACACAAAGAATGAAATTGAAGTATGATAAGTATTGGGAAGTGTTGATAGGATAAATCTGATGTTGTTTGTGGCTGTTGTGGTTGATCCTAGATATAAAATGAAATATGTGAAATTTTGGTTTAAGCAATGGTATGACAAGGAGAAGGCTGATGAGTTAGGATTGAGAGTTAGGGAAACTTTAAATAGATTGTACAACCACTATAGGGGAGCAATGGGGACCCCATGTGGAGCTAGTGCTAGTGGAACTAGCAAGTTTGGTAGTAGTGATGTTGCTGCCATGTCCTCTAGGCTAAGTGGCTTTGGTAGTGCAGAAGAGAGGATGAGGATGAAGAGGTACAATAACATATACAAACAGCATTTAGCAGATGAGGATAGTGTAGAATGCAAATCTGAATTGGACCAATACTTGTTAGAAGCTAGTGTAGATTCAGAGACAGAAGGCTTTGATATTCTTGATTGGTGGAGGGTGAATTCTTCAAGATATAGGATCCTTTCTCAAGTTGCCCGTGATGTTTTGGCAATTCCCGTCTCTACTGTTGCATTAGAATCTGCATTTAGCACAAGGGGTCGTGTCTTGATTCCTTTCCATAGCTCATTGTCTCCCAATACTGTGGAAGCTTTGATTTGTACACAAAATTGGTTGAGGTCCAAGGATTCAACTGAACTAATTAACCTACGAGAGGCAATGGTTGAAGTGGAAAACTATGAACTTGAATCAGGTAATGTGTTTATGTTCTTTGCTAATTTTTTTTCTGCTTTTGTTATTTATAAATTCTCTTGTATTTTTTTTTTTGTTATTTATTTATTTGTGAGTTATTACTTATATACAATTTGGTTTGTTTGTTTTTTTTTTTTTTCCTTTTAGAGCTTGTACCAAAACCCACTGTGGGTACAGATTATGTTCTAGACTGATTTGGAAGATGGGGCTATTTTTTGGACTTAGCTACCTAAGGTAACTTAAAAATTTTATGTAATTTGCTTTTGTTTGTTGGCTGCTATTTGTAATGGTGTTAATTGTCATGTATTGCTTTCTACTTTCTTCTTATCATTATTTTTTGGGGATTGACATTGCAGGGATGGAGTTTTTTGTATATGATGACTTGGAGTTGGAGTTTTTGGCTAGCTGGTTGTAGAAATTATTTGTGGTTGAATTGCAGACTTAATCATGGAGAGGAGTGTTTGGGTGCTTGGGCTGTTGCTGGTTGCTAGCTTGATGCTTCTTTGCTGCTCTCTCCTTTATTTTTGTTTACTAGATGCACACATGATAACACAAGCACTAAACACAGTTGAAAATTATTAGACTATTAGTCTTAGTAGACAAGACTGCCTCCATTTTTCGTGAAAAATATTTAGTTGTGTAGTGCACTAATTGTCTATTCTAGTCCAACATCCATTATGTATATTTGTATAGTGCTTCTCAAGCACTACTTGACTATTTTGCAGTGCTGCACTATTACTCCTTCTTGGGGCTATGCTACTGCTTATATTTGATGTGATTATTATGATAGAAATATTAATGTTAATGTTAGGTTCTAAAGATTTAGGAATTTATGTATTTAGAACTCTAATGTGTAATATTGGCAAACCATGATCAAAACAATATGTTTAGTCTTGTTTAGGTTTGCTCAAAGTTATATATTTTATGTAAAGTTGGAATCGAGAAGCTACAGATGCATTGGTGCATTTTGGCCTGGCTCGATAGATCAAAAGTTAGACTTGATCGATTAAAAGTTGGCCAGAATGTTTTTCTGCAGAATTTTCCAACTCAGCCCTAACTTATTAAATGTTTTGGGTTTTTTGTTTTTGCCCTAGGTATAAAAGGCAAAACTCTAGCCACGTTTTTAAGAGTTGATTTTGTTGTATTGTTGCTCATACATTGCGGTTTGTGTGAATCTCTTGTGAGATCATTGAGGAGCTTTCCTTCACATAAACTTAGGGTTTTCAAGGTAGAGATTATTTCAATATCTTGATGATCAACATACTAACATAGCAATGTAATAAATTACCAGTTTCATGTCACGCATGTTGGAAGGGAGTATTATTTTGAACAAATGTGAATGTCTACATTGGTCAATGATGGTCCCAGTTGTGCCCTAGTCTACTCCGGCGAATCCTTGCTTTAGGAGCCATATGGTTTTTTTGTGAAAGAGTGGTTGGTTTGTGTGGTTTGGATGAGTATGTATGTATTGAATCTATGACCCGACTTTATTCATATTAAATTTTCATATTTAGCAAGAACAGCAGGGAAAAAAAGAGAAACTGGTTTCATATAAAATTAGCCAAAACTAATGAACAATTAATCTTTAGATTTGCAAAAGTTGAACGTACATAGTCATCATTAGTCAGACATTAACAACAACTTTTGTCTTGCACAAAAGGTGTAGACATTAACAACAACGTCTAATATTTGTAGGTGGAAATTTTTGGAAATCATCACTGCTTGGATCTGAGAAGTCTGAAATATCACTTTCATCATCTAACGCAGTAATTTCATTAATAGACTTCATGGCTCTTGTGCCTTCCCCTTTAGATGCTTCCTAGCTTTTTGGATTGCGTGAAAACGGTCTAGTCGCCTTTGCATTTGATTGTTCTCTTGTTCAAGTCGAGCAAGTATGTTGGCATGTTCATCTCTAGGTAACTCGGCTGAGCGTGCCTTAGGAACTCGTAACCTGTGCCATCGACAATATACCTCTAACTCACACCTCTTTTCGTATAGGGTTGATCATGGTGGTTTTGATACGGTGAACTCTGTCGCAGTGGTATCTGTACTTAGTTTTGTAGGTTTGCCGACCATGATGTGCTCGACGCTTCCAAGACTCTCGTACGTGTATATTGCCATATTAACGAAATCTCTCTTATTTCCAACCCATTTCCCTCCATAGTGGTCTGTGTATGTGTGTAGTTGTTGATTTGCTAGAACTTGTGATGATCCACATGTTGAAGTAGATCCAAACTTGTTTCACATTTTACGATTTGATGTTGAGTCACTGCGACTCATAGCTTAGTCAATCTACGAAGTTAGTGGGGTAGAAAGAAGATATGAATTCCCTGTCCATTTATAACCTCATTTCATGGTCCAAGCATTACAATTTTAGTTATTAGAGCTTGTCATATTAATACAAGCTGGAAAAACACTATATCAACAGTGAAATGTTAATAAGGTTATGTGTCTAGATTCATGTGGGGACCACACCAATTTAAATATAAAATATAATAAAATTTTTTGGAAATCCTACTAAATTTAACTGGGATCAGTTGTAATTACGCTCACTTTCATTTAGAAGTTAGGTGAAAGTTAGCTGTGCTTTTTTTTTTTTTTTTTCCTTTCCCACACCCGCGTATTTTTAGGTTCACCTCCCCTTCTACAATAATCAAAACCCAACATCATTCCTCTCCTACTCAGCTGATGGTGCATGTTCTTAGTTACCACACCGATTCAGACACCTTGACATACAACTCCCCTCTTCATTTTCATGTATAACCATTTCACCATCAAATTCGTGTATAATCATTTCAAAATTCGTAAACACATTTGTTAGGTTCTAAGGTCTTAGGATTTTATGTATTTAGAACTCTAATTTGTAATGTTTGCAAACCATGATCAAAACAATGTATTTATTCTTGTTTAGGCTTGCTCAAAGTTGGTAAAATATTGTAAAGTTGGAATCGAGTGACTGCAGATGCATTGGGGCATTTCGGCCTGGCTCGATCGATCGAAGGTTAGACTCGATCGATCGAAAGTCGGCCCAGATGCGTTTTCTGCAGAATTTCCAACTCAGCCCAAACTCTTTAAACGTTTAGGGTTTTATGTTTTTGCCCTAGGTATATAAGGCAAACCCTAGCTATGTTTTTCAAAGTTGCACAAGTTGTATTGTTGCTCATGCATTGCGGTTTTGTGTAAATCTCTTGTGAGATCTAGAGGAGCTTTCCTTTACACAAAGCTTAGGGTTTTCAAGATTGAGATCACTTTAACATCTTGATGATCAACTTGGTTGCTGCCTTTGAAGCTTAAAGAATATCAAGCGTGGGTGCTTGTATCTGATCAAGGGATTCAAGGAAAGAAGTAGTCCGTGGACTCGGAGCCTGCGCGTGGTCGTGTCAGGAAGTTTTACTGGTGGGTAGCATTAGGAAGTCAAGCGGGGAGCTTGTAAGTCCTTTTGTAAGAACTTCAATTCTTTCTTAGTGGATTCCGTTTTGCCTTGAGGATCGATGGGTAAAATCCTCCCCAGGTTTTTCCGTGTGGTTTCCTGGGTGATCATATCATGTGTTATTTATTTTCCGCTGTTTTATATGTTTTATATGCTTGATATGATTTTGTGATTGTTTTAACCTAGAACTGTTTAATTTGACTAAGTAAAAACTTGGCTAATTAATCTAGGCTACGCAATCTTGTTATAGTTTAAGGGGTCTAAACCGTTCAAGTGGTATCAGAGCGGGTTGCTCTTCTGTTTGAAATTTTTATCTCTGAGCTGATCCTTGACCCCGGTTGTCATGGAGCATGGACACTCTCTGTTTGTTCCTCCTCACTTTGATGGGAACAATTATGCTTACTGGAAAGTAAGGATGAAAGCATTCCTGAAATCCATTGATGAGAGGGTGTGGAATTTCGTTGAATACGGATGGGAGAAGCCCACTACTCCTGTGAGTGAGTGGCAAACTTCTGAAAAAGAAGCAGCAGGCTTCAATAGCAAAGCTATGAATGCCATCTTCAATGCTGTTTTAATGGAGGAATTTAAGAGGATCTCTAATGTTGAGGTTGCTCATACTGCTTGGAAAATCCTCCAAACTGTGCATGAAGGCACAAAGGCTGTTAAGATAAACAAATTGCAGCAATTAACTTCTAGGTTTGAAAACATTAGAATGTCTGATGATGAAACCTTTGATGAGTTTTATGCTAAACTTAATGATATTGTTAATTCTGCTTATAATATGGGTGAAGTCTATGATCAACCTAAAGTTGTTAGGAAGATTCTTAGATCCTTAGCTGAAGACTTTAGACCCAAAGTGACAGCCATTACTGAGAGTAAGGATGTTGACTCCATCCCTGTGGATGAGCTTGTAGGATCTCTTCAGTCTTATAAGTCTGACTTACCCAAGACTATCAAATCCAAATCAATGGCACTTAAGTCTGTTGATGATGTTGAAGCTGGTGGATTTGATGATGAGCTCTCTCCCACGGAGATAGCTTACCTTGCCAAGAACTTTAGAAATTTTCTCAGAAACACTAATAGAAAGGCAAGGAACACCAACACTGCTGAACCTAGAAACTTTAGGAAGAATGATCCCACTAAGGTTAATAATTTTGAAAATCCTAGAGAACAAGTAGGTCAATCTTCTAATAACTCTTTGGGTCCTCAGTGTTTTGGTTGTCAAGGGTATGGTCATGTCAAATCTGAATGTCCTACTTTCTTGAGGAATAAGGGTAAAGCTATGGCTGTAACCCTTAGTGATAATGAGGTTTCTGATGATGAGTCCGGTTGTGACGAGGATGGAAACTTCATTGCTTTCACTGCTACTGGTACAGTAGATGAAAGTATATCTGCTGAGGAGAACCCTGCTGATGGGGAACTCTCTGAAGATGCAGATCTTCAAGAGGCCTATAACAAACTTTGCAAAATTGCTGCAAAGGATGCTATGAAAGTTGATCTAGGCCTGAAGAAAATTGATGCTCTTGAGCTTGAAAAGAAAAATTTGCTTGTAAAACTGTTTGATGCTAATGATCTTTTGAATAATGTTAAATCTGAAAACATGCTTTTGCTTAATAAAGTTAGAACTTTGGAACATGATTTATCTGTTGCTAGATCTGCTAGTTCTAAACTTGATCACATGCTGAATGTTCAAAAGTATCCTTCTGATAAAGCTGGGTTAGGATATGTTGAAAGCATCTTTGATTCTGGACCCCATTCCACTGTCTTTGTTCCTTCTTCTTCTTCTGTACCTTCTGTGAGTGAGGTTGTGAGTGAAACCATTAAACCCCCTGTGAGTGAGGTTGTTAAACCTGTAGAAGTTTCACCACCAAAGAAGATTAGGGTAGACTTAAGAGAATCCAAACCTAAGGAGCCTACCAAACCTAAGGACAAGATGCATGGTAAACCTGCTTGGGTTTGTCATTATTGTGGTAAGTCTGGACATATCCGTCCTAACTGTTACAAGCTTCAAGCTGATAAGAGAGCAAAAAGACCAAAAGTGCCTGTGCCTCAAGCACAAGATCCTATGGCACTAATTGGTGAATTGGTAAAGGCGTTAAACCTTTATTCCAATTCTGGAGTTGGGAATCACTCTAATGTGAATAAGAACTCCAATGCTCGGGGTGTATCTAAAAAGTTTTGGATGCAAAAGACTCGAAATAACTGAGTCTTTCTGACATGGTCCTTGTGCTTCATTGCTCTATTCTGTTGTGACCATTATTCTTTGGTTTTTGTGTTTTTCTTTTGTTCTAGGACTTGCATTGCATTACATTCATGCATTTCACTCTAGGATTTATTTGTTTTCTCTTTAAATAATAATAAAAAAAAAAAAAAAAAGGAGAAAGCAAAATCTTTGTTGAACACTATTTTTCTTGATTTGTTGAAAACAAGGTTGGTCATTCTTTTTACACATGTCATGTCTTGTGTACCTTGTTTAACTTTGATGAGCTTATTTACTGCACTTGACTAGTTGAAACTTTGTAGTGCATGTTGTGTGGGAAAGATGTGTGTGGTTCTTAATCACTTTGCCTTAATCATGAAGTCACTTGTTTTTGACTGTCGGACTTGATCCTTTTGAGAAAGGCATAAATAACCATCTCACCACTGTTTACTAGCCAATCATGAACACCTTAGTGCATATCATAAGATTTAGTGCTCGAGAAAGTGTAGCACATGCACAAAAAGAACATAAGGTGTAGCCTCAAATTAAATTAAAACTGGTGTGTACTATTAGGCTTGATGCCAATTCACTTAATTCAAACCGGTGTGTACTATTAGGCTGAATGCCAATTCATATAAATAAGAGGCAAAAATGAAAGAAACTTACATGATTGCAAGCTTTTGTTCTAGGAGATGTGGGAGTTATAGGATGTAACTCTTTAGGTGATAGTCTCTTTTAAATTCTATGTGATGAATTGTGTAGATTTTGTGTTTGATTGCTATTCACATATCACCTCACATGTATCTCAAGTCTTTGCTAGTTTCACACACTACACAAGTTACTCTTTGTTAAACACTGTACATGCTAGTGTGTGTGTCTTTGGTCTGACCAACCAAGTTTGAAAATATCTTGAGATTTGTGCACAACATATTTGTTGCTTGAGAAAATTAATTGGGAAGATGATTTAAACTTGTGTTTGAGAAAATTGGGTTTAAAAATTTTGGGTTTTTGAAAAAGCATTCCATCTCATACTCATGCATTTTGTATTCATTGTTCAAATGCTTTGAGGAGTTGTTTCAAAATTGGGTTTGCTATTTTTTTTCAAAACTGTGATTTTCTCCAAAATTCAGTGTGCCTCTGCCCATTTCGATCGATCCAGTGTGTTTTTCGATCGATCGAAAAAGTGTCTCAGAATGTGCTAAAATGACTGTCACATTCGATCGATCGAATGTAATTTTCGATCGATCGAAGATCGTGAAGAAGCTTTTTTAAAAGGTTGAAATCTGACTTTTCAAAGAACTATTTCAAAAACTTTTTCAAACCTTTTTCTCTCTCCGACGAGGCAAAGACTAAAAGATCCAATTTTTGTCGTTTTCTTCCGGAATTTTTGCAAAGAATCTCTTTCCTCAAGCCGGTATGCCTGTTTTACCCTTCCTTTTCATTTTATTTTCATGATTTCATGCATTTTTCATGCATTTGAGAGGGTAATTTTTGGAACTTTTCTTTTTGGGATTTTTGATGATTCGGACCATATTGTGTGCAATTGATCAATGGGTTTTGGTGGGGACACCCTATAGACATGTTCTCAATAGTTTAATTTGATCAATTTTGTGTTTTGTGAAAAATTGAAATTTCTAGGGTTTATAATTGATCCGAATTGGGGCTTTTTGTGAAATTGGGTTTAATTGATGGAATTGGCTTGTGTAATTGATGTAATTGGTTATTATAAACTGTTTTCAATGGTGTGTAATGATTGATACTTCAATTTGGTACAAAAATTTTCAAGTGGTTCTCAAATTTTTAGGGTTTTTGTTAAGAAACTCTATGTTCAAGCCAATTTTGTGAAATTAAACTTAATTTGATCCTGGTTACTGCATTAGTTTATGCATCATAACATTGTTAATGTTCATGCATCATATAGATTTTTATTCTATATTTTTTTTGTGATAACTTGCAGTCTGCCCTTGGTTTTGTGTTTGTTCTTTTTGGTTTTCTCTTTGTGTCTCTGTCCTTTTCCTTAGCACCATGCCTAGGAAGACTAGAGCACGTAGGACTCTTCCTACTCCTACTCCATCCCCTCCTTCTTTTGATAGTGAGCGGTTCCCCCGTGAGAAAAACCAAGAGATCTTTGAGACTTTAAACCTTAAGAGAAAAGTTTGGGCTGAGCGTTCTGTCCTGTTAGATGAGTTAGATCCTGCCATTAGGGCAAATTTTGAGCGTAGAGGTTGGTTGCCTTTGTTAGCTGTGTCTGACCCTCCACCTCCGGCTATCTTGATTAGAGAGTTCTTCTCGAACCTCTCTGTCCACATCTATGATTCCAACACTCTAGTTAGGAGTTGGATACGAGGTGTAGAGTACACCATTACTCCTCAGGTAGTGGCTGATGCTCTTGAGGTACCGTTGGTTAGGCATCCTGTCTATCCCTATGATGAGTCACCCGAGTTGAGTGATGTCATGTCTTACATCACTGGATCATCTATCCAGTGGGGTTCTGATCCTAGGATCACCACCGCTGAGCTTCCTGAGACTACCTATCTCTTCTTTAGGATAGCCTGTCACTCACTCTGGCCCATTTCTCATCTACACACCATTCCTCTTGAGAGGTGTGTATTTTTGTACGCTCTTGTTACTGATGCTCTTATTAGTTTTCCCCATCTTTTTCTTCGTTCTTTGAACGATGTTTATAGGAGTTCATCTATTGCTCATGCCCTTGTCCATCCTATTTTCATTCATAGGATTTTACTTTATCTAGGTTTAGAGGATTTCCCTGCTTCTGAGCCTGTTCATGTTATAGGTCCTATAGGTGCGTCTTTTCTTAGACAGAGGGCCGCTCATCTTCGAGCTGGTTCTAAACACCCTAGGTCTGATCCCTCTAGTAGCGCTCCTCCTCCTCCTTCTTCTTCTACAGGTCCTGCTGGTGAGGCTGTTCCAGATCCTGTAGGTGCTGCTGCTGTTCCTCCACCTCCTGCGGCTGACTTCGATGTTCGTCGTACTTTGGAGACTGTCATGACCGTTCAGGCGGCTCATGGTCAGCTTTTGGTGGATCTGTTCGACGAGATTCGTGCTCTGAGAGCGGATTTGGCGCATCTTCGTTCTTCCTCACCACCTCCTTTTGATGATGGCCTATAATGCCCTTTGGCATTCTGTCACAAAAAGGGGGAGTAGAGTTTTGACTTGTAAAGGAGTTTTTGTTGTTAGGGGGAGATTTTTTGTGTTAGGGGGAGATATTTTTTTAGCATGGGATATTTTTTTGGAGTTTATTTAGATTGTATCTTGGTGCTTCACTTTGTATATCATTTTTGGGGATATTCATTTTAGGGGGAGTAACATTGATTGATATATTGATATACATGTTTTCTTTTGATTCTTGTTGTCTTATGATTCACTGCTTATTGATTTATATTTTTGAGTTGATTCATTGATATATATCTTTATTTTGTATTGTGTGAATCTTACAAGAATATTATACCTGTTTATATACTATTTTCTGCCACACATGCGTTTATGTGTTTGTTGAGTATTTCAGGAATATACAGGTTGATTCAACAAAGCTGCTGTCTACACTTGCAACCGATGGATAGTAGTTAGGTTGAACTTTAGTTTATGAGCATTATTTTGTAAAGGGTTTTTTACTTGTAAACTTTGAGCTTTTAATTTGTGTTTTGTCACGGATTGCCAAAGGGGGAGTTTGTTAGGTTCTAAGGTCTTAGGATTTTATGTATTTAGAACTCTAATTTGTAATGTTGGCAAACCATGATCAAAACAGTGTATTTAGTCTTGTTTAGGCTTGCTCAAAGTTGGCAAAATATTGTAAAGTTGGAATCGAGTGACTGCAGATGCATTGGGACATTTCGGCCTGGCTCGATCGATCGAAGGTTAGACTCGATCGATCGAAAGTCGGCCTAGATGCGTTTTCTGCAGAATTTCCAACACAGCCTAAACTCTTTAAACGTTTAGGGTTTTATGTTTTTGCCCTAGGTATATAAGGCAAACCCTAGCTACGTTTTTCAGAGTTGCACAAGTTGTATTGTTGCTCATGCATTGCGGTTTTGTGTAAATCTCTTGTGAGATCTAGAGGAGCTTTCCTTTACACAAAGCTTAGGGTTTTCAAGATTGAGATCACTTCAACATCTTGATGATCAACTTGGTTGCTGCCTTTGAAGCTTAAAGAATATCAAGCGTGGGTGCTTGTAGCTGATCAAGGGATTCAAGGAAAGAAGTAGTCCGTGGACTCGTAGCCTGCGCGTGGTCGTGTCAGGAAGTTTTACTGGTGGGTAGCATTAGGAAGTCAAGCGGGGAGCTTGTAAGTCCTTTTGTAAGAACTTCAATTCTTTCTTAGTGGATTCCGTTTTGCCTTGAGCATCGGTGGGTAAAATCCTCCCCAGGTTTTTCCGTGTGGTTTCCTGGGTGATCATATCATGTGTTATTTATTTTCCGCTGCTTTATATGTTTTATATGCTTGATATGATTTTGTGATTGTTTTAACCTAGAACTGTTTAATTTGGCTAAGTAAAAACTTGGCTAATTAATCTAGGCTACGCAATCTTGTTATAGTTTAAGGGGTCTAAACCGTTCAACATTATTATTATGTATTGTTATTTAATATGATACTATGAAATGTTATAGCACTATTTCAAAAAAGAAAAAAAAATGGCCAAAAAATGAAGACTTTAGAAAATCTTCATACTGACATATTGGTTGAAATCTTTTCGAAAGTCACATGACTCGGCAACACTCCTGGGAAAGATTAAGTTAAGGTATAAAAAACTATTTTCTCAATTTGTATCTACTAATTTATTTCCCTCTATATAAATTACTCAGTCTATTCATTTAATTTTTTGGTAGCAACGATTTTTTTGCAAACGCTTCAACAAGTTAACAGAAAGCAAACTAGTCCTCCAACAAATTCAACTGACCCCATTTGTCAATCACCCAGATCTACCTAATTTTTTGGTGCTATGTACGAGAAAATCCCGATGCACTATTGATAGTGGGAAGTTGAGAATACTTGTTGAATGAAGAAGTTGTCGAACGAAAAAATTTAATTGAAAAATCTGTTCCATGGGCAATTTTATTGCAGCTTATATACATGGAATGATGCTACTTTATGAGTCAAATCGTCGAGGCATTGATAACCTTTTGGAAATTTGAAATAATGAACATGGGAAGCATTGGCTGCGGGAACCGCCTTATATCAAATCCCAAACTTCCAAGCATGACACAATATTGGAATGGGACATTGGAACCAAGATGAACCTTATCCTTACAGTTATGCAGAATTTTTGGTTACGTGCAAAAGATGCTCAATCGACCTTGAAACGTTTAAGTTGGTGAATAGGCTTCTTTAATTATATTATATTTTATTTTTTTCCCCTCATTGTAGGATCACTTAAATAATAGTGAATAGGTTTTTTTTATTAATTGTTTGTTAAGCTTTGCAGAAGTTTTACAATTGTGATTTCCTTAATGGTTTGCCAAAAGGAATGATTATCAATTGTGGAAAATTCAAACTGTAATGAATTGTTATCCTTGTGATTATAAAAAATTTGTACTTACGTCTCATTGAAAATAAAAACCAAACTAAATTCCTTTTGAATATTTCAGCTAAACTCTCATTTTCATCCCGTAAATTTTGTATAATCTGCATTTTCTAATAAAGTAGAGGCCTCATTATAAATTATAACCATCATTTCTAACTAAAAATCTCCACATTTATACATCTAATCTACCAAACAATACCTACTAAATAATATGATATTTAGACTTAACTAAGCCTTTTAAAGATGATTAAACTCATGATTAATAAATAAATAACAAAAACCAATAGTATCACTTAAAACAGCTGAGATGCATTATTCTTTTTCATTGTTTATTTAATTATATCCATTCCCATGCGGTAGCGCCGGTTACATACATTACGCTTAGTGCTGCTGCTCACATGTTGCGCCACATCAGCTGCCGTGTCATTTTCCAAAAAAAAAATAATAATAATGTTTCCTTCAATTTTTAAAGAGAGATGCTACGTCTACAACAATTTTACAATAAATCATAGGTGGTTAGTTGTTATTGGTTCAAATTTGAAAGTAACACTAAGATTACCTTTTTGCCCCAATAATAACAACCAGTAACAACCTACCACTTAGGTTGTAAAAATTTTGTACAAATGTTGTAGACATATCATTTCTCATTTTTAAATGGTTTTTACAATTTGTAGCCCTATAAATCCTAGCCGTATAAATGCAGCCCACTACTTATGGGTCTTACTCCCACTATCACTCTATAATAAATTTGTATAATTAATCCAGCCCACCTCTTATTTATTTAGTTCCACTATCAAGGCCAACCCAAAGCCTTTTAAGTCCAGCTTCAAGGGAAAAGAAATTAAAAATATGTAACGTTCAAGCCGTTATGAAAAAAAAAAGAAAAAAAAAAGGGAAGTGTTCAGGGTTTTTTGCGTGACCATATAGAAACGTGAGCAGAGAGAGTTTGAAATATGTAATGTAGAGGGAAGCTTAAAGGGAGGGGGGAAAAAAAACGTTCAAGCCTTCAGGTATTGCGTGAGAAAACAGAGAGTAAGACCCTTTTTATTTGGAAATATCTCAGGTTTCATTCTTTTAATGTGTTATGGATTATTGGAAGACTGTAACACTCTTAAGTAGTGAAGTATAAAGTGTTGGTGGCACGTCTCATTCAATCAAAGGGGATTTAAAGGTGAGTTTTCATATCTCTCGTTTGCTTATATTCCATGATTGAGGGAAGTAGTTTGATAGTGGTATAGTGGATTTTGAGTGGTTGTTAGGATTGGGTATGGCCGGATGTGAGTTTCTATTGTATTTTATACTAGATATAAGTATACGGTGAATTAGGGAGAACTTTTATTAAATAGATAAAATTGAGCACGGAAGCCCAATATAGTGAAGTGAATGCACGTTTTTAATATTATTTGTTTTTTGAGTTCTTTTTATATTTTGACTTTCAAACCTATGTGGACGTGCTATCCGGAAGCCTTTTGCCACAATTGTAAATATATAGCCAATCCAGTTAACTTGATGCTGGGTTGCTTCTAGTACTACACGTGTCATATGGATCAACTGGGAAAAACAATTGATAACGATGATTAAATTGATGCAGATTTCACTGATAAAACTTCTCCTTGAGAATTTGTGTTTTCTATGTTGGCTGTGATTTTGCAAAGTATGATGTGCATATTTTCAATGTGATTTAGAGAATGGGTTGTCTATGGGGCATCCTCTTGAAAGAGTTAATAACAAAATTGGAGATTGTACATTTTTTTCCAATGCTACATTTGGTCAAGTAGGTGGTTGATTTTTATAATTAGAGCCACCGATACATATTTATATTAGTTTTCCATGATGAATTTGCATCAACAGTTTGTGGACCTTGAAGAGTACATATAAAAATATACAAATACTGGTAAATCACATTAAATAACTTTCATATAATTTACGGAATTTACAAAAACTATTATCCCCCCTATGCTACAATCCCTACTTCCCTTGTCTATTACATATTGCCAAAGGCAAACATCAAGAGTCAGAGGGTGGAGGAGGTGGAAAAGCACTCCTATACTCTGCAAATTCCGCCCTCAAAGTAGCAACCTCAGCAATAAGCCCATCTCAAAGCTGTCCATGAGCTACTTGAGTTGTCATAAATGTCTCCATCATAGCACGAAGAGAAAGCGGAGGAGGAATGGTGGGCTCCGCATCTGCACTGTCAACATGTACCTCATCGTCATCAACAGTAGCTGTAGGATCAACGGGACTCTCCTTAATGTGACCATCTGCAAGTAACGCCTGTACTCGTGGTCTTTTTGATGAACCAACACGAGGTTCAACATTCTTCTTTTGTGCACTCTGCTGCTTGAGGAAGGTGGCACCTATAGGGGCTGTGATGTGGATCAACTCTAGGGAAGGAAAGCTTTCTAAGTTTAAATAGTTTAGAACCCTATAGACGAAAACTGGAAAGAATAGATCATGTTTCTTACACTTGCTCCTATGCGTCTCAGCAAGCGTTTGAATGAAAAGGGAAGGAAAACAAATAGAGGCACCAGTGACGAGGGCGTACAAAAAGAAACATCTCTCTATAGGAATAGTATGGACATGGGAGATGGGGAGGATGTTGTGACAAGCTATCCTAAAAAATATATAATTCAGCTCGGTTAAGTCATTCGAGTTAATTCTTGGGTTAGATCCCCACGTCACTGATCTTCCGCAAAGAAGAGTCATGACATCAGATATAGGAGGACGCCCCAAACGATCCAAGTATGGATAAGTAGGTTTACAAACATGAGGTACATCAAGAGCCTTGGATACATCAGCCTTACTTATGACAAAACTTTGACCTCGAATCCAAGTACCCAGATCATCATTAGAACGAATATGGAGATTGGAATAGAACTCTCTAATCAGGGCAACTGGAGGGGGTTCTAAATCTTTACACAAAGACAACTAGTTCCTACACTGTAGATTCCTATGGACAGAAATAGGTAATTCATCTAGATTGATTTGTCGTTCTGGCCAAATTTTCCTATGCTGAATTACCTTTTCAAACCTTTGCTGGTCTGTAACCGTTTCAAACCTTATTTTATCAGATGAGGAGGTAGACACTCTTTTGGCTTTGGTTTTAATGGTTTTAGACTTCTTAGGAGCCATAACTAGGATCTACAGAGACCTTGGGAAGTACAACAGAAAACCAATAAGAAGAACTACGTTAGAGACACATAACCATGCTGTACATATGCATGAGGAATAGATTACATGATGCATGGATTCTATTGCGGGGGCATGAATGAATGCATTGATATTAAATATTTTTTGGAAATATATGAGCATTAACCCATGCAGTCAAGTTATTTTAAAGACATGCAAACCCACCCTGCACATTCTGCATCGGGGGTAATTTCAAGCAATTATACCCAATTCAACAAAACGTGCAAAACGACCAGTGACTGCCAATCCATCAAACTCTAGACGGTGGTCAATTTCAAGCAAGTATACCCAATTCAACAAAACCCCAATCTGAGAACATGCAAACCCAGTTGTGAAAAATTTGAATATAAACGATAGAGAACATGTCACCAACATGCATACACAACAACCCATGAACCAGTTCAGATCAAAACTACTCGTATTCATCAAAATCCCCTAATTCTCAATATGAAGACATGAACCCTAATTTCCCATTTTTCAGAAATCATGATTTCTTTGCAATTAAAGGGTAGAAAACGTGTGTACAACATCCATATAAAAAAACCCATTACATATTTCACGTCAAAACACCCACAGCCATGAAAATCCCTAAATTCCATACGAACACATGAACCCTAAAATCATGTGTTCCTTCACAAATCAGCTATGTTTATGTAATTAAAGGGTAAAAATCGTATGAACAACATGCATACATAAAAACCCATGAACCATTTCAGACCACAACACCCAAAATCATGAAATCCCACCAACTTGCATAGTTCGAAAATTCAGGCTTTAGAGGGAGATTAATGCAGGATTTTCAGTTAATTTTAATGGGAAGCAAGGGTAAAAGAGTCTTACTACAGTTGAGGATCGATGTTTGGAGCCCGGAAAGTCGCTTTCGAGCCTGAGGAATCGAGAGCAATCGAACTGCCGCTGCTGTGGAGAGTCAAACGCAGCAATCCAAAACCAGAGCTAACACTGACTATTCCAAATATGAAGTATCCACATTACTCGATATTATAATAATCGAGTACAATAAACTACTCGCTACATGTGTAATCGAGTTTCGTAAAATATTACCATCGAGTTTCATAGTACTGATCGATCCAGTACCAATCGGGTAGCAGTGGATTTGTACAGAGAAGTTTGTTGGACTCAGGCATTTTCTGATGGGTCGAAGCAAGTTTCGAGTGATCGGTTCATAAATACTCGATTACAATAGGATCGAGTTTTATAAAATAACTCGCTACGTGTGAAATCGAGTTTTCTCCAAATATTACACCGAGTTTTATACACTCGACTGATCTAGCACCAATCAATTAGCAATCGATTTGTACAGAGAAGTTTGCTGGACTCAAGCAGTTTTTGGATGGGTCGAATAAAGTTTTGACTGATCTGATTTATTACTAGTCGATAATTGTACTATCGAGTTTAATAAAATAACTCGCTTCCTAAGATAGCGAGTACTGTCTTGTCGTGGTGCTTACAGTAGAGTTGAAAAAAGCTCCATGTTACTCGATATAAGTATATTCGAGTTACTTAAGGTACTCGTTAACTATAAAATCGAGTTACACACAATTTGTTACCCAAAAAATCTTCAAATTTTCCATTTTGTAAAGCTTAAGTAGTCGGGTTAACCCACTTATTAGACACACGTTTCTAATATTATATTCTTCAAAAAACCTCACATTGAGTAAAAAAAGAGAAAAACACAATTAAGTAGTAAAATTGCTAATATTGTATTCCTCGAAAAAACCTCACGTTGGGCAAAAAAAAAAAAAGACAACTACTGAAATACCCTTAATTTAATAAACTTATCTTCATCTCTAAATCAGAAGAAATGGTTTAAAATCTTAATTGAAAACAAAAAACCTAAGGAAAAAAGCCACGTTGTGTCAAAAGAATTATCTACCACGGACCAATTTTGAAAAAACAAAACTTCTACGTTTGAAAAAAGAAAAAAAAAAAAAAAAAAAACCCCGGCCACTCCTTTTTTTTTTTTTTTTAATTTAGATTCAAAAAAAAAAAAAAAAAAAAAAACCCCTTAACACGTTTGAATTCCACTCCCACAATTTACCCCTAACAAGTTGCTTGAATTCCACTCTCCCATGTTTTACTCCTAAGGAACTGCTTTAATTTCCAATGCAGTAAAAATAGTTACTTCTCTTTAGCTTCTTTTGCTTATCAAGTTTTTATTTTATTTAATTTAAGTTTCATGTTATATCCTCAATATGCAGAGCATTCCTTAAAAGCCAATTAATTATTTGATTTCGTAAGAAAATCAATGGAACTTAATGGATGGTTGTGCCACTTGATCATTTTGTTTACAATTTACTAATACTTATGGCATATACGTTTTCTTTGATTATTTTCTTTCTTTCATTTTAGAATTCTTTTAGCCGTTTTATGTTGCATTATATGGTTGATTTTTTTATTTTTTATAATATTCCCTTTGATTATGACCCGAACAACTTCTTTAATTAAACATTAAACTTAACTGGAATAACTTCTTATCAACTGCCATATATATAAATTCATAATTCACACATTATTTCAAGTAATAAAAATTCAAAAAATAACAAAAGGTTGCAAATTATTTCATTCAACCATATACTCCTAACAAGTTACTAGTCCCATACTGTCCAATTCAATAACATGTCAAAGTTCCATAATTCATACCCCGAAGATTATTATAGATAATTCCAAGTTCCATATCAAAAACTAAAACACATTACAGATTAAGAGAATAAAAAACCAATGTGAATAGATGGCATATCAAAATATCCTTCATGGCAAAATCGAAGACCCGGCGCCTTCCTTGTGCTCATCGTTATTCATATTCATGCTCATTTTATCTTCAGTGGGCTCTTCCAATTCTGATTGTGCAGGTTCTACATCAAATAAATTGGTTCTCACCTCATTAAAAACTTATCTATGCATTATAAATAAGAAATTTCAAAACTGTGGGTAATCAAGCAATTGAGGCAATTATATTTTTAAATAAATAATTCAGAATTGCATAGTAGTAAGAACAAAAATTATTGGTAATAAAATTGTACCATGGTTGACTGTCTACCAAGTCTGCCAACAAAAAATATAAACTATTATATTTTGAATATGCATGAATATAAGTTGTATTACATTGGTCAACCATACCGTCATGCATCATTCAACTGAATTTATTCTAGTTAAAATGTCAAAAATATTGTGCATATTCTATATGTTCTATTTTGATAAATCAAATCCATTGTCCATAGAGCAGCTTTTCTGCCTTTTACAGTTTTATCTACACCTTTTCATGATTAATATTTAAAATAAATATTAACATTTTATGGGGAAATCTAGACCCTTTGTGACATATATGTTGTTATATTTTTAAAAAATCATCATAAAACTTAGAACTCGTGCAGTCAACATATAGATCAAAAATTTACATTACCTTTATCTGCCACTGTAGAAACAGGAATGCTCAATGGCACATCAAATTTCATTGGACAAGCCCAATCCAAATGGCGCTTCAAATTTTCAGTAACATCTGCTCCAGCCGCAATATATTCCTTGCCACACTTCTTGCATTTGCATGTACGCTTTCCGTCATCTTTTGTCAGAAGAATCTGAAAGGAACGCCAAACAGTTGAACTCCCTGTCCGTTTGTAGACTTTGAGCTCAGTCTTAGCCTTCTTTTGCGGAGGAAGTTCAGCCACTTCATCAACTTGGGCATCTAAGTCAATGTCTTTTCCTTCACACTTACTGTCAGTAGGAATCATCTCATCCCTTTCCATCTAGAGCAATTTAAAGAAAAAAATATTGATAAGGAATTTAGTAATTCTACGAACAATTAAAGAATGAGAAATGAATTTAAAATCAACAAGACAAACAAACAAATCTACCATTACTACTAAACAGCCAACATTACAGTGATTATGGATCTTCAATTCTTTTATTTTAAGGTATGTTAGAAACTGGAAAAACTTGAGAAGGTATGACAGATAATTTTAAAATCAGCAAACATATAAACAGATATAATTTAATTTTTTATATCAACGTCTCCTATTAGTACTAAAAATCATTTGTATGGTGATAAACACAAAACAAATGGATGTTTCTGCACAGTATCTGTTTTTTGCACAGTGTTAATTTTCCAAATGAAATGTTCTCTAAACTAGGGCAGACAGTGCAGCAAGTGAGGCTCTTCAAAACTGCCACAAGCTCAACTCTATAGACAAAGAAGGGAACAACATATCTCACTTCACCATAAAGTACATTAAAATTTGTAAATCTACTATAAATCAGACTCCATTACCAAAGTTCTAACTAGTTTGTTAGTTATATTACTACTTTAATTAACATAATGCTACTAAATAACTAATTATATGAAGTTTCAGTATTTATTTTAATCATCTAACATAATGTTTTTTAATACATAATTTATTTATTGATATTGATGAATTAAAACTTTAATATAATTTCACATATATAATAAAGTGCCAGATTATCAGGATGTTTTTGTGTGACATGGCAAAAGTATATTAATTTACAACATATAACGCGTAGGTTAATTACTTATAGTACCACAACATAATATAAGATTAACTTCTATTATATTACATGCAACATATGATAGATTATCAAAATAATTTAAAATAAATTATAAAATTTTTATTTTCTTCAATTTCTCAAATAAAATAAAGCATTTACCCAACACAAAAATATTTCATTTTGTTTGGCTCATTCCAAGCCTCAAAAACAATATGGATTCTAAATCACTCACAAACACAAATTCAAACAAAACCTGTCACAAACGCAAACTAACTTACAAACCTCACTACATATAATGTTTTAGAACAACAAGATCAACATCTAAACGAACGGATCTACAATTAATTTTTTTTAAGATGACAGATACACAAAGACTTGAAAAGAAATGATAGAGCAACATAATTAAAGGATTTTTTTAAATCAACATAAAAATTAAACAAACAAAGTCTACGTACTAAACAATCGACATGATAATGATTAACACAGTAAACAAAATCGACAACATTGTGAAAATTTCATTAGTAAGTAAACAAAACAAAAATATAAAACAAGTATACCTTGCTACTGGATTTTGAACGGTTTAAGACCCCTTAAAAACAACCAGATTGGTTAGCCTAGATTAATTAGCCAAGTTGTTACTTAGTCAAATTATGCAATACTAGGTTAAAGCAATCAAATAATCATATCAAAAATATAAAGCAGCGGAATAATAAAAGACACAATGATATGATCACCCAGGAAACCACACGGTAAAAACCTGGGGAGGATTTGACCCACCGATCCTCAAGGCAAAATAGAATTCACTATGAAAGAATTGAAGTTCTTACAAAAGGACTACAAGCTCCCCACTCGACTTCCTAATGCTACCCACCAGTAGAACTTACTGACACGACCACGTGCAAGCTCCGAATCCACGGACTCCTTCTTGCTTTGAATTCTTCAATCAGCTACAAGCACCCACGCTTGATATTCTTTAAGCTTCAAAGGTAGCAACCAAGTTGATCATCAAGATGTTGAAGTAATCTCAATCTTGAAAACCCTAAGCTTTGTGTAAAGGAAAGCTCCTCTAGATCTCACAAGAGATTTACACAAAACAGCAATGTATGAGCAACAATTCAACTGGAGCAACTCTAAAAACGTGGCTAGGGTTTTGCCTTATATACCTAGGGCAAAATCATAAAACCCTAAACGTTTAATGAGTTAGGGTTGAGTTGGAAAAACTGCAGAAAACGCATCTGATCCGATTTTCGATCGATCGAATCTATTCTTCGATTGATCGAGCCAGACCGAAATGCCCCAATGCATCTACAGTCACTCGATTCCAACTTTACAATATTTTATCAACTTTGAGCAAGCCTAAACAAGACTAAGTACATCGTTTTGATCATGGTTTGCCAACATTACACATTAGAATTCTAAATACATAAAATCCTAAATCTTTAGAACCTAATAAACTCCCCCTTTGGCAATCCGTGACAAAACACAAATTAAAAGCTCAAAGTTTTACAAGTAAAAAGCCCTTTACAAAATAAATGCTCGTAAAGACTAGAATTCAATCCTAACTATTATCCATCGGTTGCAAGTGTAGACAGCAGCTCATTTGAATCAACCTGTATATTCTTGAAATACTCAACAAACGCATAAACGCATGTGTGACAGAAAATAATATATAAACAGGTATAACATTCTTGTGAGATTCACACAACACAAAATAAAGACATATATCAATGAACAACTCATAAATATAACTCAATAAGCAGTGAATCATGAGACAACAAGAATCAAATAAAAATCATGTATATCAATATATCAATCAATGTTACTCCCCCTAACATGAATATCCCCAAAAATGATATACAAAGTGAAGCACCTAGATACAATCTAAAAAAACTCCACAAAGTAAACAAAAGGCTCCTCCTAACTACAAAATCTCCTCTACAAGTCAAAAACTCCACTCCCCCTTTTTGTGACGGAATGCCAAAGGGCAATCACAAGTCGCCATCAAAAGGAGGTGGTGAGGGTGAATGAAGACGTGCAAAGTCGGCTCGCAGAGCACGAATCTCATCCAGCAAGTCCACCAAAATCTGACCATGAGCCGCCTGAACGGTCATGACAGTCTCCAGGGTACGACGAACATCGAAGTCATCCGAAGGAGGTGGAGGAACAGCAGCATCAACATCACCAGCAGGATCAGGAACATCCTCACCAGCAGGACCTGTAGAAGAAGAAGGAAGAGGAGGACCACTACTAGACGGCTTAGACCTAGGGTGTTTAGAACCAGCTCGAAGATGAGCGGCCCTCTGTCTAAGAAAAGACGCACCTATGGGAGCAATTACATGAACGGGCTCAGAGGAAGGGAAGCCACTAATATCAAGATAAGCAAAATCCTATGAATAAAAATAGGATGCACAAGAGTATGAGAAGTAGATGAACTCCTATAAACATCGTTCAAAGAATGAAGAAAGAGATGAGGAAAACTAATAGGAGCATCAGTAACTAGGGCATACAAAAATACACACCTCTCAAGAGGAATGGTGTGAACATGAGAGATGGGCCAGATGGAATGACAGGCTATCCTAAAGAACAGATAGTGCAACCCGGAGAGCTCAGCAGAAGTGATCCTAGGTTCGGAGCCCACTGGACAGTAGTCCCAGTGATGTAAGACAAGACATCACTCAACTCGGGAGACTCAGCATAAGGATAGACAGGATGACGAACCAACGGTACCCCTAGAGCATCAGCCACTACCTGAGGAGTAATGGAGTACTCTACGCCTCGTATCCAACTCTTAACTAGAGTGTTGGAATCATAGACGCGGATAGAGATGTTCGAGAAGAACTCTCTAATCAAGGCAAAAGGTAGAGGAGGATCAGAAACATCCACCAAGGGTAACCAGCGCCGACGCTCAATGTTTGCCCTAATGACAGGATCAAGCTCATCTAGGATAACAGAACGCTCAGCCCAAATCTTCCTCTGAAGGTTAAGATTCTCATAAATCTCTTGGTTTTTCTCACTCGGAAACCTCTCTCGGTCAAAGGAAGGTGGGGGAGGAGAAGGGGAAGGAATAGTCCTACGGGCTCTAGTCTTCCTAGGCATAGTGCTAAGGAAAGGACAGAGACACAAAGTGAAAACCAAAAGAACATAAGAAAACAAAACCAAGGGTAGATTGCAAGTTAGCACAAGAGAAAATATAGAACAAAAATCTATATGATGCATGAACAATAACAATGTTGTGATGCATGAACTAATGTAGTAAACACAATTCAAATTAAGTTCAATTACACAAATTGGCTCAAACATAGAGTTTCTAACAAAAACCCTAAAACAAATTTGAAAACCACTTGAAAAATTTTTCAACAAATTGATGAATTGATCATTACACAAGGTTGAGAACAGATTAGAATAACCAATTTCATCAATACAACAAGCCAATTTTATTAATTAAACCTTAATTTAACAAAATCCCCAATTCGGATCAATTAGGAACCCTAGAATTTGAAATTTTTCACAAAACCCAAAATTGATCAAATTAAACTATTAAGATCATGTCTATAGCATGTCCCCACAAAAACCCATTGATCAATTTCACAAAATTAGGTTTGAATCAACACAAATCCCAAATAGAAAAAGTTCGGAAATTTTGAGCAAAAATGCATAAAAAATGCATGAAAGATGTAAATAAACTCAAAAAGGAAGGACAAAACAGACTTACCGGCTTGAGGAAAGAGAGATTTTGCAAAAAATTCGGAGGAAAACGACAAAAAAATTGCCTGTGGAGCCTGCCTTGTCGGAGAGAGAAAGAAAAGTTTGAAAAACTTTTTGAAATAGAGTTTGAAAAAGTCAAGAACCTTGTTTTTAAAAAAACCTGATTTGCGACATTCGATTGATCGAAAATCACATTCGATCGATTGAATCAAACAGTCATTTTAGAACAAACTAAAGCACTTTTTTGATCGATCGAAAATCAGAATGAATCGATCGAAATGGGCAGAGGCTCACAAAATTTTGAGAAAAATCATAGTTTTGAAAATTACAAACCAAATTTTGAAAACAAGTCCTCAAAGCATTAAACTTATTGAAACAAAATGCATGAGTATGAGATGGAATGCTTTTTCAAAAACCTAAGTTTTAATCCCAGTTTCTTCAAGAAAATTCAGCCATTCTTCCTTTCAAATTCTCAAGCCAAAAAGATGTTTTGCATAATTCTCAAAGTATTTTCAAACTTGGTTGGTCAGACCAAAAACACACACAATAACATGTACAAAGTTTAGCAGAGAGTAACATGTGTAGTGTGTGCAACTAGCAAAAACTTGAGATACATGTGAGGTGATATGTGAATAGCAATCAAACGCAAAGTCTACACAATTCATCACATAGAATTTAAAAGAGACTATCACCTAAAGAGTTACATCCTATAACTCCCACATCTCCTAGAACAAAAGCTTGCAATCATGTAAGTTTCTTGAATTTTTGCCTCTTATATATGTGAATTGGCATCAAGCCTAATAGTACACACTGATTTGAATAAAGTGAATTGGCATCAAGCCTAATAGTACACACCAGTTTTAATTTAATTGAGGCTACACCTTATGTTCTTTTTGTGCATGTGCTACACTTTCTCGAGCACAAAATCTTATGATATGCACTAACATGTTCATGATTGGCTAGTGAACAGTGGTGAGATGGTTATTTATGCCTTTCTCAAAAGGATCAAGTCCGACAGTCAAAAACATATGACTTCATGATTAAGACAAAGTGATTAAAAACCACACACATCTTTCCCACACAACATGCACTACAAAGTTTCAACTAGTCAAGTGCAATATATAAGCTCATCAAAGTTAAACAAGGTACATAAGACATGTTATGTGTAAATAAATTGACCAACCTTGTTTTCAAAAACCAAGAAACATAATGTCAAACATATTTTTGCTTTCTCCTTTGTACTTGTTGATTTTCACGAACCGGAGTGGATGGTTCTGAACTTGATGGTACAGAAACTGCATCATTTAACAACAACAACTCTTCCTCACTATGTTTTCCAACATACTCAGCAGGAAGAGAATCAACAACTTCTAGAGACTTATCTTGACCAAGAGCAGTGCTTTCTGTCAGTGCTTCTGAACCCACTTCATCATTTATCACAACATTTGAAGATTCCATGGCTGCTTTAGTTCTCAAATTGTATACTCTATACGCTTTACTAGTGGAAGAGTATCCTAGAAAGTATCCTTTATGACTCTTTGCATCAAACTTTTCTAGGTTCTCTCTATCACGTAGAATGTAACAGTCACTGCCAAATATCTTGAAATATTTGACAACAGGTTTCTTCCCTCTCCAGAGTTCATAGGGAGTTTTCTTGGAGTCAGGTCTAAAATACACCCGGTTGAGTGTATGGCAAGCAGTATTGACTGCTTCTCCCCAGAAAGACTTTGGCAAATTTTTGTTGTGTAGCATGACTCGTGCCATTTCCTGAACAACCCTGTTTTTTCTTTCCACAATCCCATTCTATTGAGGTGTCTTGGGTGATGAGAACTCTTGGTAAGTGCCTTGATCATTGCAGAAGGTAGCCAGCTTGGTATTCTCAAATTCTCTTCCATGATCACTTCTGATTCTGGCTATCACAGTATCTTTCTCAACCTGCAATTTCTTGCACAGATGTATCATCTTCTCAGGAGCCTCCGCTTTATCCTTCAAAAGCACAACCCAAGTATATCTAGTAAAGTCATCCACAACAACTAGAATATACTTCTTTCCACCCAGACTTTGAACTCTGGCAGGACCCATGAGATCAATGTGTAATAACTCTAACGGTCTTGAAGTTTGAACACTAGTCACTGACGGATGCTTGGATTTTACTTGTTTACCTATCTGACATGGTCCACATATGCACTTATCTATCTTCTCAAATTTAGGTAAACCGATAACTGCCTCACACTTGGAAATCTTCTCTAACTGCTTATGACTGGCATGCCCTAACCGTTGATGCCACAAATCAACTTGATCTATCTTTGCACTAAAGCACTTGTTGTTTACACTTGGTGTTATGCCATAACAATTGTCAGCTGTCCTTACACCAACACACATATAGTCACCTCCTCCATCAAGTATCTCACATTCATACTTGGTGAAAAGAACATTTAATCCATTGTCGCAAATCTGACTTATGCTGAGTAAATTTGCCTTCAATCCATCAACATACCAAACATCTTCAAACACTGGTAATCCTGGAATGTCCACAGTACCAATGCCTCTGATCACAGATTTACTTCTATCTCCAAAAGTGACTGTCCCAATCTTTCCTTCAAAGCGTGTTTTGAATAAATCTTTATTTCATGTCATGTGCCTGGAACAACCACTATCCAAATACCAAAGACAAGAATCACGTGCCTTTAAGGCGGTTAAGGCAGTATAACAAACATAATTCTTATCACATGTGATTATGCCAAGATACTTAAGGAAAGATTTAACAAAAACAACAAATGGCAAAGACAGCAAGTAGATAAGTTGACTAATAAGCAAAAATATTTTCCAAGAATCCATGACAACAGGGGTCAAGGATCAGCTCAGAGATAAAAAATCTCTAACAAGAGAGCTACCTGCTCTGATACCACTTGAACGGTTTAAGACCCCTTAAAAACAACCAGATTGGTTAGCCTAGATTAATTAGCCAAGTTGTTACTTAGTCAAATTATGCAATACTAGGTTAAAGCAATCAAATAATCATATCAAAAATATAAAGCAGCGGAATAATAAAAGACACAATGATATGATCACCTAGGAAACCACACGGTAAAAACCTGGGGAGGATTTGACCCACCGATCCTCAAGGCAAAATAGAATTCACTATGAAAGAATTGAAGTTCTTACAAAAGGACTACAAGCTCCCCACTCGACTTCCTAATGCTACCCATCAGTAGAACTTACTGACACGACCACGTGCAAGCTCCGAATCCACGGACTCCTTCTTTCTTTGAATTCTTCAATTAGCTACAAGCACCCACGCTTGATATTCTTTAAGCTTCAAAGGTAGCAACCAAGTTGATCATCAAGATGTTGAAGTAATCTCAATCTTGAAAACCCTAAACTTTGTGTAAAGGAAAACTCCTCTAGATCTCACAAGAGATTTACACAAAACAGCAATGTATGAGCAACAATACAACTGGAGCAACTCTAAAAACGTGGCTAGGGTTTTGCCTTATATACCTAGGGCAAAATCATAAAACCCTAAACGTTTAATGAGTTAGGGCTGAGTTGGAAAAACTGCAGAAAACGCATCTGATCCAATTTTTGATCGATCGAATCTATTCTTCGATCGATCGAGCCAGACCGAAATGCCCCAATGCATCTACAGTCACTCGATTCCAACTTTACAATATTTTATCAACTTTGAGCAAGCCTAAACAAGACTAAGTACATCGTTTTAATCATAGTTTGCCAACATTACACATTAGAGTTCTAAATAGGAAAGTGAAGTTTTATAGGTTAGAGTCATCACGTACAAAAACTTATTTACAATAAGGTATATAAATAAAATACATATTAAACAAACCTTATTTCAGCAAAATGATCAAATTTAATAGATCCTTACTTATATCAATTTCCATCAAAGACCACCAAATTGTCAAATAGTAATATGCCATTGATTCCACCCATGTCTACTACAGACATTTATCAATGTGTCCCTATACAAATCACTCAATTATTATTGTTTTGAATTCCCACAGAAAATCAAAATAGAATGTATACAAATTGTAAACTTGCTAACTCGGCCAATTGTTCTTACCTCGGAGAAGATGTCTATTAACATTCCAAGTTATGAATTTCAAATGGCTACAGGAAGTTATCAGATTGTATCAGTTGCTATGCCCAAAAATAGCAATTGCTTCTGCCTTCATTGGAACACATCAACTATATCATATTGTGTTTAATAAGGAAAAAAATAGTAAAATCCAAAAGAAATAGTATTGTTAAGATTTGTCTAAAACTCATGTACATAGTATTCTAGATATTCAAAAAAAGAAAATCAAGTTGTTGAAAAAATAGCATAATTCAAAATCTAAAACTAAAAATCCAATTATTGTTCATGTACACAGTATTAAAGATAGGTATTCAAAAATCAAGAACCAATTAATTTTTCTATCCTCACAACAGTTAGCATAAAGCTAGGTACTAATGGAATTTAAAAATAACTCAATTCTTTGAATTTCCTTACTCCTAAAATACCAAAAAATTTCTCATAAGCTAAATAATCCCCAAAGTTATTCGTCAACCAAACAGGCCAACTTAGGTCCCAAACACAAAAATTCTAGCCACAATACAACAATCTACTTAAGCTAATGTACTTTGAAGAATTAGAGTTTCCTTTAAAATATTAAGATAAAAAAATTTAAACTATTACATCCCAAGTTCCATACACAAAAAAAATAAAAAAAAATAAATAAGATTCAAACTTTACTCTCTTTTCTTTTCCATTTTCCCACAATTTATGGGACACCAAATAGACAAATTAAACAATAAAAAACAAATTATTAGTATAAGAAAATGAAATCTAATATAGCTGTGTATTGAACCATAAAAAGCAAATTATCAAGCACGACCCAAGAAAAGCAACAATTTTATTCCTCTTTCCTTCAAAATATTCTAAGAAAAGAATGGTTACCAATTGATTAGTATGACCTTTAATAGATTAAAAAGCCTCCAATGATTGCGAGTCTTGATCTTTGACATCTGTCGAAGAATTAACAAACAAAACAGAGATAAAAATGAAATTTAGTTTAGCATATAAGACGATGGGAAAAGGAGAACAATAACAATTTCTCTTTGATGAAAATGAATAATGCTCTTACTATAAAACAAAGACCAAAATAAAAACATCACATTGAACAAACATATTGAGAGTAACATTCCTACAGTCTAGAGAATGGCAACCATAAAACAATTTATAACAAACATGATCAAATGCCCAACTCAAATAATTTTTTTAATATATATATATATATATATATTAATAGTTTTAAGACCATGAAAACTCAATCTCGTTCATAATGAAAACTCAAAATTGAACTATGTTTTTTTTTTTTCCTAATAATGAGATGGGAAAAAAAAAAGAAAAAAAAAAGAATAATACAAATAGCATAACTCATTTTCAGTTTATACGCTTTGGACTTGGGCTACCAATGTTCACCTCTCATCTGCTTTAGTTTCGTTTGCAAGCTCTAGAGTCATTATCTATCTCTTGCGCTCACTTGATTGGGTTTTGGTAGACGAACTTGAGCCATGACCAAAAGAACGAAAAAAACACTCAAGAAACTATCGCATTGAAGGCCATACCGATCAATTTGTAAACAGAGAACAATTGAAAATTTATAGAAAAAAAATGAGAGGTGAGGAGGTGAGGAGGTTGCAATCTATCGGTGACTATAAAAATTCCATATAATAGCGACATCTCAGGAGTCTGGGTTAATGGAAAGACACATGATAGATGTGGAGATAAAGTATTAGTGACTATAAGAATTCCATATAATAGCGGCATTTCAAGAGTCTGGGTTAATGGAGAGACACACGGTAGATATGGAGATAAAGTATTGGCGACTATAAGAATTCCATATAATAGCAACATCTCAAGAGTATGGGTTATGGGTTAATGGAGAGACACGCGATAGATATGGAGATAAAGTAACACCTGAATTTAAAAAGAGACTCAATAAATGGCAATCGATAAAACAAAAAATAAAATAATAAAAGAAAATAAAATAAATGATGACATGGTGCTGACGTGGCTTAACTGGAGCGTAGCAACATTAAACGCTACGCTTCAGCTTTTAGTAATATATAGATTACTCGCCGTCTCGGAAGTCGAGTACAGTCTGGGCGTGGTAATAAGAAGGCACACTGCACGTGACCGTTTACTTATAGTACTCGATATTCTATAATCAAAGACCATACTCGCTACGTAGAAAATCGAGTTTAATATTGGACCGATCGAAGACCAATCGCCCAGCAATCGGTTTGTACAGAAAATTTTGCAAAAACTCAGGTATTTTCGATGGGTTGAAACCCGGTTGGACTGATCGTAATTTCCTTTATAATACTCGAATACTAAAGTATCGAGTTTTATTTGAGATTGAGCAATTTGGACCGATCGAAGACCAATCGCCCAGTAATCGGTTTGTACAGAGAATTTTGCAGAAACTCAGGTATTTTCGATGGGTCGAAACCCGGTTGGACTGATCGTAATTTCCTTTATAATAATCGAATACTAAAGTATCGAGTTTTATTTGATATCGAGCAATTTGGACCGATCAAAGACCAATTGCCTAGCAATCGGTTTGTACAGAGAATTTTGCAGAAACTTAGGTATTTTTGATGGGTCGAAACCCAATTGGATTGATCATAATTTCCTTTATAATACTCGAATACTAAAGTATCGAGTTTTATTTGAGACCGAGCAATTTGGACTGATCGAAGACCAATCGCCTAGCAATCGGTTTGTATAGAGAATTTTGCAAAAACTCAGGTATTTTCGATGGGTCGCAACACAGTTGGACTGATTGAAATTTTCTTTATAATACTCGAATACTTAAGTATCGAGTTTGTATAACATAACTCCTGAGTAATTTGGATCGATCGAAGACCAATCATACACAATCGGTTTGTACAGAGAATTTAGCAAAAACTCAGGTGTTTTGGATGGGTCGAAACTCGGTTGGACTGATCGAATTTTTCTTTATAATACTCGAATACTGAAGTATCGAGTTTTATAACATAACTCACTATTAAGACGCAGAATCACAGTGCATGTTACTCGATATTAGTAGTCTCGAGTTTTATATGTTTACTCGATATCTCCAAAACCGAGTTATGTTGAAAACCCCAGCTGACACAGTACTCTCGATACACGCTCTCTATGCATGTTTCTTTTGTTGTCATCTGCAACTCAGTTCTATCCATTCTCAATAATAAGAAAGTTTATTACAGTTTTCACGAAGCACCTGTGCATTGCAATAACTAGTTGCTATTGAGAAGCTAGAAATCATAATAGTCTAATAACGTTCACTGCTTCTATTACTACATTTTACATGCAACTCAATTGTTTGCTTGGCCAGTTAGTGAAATCTACTCTAGTACATAAAAGTAATCTTGTTAACAAAGTGCTTGACCACATAAGTACATAACAAAAGTACACAACTTAGTATCAACTTCCAAGCAAAAAATGTCCAATCCAACACTGTCTTCTCATCATGAAACCGAGTTACTGGTGTCGTTCGGGGGCTTCCTCAGGCGGTAGGGATCATCCTGGCTACGCAACGTACATCGGCTATCCCCCATCCACCTTGGCTGTCGTACCTGCTGTAAACAGTTCAAATATGTTATGTTCATTGGACCTATATAAGTTATTAACAAGTAACATAGCCACAACAACGCTCAGATTCATGACTTAGGACGAATAATGTGACAAAACCATTGAACAACATATTTAAATACCAATTGGACTCATTTGCCTATCCATGCATGAACACCAACGTACGTTTGTTTCATAACTATGATGATTTGTGTTGACAAAAGTTGTTAAGAAATGGAAGCTTTACCTATGATGCAGCTCCACCAGTTGTTGACTTCGCATTTCGAGTAGGACATGTGCTTCGGTTGTGCCCCTCTTGGCAACACAACCCACATCTTGATTTTGGTCCATTCTCGATCCATAAGGAGCTCGGCAACTCCCTATCATTATCATCCTCGTCCATCTCATTGCGGATACGTGTGGACTTTGGCCGACCTTTCTTTCGAATCAATCATGGGTTGGGTATCACTAGTCGAGTTTCTTCTGGATCCGGCCATTCTAATCTGTCTTTTAATGGCTGGAATACCGGTTCGTAGCTGTGGTACCTATGAGTCACGCTATAGCAAGGATCAATAAACTGCTGCGCATCATGCTTATACATAGCACAAACTGCTATTACGTGTGAACACAAGATCTTGAGCGCTTCCCATTTTCCGCAAGTGCATGTCATACTCCGAAGATCAACCCTATGCATGTGTTGTCCGCCCCCACCATTCAGAGGATTACCTGGTGTGTCAACTTGATATATCCGCGCTTGTGCAGACATCCGTGTCACCATATGGTCCTTTGCCTTCGCTTGATTTTTTTCAAACTTGTCCATGGCATACTTGCACCATTCTTGACCCGCTTCCAACTGATCTAGAGTGAGATTACGACAAGCGTCAAAGTACGAGTTCACTTTGAAAAAGGTGAACCTCACCATTGCCGTTATTGGCAAGCTACGTGCACCTTTCAGTACTCCATTAAAGCACTCCGATAGGTTGGTTGTCATGGCTCCAAATCGACGCCCTTGGTCGTGTGCAAGTGTCCACTTTTGTTTGTTTTCAGATTCAAGATACCTGTGTGCAGCCAGCTTGACATTGCGAATTAATTCCAGTATGGCTTCAAACTTTCTGACTTGATTCACACTTGTTGCCCTCCATACCAAGTTCTTCAGCTTCGAAATTTTCCATTTTGTGTTCACATTGCTGACTACATGGTGGAGGCAGTACCGATGATGGACTTTGGGAGGCTGCAACCAAGTCATACTTGTGTCATCAAAGCAGGCTTTTATCCCCGAATGTTGGTCAGAGATGATGCAAAGATTGGCCTGGTCCGTAATATTGGTGAACCATGCCAAGAACCATCCCCATGTCTCTTTGCTTTCACTCTCAACAATGGCAAACGCGAGCGGATAAGCCTCATTGTTAGCATCCGTTGCCATTGCTATCAACAACTTCCCCTTGTACTTGCCATAGAGGTGTGTTGCATCATGCTTATCACCAGTCTGCAATGCTTGAACCCTTCAATACACGGACCAAAAGCCCAAAAGGCACAGTTAAACGTGCAAGTTCCTACCACGTTACGGTTGTCGCGCTTCAACTGTGTCACTGTGGTTGGATTCGTATCTTTTAACGCGGCTAGAAACCGAGGTAAGTCTGCATATGACTCATCAAAATCCCCGTAGATGGCCGCAACCGCCTTCTGTTTTGCATCCCAAACCTTATAGTGAGATGCCCAATGGTCGTGCTTCGCATGCAGAAGACTATGCAGGGTTGCTATTGTACTTGAAATGTCTTCCCACACGTATGACTTAAGTGTGATGGCAATGAACTTTGAATCCATCATCCTTCCATCATGATCCACCTGGAGTGATGAGCAAGTGTGGGGACCCTTACATGTTGTGATCTTCCAGAACTTGTGCCTTTTGCTATTGATAGCTCGAACTAACCACGGACATGCATCGTTTACACATGTTACAATCAGTCTCTCGGGGTCTGACTTCATGTATTTAAATTTCTTATTAAGCCCCAAAGAGAACATGGTTAACGCATGCTGAACCGCATCTTTATTCAAGAATAGCATCCCCTTGCTTGGTTCATCCCCCGGCCTCCAACTCATCAGACCTGTTTCCAAGGAAGGTGATGGGTCATGAATGTTATCCCATGTGTTTGACGTGAACCAGTCGGGGTTGGGGTTTGGATTGCGCAAGCATCCACATTGTTTTCAACTTGCAGTTCATCTAAAAATTCCGGATTGTCCTCCGTTCCATCATTATCAATGAACTCTTCGTACACATCTCCAGTGTCATCCATTTCAATTGCCTCATCCAAGTGCATTTGGATATCTTCATTTTCTTCAGTATACCCTCGATAAACATTTTCGTCATACGTATGGATAGACCCTAACACTTCGGCGGCTTCAATATAGTCCATAGCAACCGCATTGCGTGGTCCAACGTTGTAGGGAAAAGACATCTCGGCTATAATTAAAGGGTACACGATGGTTACAGGAACTAAATCTTGCTCCCCAGCTCTACTGGTATACTGTGAACCCCCGTCGACATTACACCCAACAGTGGCAACAGTTACATACAAGTCAGAACCTATGAATTGTGGAGCCCGCTTTATCACTCCCTACATTATGTCCACATCATGGTCGCATTGCAATGGAATTGCATTGTAGAAAACTTGGGTACCCACCAGTTGCTGAGGAGCTCGAAATACAATGGAGATGTCATGGGAATCCTTGCCTAACCCCAGAGTTGACATTATCTTCCGCTTCAGCTTTCTCATGTGTATCCCACGTTTCATTTCAATACGTGATTGCTTTAGGTTCGGACCTCGGTATGATAGCCCATGCGAATCATTAATATATGCCTCCCTGTCGTAGTAAATGTAGAAGTAATAAGGACTCATAACGGACCTGAACCAAAAATAGTAATAGTTGTATCATGCTGTGTAATATTATGAAACCATAGGCTAACTATATAAGTCCAAATATGTATAGGTGTTCATGCAGCCAAACAAACCTAAGCAAATTGTGCTACAAAACCCATCTTGTTTATCTAAAATCAATACTAACATAGCAAAAAGTATTGATGCTAAAAACATACTACGGAATAATCGTATGATCTAGTCCATCAAACATCTAAATTCAAAAACAGCAATCGGTTCGCACAATGTGTATTGTTAATCGAATGAGAATTATGAAGCATTGCAAATAAGGGAAATAATTCGTAGTATGCAACATGTACTGCATTATTATGTTCAAATACCCCCCATTCTGCTGACAACAGTCACATAATTTGTGTTATCATAAATGGACTCATGCATCATTATGTTTAGATACCCCCAGTGAAGACCCATAACATTCAAAAAATTTGTATTGTGTTAAATACTATTCCACATTATTATGTTCAGGTACCCCCCATTCTTCCTACAACATTATTATTCAGAATTTGTGTTAACATAACTGGATGGACTCATGCATTATTATGTTCAGACACCCTCATTGAAGACCCACAACAGTCACAGAATGTGTGTTGTCTTAAATACTGAAGCACAATTCATAGTATACATAACCCCTCCCACAGCAATCATAGAATTAGTGTTATTTGAAATTCTGAACCTCATGCACCCCCAATTGAAGTCTCATAACATTCACTGACTTTGTGTTGTAATAAATGGTTAGCAGTTGTTACCTATTTCAGGTGAGATTTTGATAGAATCGGGAAGACAATGACGTTACGAAAATTAAGTGCACTTGGTGAAGCATTCTTGACCCGTTGCAATTGAAACTGGCAATAGAAGTTGACACATTGGTAGAAGGCACAGACCGGTCCACGTTCAGAAGGCTCCCGCATGAAGAAGTAATGGCAAGTGGTCAGTGGTCCCAGAAGGTGGGGGAGGAAATGACAAAATCTACCATAGTACTCGATTTTACGTCAAGCGAGTATTTATAACTCGGTTATACAAAGACCGAGTACCATTAAGGCGTCGTACATTGGCAGTAGAACTCGGTTATATGGATATCGAGTATTATTTACTTCACCACTAAAACAGTTGGGCAGTATTTATACGTACTCATCTTTGTCTTAATCGAGTTATCTATATTGTACTCGATTTAGACATAGTCGAGTATTATACGCTTCATATAAAAAGACAGCTTCCTCTCATTCTGGTTGGGGGTTATAAGGGAAACAGTCAAGGATGGAGAAGACAAGCCTCCTCTGCTTCTAAAGGTAACATGCCAACATGTTTTACTGTTTTAATTGTACAATTATTTACCACTATACAATTATAGATTATGCAATTGTTTGTCAGATCTTGGAATAAGCAACGTGCATGTTAGTTGCTGTAGTCTACTGGCACTTGTTGGTAGAGCGACATGGTACATGTTTTACCTAATAGCTCAAATTCAAAACTTGGTAAGTTCCAACTCCAACACAGCTCATGCGGTTTTAACATACAATGCTATTGTGTTCCTCTTTTAGGGTGGCAAATACTATGTTGTTTTCGTTGGTCGTGCTCCTGGAATATACGACAATTGGGCAGAAGCAAGTAGACAAGTTCATAAGTTCGCAAATGCCGAACACAGGTCATACAAAGATCAACGAGAAGCAGAATCTGCATACATGGAGTTCATGCAACGTAATGGTAGGAATGTGCAGTATGGTGCTTCCCTATCGTGGACATCTCCTACCATGTCGACATCAAGCCCAGGGGGGACATCTCAAAGCGAAGGAGCCAACTATTGCGATGGAGACGTTAGGAACAGATTGTTGAGGTATCAGTTAGACGTTGCCATTGAGGAGCGTGACCATGCAAGGAGGATTGCAACCTTGAGTACTAAAATGCTGAGTGAAGTGGTAGCCCATGTTATGGGAGATGATGAAGTTCATGATTCGACACAACAAGGGAGCGCAAAATGAAGGCGAAACTATGGCTCCTGAGATTGGCTGTAGAAGTTGTTGAATAGCCTGTTGGTTTCTCTAAGCACAAAGTTTATTTTGGAATCTGTATTGACTTGTAATTGCTTGTACTCATTGTTAACATTGGCTAGATTGTTTTGGATAGCCTATAAGTACTTTCTCTGTACTTTCTCTATATCTTCGTGCGTAGAGAAAATAAAATACACTTGTTCTGAAGAAGTTGCGAAAATAATAGGCAATTTGACAAGTCATAACGCTTATGTAATATACCTCTTACCTATTATGATTTTGCAGCATGAAATGAAGCCATCTTGGAACAGAAAATCCAGAAATGAGCACCACCTAGCAACGAAACAAAAAAGGCATTTGCCAAACTCTTTCATTACCTAATATGCTCTCATGTTGCACTAAACCTAGTAACATATAGAAATGTACGTTTGCATTGCATTTAATGATATTTGTCATTTTACATTTAATAATAATTAATTAATAAATAAAGAAGCCTCCTTACATCATATTGCACAGAAAACTATTTATACAATAAATATTAGCCAAAAACAATGCGGCTAACATCAGAAACTACAATTTGTAGCAGTTGGAAACCATAATTGTAAAAATATTACACAAATGAAAGCCTAATAAATAACAAAAGCAGCCTAATGTAGTGTAACTAGTAAGAAAGAACTGTTGACAGCATTGTTTGAGTCCTCGGTCATCATAATTCTCATACTTGAAAGAACCTGCACATAGGGAACTTTTGAGTGAAACTTCAACAGAAATGAACCTGCGACTGCTTGATAAATCATTTATGGATAATTAAATAAAAGACAGAACGTCAAATGATGTAACAGGGTGAATTCTAAAACAAATTGAATGATAACCTTACAAGGGACCATATAAAAACAGCAATTGCAGAAATGAGTTCAAAATGTAACCACTATAAATAGACATATTGGGTTTAATAATTTCTCTTGAGAAAAGATTATGAGATAGAAAAACTGATTAAGAGTATTCAATTTTTTATTTTTATTTTTTTTATTTGGAACTAATTCCAAACACTCTTTTATCAGTTTTTTTTTTACCAAAGAGTCTATGAAGGTAATGAAGGCTGACAACTCCTAACCAACTAAAAGTTTAGTACACAACTTACATCAGTAGATACACTGTGAGTCCTATATTTGTCATCCCAGTACATTGTACTGATCCTGTATAATTGCTGTATGCTAAGCACCTGAAAGAGGATGGAACAAAAAAATTAGAAAGACAGGAGGAGGGAGGGAGGGAGGATAAGAAGGGTTATAGACTCACTAGACATAGATCATTTGTTATTTCTTTCAAGGTCTTTTTGGGCTTCTGATGTATGACCTGATATTGAAGAAAAAAATGAAAAGCAAAAGACTAATAAGACACATTTTATAATAGATACCTCAATACGAATGGAAAACGAGATAAATGAATCAAACCAGGAAGCCAACTGCTTGTCGGATGTGCTTCATCTCATCCCAAGCCAAACCTACAAACTGCATGCAAATAAGGTACTAAATAAAGTCTTCCAAAAGAGAGGCGTGGAGAAAGAATACAAGAGTAGAGCCCGCACTAGTACCTCCTTGGTCGCATCATGGCCTTCAAGTATTCCCCATTGCTAAAGGATTCTAGAAAGCTTAAGTGATAATTTTACCTGTTAAATAACTGAACGTTGATGAAAGAAAATATCTGAGCGAATAATTTGCAAACTAGGAATGGAGGGACCTGTATTGTCACAATATTGAAAAGAGTTAGCCGTGTAAAGAGCAAAAACAATGACCCCATCTCATTGTACTTGGAAGCTCCACTTACATGGTTGGCCCTCATGATATTCAAGTAGTTATCAATGCATTTCACAATGCTTTGCCAGTGAGCAATCAGAGCTTGTTGAGCCGCAGCATTGGCTTGAGCACGTCCCTTCACTAAACTAGCTCGGGATGTCCTAGGTGCCTGTGTCGGAATTGATGAAGAAAAAAATTTTTTAATTTAGAGCATGGATATAGCTGGCTCCTACAAGAAGACATACACCATAACACACTTATCAAGAAGACATACACCATAACACAAGCAAATGTACATCAAATTATCAACTGGGAATTTGCACATGTTAGCTTTTGGTCAGACTAGATGCACAACTGTTGGGATGGCTCAGGACTCAAGACATGGTTATATTATTACCCATTTTGACTTAGATAAGCCCAGAGGAAAAATGATCAATTTCTTTATTAGAAACATAATCCCTTAAACTAGAAATTGGTGCATTAAAAGGCAGGTAAGAAGCAGTATCTATGAAGGTAAATGAATCACTTGAAACACTAGAAATTTGTACATGTTTCATCTGTTACTCATTATGCCCGAGATTAAGGTTATAGTAGGAAAAATATTCAATGCTTTTACAGTGAAATCATAAATCGAGAAAGGTGCACTCATCGGCAGATGCGTTGTTTTCAGAAGTAAAAAAATATATTTTTCAATTATAAAATCTCCAAAAAACTAATAAATGGAAGTAACAAGATATGGTAATAAAAAATGGGAAGAGAAGATAACATTGCAGTTACTTGGATACAAAATCCAAGCAATGGGAAGATCTCTTTTTTTAAATTATCTCTTATCATTCCATATATTTTTTCAAGGAAGGCTGTGAGTTGCTGTTTAAAAAGCAAAGCTATATATTTGGCTTCAACTTGCTGTAGTTCATCCAGGCCACCAAGAATCCGACTATTAAGAAATGAGAACCCAGCACTTTATGGAGACGCTCGAAGCCCCTATAAATTGGAATTATTAAAAAAAATAAAATCAAACTACATGATAGTACCAAAAATAAAATGTCTCTTTCCTTACTTGAGACATCCTCCCAAATAGAGAAGTTGATGCTGATCTTCGCCGTTGTGAAGTTAAGTTTGCTGCTCCAGTTGCCTTCAATGTGCGTTGGAGGAGTAACAGCAACGTGGATGAATTTGATAGCCAATAAGCTAATACGTCATTGTTATCCTGGACCTTCAGTGAGTGGCATAATGACATCAAACACAAATTAATTTATGAGTTTCTTCGCTGCTCCAGCAAAAAAAATCCGGAGCTATAAAATAAGTTCATTCATTGAAACAGATTCAATGCTAAATGGCCGATGTGATTGTTCTTTTGCACAAACATAAATAATATATGATGAAACCCATACAGGTACCATTCCAACTAAAACAGAAGCTAAGCCATTCTCAGGAGTCCTCTACAATTAATTGACAAGGGACAACTTAAAAAAATTTCCATGAACTTATGTGGTTCACAGAAATTAATTATTTTTCATGCCAGAATACCTGAATGATTGTTGTCTTTGGTCTTGCAGATAAAACTTTCCCTTTTGGTGATATGGGTATCTAGCAAGGAATGAGAAAAACTTAGTACTAGTACAGGAGGCTCAGCAAAAATATCAGTTTAGCTCTCATGTTTTGAGGGCATAATGAAGTCCTAACTAATCAGAGAGAATATGATTTTGAGTTCAAAGATGGTGTCTTCACAAGTCACATTGCATATTATTTTCCCCACATCAATTTAATTATGTTATTTCATTCAGATTCTTAAAGATGTTTTCAGGTAGTAACATGAGAACAATTGTCTTCTTAGAAAGTGGCTCTATATTGTGAATGGTGAAATAGACAAGGGACTGCTATTTTGCAACCATGTAAAATGCAGCAAGCCTATGTGCGACTCAACTTTCCACTTAGTGGTTTCTTCTGAAGGTTCGATGTTTGACTGTTGCAAGACCCTAACATCTAATCTTTGTTAGTCTTGGTTATTTCAAGGACAATCAGCTATAGATTTTTCTCAGCATAGAAAAGTTTAGAAAAAATTTAATACCTCAAAAATATTTAAGTAAAAGAAAATTTGAGAAGGTACCTGCGAATTCTGGTGCAAGATACCCAAAAGTTCCAGCTAGTTTAGTTTCAACAGAGAATTTTCTTTCTGGAGCAAGTCGAACCAGTCCAAAGTCTGACACTTTAGCCCGCATATCATCTCCAAGAAGAATGTTTGATGGTTTCAGATCCCTATGGATAAAGCTTTGATGGGCTAAACTATGCAGATATTCAACTCCCCTGGCAACATCCAAGGCAATGGTCAGCCTTCGTGTCCACTCAAGTGGTTTCAACCCCAAGTCTCTCCAGTGAAATAGATGCTGACTAAGACTCCCCTGGGCATGTATTCATAAACAAGAAGCCTCTCATTTCCATCCAAGCAATACCCAAGAAGTGCAACTAAATGCCGGTGTCGAACCTTTGTAAGAACTGCAATCTCAGACATGAATTCAGTCTGACCCTTTTCACCCACTAGCCCTGATTCCATTCTCTTCACCGCAAGCTTCGTCCCATCATGCAATTCCCCCTTGTAAACGGTTCCAAAACCCCCTCTTCCCAATATATTATCCTCACTGAAAAAGACACTGGGTGCAAGTTTTGTAACCTTCCATGTTAATGTTAAAAATTAACCCCCTCTTCCAAAACCTTCTGAGTGCAACTTTTGTCCCAAAAGTTTGAGTTGATAAATTAGCAAAAAGAAGAGTCATCTGACTAATCGATATCATATTATATCATATTATATATAACTATTCGCTAACCCGTGCGATGCACGGAATATATTTCACTTTGCTTAAAATAAAATTTAAAATGAAAAAACATCATAACTTATCAAAATAAACATAAAATATACAATATTCATCGCAAAATGTTATTTGAGAATAAAATTACCATCAAAATGATATAAAGAAAAATTTCATGTCCAAACAACTCATCAAGGTGGAATCTGGTTATTACTAAGATCCTATATGCAATTTACCAGAAAGATATCATGTCAGTTTCGATCTTCATTCTCTTTTTGCATATTAATTACTACTTTTAACTTCTATGTAAAATTTTGCTTTAACACAATTGTTATCTTGAGATAAATCTATAGTTATCTCATCTTTACTACTGGTACTCATCCCATATCTATCGCCATTGTAACCGTAAAACATAAAATCATACCTATTGAAGAAGAAATTCAAAGTAGTTCATCTAGCATTACACCAACAACATTCAAGGCAAAATCCTTCCTATGAAGGGGGAAAAAAATCAATCATCCATGAAAACAAAGATTCATAAACTGAAGAAGCTCAAGATAATTTTAGAACTTGTCAAGATATATAACCACAAACCAAAAATTTTAAGAACCAAAAGGGGATTATCATAAGAAATAAATGTGCCTTAGTTTGTATATGAATTTAATTTGTGGAAAATTTATAGCCACATACCAAAAGATTTAAGAACCAAAGGGGGATTATCATAAGAAATAGTTGTGCTTCAGAATTTGTATAAATTTATTGGAAATTCAACGGTGATTTATGAATAGCACACTTGATTATCAAAAGCAAATTCCTAACTTCAAATTAAAGGGTTGCACGTTCTCTAACTCAAATTTCTATATCACAACTGCAAATAATAATTATATAAAACTGATACAAACCATGCACAGACAATCAATAGGCTTTGTTGCTGGTCTTAAGCACTAAGATTTGAATCGCATTGTAATCATAACTGCATAATACATAATTAAATGTCAAGACTTTCTAGGGCTTCACATATACTTCTTTAGGATCCTCTACAACACTTGTAGCAATGCAAAAGTTAAAAATAAAAAATAAAAATAAAAAGTAGTAGAGATTGCAAACAGAGAAGAGAGAGTACCAAGTTTTTGTTGGGTTTTATGCTTCCACACCTTGGGCTAGAAAACATAGGTTGCAGCTTTGATTTTTCTTCAAAAAATAGAGATGTTTTATCTGTCATATACAATATAAAATAATTATTAGAATTTCAACTCAAAAACCAAACCCATAAAAACACTATCAAAATATAGAGATTAACCCAAATACTTATAAGAAAATCAATTCTAAACATAATAAAACAATAAGATAGAATGAAAATTTCAGGCACATATGAAAGCAAATAAAAAAAGACAAAACCTACTCTTTGAGTTTAGGGTTTTGAGATGGTAATTGCTAGGGTTTTAAGGAGAGAAGAGATTTTGGTATTTTTATGCAAAAAACGTTATTTTAGGTCTAGGTGATTTATTTCCTTGTTTTTAGGCTCTTTTAATGTTTTTTTAGGTCAAATTTGGTTCTTATAATGGTTAGGTATTAATTAGGGCTTATTTTAGAATATATTTTCTTGTCCATCAAGTTTTATGGAGCCCGTAAATAGGCCTCCAAGTTTGTATACGTTTTTTAATATTATTGTTATAAGATATAAAACCTAAAATAAAAAGAATCAAAAATAAAAAGAAAAAGAAAATAGTGATGATGTGGAAAATTGTGAGAGCTTCAAAAGTTTCGGACGTTTTTTAATATTATTGTTATAAGATATAAAACCTAAAATAAAAAGAATCAAAAATAAAAAGAAAAAGAAAATAGTGATGATGTGGAAAATTGTGAGAGCTTCAAAAGTTTCGGTTTTATATATATATATAGATAAAAGTTGGATTTAGACACTGTGATTACGCCACATAGCTTCACAAAATTGCAAAAATTTTAATAAATTTTTAGATTTTAAGAATAGATATATACATATTTTTTGGATAAATATAATAAATCAAGTAATGAAAGAAAGTAGTATTTCATTTATAACTATAACAGTTGTGTCTATCTAAAATGTTATCAACAAAACCTAAAATCAATAAAATAGAATTACCTAAGGATAGAATTTAAATAAAAAAGAGAGATAAAAAAAATGTAAAAGAAAAAAAAGATCAAATTTGCATTTTTTTCCTACGTTTCTTTAAAAAATGTAAAAGGAAAAAAAAAAAAAAAAAAAAAGATACAACTTGCATTTTATAATATTAATATTCAGTCCCACCCGCCACTCTTTTTTTTTTTTTTTAAAACAAAGATTAACAACTCAGTCTCTCTAACATACTAGGACTCTCTCTCTATTTCTGCAAAGCATACCTTTTTCCTTTTCCAACGGCCGAGACTTTATCCTGAAATATATATATATATATGTATATATATATGTATGTATGTATGTATGTATATATCATAAACTACTACTTTTTCAATAGAATAGATATATATATATATATATATATATATGTATGTATGTATATATCATAAACTACTACTTTTTCAATAGAATAGAATTATCTAAGGATAGAATTTAAATAAAAAAGAGAGAATTTGAGTTTCACCTAAACTACTTCTTTTTGTTTATATCATCTTCTTCGCAACCTAAAATTCCCACTATATATACATAGAGTTTTTTGGTGCTTCATTATTTCTACTACGTACTTTATAATTATTTGCTATATTCTTCCTTTCTTCTCTTTGCCCTACCTACAACCTTGCAGGTAATTTTTCTTTTCTTTCACCAAATTGAATAGATTTTGTGTATTTGTTGCCTTTTTATTATATATAATATGATTTTTATCAACAAGTTTTATAAATAGGTTGAAATTATATGTTTAATCACACCTTTTAGTGTTTTGTTTTAGAAGTCAATATAACAAGCAATATATTTGTATTTTTTAATTTCTTATAACATGATTATTTGTTGTTGACATCAATATTTTATAATGGATTTAATTTGTTATGGCTTTTGTTTGGTGCTTTGTTCCATGTAAACTATATTCTTTAATTAAAAACAAAATTTGCTGTCAAACATGAAATTGGACATAAGAGAATTCATTTGTCCAAATTTCTATGTAAGTCTATCTTTAATTAACTCTTTTTTTTTTTTTTTAAGTTAAAAAATTTCGTTATTTTTTCATTAATGAATTAAGGTTTTGGCTTAATTTTGTTTTCAACCATTTCAATTATTGAATTTGATGATGCGTTAAATCAGTTGGTTGAACACTTCGAGTTCGGTGGGCTGCGGCGGTAGCGAAGGCCTGAAAAGGAAACAGTTAAGGGGTGACCGGGGTGGACCGGCCAAATACCCTCTGATGATAAAGTTAGTTTTCTAACAAAGAAAAATGTAGTTCCAACTTTTCGGGAGTAATTTCTCAGAATTTTCTCATACCTTTGCCTGTTTCAGACCGGTCCTTTATATAGGGGATCTTGGGACGGTTACTTGGTTTAGTAACCTCCCCAAGATTTGTGGAATAACTGGTTTTACGGAGATAACTTCCCCAACGTCTATAGAAACAGTAACCGCTGATGGAAGTTACATACTTAGGAGAAATTGCTGGCGACGAACACAAGCTGGTTATCTGCTCCAGTATTTGTTAAGTGTTGTCTGGTCGTCCATGTGCAATGTCTATGGACGACCCTTTGTCATGCCGTTGTTTGGTCGTCCATCTGCTTCGCATAAGGATGACTCTTTGACTAGATTATAAGGTTTATCCAATTTGGTCAACTCCCATGGACGAGATGTCTGGACGAATAAAAAATGGCCTGGTCGTTTGGCTCAGGTAAGGATGGACGACCCCTCTGGATGAGCCATAGATGTAATTTTGTTATCACATCAGTTGCCCCCTTGTCCAGGGTGTCGTCCAGGGACATTATAGGGATTTTATCCCTTTTATACAGCCACGTGTCGTGGTTTAATACGTTGAGCAGTTAAATCGATTGCATTTCCCAATGCGATTGCCACGTGTCATTCTCTTAGTGGATGATGTCGCTTCGCTGACCCTACTCCTGGGCCCTATAAATAAGCACATTCTCTTTCTTGCCCTTCACCTCATCATAAACTTCCTTCTGCTCTCTCGTCCAAGACCCTCGTCTAGCATTCGTCCTAGTTCTCAAGTACTTACTCTTCTCTTTAGGTTTTCGTTTTCATCTTTCCTTTAGTTATGTCTTCGTCTAGTAGTATAGAGAGAGAAATAGACGAGTATCAGGACGTCTCATCTGGGAGTTATGAGAGTGATGAGGGTAGTACTAGTTTTAGTAGTAGTTCCTCGGACGAGCAGTACTCGTCTGGAGTTCCTGGCATTTCTTTAGAAGAATTTCAAGAAATGCAACGTAGGATGGCCTCTGGAACAGGGGCTAGTTCGTCCAGAGCGCCACCCAGCCCTTCTCAGGACGAGGAGGAGGAAGAAGAAAATGTTATCTATAGTTGTGCACCCGAGGTAGCGTCCACCTTAGACGCCCCTAAGTTAAAAACCTTAGTAGATAGATACCAAATCCCTATTGAGTTTGAACCTCGTCTTCCCAGGGAAGGAGAGTGGTGTTGTTCACCTTCTTCTGGTTTGGGAGTGCATTCATCTTACCTTTTAGCTGGTCTTAGGTTCCCCCTTAATTCGTTTTGTAGAGGTCTCCTTCATAGGTTAGGTATTGGTCCCAACCAACTTAATCCCAATGGTTGGAGGACGATAGTTGCCATGCAAGTGTTATGGCGTGAGGCATTAGAAGGGAACTGTCCTTTAACGGTGGACGAGTTCCTTTATTGTTATAAGCCCTCAGAGATAAAGAAATCTGCTGGTTTCTACCAGTTCTCGTCCAGAGGCTCACACTATAGTTTAATAACGGGCCGTAGCTCGTCCGATAGGCTCTGGAAACAAGAATTTTTTATCATTTCTGGAAACTGGGCTGGGGACCCAACTGAAGTTAGTAATGCCCCCTTCCCTCCTTTTACCAGCCCCATAGGTCGTCTTCGTCCTGAGGGTATGTTTTCTTTCTATGTCATTTCTTTTATTCCTTGTACTTTTTCTCAACTTTCAATCGTCTAACCATCTTTTTTTTTTTTTTATTGGTGCAGCTGTTACTCGTCCACGTTTGGACAGGTCTGTTCTAGATAGAATAGACAAAGTTCGTGCCTTCCCTAGAAGGAGTTTCCACGAGCTAGTGACCTTCAGCAGCTTAGCTACCTGGGGACTTGGTCCAGAACCCACTGCTGAGAACCTAAGTCACGAGGAAACCACTAGACGAAGTAAGTGTTGTCCATCCCTTTTTACTTTTTTCTGTTCTTCCTTTTCTCTCTTTTTTTTTTACTGATTTTCCTCGTCACAGGAATAATCACAATGAGAGAAAATAGGAACAAGACAATACTTAGTGGGGACGAGGGAGCTTCTATGCCTCCAGTCGTCCAGAAAGGGGCCGTCCAAACTGGGAAGAGGAAATCTAAGAAGATTTCAAGTGCTTTGGACCTGGACGACCTTCCTAGTCGTCGAGGTCCTAAGAAGCCAAAGATTACTCAAACCTCCCTTCCCAAAGTTCCCAAGTTCACTCCGATGGTGAACCTGGACGAGTCTCCTGCCATTGTGGAGCCAGTCCAAATAGTCCATCCTGTTCAGACTGACCCTACTCCCCCTCCAATTAAGACTCCAAGGAAGCCTCACTCGTCAGAGCCGTCCGATCGTCCTTCCAACTTGGTGCTGGACGAGGGTTATGCATGGAGGACGTTCAAAGGGATCGTCACTGACAATAAAGTTAATGAATGCTACAACATGTCAGTGAAAGAATTTGAACGCTCTGGTATCCATGACCTCTTCAAGGTATGTAACCCATTCGTCTTTGAATGTTTTTAAGGAGTTTTTCAAGAGAGTAGAATTTTCTTTCCTTCGTCCATGTACAGGCTATGTCAAAGTTTTACACAGCGACATGCCAAGCGAAGGAACTTGCTGAGGAGGCTAAGGCGGCAAAGGAGAAGACTGAGGAGCTGAGTAAGGAAATCCTGTTGAAGAAGGGGGAAGGGATCAGGCTGATGGATGAGGTCAACCGTTTACTAGGGGTTGAGACGAAGCTGAAGGATGAAGTTGAGGAACTCAAGGCGGACGCTATTGAAAAAGATACCCACGTCACATATTTGGAAGGACAAGTTTCAGGGCTTACTTCGTCTTTGGAGAAGGCACGTGAAGAAGCCATATCAGCTTTCAAGAAGTCTGACGAGTACAAGAATCGTCTAGACAGTCATTATGCTGCTGGATATGAGGACTTCCGTGCTGATGCCAAAGAAGCCTTCCCTGACCTCAACTTCGATTCTTTCAAGCTTCCTCTTGCAACGGAGAGCTCAGTGTTAGGGACGAGTTCTGAGGACGTCAATGTGGTGGACGACGCCCATAACGAAGTGACACAAGATGATCCAAAGAATGCTCCCAGTGGTCAATCAAAATGATAACTTCTTCTGAAAAGCTTTGTATTTTATGTAGTGGTGCCCAATGTCTTGGGTTTTTACCTATTTTCTCTTTTTTTTTTTTTAAATTTATTTGAGTACAATTTTCTCGTCCAAGTTTATGGACGAGTTCTATGAACAAGCAATATACTGAGGGTTTTTGGACGGTGGTCGTCTACCCTTTAAATTTTACAAATGTATGAATGCTTTTTCCTTTTCACTATTCATTGTGTTTGAATATTCTTTAAGTTTTGTGAACAAGCTTCATTCATATCGTCCATACCATTTTTATGGTTATGGTATTTCCCCTTAATATTAAGGCTTTTGCCTCGTCTTGATCATATGGACGGATTCCTTGAATCATCATAGGATGTTATTTTTAAGTTCGTCCATGATTTTAGCAGTAAGTATTGCTCAAATTTAAGACGATTATTTTCTTAATGAAGTTTCCCAACGAATGCTCGTCCATGAACTGGATTGTTAAGTTGGTTAAACTCGTCTATGGGTGGTGTTTTTACACGCACATTGTTCGTCCATGGCGTGGACGATTATAATTCAGGTTTGACTCGTCTTGAGCTTAGACGGACATACCTTAATTTTTCTTGCTTTATCCTTATCTGAAGGAAAGCTTTTGGACGATACTTCCTTGCGTCCAAGGATTTTACTCGTCCTTGGCTTTTATTTTTCTTGCTTTATCCTTATTTAAAGGAAAGCTTTTGGACGATACTTCCTTGCGTCCAAGGATTTTACTCGTCCTTGGCTTTTTCGCCTTCCGTGGATTATTTTGAATCATAGAAAATGAAGGATTCCCATACAATCATACATATTTAAAACACACCATATGTATATTTAGAAATCCATACTATGTAATCATTCGTCCACAATCATGGCACATGCTTAAGAGCTTGTGCTTTTAAGGAATTACAAATACATAAAACATAACTTCGTCCATGAGTAGCATAACATACACACTTAAAACACAATAGTAATAAGCAAATACTGGAAGATAATATTAAGCATTACTTCAAACGTCCAAGGTTCTCGTCCATGTCAGGGCTCGTCCATGACCACCCTTCATTGATAGTATCTCCTTAGATGTTCAACATTCCACGGGTGCTCTAACTTTCGTCCATCCAGGGCTTCCAAATAGTAGGATCCTTGTCTCTTGGAGTTGATAACTCGGTAAGGTCCTTCCCAGTTTGGTCCCAGCTTCCCATGGGCTGGGTTTTTGGTTGCCAAAGAGACCCTTTTAAGGACGAGATCTCCAATGCTAAAGCGCCTGGGTTTCACCATGGCATCGTGTTGTCTTGCCATGAGATTTTTGTACCTTGCAGTTCTTTGCTCCGCATCCATCCTTACCTCGTCTATAAGATCAAGGTTAAGACAAAGCTGCTCGTTGTTTTCCTCATCTTGGTACTTCATCACCCTATGGCTAGCCATATGTATCGCTGCTGGTATGACCGCTTCACTCCCATAAGCCAGTTTGAAAGGAGTCTCTCCTGTGGGAGTCCTTGCTGTTGTTCTGTAAGCCCACAAAACACCTGGTAATTCATCTGGCCATACTCCCTTTGCCCCTTCAAGCCGAGTCTTGATGATTTTCAACAAGGATCGGTTTGCTACTTCTGCTTGTCCGTTAGTTTGTGGGTGGGAGGGTGAGGAATAGTGATTCTTGATTCCAAGCTGATCACAAAATTCTCGGAAGGGGGTGTTGTCAAACTGCCATCCATTGTCAGATACTAGTACTCTTGGTACCCCAAATCTGCATATAACGTCCTTCTAGACGAAGTTTTTGACATTTTGTTGTGTAATTTTCACTAAGGGTTCAGCTTCCACCCATTTAGTGAAATAGTCTATGCCAACTACCAAGAACTTCATCTGTCTGGTTCCAGTTGGAAAGGGGCCTAAAATATCCAAACCCCACTGTGCAAAAGGCCAAGGGGCCATCATTGGGGGTGAGGTATTCTGAAGGCTGTCTAGGAATGTTACTGAAACGTTGACATTGATCACATACCTTAACATATGCCTTAGCATCAGCTTGGACGGTTGGCCAGTAGTACCCTGCACGAATGACCTTGTGGACGAGTGATCTAGCTCCTGAGTGGTTTCCACACGCTCCTTCATGAACTTCTCTCAGCATGCAATTCGCCTCGTCTGGAGCTAAACATCTCAGGTATGGCTGTGAAAAACCCCTTTTGTACAACACTTCACCCACAAGGACGTACCTGGCTGATTTAACTCTAAGCTTCCTGGCTTCGTCCTTCCTCTCTGGAAGCCTTCCGTCCTTCAGGTATGATATTATTGGGGTCATCCAATTTTCCTCGCCTTCTATCTGCAATATTCTGGGAGGTCTATACTTGGCATATACTGTATTTCACGATGCCATGGTGAAACCCAGGCGCTTTAGCATTGGAGATCTCGTCCTTAAAAGGGTCTCTTTGGCAACCAAAAACCCAGCCCATGGGAAGCTGGGACCAAACTGGGAAGGACCTTACCGAGTTATCAACTCCAAGAGACAAGGATCCTACTATTTGGAAGCCCTGGATGGACGAAAGTTAGAGCACCCGTGGAATGTTGAACATCTAAGGAGATACTATCAATGAAGGGTGGTCATGGACGAGCCCTGACATGGACGAGAACCTTGGACGTTTGAAGTAATGCTTAATATTATCTTCCAGTATTTGCTTATTACTATTGTGTTTTAAGTGTGTATGTTATGCTACTCATGGACGAAGTTATGTTTTATGTATTTGTAATTCCTTAAAAGCACAAGCTCTTAAGCATGTGCCACGATTGTGGACGAATGATTACATAGTATGGATTTCTAAATATACATATGGTGTGTTTTAAATATGTATGATTGTATGGGAATCCTTCATTTTCTATGATTCAAAATGATCCACGGAAGGCGAAAAAGCCAAGGACGAGTAAAATCGTTGGACGCAAGGAAGTATCGTCCAAAAGCTTTCCTTTAAATAAGGATAAAGCAAGAAAAATAAAAGCCAAGGTCGAGTAAAATCCTTGGATGCAAGGAAGTATCGTCCAAAAGCTTTCCTTTAAATAAGGATAAAGCAAGAAAAATAAAAGCCAAGGACGAGTAAAATCCTTGGACGCAAGGAAGCATCGTCCAAAAGCTTTCCTTTAAATAAGGACAAAGCAAGAAAAATAAACAAGGTATGTCCGTCTAAGCTCAAGACGAGACAATCTTGAATTATAATCGTCTACGCCTTGGACGAACAATGTGCGTGTAAAAACACCACAACCCCATAGACGAATCTAACCAACATAGCAATCCAGCCCGTGGACGAGCATTAGTTGGGAAATTTTTATTAAGGACGAATAAACAGTCGTCCAATGAGCAACAATTGAATCTGATGAAAGACGTCATTCATGGACGAACATTACAAAAGATGTTATTATATAACACGAAGGAGCTCATCCATATGTTAAAGACGAGGTAAAGCCTTAGTAAAAGGGAAAATCCCACAACCATAAAAATGGTATGGACGACATGGATGAAGCTTGATCGCAAAAGCTTAAAGAATATTCAAACACAATGAGTAACGAAAAGAAAAGCGTTCATACATTCATAAAATTTAAAGGGTAGACGACCACCGTCCAAAAACCCTTGAGTATATTGCTTGTTCATAAAACTCGTCCATAAACTTGGATGAGGAAATTGTTCTCAAATAAATTTAAATAAAAAAAAAAAAAAAGAAGAGAAAAAGTAAAAGCCCAAAACATTAGGGCACTTAAGCAAAAACAAACTTTTTGAAAAAATAAAAAATAAAAAAATAGAAGTCATTTTGCTGGATTCGCCTTCGGATCGTCTTGAGTCACTTCATTAGAGTCGTCCACCACATTGACGTCCTCAGAACTCGTTGCTAGCACAGAACTTTCTGTAGCAAGAGGAAGCTTGAAGGAATCAAAGTTTAACTTAGGGAAGGCCTCCTTAGCGTCAGCATGGAAGTCTTCATAGCCAGCAGCATAGTGGCTGTCTAGACGATTCTTATATTCGTCAGACTTCTTGAAAGCTGCTATGGCCTCTTTACGAGCTTTCTCCAAGGACGAGGCAAATTCTGAAGCTTGTCCTTCTAGATAAGCAATGCGTGTATCCTTTTCAACAGCATCTGCCTTGAGCTCTTCCACCTCGTTCTTCAGCTTCGTCTCACTTGCCAGCAAGCGGTTGAAGTCGTCCTTCAGCCTGATCACTTCCCCCTTCTTCAATAAGACTTCCTTGTTCAACTCTTCAGTCTTCTCCTTCGCTGACTTAGCCTCCTCGGCGAGCTCCTTCGCTTGGCATGTGACTGTGTAGAACTTTGACATAGCCTGTATATGGACGAATGAAAGTTAGAATTTTCTATCTTTTTGAAAAATCTTTAAAAACACTCAAAGACGAATTAAATTCATACCTTGAAGAGATCATGGATGCCAGAGCGTTCAAACTCCTTCACTGACATGTTATAGCATTCATTAATTTCATTGTCAGTGATGAGTCCTTTGAACGTCCTCCATGCATAGTTCTCGTCCAGCACCAAGTTGGAAGGACGATCAGAAGGCTCTGCGGAGTGAGGTTTTCGAGGAGTCTTAGTTGGAAGGGGAACAGGATTGGCTGAAACAGGGTGTATTATTTGGACGGGCTCTACATTGACAGAAGGCTCATCCAGATTCACCGTCTGAGGAGTGAATTTAGGGACCTTGGGAAGAGGAGTCTGAGTGGTTTTTGGTTTTTTAGGACCTCGACGACTGGGAAGGTCGTCCAGGTCCACAGCACTTGAAATTTTCTTAGACTTCCTCTTCCCCGTCTGGACGGCAGCCTTCTGGACGACTGGAGGCACATTAGCATCCTCGTCCCCACTAGTCACTGTCTTTTCCCTGTTTTCTCTCATTGTAAGTATTCCTATGATGAAAGAAATCAGTTAGAAAAAAGAAGAGAAAAGAAAACAAAAAAGGAAATGATATGATGCTGGACGACACTTACTCTTGCGAGTTGTTTCCTCGTGACTTAAATTTTCAGCAGAAGGTTCTAGACCAAGTCCCCAGGTAGCCAAACTGCTGAAGGTCACTAGTTCGTGAAAAGACCTTCTAGGGAAGGCACGAACTTTATCTATTTGATCCAAGTAAAACCTGTCCAAGCGTGGACGAGTAACAGCTGCACCAATAAAAGAAAGGTGGTTAGACGACTGAAAGATAGAAAAAGTGCAAGGAATAAAAGAAATGACATAGAAAGAAAACATACCCTCAGGACGAAGGCGACCTATGGGGCTGGTAAAAGGAGGGAAGGAGGCATTACTAACTTCAGTTGGGTCCCCAGCCCAGTTTCCAGAAATAATAAAAAACTCTTGTTTCCAGAGCCTATCAGACGAGCTACGGCCTGTTATTAAATTGTAATGAGAGCCTCTGGACGAGAACTGGTAAAAACCAGCAGATTTTTTAATCTCTGAGGGCTTATAGCAGTAAAGGAACTCGTCCACCGTTAAAGGACAGTTCCCTTCTAATGCCTCACGCCATAACACTTGCATGGCAACTATCGTCCTCCAACCATTGGGATTAAGTTGGTTAGGACCAATACCTAACCTATGAAGAAGAACTCTACAAAATGAATTTAAGGGAAACCTAAGACCAGCTAAGAGATAAGATGAATATACTCCTAAACCAGAGGAAGGCGAACAACACCACTCTCCTTCCCTGGGTAGACGAGGTTCAAGCTCAGCAGGAATTTGGTATCTATCTACTAAGGTTTTTAACTTAGGAGCGTCTAAGGTGGATGCAACCTCAGGCGCACAGCTATATATGATGTTTTCTTCTTCCTCCTCCTCGTCCAGAGAAGGGCTGGGTGGCGCTCTAGACGAGCTAGCCCCAGTTCCGGGGGCCATCCTACGTTGCATTTCTTGAAATTCTTCCAAGGGAATGCCAGACACTCCGGACGAGTACTGCTCGTCCGAGGAACTACTACTAAAACTAGTACTACCTTCATCACTCTCATAACTCCCAGATGAGACGTCCTGATACTCGTCTATTTCTCTCTCTATACTACTAGACGAAGACATAACTAAAGGAAAGACGAAAACGAAAACCTAAAGAGAAGAAGAAGTACCTGAGAACTAGGACAAATGCTAGACGAGAGTCTTGGACGAGATAGCAGAAGGAAGTTTATGATGAGGTGAAGGGCAAGAAAGAGAATGTGCATATTTATAGGGCCCAGGAGTAGGGTCAGCGAAGCGACATTATCCACTAAGAAAATGACACGTGGCAATCGCATGGGGAAATGCAATCGATTTAACTGCTTAACGTATTAAACCACGACACGTGGCTGTATGAAGGGGATAAAATCCCTATATTGTCCCTGGACGACACCCTGGACAAGGGGGCAACTGATGGGATAACCAAAAAATTACATCTATGGCTCGTCCAGATGGGTCGTCCATCACCAATGGTTAGCCAAACATCCAAGACAATCTCTTATTCGTCCAGAGCTCTCTTCCTTGGGAAGTTGACTAATTTAATAAACCCCTTAATCAAGTCGAAGGGGTCGCCCACTTGCGAAGCGCATGGACGACCAAACAACGACATGACAAAGGGTCGTCCATAGGCATTGCACATGGACGACCCCACGATACTTAGCAAAATCTGGAGCAGGTAACTAACCCGTGTTCATCGCCACCAATCCCTCCTCCAAGTATGTAACTTCCAGCGACGGTTATGGTTTCAACAGCAGTTGAGGTCTGAATCCCAAGAATCTGGGGGAAGTTATCCAAACCCAGAACCGCCTCGAGGTACCCTATATAAGGACTGGTCTGAACCATGCAAAGGTATGAGAAAATTCTAAGAAATTACTCCCGAAAAGTTGGAACTACATTTTTCTTTGTTAGAAAACTAACTTTATCATCGGAGGGTATTTGGCCGGTCCACCCCGGTCACCCCTTAACTGTTTCCTTTTCAGGCCTTCGCTACCGCTGCAGCCCACCGAAGCCGAAGTGTTCAACCAACTGATTTAACGCATCATCAGTTGGCGCCGTCTGTGGGAAAGCGTAAGTTGTTTTACGATTTGACTTTCTGCGACAAAAGGTTGAATGGTTCGGACTAGGTCGAGGGCTACAAGCCCAGGCCATCAGGGAAGCAGAGACGCTTCAAGCAACCCCCTTCGCGATCGCCAATCAGCGCCTGTCATGCCGTCGCCTTCCATCCAACACATACAATCCATGGCGGCCGCAATGGCGGAATTGACTCGCCAGAATCAAGAATTAACTAGGGAGATGGAGAGGCAGCGCCGTGAAGGACATGCTGAGAGACAGTCCCAAAGTCAAGAAAACAGAGGAGGAAATGCTGAACTCGAGGCTCAGTCTAGAGGCACCACTTCGCGAAGGGTGCCACATTTGGAGAAGGAAATGGATCAGATGAGGAAGGTTATGGACGAGATGAAGGAGAATATGAGAAGGGCAAATCCAGTCGAGGATTTGGTTCACCGAACAGATTCCCCTTTCACAGCTTCCATCAATGGGCATCCCTTGCCTACGAAGTTCAAAATGCCTTCCCTGGATTCATATGATGGAGCACGTGATCCTTTTGATCATATTGCTACTTTCAAGACTACAATGCATCTCCAAGGAGTTCTAGACGAGATTATGTGCAGAGCCTTCCCTACCACCCTCAAGGGACCAGCGCGAGTATGGTTCAGCAAAATACCCCCGAATTCTGTAAGTTCTTTCGAGGAGTTAAGCAAATTATTTGTCAATAATTTCATTGGAGGACAGAGACACAAGCGCTCTTCGTCCAGTTTGCTGACCATAGAGCAAGGAGAGAATGAAAGCCTGCGTTCCTTCATCACACGCTTCAACAGGGAAGCCCTAACAGTAGACGAGGTGGACGACAAACTACTATTAGCTGCCTTCCACGATGGGGTTAACTCAGACTTATTCATTCACAAGTTGTACGAAAAGGAGCCACAATCCATGGCTGAACTCGTCCATTCAGCTCAAAATTTTATGAATGCAGAAGACGCTATTATAGCCAAGAAGAGGAAAAGAGCTGAGAGAATGGAAGTCAACCCCCAGCGTCATTCTGATCAAGGGCCTCGTCCAAAGAAGGGACGAACGGAAGATAAGAAGGATCAAGACAGGGACAGCAGGAAGGCAGGCCCATCAGCAAGGAGTCAGAATTACACACCATTAAATGCTCTACTCGACCAAGTGCTCATGCAGATCAAAGATGATCCTTCCTTGAAGTGGCCAGAAAAGATGAAGGGAGATCCTAACAAGCGCAATAAGAATAAATATTGTCGCTTCCATAGGGATCATGGCCATGACACGGACGAATGTTACGACTTGAAGCAACAGATCAAGAACCTCATCAGACAAGGAAAGTTGAGGCATTTCGTTGGAAGGGATCATAAAGATGAAAAATTGAAAGCAAAAATGGAAGAGTCATCACGGCCCCCACTTGGAGAAATAAGAGTTATCATTGGTGGGACATTGACAGGACAATCTTCCAAGGCAAAGAAGACGTACCTCAAAGCAGTGCAAGATGTCCAACTCTCTGGACGACCCCCAGGGACGAGGGGGACGGACGAGCCAACCATCTCTTTCACAGACGAAGAAGCTGAGAGGATCCATCATCCGTATGACGATGCAATTGTCATTACCCTACTCATAGCAGATTATACGACCAGGAGGGTGTTGGTGGATAATGGAAGTTCAGCAGATATATTGTATTATCCTGCCTTCCAGCAGATGAGGATTGGACGAGATCAGCTTCGTCCAGCATGCTCGCCATTGATAGGATTTGGAGGAATGAAGGTGCAGCCCGTAGGTACCATTACCTTGCCTGTAGTGGTAGGGTCATACCCACAGCAGATAACTAAGGAAGTAAATTTCCTTGTGGTGGATTGTTCTTCCTCATATAATGCTATCATTGGAAGACCAACCTTGAACAGTTGGAAGGCGGTAACATCTACCTACCATCTATCAGTCAAATTCCCTACGGAGTGCGGAATTGGACAAGCATAAGGAGACCAGTTGGTGGCCAGAGAGTGTTATTTAGCCATGTTGGCTATGGACGAGCAGATGCAGACCATGAGTATAGAAGAAAGAAAAATTGTTGCAGAACCGACTGAAGTATTGGAAGATGTTTTGTTACAAGAAAATGAAACAGAGAAGTTCACCAGAATTGGAACAAGTATAAAGGAGAAGGCGAAAAAAGACCTCGTCCGGTTTCTAAAAAAGAATGCCGATGTTTTTGCATGGAGTCATGACGATATGCCTGGCATTGATCCAGGTGTAATCACTCATCGACTGAATGTATCCCCCTCTTCTAAGCCTATTCGTCAAAAGAAGAGGGTGTTCGCACCAGAACGAGAGAAGGCTATCAAGGAAGAGGTTCAAAAACTAACCACAGCACAGTTCATCCGGGAAGTCTATTACCCGGATTGGTTGGCAAATGTAGTGATGGTAAAAAAAGCAAACGGCAAGTGGAGAATGTGCGTTGACTTCACTGACTTGAACAAAGCTTGCCCTAAGGATAGTTATCCCTTGCCTCGTATTGACCAACTGGTTGATTCTACGGCTGGCCATCAACTGTTGAGCTTCATGGACGCCTTCTCTGGATATAATCAGATAAAGATGGACGAGGCAGATCAGGAAAAGACATCTTTTATTACAAGTCAAGGTTTGTTCTGTTACAAGGTAATGCCCTTCGGTCTAAAAAATGTAGGGGCAACTTACCAAAGATTGGTGAATCATATGTTTCGTCCACAGATAGGACGGAATGTAGAGGTATATGTGGATGACATGCAAGTGAAGAGCTTAGACGAGGGAAGCCATTTAGATGATCTTCAGGAAACTTTTGAAACACTTAGGCGGTACAAGATGAAGCTGAATCCAAGTAAATGTGCATTTGGAGTATCGTCAGGAAAGTTTCTAGGATTCATGGTTTCAGAGAGAGGAATTGAGGCAAATCCAGACAAGATCCAAGCCATACTAAACATGGAACCACCGAAGAACATCAAGGAAGTCCAATCCTTAACTGGACGAGTTGCTGCTTTGAACAGGTTTGTCTCAAAAGCCACTGATAAGTGTTTACCCTTTTTTAAGATTCTCAGGAAGGCATTTGAGTGGACGGACGACTGCCAAAGGGCCTTCTAGGACCTAAAGCACTATCTCACTACAGCTCCATTGCTAAGTCCGTCCGTGCTAGGAGAAGAACTATATCTGTACTTAGTAGTGTCCCCACATGTCGTAAGCTCAGCGTTGATCAGGGAAGAAGAAAAGGTGCAAAAGCCTGTGTATTATACTAGCCGGGCATTGAGAGGGGCGGAAGGAAGGTACCCACTGATAGAGAAGTTAGCCTTTGCGCTAATAACAGCTTCTAGGAAGTTAAGACACTACTTCCAAGGTCATGTCATCATAGTCATGACTGATCATCCGTTCAAGAAGGCAATGAACAAACTTGAAGCTGCAGGACGATTGATCCAATAGGCAGTTGAGCTCAGTGAATTTGATATTCGGTATCAACCGAGGAATGTAATAAAAGCACAAGCCTTGGCAGATTTCATTGCAGAATTCACTCCAAGTTATGAGGACTTGGTTGAGAAAGAAGACAGTAAGAAATGGGTTATCCATGTAGACGGATCATCTACACTACTTACAGGTGGTATAGGAGTTGTTTTGCAGTCACCAGAAGGAGATAAATTGAAGTACAAAGCTCGCCTGCAGTATCAGACAACCAACAATGAGGTGGAGTATGAAGCCCTTCTTAAAGGGTTGGAGTTGGCTAAATATGTAGAAGCAAACTCAGTACTCGTCCTGGGAGACTCACAATTGGTCATAGGCCAAGTAAATGGAACATGTGAAGCCAAGGAAGATAGAATGAAGAAATATTTGAGGAAGGTGTTACACCTTGTGAAGAAATTCAGGGAAGCTAATTTTGTTCAAATCCCGAGGGAAGAGAACATAGAAGCAGACACTCTAGCGAAGGAAGCCTCCTCTAATGAAGCAACGAAGTTTGATGAAATACAGTATATGCCAAGCATAGACCTCCCAGAAATATTGCAGATAGAAGGCGAGGAAAATTGGATGACCCCAATAATATCATACCTGAAGGACGGAAGGCTTCCAGAGAGGAAGGACGAAGCCAGGAAGCTTAGATTTAAATCAGCCAGGTACGTCCTTGTGGGTGAAGTGTTGTACAAAAGGGGTTTTTCACAGCCATACCTGAGATGTTTAGCTCCAGACGAGGCGAATTGCATGCTGAGAGAAGTTCATGAAGGAGCGTGTGGAAACCACTCAGGAGCTAGATCACTCGTCCACAAGGTCATTCGTGTAGGGTACTACTGGCCAACCGTCCAAGCTGATGCTAAGGCATATGTTAAGGTATGTGATCAATCTCAATGTTTCAGTAGCATTCCTAGACAGCCTTCAGAATACCTCACCCCAATGATGGCCCCTTGGCCTTTTGCACAGTGGGGTTTGGATATTTTAGGCCCCTTTCCAACTGGAACCAGACAAATGAAGTTCTTGGTAGTTGGCATAGACTATTTCACTAAATGGGTGGAAGCTGAACCCTTAGTGAAAATTACACAACAAAATGTCAAAAACTTCGTCTGGAAGGACGTTATATGCAGATTTGGGGTACCAAGAGTACTAGTATCTGACAATGGACGGCAGTTTGACAACACCCTCTTCCGAGAATTTTGTGATCAGCTTAGAATCAAGAATCACTATTCCTCACCCTCCCACCCACAAAATTGGATAAACCTTATAATCCAGTCAAAGAGTCGTCCTTATGCGAAGCAGATGGACGACCAAACAACGGCATGACAAAGGGTCGTCCATAGACATTGCACATGGACGACCAGACAACACTTAACAAATACTGGAGCAGATAACCAGCTTGTGTTCGTCGCCAGCAATTTCTCCTAAGTATGTAACTTCCATCAGCGGTTACTGTTTCTATAGCCGTTGGGGAAGTATCTCCGTAAAACCAGTTATTCCACAAATCTTGGGGAGGTTACTAAACCAAGTAACCGTCCCAAGATCCCCTATATAAAGGACCGGTCTGAAACAGGCAAAGGTATGAGAAAATTCTGAGAAATTACTCCCGAAAAGTTGGAACTACATTTTTCTTTGTTAGAAAACTAACTTTATCATCGGAGGGTATTTGGCCGGTCCACCTCGGTCACCCTTTAACTGTTTCCTTTTCAGGCCTTTGCTACTGCCGCAGCCCACCGAAGCCGAAGTGTTCAACCAACTGATTTAACGCATCATCAGTTAGCGCCGTCTGTGGGAATAAAAAATGGCCTGGTCGTTTGGCTCAGGTAAGGATGGACGACCCCTCTGGACGAGCCATAGATGTAATTTTGTTATCACATCAGAATTCATTATTTTTTCATGTGTAATATTATTATTTGTGTTTTTTTTTTTTTTAATGATAAAACAATAATATATGTGTTCTTAAAGGTTAAAACACAATACAATTGCAAACATTACTTTAAGTTAGGGTGTTATATTTATTTATTAGTAAGTTAGAATGCTACATTAAGTTAGAGTATTATATTTTTATGTATTGTTAATTTAGAATGTTGCATATGGATACATATGCTAGTTTAGGGTTGATATAACTTATAACCATTTGAATGAAATCAGCACTAAAACAAATGATTTAAATACCATGATAAGAAATAAAAATTAAATTTCTTTTAAGTGTACAAGTACAATTTATTTTTTAATCTTAAATTTTGAATTAATTATTTTTTTACTAAATATAATTATATTATCAAAATATTTTTATCAGGTCGTGCATCACACGGGCATAATACTAGTATTACTAAAAGCTGAAGCGTAGCATTTAATATTGCTACGCTCACATTGAGCCACGTCAGCAGCCATGTCATTCTCATCCTCTTCCCTAAATTTATCCTACAATTTTAAAATACTAATAAAACTAAAATTATTTCCTAACTATCTCCATCATAAAACCCACTTCTTTTAAATTTAATTCCACTAGCCCACCACTTATAAATTAAATTCTAAAGCCTAAACCCAAGCCTTCTAAACTGAAAAACCTTTTAAAATCATGGTTTCAACCTCCTTAATTTCCTTCCCTTTTGTTTCTCACATGTTCCTTCCCATTACCTACCTTCTAACGGCAGTTTTCTCATGCAAACTGTGTGACTTCCCCTTCCCCACTTTCTAACCGTAGACTTCTTATGCAAAATATGTTCCTTCCCCTTCCCCACCTTCTAACAGCAGCCTCTCTATCTTCCTTACTCCTTTCCTCATCTATATATTACTAAAAGCTGAAGCGTAGCATTTAATGTTGCTAGGCTCACATTAAGCCACATCAGCAGCCATGTCATTTTCATCATCTTTTCTAAATTTTCCTACAATTTTAAAATAGTTTTTATCAATTTTAAAATACTGATAAATATAAAATATTTTACAGCCCTATCTCTACCATAAAGTTCACTACTTATACATTTAATTCCACCATAAAGCCCACTTCTTATACATTTAATTCCACCATAAAGCCCAAACCCAAAGCCTTTTCAACAGAAACTTTTTAAAACCCTCTGTTTTCACGGTTTCAACTTTTTGTTTTCCTACACGGTTTCAATTTCCTCTCCCTACGTTTTAGTTCTTTCCCCTTCCCCACTTTGTTCTACGGTTTCACATTTAATTCACGCTAGCCTCTCTCCCTTCTAACGGTGGCCTCTTTGTCTTTCTTCCTTCCTGTCTTCCTCTCCTCACACTACTATATAAATACTGACAGAGGCTGAATGATTCGGTTGAGGTATCTCTAAATCCCAATTTCTTTTGTGGTCCATTCTTTTGCTTGAATTTTTTTTTTCTCTTTTTACTGCCTTTTTCGTGCTGTGGTGTGGATAATTGTTTATTGCCTCTTTCATAGGGTGTAGAATTTTTGATTGCTGCATTTTTAAATTGGAGTTTTACCTCTTTGGGTCTGTTCATTTTGAGTTTTTTTATTGCTGGGTTTTTTTAATTATATGTGATTCCAATCTATATCTATATTTATATATATATAATAGCAAAAGCTGAGAGAAAGTGAATCCCTACAATTAAGGAGGTGGTGACAAATCAAAAAAGTGCCTATCCAAAATTTAGGCATGTACCACTTTAAAAAGCGATACATTATAATGTTTGGCAATGCCAAGACACCTTTTAAAATCGTCTCATTATAAATAACCCCCAAAAAAAAAAAGAACGGTTAAAATTAAAGAGTACACATAAATAGAAATAGAGAGGCGATCAAATCAAGAGAGAGGCTACGAAGACACGGAGAAAGAAACAGGAAGAGAGAGAGGCGATGAAGACACGATGAAAGAAACAGAAAAAGAGAGAGGCGATCCTGCCTCCGCCAGTCCCCTCACCATACTCCGACCACGAGAACTGCAGACACACAGTCTCTTCCATTCCGATTCTCCTTTTCCTTCGACAAATTCAGTTGTTTTCTGTGTCTTTCTTAAAATCAAAAACCCTAACCATTGAGTTCTCTTTCCATCAGCCTAGCCTCCACCCATATACCGCCGGGAAAAACCCCACTTAAAACATCAAGCGGTTGGGAGTAAAGCCTCAATCCCAATCAACCCGATTAAAAGGAAAAAAAACAAAAATTTCCATTGCCCATGTATCCATAGTTTGCAATCAGAGAACGTCTTTCAATTTCTCTACCGGTTAGTTTTTCTTTACTTTTCAGTTTGTGCATTAATTATGATCAGTTTTTTTATAATTTGGCTGGATTCTTTTTTAATTTAATTTTCTGGGTTATATTTTTGATTAAGGTATTTGAGTTAGATTTGGTTTTGTTTTGGGTATTTGGTTAAATTGACGTGTGGGTATCTATTTATGGTGTTTCAGTGCGTTTAAACACCTTTTGAGAGCCTCTCCGTATATTATTAAAAAAAAAAACTAACCGCTTAATAAATAGTAAATTACGTTCAAAAGGCTCTCCCAATGCGGAGAAAGAGAGAGAACAGAAATCCTAATTTTTTTTTTTTTCTCTAGAATTCAAACCCCTTCTTCATCGTCCAAAACCCAGACCATAAAGGTAGACGGTTTGTTGAAATGGTTTGGTGAAAGGGAGATACGTAGATAGAGAGAACTACCACCGGTCAAAATTAAATACGATGAAACGTCCAAGAGGTATTGAGATACGGAGAGGCGGAGAGGCAGATACAGAGAAATAGAGAGACAGACCATCAGATCTGTATCCTCCATCGGTTAGTCTCTATTTTTTGGTTCTTTAAATTTGGGTTTAAATATGATTTAGGTTTGGGTATTTTGATTGTATTGGATTGGATTGGATTGGAATGTATTGGATTGCATTTAGGTTTTGGCTTAGATTCAGTTTTGAGTAAGGAATTTGGGATAGAATGGTTTTTAATATCAGATATCTTTGTTAGATTTAGTTTTTCTTTTGGATAACAGAACCACCCGATCAAACTCTCTCTCTTTCTAATGCACTCCCATGACCTTCTTCTTCTTCACATAGTTCTTTCTCCTTATTTTCTTAGTCTCCCCATTGTTTCCCCTAACCCATTTACGGATGGCTCTGTCAAACTATTGCCTCTGTGTTTGATTCTTAGATTGGCAGTTTTTAAGAGGTTTTTTTTAATATTGTAATAGCGCTCAAACCATGATTTAGTTTCATGGCTAAAACTATTTGGAAAATTAAAAAAAGAAGAAGAAATTTTGTTTTTGTTTTTGTTTGTTTGTTTGTTTATTATTATTATTATTATTATTATTATTATTATTATTATTATTTGTGTGTTTATGTTTGTTTGATATGTTAGTAATTGCATCTGAATGATATTTTTGGCCATTGATATGTCAAGCTATTATAATGGGTCCAATGAGATAATTTTTTAAAATACTAATTTTATGATATTTAGCTGGTTAGGATTATTGAATAATTTTCGTTGTTAAAGTTTGTTAACTATCCTGAAATATTGAACCAGTGGTTGCTGCGAATTTTCTGGGTTTTTCTCTTAACTGGCACTGGTAATAGAGAGAGGCAGATATAGAGAAATGGAGAGACAGAAATAGAGAAACAGAAATAGAGAGAGATAGATACTGTCCGTAAGGAATTGAGCGCATAGGAATTGAGATTGAGGATCGGCACTACTCCGTGACCAACATAATCGGAACTAAACACAGACCGACGAAAGGTACACATCACTTCTCTGTGTTTGAATTTGAATTGAAATTTGAATGTTTATTCTCTTTCTTTAGTTGCTTTGTTGTCAATATTAATTCTTACAGCATGGACAAGAATGGCAGAACCCTAGAATCACTAGAGGCCATCCCCAAAGGACATATATAATAATGGCTATATATAAATCAGACTGACCTCTAGATATGGTGAGTCTTGAAAAATCAGACCGACCTCTTAATTTAAGGGGAACATTGAGAAGATAATTGAAAAATAAAACCATTTTACAGTTTATTATAGTTTGCTTAATTGGAATTTTGTCGGGAATATTTACATGAGGTCAACGGGCTATGAATAATTAAACCATTTGTGAAAGCCATTCGGCCAAAATTTGACTATTATTAACAAACGTGGATGCTTCAGAGTGTATAGTAATTATAAGTTCTTTGTAAGTGGGATTATGGGATTTTTTGGGTTAATTATTGCATTTTAAAATAACAAATAAACAGATTGATAACTGATGTATGTTATGCACTTTGCAACAGATTTTTAGGCCTGTTTTTTACAACGATTACTTCAAACTCTTTTCTCTGGTCTCTCTTTTACTGTTTTATTTGCAAATCGCAAGTGCCATATATTATATTTAATTAAATCAGAGCAAATATTTCTTTCTTTTTTTTTTTTTTTTTTGATCTGATATTAAATAATCACTTGAATCACTATTTTCAAGGAATGATATTTGTAACTCATCTCAACTTGGTATGCCAATTGTATCTGAATGTGCTGGCTTAGCATTTCGTGATGTTCAAGAATGTCATAATGTACATTTTTTTTGAGTTTCAGTCTTTTTACAGTAGTAAGAATTTTATGAAAAAAATAGTAAGTGCATGGGTGTGTGCAATGTGTCCTAATACAATGCTTGAATAGATTATTTAAAAGATCTCAGATTTAGTAAGAGATCTCAGATTTAGTAGTAAGAAGAAGAGTACTAATTTTGAGAAAATATTAGTGTAAAAGAGAGAAAGGATGAAATGTTTGGCTGAGCTGTTGTGGTTGTGATTACTTCTTACCAATTATTATATTACTGTTTGAACCTAACGGAATTTGTATTGCATTTTTTATTTCTTTGGATTGGTTGGTCAAAATATTTTGGTACCGTTTGATTTTGTAATTATGATATTGAAATATGCTATCAAGATCTATATGTTTGATTGATTTTCTACTTAAAAGGTATCTACCAGTGGGTTATAGAATGAGTTAATGGAGTTTCATGAAATATGAATTAGTTTTGAGAAATTTGGTTGGATTGTTTTTTATTTAGGTATTTGGGTAACATTAGGTTTTGATTTGATTTTTTGAAATTTGGGGTTATATATGATTTAGGTTTGGAGAGGGCAAAAACAGAGAAATAAGAGAGAACGTGATCTAAAAGGTAATCTTTAGGTTATGATATCATGCTTTCTATCTCTACCCTATTTGTTTTCTTCTGTATCTTAATTCTAAAAATTTGTTTCTTTAGATTTTTGTTGATGCAATGAAGACTCTCTATCTCCTTGAAATTGAAATTGAATAAAAAAAGTTGTACAATCCAAGGTTATATTGCCCTGGAGATAAAGAAGATTAGATGAGTATTTTGGTTCATTTCACTTCAATTCTTGATTTGTTTTGGGTGACAGAGTTGCAACATTGAGTGTGTGTTGGGTTGATATCTGTGTTTGTGTATGTTTTTCAACCATGGCATCTCTACTGGATGAAGTTAAATGAGAATTCTAGAAATTCCAATATAGTTGCTTTGTAGATAAAATAGAAAAATTTATTATTGAAATCCATGACAGTTTGGCTGTGTAATCCATAGAAAGTTTGGCGGTAAATCTCTATTTCTATCTCCTCATAATCATTTTTCCTCTTCTTGGAAGAACATGAAACTTTATCTTAAAATGAACTTTTAGACTCTAATTCTTACAAGGCTCCCAAGTTGGAACCCTTCTATATTTTTCTCTATAAAATTGAATTACAATGGCCTTTAAGATTATGTATTTGAAAGTTAGTGGAAACTGATAAGTAGGTTTTGTTTGTTTATGATTTATTTCTTGGTGGCTTTGTGCATTGAGATTAGAGTTTGGATTTTCTCTACAAAATTTTTAATTTGTCACTGAGAATGAATTGTTAGTTCAGTGAATTTGGGTTTGATTTAGAGGTGGCTCGGTGTTTTTGAAAGTATATTCGTAAAAAATTTGTGGGTTTGTGAATGTGATCTTACATTGGAGATTTTTACTGATTTGGTGGTGGCAGTGGTAATAGTGAATTAAACTTATCTTCTAATAAGATTAGATTTTATACTCTTATCCAAAAAAAAAAAAAAAGATTAGATTTTATACTCCAATATTTGTTTCTATGATTGATTACAAACCATAGTTTGATAGTTTTTGGTATATGCCTATGGTGTTTGTAATTAGATTTGTAAATGAAGATATGTGTTGGGTGTTTAGTACGTGATAAAAGTGTTTTTAAATATTATTAAAAAAAATTTCTTTCTAATAAATACATATAAAAAGGTTCCCGCACATTGTGCGGGTTAAAAAGCTAGTCTATACTACTATTTAAGGGGCTTCCCCTGTTTGGATTCCACATTTTTTATGCCTAAAATACCCTCATCATACCCACTTACAAGTTTTTAACTAACGGGGATAGATATGTAAATTCTTCAATTTTGATGCCTAAGATACCCTCATCATACCCACTTATAAATTTTTAACTAACGAGGATAAATATGTAAATTAAAACTTCTATACTTTAAGACCCACAAACTCACGTACATTTTGCCAGTTTCTCTCAGTCTTTTTCAGATTGAAAACATTCAGTTTATCTCTACATCTTCTTCTTTCTTCTTCTTCTACTTTTAGATTTGGTTTCTAAACAATTTAAACGGACTTTATCAAAGGCTCCAACGGCTTTTCAGGTTCTATTTTTTGCAAGTTCATCTTTATTTTCTTTTCTTTTCTTTTGTTTCTCATTGACTTTTTTTGAGTTCTTATCTACCATGGCTGCCAAGTACTTACCCGTGAGTGAATGTGATTAGGGATTTAAAGGTGTTTAATAATTGCTTAGGCCATGTCTAACATAGAAATTTCAAACAAGATGATTTGTACTTGAACTGGCTTCTTAAGAAAGGATATTGGTAAGGCCCTTTCTTTTTCTTTTTGCAAACTTTCTTTTGGGTTTTTTTTTTTTTTTTTTCTTTTTTGGAATTTACGCTATTTTTTAAGAGGATTAGGCTACTTGGTCTGTTTTTTTTTTTTTTTTTTTAATCTCCTCTTCCTTAGTCCTTCCTTTCTTTCTTTCTTTCTTTTTTTTCTTTTTCTTTTCTTTTTTGGTTTTTTAAACTCAAATACTCTTAATTGTTCGGTTTTTTTTTTTTTTTTTTTTTTTTTTTTTTTTTTTTTTAATCTCCTCTTCCTTAGTCCTTCCTTTCTTTCTTTCTTTCTTTTTTTTCTTTTTCTTTTCTTTTTTGTTTTTTTAAACTCAAATACTCTTAATTGTTCGGTTACTTTTTTTTTTTTTTTTTTTTTATCTTTTTTTATAGGGAAGTATGTTGGGTTACTTTTAAAGAACAGAAAGAAAAAATATCAAAAAACATATTCTCATATCAAAATCACAGTTTTTTTAAATCTTAAATAAAAATAATTAAATTTAAAACAAAGTGATAAACATCAATTAGTTATAGATAAACTTCTCAAATTTCTAAGGTACTTTTCTAATAGATTTGTTTACATTCTAACTTTTTTTTTTTTTTTTTAAAAATACTTTCAACAATAGAAATCCTTAAATTTAGGTTTCTTTTTTTAGTTTCTTTTCACATTCTATTTCGTTTTTTGAAAAAAATATTCTTTCACAGTTTGGTTCATCGGGTACCGATAAGGATGAGGTTTTTTTGTTTTGCTATATATTTTCACATTCTTTTTTATTACGTAAGGATGAGTTTTTATTTATTTATTTTTTTAAAATAGAATTATTGATGTAGGTTACCGTGGGATAAGGATAGGGGTCACACCATTCTCCAAGTTGATCTTTTTAATTTCCCTAAAATTTAGCTTTTTTTATTTTCTTTCAAAAACAGATATACTAAAAATTAGGTTTTTTTGTTTTGTTATATATCTTTTCACGTTCATTTTTATTCTGTACATATGGATGAGTTTTGTTTTGGATAAAATTATTGATGTAGGTTAACGTGGGATAAGGATATATATATATATATATATATTTAATTTTATTCAACTAACCGTGGGATTTTGTTTTGATAGGGGTTTTTTTTTTTTTTTTTTTTTTTTTTTTTTTGTGATTGAAAAATGTAGTAATCCCAAATTATAATAAATGCTCTAAATTAACCCTTACCCAAAAAATAGAAAAGCCTCTGAGCACGTGCGTGAGCGCGTGCTCAGAGGCTAGTAATAACTAATAGCTGAAACGTTTGACTTTTTGTTGACCAGTTCTCATTGCGCCATGTGGCTACATAAATTAATGCCATGTCTTCCATTAAAAACACAAAACAATGTATCTTTTCATTTGGTTCTTATACAAACCATTTCAGTACAATTCTTTTGCTATTGTTGCCTGTTGGTGTTCAGTTGCATTGTTCCCGCCGGTAGTTATAAATTTTACACATTTCCTAATAAATTTCAGTTTATATTTCTTGAGACAAAACTCAAAAACTTCAAGTTCATTCTGATTCTTCACCATCTCTCTATGTACGGTGGAGAACCTTTGGTTTTCACAAATATATTTTTGGCAGGTTTTAACGCTATATTCCATTATAGGTTTTTGGTTTTATTATTTGAGTTTTAAAATCTTCCTCCACAAATCCTAAAGGTAGGTGCTCCACAAATTTTAAACGCATGCAACATAGTAACATCTTCTCCTGTGTCTCCAGTCCGCTTTCTTCTTCTTAGAAAGTGTTAAATAGCTTTTTCTTTCTTCATTTCTTTTTTCGATTAGGTTTCTGTGTGTGGCATATGGGAGATACTTTGCAACCATTCTAATTGCATATTTTATTGTAAAAAATTAGATGGTGATAGGCTTAATTATGTGAATTTGACCTTACAAGAGAGGTCTGTATTTTTCATGGTTTTCTGAAGTTCTATGGATTATATAATATTTATTTTGTTTTAACTATTGTATGGAAAGGAAAGATGTTCCTTATAATACCTGAACGAGGTCTTGAAAAATAGTCTTCAACTCCTTGCTACAAGAAATACAAACACAAAGATGATGCTATTAAAAATTCGGTTAGCCCCCTCTTTTCAAAATATTTTAATTTTTTCCCTGTTTTTCTATTTTGTCGCTTGTTATAAGGTTTTTAATTGTTTCTAATTTAATTTCTATTCTTATATGTGTTTGAATCATATTATGAAGGTTTAGTGTGAATTATTATTGAGGATATTTCATGACTTTTGGTTTAGTGTGAATTATATGCGTTTGAATCGTATTGTCGCTTCCTCCTATATGGATGGTAGGTAAACTTACTATTTAAAACTAAGTGAAGTATTGAATCCATATATATATTCACTATATTTATAATTACATTTTTTCTAGACAATGTCAAACTTATATATATATATATATATATATATATGGCTATTTGATATTGGATCTTAGGACAGGGGATATGATTGCTCATGATTTTAAAGGTGATATTGAAGATATAAATCAAGCAGTTGCTACTTATTGCTTAAAATTACATATTTGGGAGAATTATGCTAGGGACATTATGTTAATCATTACGTTTTAAACATAAATAATATTGGTTTAAGTTTTGACTCTTCTTTTTTTGCACGGAAGGTAAGCCATTATGAACACGTATACATTTAAAACATCAAACAGTTGTGACTTTTCATTTTTCAATAACCATCTTTTCAGTTAATAGGCACATTTTCATTCAATAGACACATTTTCAGCCAATAGATACCTTTTCAATTTATAAGCACATTTTCATTCAATAGACACCTTTTCGGTCAATAGGCATCTTTTGGTATATTCAAATATGAAGGATTATGACCTTTTAATAGATATCTTTTGGTATATAAGATTTAAAGGGTTATAACCTTTCAATAGGCATTTTTTGGTATATATATATTACAACACATCTTATATAAATAAGGTTTTACAACCTATTTAAGTGAAAATCCTGCCTATATAAGGTGACACCATTCAGATAAGCACGGGACAGTCTTTTTTTTTTTTAAACACTAGCCTTCAAAACCACACTACCACATACAAAAAATAAATAAAAAAATAAAAAACGTCTTTCATCACCAATCCATTGTTATCAATTAAAAAAAAAAAAAAAACAATTCTAAACAAAAATAATAAACATCAAAATTTAGAAACCCAATCAATGATCGACGGATGTGCAGCATCACAGATTCACAGTGTAAGTATTATATAAAGATCATTATTCATACTGCGTGTTTAGTTCATGCATAACATCAATTTTAGGGTCTTGGAGATCAAATTGGCTTCATAGATTGTTTTTATGAATTTTAATTTGCTTATGTAAAATAACATGTCTTTGATGACTTTATTAAACCCATGGGATGCTCCTTATAGAAGTTGATCGGGTACTCAAATCTGAAAGATATTTGTATTAACTTTCATGAAAGTAAAGTGAGTACGAAGACGAGAAGCATGTTAACACCAATGGGAGAATTGACCAGGAAATCTTGGTGCCATGGGAATTATTAGAAATTTTTGGATTTAAAAATTGTATTAGATTGTGATTTTAATAAACAGTATATGTTTATTTCTTTATTTCTACCATACAATCAAAACAATTATAAAAATTATATTTAAAAATAAAAGCAACAACAAGACAAAACATTATAAGAAAAAACACACAATATGAAGAAAAGTAATTAATCTTACATTAGTCATTATGTAAGACTCTTATTCCTTCCCACAAAAAAACTAATAAATAAAACAATATTGCTCTCTTTTGCCTAACTAATAAAACTTTATGTTATTTCTTTCAATATCATTTTTTTTTTTTTAATTTCATGCATTTTTGCTTACTACTCCAATTAAAAAAAAAAGTCTTTTTTTTTTTTTTTGAAACTCATTCTGTAGCTATTTCCGTGCATCGCACGGGTTAGCGACTAGTTAATATTTAAATTGAAGAGCATCACTAAGTAGTCTTATTTAATGGCTTCTTATATCGGGTAGAGGGGCGTTGCTTGTATGATATCAGCAATAGATTGGGCTACACAATTCAAAGAATAGAGAAAATTATAGTTCCACAATGAGTAGAGAAAATTTGTAAAGCAAGGCCCTAACCCTTTGTCCAACAATTATAAACTCTAGTTCCAACGACACAACATCAATTCTTAACCCACCACAACACCTACTACAAATTCTGCCACCCTTATAAATAGACCTCATCCTATTATGAATTGGTCCTTATGTGAACACCTACTAAAAACCATCTTCAACATAGCAAAACAAGTTTGAATTGGTGGTCGTTGTTGTTAATTCCTAACAAAGTAAGAAAGAAACATAAGCCAAACTAGTGTTGGTTGGAATTTTACCCCCCTATGCTCCACATCATGCTGAGCTTCAGCAATCTTTTCGTTTCCTCATAGCTGCCTTGGCAGGTCTCGTCTTACCTGAAATTGAAAGCAGAGCACATTACTTGAATGCACACATTCCCTAACAGCCAAAATAGAGTTTAAACAGAGGGATAGACCATGTTTTGTACTGTGTATGTGTATGTGTCTTATTATTAATATTTTTAACCGAGTTTAATTATTGTTTTGGAATAAAAGTACTTTTTACAGAGTAAAATTTCTGACTAAATAACCATATACACAACCGTAGTCATTAACAATTAATTCACAGTTATTGGCAATATTATATGCAACTACGACAATTGGCATATCTATTTGAACTATTAGGTCGACGTTAATGCAACATTTGGTGGGATGGAAGGCTACATGAAGACAATATCCAACTGCGCTATATGCACATGTACATTGGGTCATCTTCCCTTTCATATTAAATGCATTCACTGGTTGTGCTTCTCATCTTATTGTTTGATTAAATAACTTTGGAAGAAGTTAGCAGGGGAATGCATGGTATTTACCGTCATCGGTCCCGTAACCAGGGGGATGTATGTCAGTGCGGAGTGATCTTCGCAACCCATAGACCGGCTCAATATTTTCACCCCGTATTTGTTTAATCTGTGCAGCCGGTTCGTCAGGGTTAGGAAGTGAAGGTTCTTGGGTGGGCTTAGCCTGAACTACAGGTGGGGTCGGTCGACTAGGTGTGGGTACAAATATACAGCCACCCTTATGGGCAAAGCCGCTGAACAATGGGGGAGACAGCGGAGTGGGTAGTGGGGATTGAGGGCGAGCCTGAGCATGGGATGTGTGTTCTGCACTATCGTCATGGCCAACGGGATGGGATGCTTGGGCAACGCGATGACCCGACGCCATCCATGTACGTGTCCCAATCGGCCTCCAACGCCTCATCATCTGTACAAAGACAATTGTATTTATTAAGATGACAACGAGGAATTGAGTCACTGAATAAACGAGATAAGTGAGAATCGTTTCAGTTTTGGTAATAGAGTGGAGTTTAAGCGATTGAAATTTGTGAAATCAGAAGAATGGGATATTGTGTGTGGCTGTGATGAAAATATACTTTGCTACTTTAATACGTCCTCTAAATAAATTACAACTTAAACTACTAGAATTGGAAGTCAATAAGAATTGGAGGTGTTAGAGTTGGAAGTTACCCAAGTCATTGTCATCATCAGGACCACCTCTATGACCTCCACAGCCTCCGCTACATCTACGCCTTCCAGACCCACCACCTTGGCCGCCACGGCTTGTGGCCTGTGTGGTCGCCTCACTCGCCATGGCATGCACATTATCCAATGCCACTCGGTTCAACTCCCCAACAAGAACCAGCGTCTTCGTCAGCTGGTTGTAAATTTCAAAACCTGGTTGGCATTGCAATAGCATTTCCACATTGGACTCAACCTACGAAATAAAGGAGTCGCATAAAAACTTTTCTGCTGCCTTTAAACATTGAGAAAGTATAAAGATTTCAGGTCAAATCGTATGATATTTGAGTATATATCTTGGCAGGTAATTCAAGTCTGATTTGGAAACAGATTATGCATGATGAGCTTATTCATACATATATGAACATTGAAATGGCATGCCTGGTGGCAACAAATGCATATCTAGTGGCAAGAAATGAAATGTAAAAACCCAATGAATGTGAAAATATTGAATCAATGGCGCCACAAAACTTAATATTCATAATGCTCTTTGCAACACACGTATAATATCAATCCATAAAAGAAGCATTGAATGGTTGCCTTACCAGGATTTCCCAATACGCCGACTCTCGCGTAATGTACCGTTTGGTCGACCTTCGGTACTTGGCCATGTAAGTAACAAGGTATGTCGTGTCCCCATCCAAAGTGGGTGCGTTGGCAACATGTTCCCCTCTATGGGCCCATCAGTCAATGTAGATAGCATGTTCTTGCTCCCAATCCCTCTCTAGTTTGCCTTGGAGGGAGATTCTGTGGAGTTCAACTGACGTATCCACCAGAGCTGGTGGTGCTTGCTTCATCCCAAACTGACGAAAGACACGTTCGGGATGATGATCCTCTACTATCCAAAAATAGATCAACGACACTGTGGCCCTCCATATATGTCGTCCAGCAGTGCAATATGGGGGTAGTGAGTCTAGGACATCCTTATACGGCTCCCAAACAACCTGAATAAATGTCCAACAAAAAAACAAATAAAATACGTACTTATTTGTGTTTGAGCAAACATGTAAAACACCATTGAAGAATCACTTCACTAAAAATCCTAAGTCATTATTGGCTGCCCACAGTTGTGAAATGATCGTAACTAATTCCTTGTATATATATGATCTACTTGACCAACGTTACATTATTAACTATACACATGCAGTAGTTGACAACCCACCAGGTGAAACAAGAAAACTAGGGAGAATTATATTGTCATGACATGAAGTGGTAGAATACTTGGTGTGCTCGTATGCTCGTCAATGACGCATGATACGCAGCTAGCACATGTGTGGCATGCTCTGTCAGGCTCTTTGGCCCCTTCCATCTAGTAAACATACAATTGTGTTAAATGGTCATTAGTTAATATCAAACAACCATGCTGCCATAAGAGTAAAATGCTTACCAAAAATGAAGCCAGTAATTAGCTTTTATTTTTTTGTTGGAAAATACTTATTACAAATAACTAATGAAATATGGTATGTTTTTTTTTCCTCCATACAACAGTCATGAAGCACAAAAACGATTATCAATGGACCTCTGTTTCTCTAATTCTAAATGGTCCTCACCAGGACAAAAGTGGCACTTGCACCAATTTTTTCCTTTATTGTCTATGTTTAACTATTTTTCAACTCTTTATTTATTTCTTTCCTGCACTTGGAAAAAAGTAGGTGCCATATTTCTTTTGGCCCAACGAACTCTAACCCAAATGACACCTCCTTCCCTTGTAAGATCATGGTGGAGGGTAAGTTTGTGGGTTTGAGACCCGCTGAGTGTGTGTGTTAGTAACTAGTCAATAAAAGTAGAAGGTGAATTATGCTTAGGTTGCACAGTGTGCTTACAATATGGTTCATCTCACTTCACCATTTGCACACACGAGTGTTTGGATAAAGTTATTGGCATTAGCCTTAGTGGGAACCATTGCAAATTAAGGGAAAAAAGAATATTGTATATCTATTTGGTTACTTGGTTAGAGCATTGGTCAGAGCATAAATGGGTGATTTGGAAGATTTTAATACGACCTTTAAAGCACTCCGATAGGTATGGGTGATTCTTTTTGTATCTGCTGATTATGTGCCAATTTTTATACGAGAGAGAGAGAGAGAGAGAGAGAGAGAGAGAGAGAATGAATAAATACCAATATTTTCACTTCAACTTCCACATCTTAGTACTAGTATTAAATTTGTATATAAAAGAAAGTACTAGTATTATATTAAAAATTATAATATATGTTTCACAAAATGGTTTTATTATTAAAGTCAACTATAGAGACATGCACGGTGAATGACAAATGCCATGACAATTAAATCAAACTAATCAAATAACATACCGATAGGCGAGGGGACTTGCATCCATCGGCGGTTGTGGTGGCCTCGTAATAGGGCATATCAATGGGAACCTTGAATACGCCCACAGCTGCACTAACATCATCACACCTCCAATCTGCATTGCCGTCGTCTCCGATGCCTTACATAGGTGCCTGTACAACCAGGCTAATGCTGCACTAGCCCAACTATACCTCTTCGTGTTGCTGATCGGGTTCAGGAACTGTAGAGGCCTCACCGACACCCGATCTGCCGACTTGTCCATAAATAGAATGGACCCCAACAACACGAGTATGTGATAGCATGCGTGTTGCTGCACTACCTCGTCAGTAGCATCCACAGTGAGGGGACCTCTAAACTGTTCCTTCAGCCAGCTGACTCTTATCCTCGCCCCAGCAAGGATAAACTTGTTTTCATGGGGATTTGGTACTGGGTCTAGAGGATGACGACCCAGTAAATCAACACACAATGCAGGCCAATTCCCCTTGGCACTCTCAGTCATGGGCAACCCATCAACAGGTACCCCTAGCATCACCTCAATGTCTTGTAAAGTGATACCCATCTCTCCATGCGGTAAGTGGAAGGTATGCATCTCCGGACGCCAACGCTTGACCAGTGCTATGATCAATGCGTGATCAACTTCCATGTTTGGAACCTTCGATAACCCTTCAAAACCTGCCTCAGCTATGTAATGGGCAATCCGTGGGTCTAGCCCATGCCGGGGTAACTCCCAAGATCGGCGTCTACACTTTAGCACGCCTGGCACTACCTGCATACGAAAGAGCGTTGTCTTAGGATAGTGCACATGAAATAACTATAAGAATGGTACATAATAATAATATGCAAGAAACAGTATGCTAACTGGTTAGTTATGATCAATTTTGCAATATGTTAATTACGATGTTAACTGGTTATTCACTTTACCTCAGTAGCAAATAGGATCAATTCAAGATCAATGGCATTGTTTAAAATTAGCAATAAGGTGATGGGCATATTATTTTGAAATGAATAAACATAGTGCTTCAGTATGTCAAATGGAGTATAATAAGAATTAGAATTCAAAAGTCGGTTGTCTTATGTGTAGCCATGTGGGGTTTGTGTGTGCACCTTTGGGAAAATAAAGGCAGCAAATTTTAATTGATTACTATAACTTTTAAATGAGATCTACTAACTTTGAATATACCTTTTCATTAGCCACTACTAATGTTTAATATTTTTTGTAGTATTAGTAGTTTCAATTTATTTGGAAATAAGACTAGATGTTGTTGATGAAAGAGTGTTTTTAAATTCACGCTTATTTATGCTTCATACCATTTTCTCTTTTGATTAAATAAAATTCTGCCTAAACCAAAACAAAAATGATACCATTTCGAACATCTATTTACAAATAATCAAAGTACCCTACAAAAAGAAAATGCAACGATTTCGACACGTTCGAAGTGCTATACAAGTACGTACCTGACTGACAGGTGTCTCCTACAGTGCCATGGATCGATGCACCGGCTACCGCATCAACTGTGTACCATTTGTGGGTCCAGGTTCCTCACTTTGCAGTTGCTGCATATTTGACACGCATGCAATCATGTTAATATACCGTTGACCACAAGCAGACATTAACAAAGTTCGCTGGACTTGCAATTATTAGCATTCATAATTTCCAATACAGCTAGGACTTGCGAAAAACATAGAATCAAAGCAACTATGAACATATCAAAACAACTAACAAGACAACTAAAATGCAGCTTTCGGCACAAAAAAACATTTGAAAATATAAGGATATTTAAAAAATTACAAAATGGTGGGAACGTAAAGCATTCAAGCTTTTATTTTTTTTATTTATTAAGTTTTGGTCCCAAGGGAGAGGGGAAAGGGGAAAGGGGAAAAGGGAAAAGGAGGGACCCCTTTCATACAACATATTCCATATACTTTGTTCGATATACTTTGTTCCAAGTTTAGAGAAAAATTCGAATACAGAAAAATCTAACAGCCAAAAATCTAACAGGCAAATAGCAATCACAGCTTAAAGTCTTCATTCAATCTAATTTGTTCCAAGTTTTTATAATTTTCTCTATTATATAGTTGGCTATACTGTTTGTTTTGTACTGTAGTAGCCTTACGTGAATGCCAAGTTCTGAAATACATTGGAGTCGATAAGGTTTCACAAACATATTCCATATAACAAAAAAATTGAGATTCTAGTACTAGCAAAAAACCAAAACATAAAACAGAACTAGGAACAAATCATTCTTATATATATTATGAAATTCATGAGTCCAAACGATAGAGTAGGATTACAATAATTCTATGAAAACTAAAAAAATTAAGCACAGGATAATGACATCACTAATGGATACACACATTAAACCAAGAGCTGTGATTTAAATCCAATGTAGATTTTTACAATATGGATAAATTAAGTCAGTTTCAAGGGGGAAAAGAAGCAGAAGAAGGTAAGAGTCTAGTTCCAGACTTATGATTACAACTCAATATCTCTGTAAACATGTTAAAAAGTCCTATTTTAGCTTTTGAACATATGTTCCCAATCAGCAAATTTCTTACACATGCAACCACATACGTCTAATATGCATTCATTCACTGAAAGTCTGGCAGAGAAGCACAATTTAAACAACTGACATTAATTTTTCCAATAATTTGAGCCCAAGTTCTATTCATTGGGAGAATTAGGCAATGCCTTACCTAGAAGGCTCTTAGCATAATTTCATATTTTCTTTTGACAGCTAAAAGTTAGCATTATTAGAGTGAGGACAACAATTCAACATTTGAAACCCCATGAAAGGCTGTAAATGTGAATCTTACTTAGAACATCCCAATGAACCCAACAAATTTCCATATTCTCTTTAACAAAAATCAGAAAAAGAGAAAAGTAAACATCAATTACAATGACAAACACCTTTTGGATACATAATACAAAAATTCCGTTCACAAGTTAGTATAATTCATCAAAACCTGATTGAAATGACAGTAGATATACAGGGCATTTATGAGTTCAAATTAGTTCAGTGACTGTGGATGTCCATTATGTGCATTTTATGGTCTGTGTGTATATATATATGTGTGCATATCCATTACACACACATTATATCTATTATAATAATAACTTAAAAGAGTGGAAGCTTGTAAAAGACAGTAAGTTTGAAGTTCATTCTTATTATGAAGCTTTGGATGGGTAGTTTCCATACAAAAGCATCTGGCAAGTCAAGGTTCCTACTGATGGTTGCTTTCTTTGTGGATAATTTGTGAATAATTCGTGGAAGCGTGACATTCACTTTCAAACTATGTAAATTAAAAAGCAATTTTCCCTAATAATGAACACCATTGTCATGCCAAATGAACACCCGTACCCAAAACCCAGTTCAAAACCAAACCTAGCAAAGCTAAAACAGCAACAATAATAATGAATAGAGATAACTCTAACAGAGAAAAACTTAAGAAGCCACACCCACACTAAAATCAGTGTACATGCACAAGCAACACATAACTCAGATTAAATGCAAAGGGAAAAAAATTGAACTCAGCATTTACAAATTACCTTAATATGTTTCTAATCCTTTAACTCTGAAGATGGATTGGGTTCAGCTTCACCGATGGTGAGGGTTATGGTGAGAGTGAAAGGTGTGGGTTTGGATGTGGGTTTGGGTTGAGGTTCGGAAAGGGTATACTGAACGGTTTGGTTTGGGTACGGGTAGAAATAAGAGAACTTGAAGATGAAGATGCGTTGAATTGAGGGTGGCTACTGATCGGACTAAGGAAGGAGGAAGACAAACTGTTTGGGAGACGGATTGAGGAAGGAGGAAGACAAACTGTTTGGGAGACGTTACATTCAAAATGGGAGTGTATAACTCGGTTTCCTCATCAGCGAGTTATACACAGTTACACGAGAATATTTTATTGCCCAAAATCCACGCTGGATGACCAGCGTGGCAGGAACCTGCCTTGAACTCAGCTATTATATGATCAAGTATTTTAAGTAACTCGGCTTTAGGGAGATCGAGTATCGAAACAGGGGCACGACCCTATATAGTTTCGAAACAGGGACATAACGCCAATTATTTTGCCCAAAAGGGGCAAAAGGCCAAAATGTCCTAAAAAACCAAGAAAAAGAAATATTGGACTTAGTATATATATAACACACAAAATCCACTGAAAGACTATTCATGAACGTTTTATAAGAAGTTAAAAAAAAAAAATTGTATTAATGACATGGTTCCATGACATAGAGAAAACATTTTTGCTAGTAATTATTCCAAAAGTACCACATCACTATGTTTCAACAATTTTTGAAAAAGAAACTGCATAATTTTCTTTGGCCATTCCTTTTCAGTCAAACCAAACACATATATTATCACTATTAAAAGAACTAAAAGATCAGCAACCATTTCCAATAGCTACACTTCAAACATCAATTCTATGTACTATCAACATTATCTACTATCAATTATTACACCAAAACCCGCAAACACCAATAGGGAAAAATGATGGAGATCATAAACCATATATAAAAACTCAGTTTGAAATTGCAATGAATTATTTCAGAATCATCATAATTTGAAATTCAAATCCCTCAAAATCACAACAATGTAATCTTTTTTTTGATAGGTAACACGAGAACTATTATTAATGAGAAAAAAAGACAAGTACAAGTTGTTCATGATGATGAACAACAAGAAACAAATAAAACAAACAACAAAAAAAGAGAGAGGGAGATCAGAAAGATAATCTAAGGGAAAACATAAACTCTGGAAGGGACAAAGAATCAATAAAGCCCTAACAACGAGACCACTCAAAAAGACTACGCTGGCATAAAGCCTTTAACTCATCCAACGTCTTCTCCTTGTTCTCAAAGGAGCGACAATTTCGTTCTAACCAGACTATCCACATTAAGCACCTTGGAACCGAATTCCAAATATTCGAGATATGCTTCCTAAGCCACTGATACCAACAAGATAACAATCCCGCCCCCGATCCTGGCATAACCCAATGAATACCAAAAGCCTGAAGCATGAAGGTCCATAAGGTGTGTGTAATAGGACAATGAAGTAGAAGATGTGCTATCGACTCCCCATCACAACAACACATACAACACCTATTTACCAAAGGGCGACCCCTAAGCATGAGATTATCCAACGTGAGAATCCGATCGTGAGCAGTTGTCCACAAGAAGAAAGCCACTCGCTTAGGAATCTTTGGTTTCCAAACACCCTTCCAAGGGAACAAAAAATTTAGGGAACCCTGAATTGCTAGGTAAAAGGATCGGGTGTCAAACTTCCCATCACCTTTGAGCCGCCAACAAAGGGTATCCCTCCTATCACCTCGAGGAATATGATGTTGGATAAACTAAAGTAGAGAATAAAATGCAGCTAGTTCTCAATCTTCAAAAGCTCTATAAAACCTTAAGTCTCACACTCTAGAAGTATCTCCTTCCGAAATCCACAGAACCTCAGAGATGTAATCTTCTTTGGCAGTTACACACACATAGAGCTCAGGATAGAGATCTTTTATGGTGTTGTCCCCAATCCACCTATCATGCCAGAAGCGGATACGGGTGCCTTCACCCGCTACAAAAGACAGATGCTTAGAGAAACTCTCCCACCCTTCATGAATGCTTCTCCAAAGGCCATATCCATGAGTCCTCTTGCACACTTTCGTACACCACCCCCCTTAACCCTCACCATATTTTGTGGAGATAACTCTCCACCAAAGATGGGTAACTTCATGCTCGTAACGCCATAACCATTTCCCTAATAAAGCTTGAATAAACAACGCCACACTTCTTATACCCAAACCTCCCAATTCAATAGGTATGCACACCTTTTCCCGAGCCACCAAAGGATATTTGAAACTCCCCTCAGAAGACCCCCAAAGAAAATTCCTCTGAATACTTTCCATTCTAGCAGCCACAGCTTTAGGGATAGTGAAGAAAGATAAAAAATACATTGGAAAACTTGAGAGAGTACTCCTTAGTAGTGTGAGTCTACCACCCTTAGATAAATAAAGATGCTTCCACCTTGATAATTTCTTCTCCATCTTCTCCAAAATAGGATTCCAAGTTAAAGCTGTCTTAAAGGAAGTTCTGAATGGCATCCCCAAATATTTCATAGGCAAACTCCCCACTCTACAATGAAGAATATTGGCCAATGCAGCTAGATTATACACCTCCCCAATAGGGATGATCTCACTTTTCCCAACATTAACCTTCAAGCCCGTAAAAGCCTGAAAACAAGACAACGCCAACCTTATGGATAGCAATTGTTCCCTAAAGGCATCACAAAATAAGATAGTGTCGTTTGCAAACAACAAATGGGAAATTTGCACACCAACAGAATTCACTGCACCCACATGAAAACCCCGAATGAGGTTATTCTCCTCTGTCTATTTCAAAATTCTGCTTAAAACCTCCATTATCAAAAGAAACAAAAGTGGGGATAAAGGGTCTCCTTGTCTCAACCCACGAGAGCTTCCAAAATAACCTTCAGGGGATCCATTAACCAGGATAGAAAAAAGGACAAAAGTAACACAAGCCTTAATCCATCCTTTCCATTTCTGCCCAAAACCCATCCTGTACAACAAATAAAACAAGGCCTCCCAGTTAACATGGTCATATGCTTTTTCAATATCCAGCTTGCAAACCACACCTGGTAACTATCTCTTCAACCTACTATCCAAACACTCATTTGCAATGACCACTGAATCCAGAATCTGCCTTCCTTTGACAAACGAATTTTGAGTCTCAGATATGAGATTATCCAAAACTGCCCTCAACCTGTTAGCCAACACCTTGGACAACAACTTGTACACACTTCCCACCAAACTGATAGGGTGGAAGTCCTTAATGTTAATAGCATTACACTTCTTAGGAATTAAAGTGAGAAACGAAGCATTCATAGACCACTCTAACATAGAGTGCTGGTGAAAATAATCAAAGATATCCATCACATCCTTTTCCATAACACTCCAACATTTCTGAAAGAAAGCCATGGTGAAACCATCAGGACCAAGGGCTTTATAACCCTCCATCTCCCTTAAGACCTGGATGACTTCCTCCTTCATGAACTCCTTCTCTAATGACTACCTCTCCTCCTCTTCAATACATGCAAAATCTAATCTATCCATAGTAGGGTGCCCCAATTCAGTTTCCTCATAAAACCCTTGATAGAAGAGAACTAACTGAGAGCGCACGTCCAATTCATCCTCATAAAGAACACCATCCACCTCGATCCTCTTAATATGATTAGCATTTCTATGAGAGTTTGCTAATCTATGAAAGAAACGAGTATTATTATCTCCCTCCTTCACATACAAGGCCCGAGATTTTTGTCTCCAAGAAATTTCCTCAAGAGAAGCCAACTGTTCTATATCTCTTTTGAGCTGAATACGACGGAGCTGTTCCTCATTTGAAAGCCCCAACAACTCCTCCCTCACATCTAAACCCATTAGTTTAGTCAGCAAATTTTTCTTTCTAAAAGCCAGGTCACCAAACTCCTCCCTGTTCCACTTTTTAAAATCTGCTTTCAAAGCCTTCAATTTTTGAGCCAAAAAAAACCTGGTACCAATCAAAAAAAAAAAAAAAAAAAAAAAAAAAAAAAAAAACCTGGTAAACCCACAAAACTATACCCATTCCACCATTGCTGAACTCTATCAAGAAAACCCTTAATTTTCAACCACATATTCTCAAATTTAAAGGCACTCTGACCACGTCAGACAACACCAGCTTCCAACAAAAGAGGGTAGTGGTCGGAAATAACACGAGGAAGCACCCTTTGGGATCCATTCTCAAAATGTTCCTCCCAATCTAGAGAAACCAAAGCCCTATCAATTCTTGACATAGAGGGAAGACCAGAATCTCTAAGCCAGGTGAAGGTAGCCCCCTCTAAAGGTAAATCAACTAAAGAATTACTCTTTATAAAGTCCGAGAAAGCAAACATAGCTGGGCTAAACGACTCACAGCCAAGCCTTTCACTGGGGTATCTAATGATATTGAAATCACCTACTACGCACCATGCCATAGGCCATCTAGCACGCACTTGAGACAACTCCTCCCACAAAGAAGCCTGCTGACCATCATCATTGGGGCCAAACACACCTGTACAAGCCCAAACAAAGTCATCCACCACTCCTCTCAATAAGACACTGACAAAAAACTATCCAGCAATTTTATCCAATTTTTCAAAAACCCTCTTATCCCAAATCAGCAAGACCCCTCCCGAGGTCTGCACAGCGTCCAAAATAGCCCAATCAGTGAAAGGACTCCCCCATAAACTCCAAACGAAAGCAACATCAGTAGAAGATACTTTTGTTTCTTAAAAACATACAATATCGCACTTCCAATCTTTTAGAAGATTCTTACAAACCTCTCTCTTTCGGGGATTGTTAAGCCCCCTTACATTCCAAGAAAGTAGTCGTAGAGTCATTTACAGTAGGAAAATTGATTAGAAAGCATAGCCAAAAAAAAGGCAAAAGAGAATCCTAACATCATATTTTGCTACTGAAAAATGATGGGAAAAACCTAATGGAATCATAATAGTTTTACAGTTCAATTTAGTTCAGTCCAAAACAAAAACAAATTGAATCCAAATACTTTTAAAAAGATGACAAAAATATGCAGAACAAAACCAATACAAACCCAAATACAGCAATCAACAAAATTTAATCTAAAATATGAGATAAATACAAGGAAATTCAAGCCACTCCAACCTGTCAGTTTGATCTAGCAACTCTTCTTACATAACACCCAAGTGTCTTATATGGCAAAGAACGCTGTAAAGCTATAACTAAAAATTACTGAATCAACTTAAAACAAAAATAGTTGACTAAAATTTGCAAAGCAAAACCAAGTCAAACCCAAATATATTAATGGACAAAATCTAATCCAAAATATGAAATAAACATAGGGGAAATGAGGGCATCCTAACCAGTCAGTTCAATCAATCAACTCTTCTTGCAGAATATACCCAAGTGTCGTATTTGATAGAAAACGTTGTAAATCTGTGTTTCAACAAAATGATGGAGTAATAAGGATTTTTAATTCACAAGGAAAAGGATGAAAGAGAGACTACAGAAGAAGCTGAAGCAAACGTAATAATCTTGCAAAAAAGTGGAAGATTTTTCCCATATTACATTTTTTTTTTTAAACAAAGATAATTTTCAAGTTCCACATAATAATCTTAAAATTAATGTGTAAACAATACAACCATGTTTAGTAAACAAAGATAACACAATTTCAACATTCAGTTAGCTGCTTTTTTTTTTTTTTTTTTTTTTTAAATCATAAATCAAAACCAAACATTTTAATTTATTTTAAAAAAACCATAACTTAGATAAAATCATAACATTCTAAAATTCAAATATAAAACCTTCCAAGGAGAAATTGACTTTTAAACACAAAATTTCAAGGGAAAAATCCACTAATGATACCAATACAAAAGCCATAAATGATAAATTGAAACAAAAGAATCCAAAGAAATAGAATAAAGTCATCAATTAACAAAACAATCAAAGAAGAACCCTAGCCTATTAAGTAGGGAAAAGGCAGATGCTAATTCGAATAGGAAAAGCTTCCATTTACAAAATTACAAAATATAGATATTGAAAAATTCAGATGCTAAGGAAAAGCAATTGTGGAATATTATAGACAAAAAAACTTTAAAAAAAAAAAATGCTACGTTGAGGAAAATTTAAAAAAAATTGAAGAAAAAGCTGACTAAAATATTCAAAATAGAGCAAATTCAAACCCAAATACATCAATGGATAAAATTTAATTCAAAGTAGGAGATAAATAGAATGAAAATGAGGCCATCCTAAACTGTCAGTTTGATCCGGCAAATCTTATTGCAAAATACCAAAGTGTCATACTTGACGTAGAGCTTAGTAAATCTGTATTTCAAGCGAAAGATGAAAGAGAGGCTACCAAAGAAGTTAAAGCAAACATTATAATATGGTTTGAGTTGTGAAAATGTGAAAGATTGTTCCTATATCAAAGATTCAAAGGTATTTCTACAGTCTCACAATAATAATGTAAGCATTAATATACCCCTGTCTTGTCCTCTATATTTTGGTGAATTTTAAACCTGGGCAGAGTGGTACAGGCATACATTAAGGAATTTATGAGGATGTCCATATGTTTAGATAAGTTTGAAGAAACAATTAAAAGTGATAGGCCAAATGCAAATTGACCCCTTATGATGAATTAACCAATTAATTAGCCAAGTGAATTAATTAGGTTCAATTACATGCAATGAGCGTGGTAGCACAAACAAATCACCAAATAACTAAATATGCAGCGGAAAATAAATGACACGGTGATTTGTTTACGAATGGGGAAAACCTAAAGGCAAAAACCCCACCGGGTAATTTTCAGGTTACCACTCCCGAAACTCCACTATTATCACAACAAGCAGTTACAAGTAAAGGAATCCCAAGTACCTTACCAACCTACAGTTGAACCTTACCCCAATACTCAATTAGACTTGTTCAGTAGTGATAGTTTCCCCTTTTGATGCATGGCTCCCAAGTACGTGACTAACCAATTGCGCGGATCCCAGTACACGACTTCAAACACCAACTAGAAAGAAAGGTTGGCTGCAAAGTTCTTCAGTTCATCCACATGATGAAGATCAAGAAGATGCTTGGTCACAAAACCCAAAGGTGCACATACACAACAACTTCTTCAGAAGAGATGAACTAGGGCAGAACATTGTTTCCGGTCACAATTTGCTTCAATAAAGTTTTCTTAATACTTGTGCAACTTGTGAACTTGTTTACGGCCCTTAAAACAATCCTTTTATATGTCTAGGGTTAGGAGAAAAGAAGGCCCAAAGACACATTCACGGATCCCAAGAAATCAGATAAGAAATTCTGATTTTATAAACCTCGACAGATAGAAGCTATCGTGTAGATGTTGAGCACACAGGCTTGAGCAGCTTACTTAACCTCGACACATGCTAGCTGTCGAGCTTCAGTAACCTTGCACTTTCAGCTTCTTTTTTTGGATAGACTTGAAGGCTTCCACACTTGATCTTGAAACATGGTTTCTTGAAGTATTTCAACATATCCTAGATCTACCCAAATACAAGTAAAGTGCGTTTTGTCAAAGGATTAGCCAATTACATCAAAGGATGACATATGTTCCTAACAAGTGAAACACATATGTCCTAACAAAAAGAAATAATAGAAGTCCTATAAACAAATAGAAAGAAGTACAAAGTGTGTCATATAAGAAAGGTGAAGAAAAATTAAAAGTTTAAAACTTGTGTTAGTGACAGATTGTTGAAGACAGTAAACGATATCCCACAAAGAATGTTAGCCAACAGCATCGGGTCTACCAATCATGTTGAAATTGCATCCTTTGTTGATAACGCTTTTGATTTTCTCATGTCTCATCACCTCCCTATTCTTTGCTCTCTGCGTAGAATGAAATATTAATAACACAAACAGAAAATTTGTTGTCTAATAACACATAAATAGTAGACATTATAGGTTGAAATTCAATCATAACTCTAAAACAAAGAAGGAACTGATGAGGTATCAAAAAAGAGAAAAAAACTTAAGGAACATTAATAGGTTTATGTCCACACCCTTATAATTCCAAAAAGTTCGAAGGCTCCAAAAAAAGGCAAACACTAATAGAGAAACCAAGATTTCGAATTAGGATATAACAAAAAACCAAAGACATGAATTTAAAAATGCTCATTACAAAAAAAAAATTCAATAAAAAAAAATCACAAATTAGAATTCATATTTTCAAAAGGCAAGATTTTAAAAATACTCCCCGTGAAAAATTACCAAAATCAATCTAAAAAAATTACGTTAAGTAGAAAACAATTCTAACCCAATTACCATAGCCAAATCCAAATCTAACTCAAATACATAAATCCAAACCTATCCAACCAAACGACTAAACAAAAAAATCAAGTTATGGTGTGATATTAAAAAAAAAATAATAAAAAAAAAAAAAACCTTTACCTGTAGCAGTTAAACAGTGGAGGGAGACAATTTTTTTGGTGTATGGAGAGTGACGGTATTGCCTGCCCGCAAATTGCTCTCTCTCTCTCTCTCTCCATTGATCTCTGTTTTTCTCAATGAATCATTTTTTGTTTAGTTAAACAGTGTCTAACATAATACAATACAATGTAATAAACTCTCTCTGTTAAAATACAAACATATACAGTGTCTACCATAAAATGGTATATCATTATAACCTGCAAGACCATGCTCCTTATTTTCCTTCCACCTCCATGTATTAAGAATTCTAGAATAAAAAAAAAATCAGTAATTTTATCAAACAAATTGTGTATAAAAAATTTAGTTGTTCTATTAGCAGAATTAGAAAAAAGATGTTAGCAATGAAAGATAAAGTATCATCAAGGATAACAGTAAAAGATGTTGGCAAAGGATTTGGCTTTCGTAGACCAAGGATATCCCAAATACATCCATAAAGCAAGATTAACAACAATAAAACAATATGCACAAATTTAATCACAATACCACACTTTAAACAAAATAGTTGATTTTCGCATAACAGTAAACACTTTTTGCATAAACTTTATCTGGAAACTTCATTTTCATCTAATAATTTTAGATTTTAAATTATCCAAGGTAAATTTTGACTTTTAACCACAATTGGTAAGGACAAAATCCCTAATGTTACCCAAAATAAAAGAAGATAGAGGGATAATTTGAAACCAAAGCATCCAAAGAAAGAGGATCAACCCATCTATTTTTTTAAAAAAAGGGGCAAAAGAACAACCCTAGAAAATTATGCAAGTGGAACTGCCAGTTTTGAATTCAAAATCATAGATATATTGAAGATTTAAGATTCTAAGTTAAATAGAAAAGGCAATGTTGAGGAGTTTCAGTCTGTCTTCTAAACAACAAAACAATATTTGAAGAGGAAAGGAGTACAAAAAACAGAGACTATACTGGTAGAGGGTATGGTGGTTTGATGGTGGCAAAGGCCTGACTGTCTAGGGTTTCATTTTTCAAATCAGAGCAACTACAAACGAAAAACTTTAAATATATACTACAAAAACCATAACAACAATGGTAGAAAAGAGGCATGGGAAACAAAAATATAAAGAGGGGAAAATATTTCAACAAAAAATTAAGAACAACATAAATGAAATGACAGAACTTTATTTTTTTGGCAACACATAAATGTATATTTTTCAGCACCAAATTGATTTCAATTTGAGAGAAATCATCAATAAATCTACACTAATTTTCAAAACCCTAGAGATAGTAATTGAATAGAAAAAAAAAGGGGAAAAATACATGCCTACCTTCTGAATTATCTTCTGAATCGCTTCTGAATCGTTTTTTTTTTTTTTTTTGATTTTCTTTTGTCGTATGCTCGTTGGTCTGGAACATAGTATTCTGATCTGTGTGGCTATGGAGTTGCAGCGAAGTGGTGGGAGTCAGAGTAAAATATGGCGTTTGCGTTTTAGGGCTTGCGTTTTTTTTTTTTTTTTTTTTTTTTGATAGGTGGCTTGATGTTTTTATAAATACAAGTTTAATAAAAGTGAGTCTTTCCAAACGCATCGTATGGTATTTTAAAGGAAAAATTGTAGACATGGCAGCATTTTAAGGGGCCTTTTTTTTCTAACATGGCAACACCTCCTTAAAAGCTTCTGCTTTTATATATAGTGCTAAATATAATTGAAGGAAATTTAGACCCCTTAAACCAACCAGATTGAGTAGCCTAGTTAATTAGCCAAGTTGTTACTTAGTCAAATTAAGCAATTCTAGGTTAAAACAATCAAACAATCATATCAAGAATATAAAGCAGCGGAATAATAAATAACACAAGATATGATCACCCAGGAAACCACACGGTAAAAACTTGGGGAGGATTTTACCCACCTATCCTCAAGGCAAACCTGAATCCACTATGAAAGAATCGAAGTTCATACAAAAGGACTTACAAGCTCCCCGCTCGACTTCCTAATGCTACCCACCAGTAGAACTTACTGACACGACCACGTGCAAGCTCCGAATCTACGGACTCCTTCTTTCTTGGACTCTTCAATCATGTACAAGAACCCCCGCTTGTGTATCTTTAAGTTCTTGAATCTGCAATTGAATGATTACCAAGTTCTTGACATAATCTTGAATCTTGGAAACCCTAAGTATATGTGAAAGAAAGCTCATCAATGATCTCACAAGAGATTCACATAAATAGCAATGTTTGAGCAACAAAGACTTAGAGAGGTTTGGGTACAAAACCTAAAAAATAACAAGAGGCACGCACGGCACTCTAATCTCTCTCACCATAAAAAGTCCCGAAAACGTGGCTTAGGGTTTCCTTTATATAGTGGGAGGAGTAGATCTGAAACCCTAATCCTTAATGGGCTTAAGTTGCTATTTGGGCCGACTTAAAATTCTGCAGATACGATTTTCGATCGATCAAGCCTGTTCTTCGATCGATCGAACCAGGCAGAATATGAAGTCTTCTTCCTGCAGCTTGTATGTTCTTGAATCTTGACTTGAATCACCTTGAGCATTGTCTAATAAAACCTATAGACTCTAAGATCTATATCTAGACAAGTTTGTGTTCACGATTTGCCAATTGTTCTAAACATTTAGAACCTAACAATAATAATAATTTTAAAAGAACAGTTGAAGAAACATATTAAAGAACCAAACAGATATGAAGAATGCAATTGCAAGAAAATGCTCCCTTCACATAAACCATGCATGTCACTTAAAGAATCTATCTCATAAATATGGTCATTAACAAACTCTTCATGGAAAAAAAAAAAAAAAAAAAAAAAAAAAAAAAAAAAAACCTTGAGATAATATTCAAAATTCCACAATCTCACTTCCCCTTACAAATAAGGGAACAGGTAAGAGAGAAAACAAAAAACCCAAAAATTATAATTTAATTATTAAGTTTAAAAGATAACCAACCATTAAAATTTAGGTAGGTTTCGAAATTCTAGAAACTGTATTATAGAGAGTTACTATTGTGAAACCTATAGTTGGTACACTCCTCTATGGATTTCAATTTAAAAATACATTTGAGCAGTTCATTGAGTTGTAAAGCTAAATTTTCAATAAAAACTTGGAAACTAACACAAAATGGTGGGTGCGCGCACATATGATAAATTTTGTGAATTATAAAAATCAACAGCTACTGTTCATGAAACACTTTATACTAGGGACCACAAACTAAATATACAAAACTGGCTTGAAATTGTAATTAGCAATTATACAACCCTCACTATTACAAAGTAAAATGTCTCAAAAATCAACCAACACAAACACAAATAAGCGAAATTGATTAGAAAGCATAGAGAACAAAAATTTGAGGAGATTTCCAACCTTCTATAAGGCTACTGGAAATAGGATTGAAAAAATTAAAGCAATTCCTACTTTCTATTAAATAAAAAAATGAAAATAAATATCAATAGAGACATATATCAATAGAGAAGTAATAATAAAATTAAATATCAGAAAAGGAAAACAACAAAGGAGATTTTATTCTCCAAGCATTCAGATTTTTTAAAAAATACAAACTAAACCAAAATCTGCCAAGCTTAAACTAAATTTAATCAATACTACAATCGAACAAAACAGGACTCAAGATATTGTAAAAAAAAATTGAGAAATTAGGGAAAAGGTAGGCAAACCTTAAACCTTAATTGAGTAGTGTGGAAAAAATTTATTTAACAAAATCTTTGTTATCTATCTATCTGTTTGAAACACTAATTGAATGGGAAAAAAATGCCTACTTTCTACTAAACCCATATATTTTTGAAAACCCTAGAAACGGCAATTGAATAGAAAACCAAAAAAAAGGGGGGGGGGGGGTGGAAATGCCTACTTTCTACTAAACCCATATCAAAAAAGAAAAACAACAAAGGCGATTGTATATTCCAAGAATTTAGATTAAAAAAAAAATACAAACTAAACAAAAATCTGCCAAACAAAAACTAAATTTAATCAATACTACAATCAAACAAAACAGGACTTAGGAAATTGTAAAAATAAACGAGAAATTAGGGAAAAAGGGGGAAAATGCCTACCTTCTACTAAACGCATATTTTTTTGAAAACCCTAGAAACGGCAATTGAATAGAAAACAAAAAAAGGGGGGGGGGGGGGGAAAATGCCTACCTTTTGAATTGTCTGTTGTTAAAGAGCAGAGATGGGATAGCTTCTAAATTGTCTGTTGTTGCAGAGGACGAACAAAGATTTTCAGCTTTCACTATTGCAGAGAATGAACAGAGGTTTTCACTGTTGTAGAGGTTTTATTTTTCGTTTGTTTGATGGGTTGGAACACGCTAGTCCAATTTGTGTGTATATGGAGGTGCAATGAAGAATCGCTAGTTTGAGTGAGTATTAGATTTTGATCAGGAAATACGGTTTGGGTTTTAGGGTTTGTCTTTTTTTTTTTTTTTTTTTGTTTTTTTTTTTTTTGTTTTTTTTTGGTTTTGTGTATAAGTGGCTTGGTGTGTGTTTTTATAAGGGTTTTTTTTTTTTTTTTTTGGATAAGTGGGTTGGTGTTTGAAAGTGAGTCTTCCAAATGCACTGTGTGGGTTTTTTAAATTTAAACTCTATACGTGCCAGGATTTTAAGGGGCCTTTTTTCCTAACATGGCAGCACCTCCTTAAAGGCTTCTGCTATTATATATAGTACTAGTCGCTAACCCGTGCGAAGCATGGGAATAGCTACGGGATGAGTTTCAGAGGAAAAATAGCAACGTTGTTTTATTTACTAATTTTTGTGGGAATGAATAAGAGATATAATGTTGCATCTCTAGTTTAGTTTGTGTTGTATATATAGATATATACAAGATAAATTGTAAAATATATACTAAAAGATGCCTATTGAAAGGTTATAACCATTCAAATTGGATTACCAATAGGTGCCTATTAAACAAAAAGGTGTCTATTGACCGAAAAGGTGCCCTATTGAATGAAAATGTTTCTATTAACCAAAAAGACGCATGTTGAAAGGTCATAATCATATGGGTATAAATAGTGGTTCATATTCATTTGGTAACTTTTTCTCAACTTCTTTTCTTTCATTTTTCTTAAAAACACAAGAAACGTGTAGCTATTTTCCAAAATTGCTATTTGTAAGTCGGCCTTTTTTTTTTCTTTTTTTTTTGGTTAGAAAAAGTGGAAAGGTCCAAGAATCAAACCACACCAACAAACAGGATAGCAACAATAACACTAAACAATTTTTTCATTTGGTAACTTCTTTTCAACTTTCTTTCTTTCACCTTTTTTAACTTCTTCATTTGGCAATTGTCCCCTGACCCGCCCAAATAGTGACAAATAATTTTGAAAGTATGAATAAAGACCAACGGATAGCATCAAAGATATTAAATTGTATTAAACGTAATCAGTACCTACTGAAAAAGAATTATAAAAATTGCTTCATTGTATTCCATAATCGAAAGAAAAGCATTTTTTTTATTAAAAAAGAAAAAATCAAGCCACATGCCCATATACCATTCACTTTACCCTTGGAAGTTGGAACCTGCCACTATAATCACAATTTCCTATTCAAGCGTGATATTGATATATCATTCACTTCTTTCTTTTTACTTCAGTTTTCTTTTACAATTTTTACGTATTTTTCTTCTCAATGACAATTTTTTTATTTTAATATATGCATCTTATGTATAACAATGAGTAGATACTGAAACTTAACAAAAAAAAAAAAAAAAAAAGGCACAATACTGAAACTTAATGGATAAAAGAAAAATCACAACTGTTCGACATTTTAAAGCGTATATGTGGCATTAATTTATGTAGCCAATAAACAATATATGTACAAATCTTTGTGTGAATGTATAAGAGGAATAAAGTAAAACTTACAGACCAAATGAATACAAAATGGTTGATATAAAACTGACCAAGATAAAATGATGAACAACACGTAGAAGAAGCACTATAATTTTCGTGCACAACGAATAGAATTGTGTCTCTCTCTGTTTGAAGACCCTTATGAACGAATGAAAAAAACTAACTTTTTAAAATGAAATGAGGGATGCCTATTTATAGGCACACTGGCACCGGTTCGGAATAGGTGTAACTATGAATAGACATATTGAAAAGGCACAACTGGTCAGTGTTTTAAAATGTAAATGTGGCTGCAATTTATGTGGCCATGTGGCACAATGAGAAGCGGTCAACCATAAGTCAAAGATTTCGGCTATTAGTTATTACTGTTAGGTTCTAAAGATTTAGGAATTTATGTATATAGAACTCTAATGTGTAATGTTGGCAAACCATGATCAAAACAATATGTTTAGTCTTGTTTAGGCTTGCTCAAAGTTATATATTTTATGTAAAGTTGGAATCGAGAGGCTGCAGATGCATTGGTGCATTTAGGCCTAGCTCGATCGATCGAAAGTTAGACTCGATCGATCGAAAGTCGGCCAGAATGTTTTTCTGCAGAATTTTCCAACTCAGCCCTAACTCATTAAACATTTTAGGTTTTTTGTTTTTGCCCTAGGTATAAAAGGCAAAACCCAAGCCACGTTTTTAAGGTTGCCCTTGTTGTATTATTGCTCATACATTGCAGTTTGTGTGAATCTCTTGTGAGATCATTGAAGAGCTTTCCTTCACATAAACTTAGGGTTCTCAAGGTAGAGATTATTTCAATACCTTGATGATCAACTCGGTTGCTACCATTGGAGCTTAAAGAATAATAAGTGTGGGTGCTTGTAGTTGATTGGAGAATCCAAGAAAGAAGGAGTCTGTGGATTCGGAGCTTGTACGTGGTCGTGTCAGTAAGTTCTACTGGTGGGTAGCATTAGGAAGTCAAGTGGGGAGCTTGTAAGTCCTTTTGTATGAACTTCGATTCTTTCACATAGTAAATTCAGTTTACCTTAAGGATAGCTAGGTCAAATCCTCCCCAGGTTTTTACCGTGTGGTTTCTTGGGTGATCATATCATTGTGTTATTTAATATTCCGCTGCTTTATATTTTTGATATGATTGTATGTTTGTGATAACCTAGAATTGCATAATTTGACTAAGTTAATCACTTGGCTAATTAACTAGGTTAATCTGGTTGGTTTAAGGGGTCTAAAACCGAACAAGTGGTATCAAAGCGGGTTGCTCTCTTGTTTGAGATTTTTTGATCTCTGAGCTATTCCTTGACCCCTGTTGTCATGGATTCTTGGAAAATCTTTTTGCTTATATGTCAACTTGTCTACTTGTTGCCTTTGCCTTTTGTTGTTTTTATTAAATCTTCCCTTGAGTATCTTGGCATAATCATATGTGATAAGAATTATGTATGTTATACTGCTTTAACCGCCTTAAAGGCACGTGATTCTTGTCTTTGGTATTTGGATAGTGGTTGTTCCAGGCATATGACAGGAAATAAAGGTTTATTCAAAACACTCTTTGAAGGAAAGATTGGAATAATCACTTTTGGAGATGGAAGCAAATCTGTGATCAGAGGCATTGGTACTGTGGACATTCCAAGATTGCCAGTGTTTGAAGATGTTTGGTATGTTGATGGATTGAAGGCCAATTTACTCAGCATAAGTTAGATTTGCGACAATGGATTAAATGTTCTTTTCATCAAGTATGAATGTGAGATACTTGATGGAGGAGGTGACTGTATGTGTGTTGGTGTAAGGACAGCTGACAACTGTTATGGCATAACACCAAGCGTAAACAACAAGTGCTTTAGTGCAAAGATTGATTAAGTTGATTTATGGCATCAACGGTTGGGGCATGCCAGTCTTAAGCAGTTAGAGAAGATTTCCAAATGTGAGGCAGTTATCGGTTTACCTAAGTTTGAGAAGATAGATTAGTGCATTTGTGGACCATGTCAAATAGGTAAACAAGTAAAATTCAAGCATCCGTCTGTGACTAGTGTTCAAACTTCAAGACCTTTAGAGTTATTACACATTGATCTCATGGGTCCTGCCAGAGTTCAAAGTTTGGGTGGAAAGAAGTATATTCTAGTTGTTGTGGATGACTTTACTAGATATACTTGGGTTGTGCTTTTGAAGGATAAAGCTGAGGCTCCTGAGAAGATGATACATCTGTGTAAGAAATTGTAGGTTGAGAAAGATACTGTGATAGCTAGAATCAGAAGTGATCATGGAAGAGAATTTGAGAATACCAAGCTGGCTACTTTCTGCAATGATCAAGGCACTCATCAAGAGTTCTCATCGCCTAAGACACCTTAACAAAATGGGATTGTGGAAAGGAAAAACAGGGTTGTTCAGGAGATGGCATGGGTCATGCTACACAACAAAAAGTTGCCAAATCCTTCTGGGGAGAAGTAGTCAACACTGCTTGCCATACACTCAACTGGGTGTATTTTAGACCTAACTCCAAGAAAACTCCCTATGAACTCTGGAGAAGGAAGAAACCTTTGGTCAAATATTTCAGGATATTTGGCAGTGACTGTTACATTCTACGTGATAGAGGGAACCTAGAAAAGTTTGATGCAAAAAGTGACAAAGGATACTTTCTAGTATACTCTTCCACTGGTAGAGCTTATAGAGTGTACAATCTAAAAACCAAAACAGTCATGGAATCTTCAAATGTTGTAATAAATGATGAAATGTGTTCAGAAGCACTTTCAAAAAGCACTGCTCCTGCTCAAAATAAGTCTCTAGAAGTTGATGATTCACTTCCTGCTGAGTATGTGGGGAAACATAGTAAGGAAGAGCTGTTGGTGTTGAATGGTACAGTCTTAGTACCATTAAATCCAGAACCATCCACTTCGGTTCATGACACTCGACAGGTACAAAGTGAGCTCAGTCCCCCATCTGAACAGAAAGGTACCACCACATCTCTAGTTAAAGGTCCATCCTCTAGAGTGAGATTGAATCATCCTCCCACAAATATATTGGGTAGTCTGAATGATAACATGAGATTGAGATCAAAGGCCTTGAATGTGATTACTCACTCATGTTATCTGTCCCAATTTGAACCGAAGAAGGTGGATGAAGCACTTCAAGATGCTGATTGGGTAAATTCCATGCATGAAGAACTTCATCAATTCGTTCGAAATGATGTGTGGGAATTAGTTCTTAGGCCAAAGAGTGTAAATGTGATTGGAACTAAATGGATCTTTAAGAACAAGTCAGATGAACATGGCACTGTGATCAGAAACAAATCAAGACTTGTTGCACATGGGTACACACAAGTGGAAGGAATTGACTTTGATGAGACCTTTGCACCAGTAGCAAGGTTAGAATCCATTCGAATACTGTTGGCCATAGCAAGTCATCTAAACTTCAAGTTGTATCAAATGAATGTCAAGAATGCTTTCTTAAATGGGATGTTACAAGAAGAGGTATATGTTGAGCAACCTAAGGGATTTATTGATCCTCACAGATCGGATGATGTCTATAAGTTGAAGAGAGCCCTCTATGGTTTGAAGCAAGCTCCTAGGGCTTGGTATGATAGATTGACTGCATATCTCACCAAGCATGGATTCAAAAGGGGATCTGTAGATACAACTCTTTTCATAAGAAAGGATAAGACTGGTTTTGTTGTAGCTCAAATTTATGTTGATGACATTGTTTTTGGTGCTACTAATGATTCTCTTGCTCATTCTTTTGCAGATGAAATGAAGGCGATGTTTGAAATGAGCATGGTTGGTGAACTGACTTACTTTTTGGGATTGCAGGTAAAGCAAATAGAGCCAGGAATCTACATCAATCAAGCTAAATATGCAAGAAATCTAGTCAAAAGATTTGGACTGGACAAGGCTGCTCATGCTAGAACACCAATGGTTGCCAATGCAAAATTAACAATTAATCCATCATGTGAGTCTGTTGATGTTACTTTGTATAGAAGCATGATTGGATGTCTTTTGTATTTAACTGCTAGTCGGCCTGATATCTCTTTTAGTGTTGGTGTTTGCTCTAGATTTTAATCTAATCCTAAGGTTTCTCATTTAAATGTTGTTAAGAGAATTATAAAATATGTGAGTGGAACCTGTGATTACGGATTATTTTATAGCAAAGAGTCTAATTTGTCTCTTGCTGGTTTTTCTGATTCTGATTGGGTTAGAAATGCTGATGACAAAAAAAGCACCACTAGGGGGTGTTTTTATGTTGGAGCCAATCTTGTGGCTTGGATGAGTAAGAAGCAAAATTCTGTTCCTTTATCCACTACTGAGGCAGAATATATTGCTACTGGGAGTTGTTGCTCTCAGCTCCTTTGGATGAAAAAGCTTTTGAGTGATTATGGGATTCCTCAAGACACCATGGTTGTCTATTGTGATAATTCTAGTGCCATAGATATATCTAAGAATCTTGTTCAGCATTCTAAGACCAAACACATTGAACGTAGATATCACTTCATTAGGGATTTCGTTGAAAAGAAAATTGTTGTTCTTGAGTATATCCCTACTGAACGTCAAAACGCTGACATCTTCACCAAACCTCTTGATGGAAGTAAGTTTGAGACACTTCGTCAAGTAATTGGTGTGCTTAGGTGTCCCTAGTCTCTTTTAGCTTTCTTGGTCCTTGTGCTTCATTGCTCATTCCTTTGTGACCATTGTTATTTGGTTTTTGTGTTTTTTTTTATTCTAGGATTTGCATTGCATTACATTCATGCATTTCATTCCAGGATTTATTTGTTTTCTCTTAAAAAAATAAAAAAAATAAAAAAAAGGAGAAAAGCAAATTGTGTTTGGCACTATTTTTCTTGGTCTTTGAAAACAAGGTTGGTCAATTTATTTACACATAACATGTCTTGTGTACCTTTTTTAGCTTTGATGAGCTTATTTATTGCACTTTACTAGTTGAAGCTTTGTAGTGCATGTTGTTTGGGAAAGATGTTTATGGTGTTTATCACTTTGTCTTAATCTTGAAGTCACATGTTATTTGACTGTCGGACTTGATCCTTTTGAGAAAGGCATAAATAACCACCTCACCACTATTCACTAGCCAATCATGAACACCGTAGTGCATATCATAAGATTTTGTGCTCAAGAAAGTGTCGTACATGCACAAAAAGAACATAAGGTGTAGCCTCGGTTAATTGCTTAATGATTAAAATTGGTGTGTACTATTAGGCTTGATGCCAAATTTCATCTAATAATGGGGCAAAATTCAAGAAACTTACATGATTGCAAGCTTTTGTTCTAGGAGATGTGAGAGTTATATGATGTAACTCTTTAGGTGATAGTCTCTTCTGAATTCTATGTGATGGATTTTGTAGACTTTGTGATTGATTGCTATTCACATATCACCTTACATGTATCTCAAGCTTTTGCTAGTTACACACATTACACAAGTTACTCTTTGCTAAACACTGTACATGTTATTGTGTGTGTTTTTGGTCTGACCAACCAAGTTTGAAAATACCTTAAGTATTATGCAAAACATTTTTGTTGTTTGAAGAATTTAAAGGGAGAATGGTTGAAATTGTCTTTTGGAGAAACTGGGATTAAAAATTGGGTTTTTGAAAAAGCATTCCATCTCATACTCATGCATTTTGTTTCAACAATTTTAATGCTTTGAGGAGTTGTTTTCAAAATGTGGTTTGTGTTTTTCAAAACTGTAATTTTTCTCAAAATGTTGTGAGTCACTGCCTGTTTCGATCGATCCAACTTATTTTTCGATCGATCAAAAATTTCTTAAAATTCTTTTAGAAATCTCGGATTGATTCGATCGATCGAATGTAATTTTCGATCAATCAAATATCGCGAATCAGGTTTTTAAAATACTGTTTTTGACTTGTTCAAATAACTTTTTCAAAACTTTTTTCAAACCTTTTCTCTCTCCCTGACTTGACAAGGCACCACAGCGATTTTTTTGTCGTTTTCTTCCAAAATTTTTCGTTTTCTTCCAAAATTTTTGCAAGGTTTCTCTCTCCTTGAGCCGGTATGTCTATATTACCCTTTCTTTTGATTTTATTTTCACTTTTCATGCATACATTAATGCATTTAAGGGTTATTTTTGGACTAAGCATAATTTGAGATTTTTGTTGATTCAAGCCTTATTTTATGCAATTGATTAATGAGTTTTTGTGGGGACTTGATATAATCATGATCTATGTTGGTTAATTTGATCAATTTGAGGTTTTGTGAAAAATTAAAATTTCTAGGGTTTGAAATTGATCTGAATGGGGGATTTTGTTCAATTGGGTTTAATTGATAAAATTGGCTTGTTGTTTTGTTGAAATTGGTCATTCTAATCTGTTTTCAACCATGTGTGATGATCAATTCATCAATTTGTTTCAAAACATTCAAGTGGCTTTTCAAATTTTTAGGGTTTTTGTTAGAAACTCTATGCTCAAGCCAATTTTGTGCAATCGAACTTAATTTGAACTTTGTTTACTGCATTAGTACATGCATCATGACATTGTAATTGTTCATGCATCATATAGATTTTTGTTCTATATTTTTTTATGCTAACTTGCAGTCTGCCCCTAGGTTTATTTTTTGTTTTGTTTTGTTGGTTTTTTTCTCTTTATGTTTTTGTCCTTTCCTTAGCATTATGCCTAGGAAGGCTAGGGCTTGTAGGTCTGTTCTTTCACCTTCTCCACCCCACCTTTCTTTGATCGTGAGAAGTTTTCGAGTGAGAAAAACCAAGAGATTTTTGAGAAGCTGAATCTTAGGAGAAAGATTTGGTTGGAGCGTTCTGTTCTTTTAGATGAGCTTGATCCTGCCATTAGGGCAAACTTTGAGTGTCGGGGCTGGTTACCCTTGGTGAATATTTATGATCCTCCTCCACCAGCTACCTTGATTAGAGAGTTCTTTTCAAACATCTCTATCAGCGTCTATAATTCCAACACTTTGGTAAAGAGTTGGATACGAGGCATAGAGTACACCATTACTCCTAAAGTATTGGCTAATGCTCTTGGGGTACCTTTGGTATAGCACCCTGTCTGCCCTTATGATGAGTCTCCTTTGTTGAGTGATGTCATGTCTTACATCACTGGGTCTTTTATCCAGTGGGGTTCTGATCTTAGGATCACCTCTGCTGAGCTATCTGGGTTGCACTATCTCTTCTTTAGGATAGCCTGTCACTCTATTTGGCCTATTTCTCATGTTCACACCATTCCTTTTTTTGTATGCTTTTGTTACTGATGCTCCTATCAGTTTTCCTCATATGTTTCTTCGTTCTTTGAACGAAGTTTATAGGAGTTCATCTTCTTTTCATGCCCTTGTTCATCCTATTTTTATTCATAGGATTTTGCTTTATCTTGGTCTTAGTGGTTTCCCTTCTTTTGAGCCCGTTCATGTTATTGCTCCCGGTGCGTCTTTTCTTAGACAAAGGGCTACTCATCTTCAAGTTGGCTCTAAACACCGTAGGTCTAAGCCTTCTGGTTTCGCCCCTCCTTCTTCTTCTTCTACAAGTCCTGCTGGTGAGGATGTTACTGATCATGTTGGAGTTGCTGCTACTGCTGATGTTCCTCCACCTCCTTCGGCTGACTTTGATGTTCATCGTACTTTAGAGACTGTTATGACCGTTCAGGCAGCTCATAGTCAAATTTTGGTGGACTTGCTTGATGAGATTTGTGCTCTGCGAGCCGACTTGGCGCATCTTCATTCACCCTCACCACCTCCTTTTGATGGTGACTTGTGATTGCCCTTTGGCATTCCGTCACAAAAACGGGGAATAGAGTTTTGACTTGTAGAGGGGTTTTTGTAGTTAGGGGGAGTGTATATATATATATATATATATATATATATATATATATATATTTAGGAGCTAGTGGAGTTTTTAGATTGTATCTAGGTGTTTCACTTTGTATATCTTTTTTGGGGCTATTCATGTTAGGGGGAGTAACATTGTTTTTGATATACATGATATATACATGATTCTTGTTTCTTGTGATTCACTGTTTATTGATTTATATTTATGAGTTGTTCATTGATATATGTCTTTATTATGTGTTGTGTGAATCATACAAGAATGTTATACCTGTTGATTTACTGTTTTTTGTCACACATGCGTTTATGCGTTTGTTGAGTGTTTCAGGAATATACAGGTTGATTCAATTGAGCCGCTGTCTACACTTGCAACTGATGGATAGTAGTTAGGATTGAATTTGAGTTTATGAGCATTATTTTTGTAAAGGACTTTTTACTTGTAAACTTTGAGCTTTTAGTTTGTGTTTTGTCACAGATTGCCAAATGGGGAGTTTGTTAGGTTCTAAAGATTTAGGAATTTATGTATTTAGAACTCTAATGTGTAATGTTGGCAAACCATGATCAAAACAATATGTTTAGTCTTGTTTAGGCTTGCTCAAAGTAATATATTTTATGTAAAGTTGGAATCGAGAGGCTGCAGATGCATTGGTGCATTTCGGCCTGGCTTGATTGATCGAAAGTCAGCCAGAATATTTTTCTGCAGAATTTTTCAACTCAGCCCTAACTCATTAAACATTTTGGGTTTTCTGTTTTTGACCTAGGTATAAAAGGTAAAACCCTAGCCACGTTTTTAGGGTTGCCCTTGTTGTATTGTTGCTCATACATTGCGGTTTGTGTGAATTTCTTGTGAGATCATTGAGGAGCTTTCCTTCACATAAACTTAAGGTTCTCAAGGTAGAGATTATTTCAATACCTTGATGATCAACTCGGTTTTTGCCATTGGAGTTTAAAGAATAACAAGCGTGGGTGCTTGTAGCTGATTGGAGAATCCAAGAAAGAAGGAGTCCGTGGATTCGGAGCTTGCACATGGTCGTGTCAGTAAGTTCTACTGGTGGGTAGCATTAGGAAGTCAAGCGGGGAGCTTGTAAGTCCTTTTGTATGAACTTCGATTCTTTCGCATAGTGGATTCAGTTTACCTTGAGGATAGCTAGGTTAAATCCTCCCCAGGTTTTTACCGTGTGGTTTCCTGGGTGATCATATCATTGTGTTATTTAATATTCCGCTGCTTTATATTTTTGATATGATTGTATGTTTGTGATAACCTAGAATTGCATAATTAATTAGGTTAATCTGGTTGGTTTAAGGGGTCTAAAACTGTTCAATTACTAGTGTTTAACCCGCGCAATGCGTGGGATCATTTTACATATTAATGAACTTTGCATCCAACATAAACTTAGTTATCGTACTTCTACTACATATATTTAAACTTAAATAACATAGTACATTTAAGCAATTAGTTTCTTCAAATCACTCGTGTGTACTTCCCTGTTATGAGAGACTAAAAAAAAAAAAGAATCTGACTTTAAGCAATTAAAACTTACACGACAATTTCAAATAGCAAATCTGCTATTCCTAGGAACCACAATGAATCACACCGAACTAAAACTTCAAGACAATTTCAAATACTAAATCTACCATTCCTAGGAACCACAATGAATTAAACCATGAGATTAGAAAATTTTACAACCAAAAAGTTTAAAAGAGAAAAATGGCTACTGGTTTGTGAAACAGAAAGTTAGAAAAATATTAGTCAAATAATAATGCATAATCAATAGTACATTGGAATCTCAAATTCTAAAACCAAACCAAGATATAACCCTTAAAAGGGACATTGAATCCAATTTTTTAATTGCAAAAGAAAAAAGAAAAAGCTGTAGTGCATAATCAAGCCACAATATATAAACAAAACAGAATTCCACTTGCAACAAATAAAATGCGTAATCAATAGTAGATGGGAATCTCAAATTCTAAATTTCAATTGCAAAACAAAAAAAGAAAAAGAAAAAGCTCACAATCTCGAAAAGCTGCAATGATACAGAGAAAATCTGTTAACAACAACCCTCGTAGTTATAAACAAAACAGATATATTAGATTGTACATACACCCATGTTATGGAATTCATGAAACTTTTCACCCATTATTATGTAATCATCTATTCATAAATAGATTTCTTTATGTTCACATCCAATTAATTACATGACCCAGCTAGCAGCAAGAATTATTTTTAATAGTAATGAATAGACAATCACTTTTAAGAGAATGCATTAACACCACTCACAATTTTACATGAAATTTAAATCAATAACTGTAAGCTCCTTCAGCAAAACCTGACATTTATCAAAATTCATCATCTACCACTATAAATTGATGCAAGGTCACTGCTAAAAAATGATTTTTAAACATTATAAAATAATGAAAATGATAAATGTAAGAGTCTATAGAATAACACATAGAAATGTAATGAAAACAACAATGTGAACCATGAATCAAATTTTAAAGTAAATTTACATATGGTTTATCATATTTGTAGTTTTATTATTAAATAACCATTGAGAAGCTTCAAACAAGGCAAAAAAAAATTAAAAATTAAAAATTAAAAAAAAAATCCTTTTACAAACCTTTTCTTTTAAAGATATATGGAAAATAGGTCATATAGTATCAATTGATTTGTTGTAAATTATGATGAAATAAGCTTCAAGGCCCTAATATTTATAATTCACTTAAGTCAGAAAGTAAATTCCCAAAGTCATAATCTATTAATTCTAAAGACAACCACACAAAAATACATGTAAACGCTAACAATTCTATATAAACAAAATTAAAACTTAAAGAAATAAAAATTAAAAGAAGAAGAAGAATAAGAAATATTAGAAGAAATTCTTACCCCAAAATTCTCAATCGCAAGTTCATGTTGTCTTTCCCACCATGTCTCTTGCTTTTGCACATCCTTTACAAAACTCACTCTAACTTGAAACACCTAAGCAATCCCAACCAAAATGAAAATATCACCCATTGAAAAGCCATAAAAGAGTCAAACTTTACACATATAAATAGAGAAAAAAGAAAAACTTTACACACATACACATATACATGGAGAAAGACAGAGACCTTGCAGGTAGTGTAGATATCAATGGCTTCAACTGAAAATTGAAAGGGGCTGTACAAAGGTCTGAAATAGGTGGACAACCTAGGTGATTTGGTTGGGATATTGAATAGTATTACCGCTACAGTGGGAAGAATCAGCAAAAAGACATCAAGGTATAAGACTCATAATATTCTAATAATTACGAAAATCCTTGTAGTAAACAAAACAAATATCGTGTTGTATTGGCATGAAAAAAAAAAAAAAACAATAAATAATCCAAACAAAAATAGAGGATTTTCATAAAATAACATAAAAAATTTTACCAAGCTTTTTTTTTTTGCCTCACTCAGACAATTGTTGAGCACATCGGGTGATGCTATGATAGGGTTGGCCTATCTTCAAAAATCTTTTGTCTCAATGAGCCTTATGTAAAGGTCTAGAATTTTGAAGAAAGGACACTATCCAATTTAGCTTGATCCAAAATCTACCAACTAAAAAGGGCAACTAATGATATAAACTATACAATATTTTAAATAATAAATCACAACACAGATAGGAACATAAAAATTCAATGCGTCCAATAATTTGACTTATCTAAAACCTCTACATCTAAACCCATCAATCTATGAATTCAATTATAATTCACCCATGATCCAATTCTACGCATCACGTATGAAAATAATAATAATAGCAAAATCATGTAAATCCAGAACCAATAACCAAAAATTAAAGAAAGAATCTTCCACCTCTAGAGGAAGAAGCCCAAGTTTGAAAACCCACTAAAGTGTTCGACTTCTACCACAATAAGATATAAAGCAGAAGAAACCATAGCCCCTAAAGTAAATACAATTAATTTTTTTTTGGAAAACCTTTTTTAAGGTTGGCGAACTAAAGGCCAATCATTCAGCCATATCAACCCAAAACACCAAAAGTAAATAATAACAGGGTAGGAAGGTTTTCAATTGAAAGCGAATCAAAATTCTTACCCGGGGTTCGAATTTTGCTCTCCAGAGAAGGTTGGCTTTAGTTGGAGATTCTTTGATTTTGACAGTGGCAAGGAAATTATATATGTACATAAAAACATTACACATACAAAACAAAGTTCTAAAAGATAAAGGTCTAGGATTTTGGTTTCAATTAGTCAAAATATAATCCAAGAACCAAGATAAAATCAATTACATCCTAATCTCTTCGTTCTCTTGTAGAACACAGAGAGCAAACCGTCAAAAAAGAAAAAAAAAAACCCTTTTCATATCAAACTTCGCTTCAAGATTAGCCAAGTTTTCTCATCTATGTGAATTGTGGACCATTGCATTAATCAACCAAATTTTGGTTCACAATTTGCAAAATTTAAGCGAAAATTCATCTAAGATCATTGAATAAACAAAGAGTCATAACACATTGATGAATTTTCACCTAAATTTTGCAAATTTTGAAAGGAACTGGGAAAAGATTCTCTTTTTTCTCAAAACAAAAGCAAATATCTACAAACTTTTTGATAGAAAACCCTAAAACCCAAAACAAAAATGAATCAAATCTAAACCTATCCAACAAAAAAACTCAATTAAAAGTAAAATTTCATCCCCAAATCTAAAAAATGGAAAAAAAAATTTACCGGTGTCGGTTCCGATGATTCGGGTGGTTGATAGATGGCCTAATGGTTTCTTTCTGTGCTTGCTATTCCGGTGGTCTAAGTCTGGCCAGGGAATGAACAATCGCTGGAGTCTTTACCACCAAAAAAGATATAGAGGGATAATTTGGAACCAAAGCATCCAAAGAAAGAGAATCAACCTATCTAATTTTTTTTTTTTTTTAAAGGGTAAAAAAAGAACCCTAGAAAATCAAGTAAGGGGAACTGCCGGTTTTGAATTCAAAAACATAGAAATATTGAAGATTTAAGATTTTAATTCGAATAGGAAAAGCAATGGTGAGGAGTTTCAATCTTTCAAACTACAAAAACAGTATTTGAAGATGAAGGGAGTACGCTAACCTTTGGTACAAAAAGACAGAGACCATACCGGTAGAGGGTATGGTGGTTTGATGGTGGCAAATCCTAACTTTCTTCTCAGATTTTTCTCTCTCCGCTATCTACGCAGACCGAAGTTCTTTCTCTATCGTTCTCTTTGTCGGTTCTCTCTCTCTTTCTACATCATATGTCTGTTTTGGGTTTTTATGTTTTTTATTTTTTAATAAGCAGGTTGGGTTTTCATAAGACTCTTCCAAAACGGTGCACCGTATGGTTTTTTAAAGACTAAACTGTACACGTATCTGAATTTTAGATCGCCACTTTTCCTATTTATCACCACCTCCTTAATTGTAGGAATCAACTTTCTCTCAGCTTCTGCTATTATATATAGTATATGATATGATATAGATATAGATTAGATTAGATTAGATAAGATATATAGATAAGCGGATCTTAAACGGACCCTTAGAGTAGAACTTGCCACTGGAGTCTCTAGGTCTAAGGTAAGGGCACGTGTGCAAAAATGGCTAAACAAAATAAAATCACATATAATGGAGTCTCTTTAACTAGCTTTGCAGAATGATAATTGGGACATTCACAAAGAACTCAACAAATTTCTAACAAAATTTTTCTAGAAAATCATAAACTACTCTTTTTTTTTTTGGTTATATTTCATTTAAATCTTCTTCGCTTCTATTCTTTTTTGTACTATAGAAAGAGTGAGCTGTTTGACGAAGGAAATAACAAATTGAAGAGAACTTATTTAGCAAAGCTGTAGTATTCCAGTAAATGGAAAAATAGAAATTTTGGAAGACTATCACATCTTTAAGGACCAGTATCACATCTTTAGGGACCAGTATTTGAGACAAAAAAGGGCAACCAAATTTTGGAAATTGCAAATGCTCCTAGTTCCACACTTCGATCTACTTCAACATTTTTAAACTACCACATTTTCATCAACCTTTTATGGCATCAAAAAACGCATGTCATTGTGTCTACATTAAAGAGTCTTTTAAATAATTTAGAGACAGAAATAGGGATTAAAATAAAAAACTTTTTTTAACAATTTAGGCACGAAAAACATGTTAGGTTTTGTGGAGTCTAGTTGTATTTGATCTAGATTATGACCTGACTCGATATAAAAGTGGTACAGTCTTTAATGAGGTTTTTTCTGAGACTTAGCCCATGGAGTAGAGGCTTGGGCCTCTTGGCCCAAGCCAGAGAAAAAATTTTGGCCCCTTTTTTAGCCCATTGTTAATCCTGTGCATAGGATAGAAAAAAACTATTTCTTGGAGATTAAGGTTTTGGTGTGTTGTTTTTGAGTTAGAGAAAAAATGTATTGCCACATCTTGTATTGTATGATTAAAAAAAATAATAATAATAATATTTTAATGAAACATGTAACAAACTTTTGTGATTGTAATCAAGAAAAACACATAAATATTGTCTTGTGTGATTGTTTTCTTTTGGCGCATATTTTCTCTCTATTTTACATCTCACAGATTTGAGAATTTCGTGATTATTCCCTACAAAACAAACTTTTGGTATAGTTTAAAGACAGTAAGTAACAAATTTTCAATAGTTTAGGGATAAAAAAAAAATTTTAATAATTCAAGGATGAAAAAAAAAGCATTTTAAATTTCAGGAATGAAAAACAAACTTTTGTCAAAATTTAGAGACCAAAATAGCATTTTGTCATTTATTTAATTATTACTACTTACAAAATGAGTTAGAAGGATCATATCGGTACATATGCCATACTATATGGTTATTACGAGGGGTACATATGTGTGTCAAAGTACAATAAAATGTTGTTTACCACTTCTAATGTATGCTTAAATATTTAAAATATATATATCCTAAATAGTTGTTTGGTGACCAATATTGGTTCTTTTTTGTTTTTCTATCTTTTTAGTTCAAAAATTAATTTTTTTCGTTTTTGATTTTTTTTTCAATTTAATTGCTTACATGTCATTTTTTAATAATATTTTATGAGCCACGTAGGCATGAAGTGTGTCAACTATATATGCACACCGTTAGCCACATATGCATTTTCCATTAGTGAGTTGACAGTGGGGACCAAGTTGACTGTAAATTGAAGATAACATGGACCAAATTGACTATAAATTGAAAATAACATGGATCAAATTGATTGCTACTAAAATGTAAGGACCAAATTGACAATGACCCCAAAATGTAAAAACTAAAATGGTGTTTATGGCTTTAAAATATATATATCCTCAATAGTTGTTTGGTCATCTATATATCAAATTGCTCCGTACACATTCAATTGTGAGCCATGTTTTTTTTACTATTCAAATGGCCTTGTTATACTAACCTTTCATAATGGTCACAAAGGATGGAAAAAGTTTTCTAGCCCTTGACCCTCCCTGAACCTCTTTACACCGTCCTACCTCCAACTTACCCTACTCCCTACCATGCACAAATTTTCCTAGCTCCAAAGAGGAGGCGTTGGGACAAGGCACTCCTAACTCAACCCTGTCCTACCCAATTACCATCTCTTGTTGCTACAACATTTTGTCTTTCACTGTACTGTAAAATATAAACATTGAGGGGTAACTATTTGAGGACATGGAACTTAAATTAAATATTCAACATTGTTTTCCCTCCCTCAGCCCCTCTATTTAAGTTCTCACAAGTTAGCTTCTCTTCAAATGGCCTTTCCAGTTATGCTTTTGCATGTGTAACTGGCATTCAACTTACTCACAAGGAAGAAAAATGGTGCAAGTATAGCATCCCTCTGCTTAACAAAAATGTCATAATAGGGATTTTAAAATTAAGAAATTTCATATGTTCATGAACAGGGCCGGCTCAATGAATTTGGGGGCCCTAGGCGAAAACTTTAAACAGGGCCTTTTATTATATTTAATTATAAATTCATACATTTTTTTCAATTAAAATTTATTTTTCTTGCTTTTTGAGAGGCAAAATTACTAATTCAGTTTTTGCATTCAAGTTCCGCTAACGTCTCCTTTTCAATTGACAATATGGCTAATTCACTTAATTTTTCTTGTGACATAGTTGATCTTAAATAGGATTTTATTAATTTTAATTTTGAAAAACTTCTTTCTGTGGATGCAACTATAACAGGTATAGTTAGTAATATTCTGAAAGCAATACATGCATTTGGAAAAGATTATAGCCTCTTTAATTATATAATTTAGGACATTAATTGGAGAGTTTTCATTTATTTGCAAAACTTTTTTTTACTAGTAATAAATTTGCCCATAGCTCCTTTTTGAGATTCAATTCGTTCTTCTCCTTGTGTTTTTTTTTTTTTTTTTTTTTTTTTTTTTTTTTTTTTTTTTTCTAGTTTTTCATATCTAGATGGATATCTTCTAGTAGACATTTGTAATCAAAAAATATTTATGAATAAATGAAACACAATCTATAATAAAAAAAATATAATTTAACTAGAATAATATAAATTTAATGTATAAAACAATAGAACCTGGTTTATCAAAAGCACAATTGCAACTTTACTTAACATGATCACTTTACACTTTAAACCTGCACAAATAAATTGAAATTAATATTAATACAAAGTAAATTATTCTAAATTTATAATTTTGTTATCAATAATCTTCTTATTTATTTTTATTTATTTTTATTTTTTTTGTGTGTAGGATTGTAGCAGTAAACTTTTTTTTTTTTTTTTTGAGCAAAACGTGTAGGACTAAACTTGATCTACTAAGACTTGCCCACTATCCATCCATATCACTAAATCTGATTAAAAAAAAAAAAAAAAACCAATCCATGTAGGACTAGGATCCATGCTTTAAGTGGGTTCCATTCCATAGTCTTCTAGAAAATGCTAAAGAAATCAAGATTTAAGAGTAAAAACAAAAAAGAGTAAAGAGTACAACAAAAGTTAAGCCAAACAGGGGAATGAAAACCCAGCAGCAAAAATAATTCCATGAAGAAGACCAAAGAGGCAAAGAGAAGAGAAAACAAAAAACGAACCTGAAATGAAGATATGTGAACACACCAAGTCTATTGCCAACACCAATTGATTAGCGAGCCAACTAAAAAGAGTGTCTTTTTTTTTTTTTTTTTTTTTTTTTGAATCAAGATGGAGAGAGTGCGTGTTTTTTTCTTCTTCTTCTTTTTTTTTTTTTGCCTTTTGTTACTGTTCTATTCTTTCTTTTCTCTGCCTTTTGTTATCTTTTCTTCTGCATTTTGTTACTTGATTATTAAGAAAATCAGTGTCTCACTTTCTCTCCCTCTCTACATTTCAAGTAATAAACACATAGGTTTTCTTAATGAAATGTAGTACAAAGGTTTAATCCAGAGGATACTTGGATGTGGTGATTTTTTTTTTTTTTCCTGAGAAAGCTAAAGATTTGGTGATTTGATTGAACTTCATGTCATTTCAGCCTTTTTACTTTGTGAGAAACGGTTAGAAATAACTTGTTTCTTCTCATTTTCAATTAGAGGCTTAAATAATTTGGGTGGACCTTAAATCTTTTGAACGGGCCTTACTACTACTTTTTTTTTCCCAAATGAAAAAAGCAATGTTATATAATATATTAGTACTATTGGGGGCCTTAGGCGGTGGCCTAAGTGTGCATTTGGATACCGCTTATTTTGCTGAAAATTGAAAACTAAAAACAATAAATTTTTTTTTTTTGGTTACCATTCATTAGTGAAGTTACTATGCATTTGCCTTGATGCACTGTTCATGTCCCATGAACAGTGCACCAGGCGCTGGACTTAAAAAAAAAAAAAAAAAAAAAAAAGCCAAAAAACGCAACTTTACTCCAAACGCAGGCGCAAACATCCTTACCCAAACGGAGCCTAAGAGCAATTGCATCAGTTGATGCAAAGTTGTGCAAAATAGAAAAAGGTGCTCATTCTACACATTTTGAGCAAAAAAACACCCACATCAGTGACTGTAAAATTGTGCATTTATGCACAAATGCTACAGTAACCGTGCATATATGCACGGTTACTGTAGCATGTGCATTTAATATTTTAATAATTTTTCACTCTCCTCTATTTCTCTCTCAAATCAACTCTCTTTTTCTCTCTCCTCTCTATACTTGACTCTCACCTCACTCTCTTTCTCTCATCTCATAAATCGCTGGAGGCGTCGATCTCTAACTCAAGCTTCAGGCCAGAGGCGTCGATCAGTGCTCAGTGCTCAGGCCGGCATTGCTTGATCTTGTTGCTTAGGGCGTTGATCTCGTTGTTTGATCAGTGGGTTTGGTCTTCTTGCTTAGGCCGGAGGCGTCGATCTCGTTGTTGCTCAAGTCATCAACGTTAAGGTTTTGAAACCTGGACCGAATCGTACGGTCTGACCGGGAATACCTCGAACCACTCATTTTTGCAGTTCTTTTAGCTTAAAGATCCGTTCTGTGGGAAAAAAGCAAGGACCCGTGCGAACCATGGTTGGACCTCACGGTTTTGAGAACCGTGATCAGACCGCTTCTCACGGTTCCCTACTTCCCTTTGAATCTGAACCTATAAAAAATAAAAAAATAAAAAATAAAACATAGAGGAGGAGAGATTGTTGTTGAAAAGAGCGATCTGGACTAGCCAAATGATGGCGAGAATGGAAGGCCAGTGGTGAGGAGTACTAGGGGCTTTGAAAATGGATTTGTTGAATTTGAAAGGGTAATTTAGGGATTTGAGCAAGAAGGGAGATCTTCGTTGAGTTTAGAGGAGGAAGGGAACTAGAGATAAGAGGGGAGATCTTCTGGCTTTGTTCTCCGCCAGTGATGTGTGTGTGATAGGGTGAGAGTATGAGAGAAAGAGAATGAGAAAGAGAGCTAGAGATGAAGAAAGAAAAATAAAAGTATAGAGGAGTCAAATGAGAGGAGTGGGGATGGGGATACGTGTGTGGAGGATAAAAAACAGGAGAAAAAAAAAAAGAAAAAAGAAAAAGAAACGTATGGTTCGTATGGATGCAAGGAAAGAAAGGAAAAAGAATAAAAAATCACAATAAAATGTTACCACAATATTTTCACAATATTTCACAATAAATTTTAAGTAACAGATAGTTATTAGTTAATATTGATGAGTAAAAAATTAATTTTAATGATGGGTTCAAATTAGAACTAGTAACAATTTTTCACATAAATTTTGTTGCAAAAGTATTACTAAAAATGTTGTAAACTTCTTCGCTGCATTGAACAATTCTTCTTTGCTGCTACATGCTTTAGTCTCAACCACTTATATTTGTTTTGCTGTCAACTACTAACATATAATGCTTGCTTACTATCAAGCACTTCCTTCTTGGGTTTTGTTATTTATTTGACTTTAACAATTTTTAAATGCATGGACATCTTCATCTAGCTTTTGATTTTTTTTTTTTTTTTTAATTCACGATAAGTGGTGAACATTGACTATTCAAATGGGCTTGGGAGTTGGGAAAGAAAATGATCCGCCGTCAAATGGGCTTGGCCATGAGCAAGTGAACTAATTTGTCTCTTAACTATTTTATTGAGTTTCATAAAATAAAAATTATTGGGTACTAAAGTGTACTTTGTCGTGATTTAAAAATAATTTAAAAATTCAATAGCTATTTTTTTTTTTTAGAATTTAATAATTCTTATTTGTATTATGAAAGTTATGTTATAAAAAATATTATCTATATTTGTTTTGGATTATTTTAGTTAAATTTTCAATTTTTATTTATTTAATATATTTATTTATAATTTAAATAATTATTAAATTAATTATGACATCATCACAGTTCGACCCTGGTTCGACCTCGGTTCGACCTCAAAAACCTTGAACCTCTCCATTTTACGGTTCAATGAACTGTCCGGGTTTGAAAACCTTGATCACCGTCCCTCACTCTCTCTGACCTTTACTGTCGTCCCTCACTCTTTCTGAAAAATGGATTTTTGGATCTTTGGATTTGGGTAGGTTGATGATGGTGGCTTGGTTGAATGGGTATGTGAATTTCATTGATGGTAGCTTGGTTGAATGGGATGGTGGCTAGGTTGTTGTGTGGCTTGATGATGGTGGTTGGGTGGTTGGATGATAGTGGCTGTGTGGGTTGTCTTGGGTCTGTAAGAGAGATGACAGTGGGAAAAAATGAATATTTTATTGAATAAATGTGTAGAATAGATAAACTGATGTAAGTGTTTTGAAAAAATGGGTGTGTAAAATAGAAAAGCAGGTTTTAGATATGCAAAATGTAAAAAAATTTGCATCAACTGATGCAGTTGCTCTAAATGGCCTATAGGTTCAGCCGGCCCTGTTCATGAATCATGTCAATAGGTACCTTTCCATTTAGCTTTGTGATTTTTGAACGGTTTTAGACCCCTTAACACACAACCAGATTGAGTAGCCTAGTTAATTAGCCAAGTGGTTACTTAGTCAAATTAAGCAATTCTAGGTTAAAATAATCAAACAATCATATCAAGAATATATAGCAGCGGAATAATAAATAACACAAGATATGATCACCTAGGAAAACCAAATTGGTAAAAAACCTAGGGAGGATTTTACCCACCGATCCTCAAGGCAAAACAGAATCCACTATGAAAGAATCGAAGTTCATACAAAAGGACTTACAAGCTCCCCGCTCGACTTCCTAATGCTACCTACCAGTAGAACTTACTGACACGACCCCGTGCAAGCTCCGAATCCACAGACTCCTTCTTTCTTGAATTCTTCAATCAGTTACAAGCACCCACGCTTGATATTCTTTAAGCTTCAATGGTAGCAACCAAGTTGATCATCAAGATGTTGAAGTAATCTCTATCTTGAAAACCCTAAGCTTTGTGTAAAGGAAAACTCCTCTAGATCTCATAAGAGATTTACACAAAACAGCAATGTATGAGCAACAATACAACTGGAGCAACTCTAAAAACGTGGCTAGGGTTTTGCCTTATATACCTAGGGCAAAAACATAAAACCCTAAACGTTTAATGAGTTAGGGCTGAGTTGGAAAAACTGCAGAAAACGCAATTTGGTCTACTTTCGATCGATCGAGTCTATTCTTCAATCAATCGAGCCATACCGAAATGCCCCAATGCATCTATAGTCTCTCGATTTTAACTTTACAATAATTAATCAACTTTGAGCAAGCTTAAACAAGACTAAACATATTGTTTTGATCATGATTTGCTAATATTACAAATTAGAGTTCTAAACACATAAATTCATAAACCTTTAGAACTTAACAAACTCCCCCTTTGGCAATCCGTGACAAAACACAAATTAAAAGCTCAAAGTTTACAAGTAGAAAGCCCTTTACAAAAATAATGCTCATAAACTCAAATTCAATTATAACTACTATCCATCAGTTGCAAGTGTAGACAGCAGCTCAATTGAATTAACTTGTATATTCCTGAAACACTTAACAAACACATAAACGCATGTGTGACAGAAAAGAGTAAAACAACAGGTATAACATTCTTGTAAGATTCACACAACACAAAATAAAAACATATATTAATGAACAACTCAAAAATATAAATCAATAAGCAGTTAATCACAAAGTAACAAGAATCAAGTATATATCATGTATATCAATCAAAGTTACTCCCTCTACCATGAATATCCCCAAAAAATGATATACAAAGTGAAGCACCTAGATATAATCTAAAAACTCCACAAGCTCCTCAAAAACAAAAAGTCTCCCCCTAACTACAAAAACTCCTTTACAAGTCAAAAACTCTACTCCCCCTTTTTTGTGACGGAATGCCAAAGGGCAATCACAAGTCAGCATCAAAAGGAGGTGGTGAGGGTGAATGAAGATGCGCAAGGCCAGCTCACAGAGCATGAATCTCATCAAGCAAGTCCACCAAAATCTGACCATGAGCCGTCTGAACGGTCATGACAGTCTCTAAGGTACGACGAACATCAAAGTCAGCCGAAGGAGGTGGGGGAATATCAGCAGCAGCAGGATCACCAACAGGATCAGGAACATTCTCACCAGCAGGACCTGTAGAAGAAGAAGGAGGAGGTGCGCTACTAGAAGGCTCAGACCTAAGGTGTTTAGAACCAGCTCTAAAATAAGCGACCCTCTGTCTAAGAAAGGACGCACCTATGGGAGCAATCACATGAACGGGCTCAAAGGAAGGGAAACCACTAAGATCAAGATGAAGCAAAATCCTATGTATAAAAATAGGATGAACTCGAGCATGAGTAGTAGATGAACTCTTATAAACATCGTTCAAAGAACGAAGAAATAGATAAGGAAAACTGATAGAAGCATCAGTAACCAGAGCGTACAAAAATACACACCGCTCGAGAGGAATTGTGTGAACATGAGATATGGGCCAGATAGAATGACAGGTTATCCTAAAGAACAGATAGTGCAACCCAGAAAGCTCAGCAGAGGTGATCCTAGGATCAGAACCCCATTGGATAGAAGTCCCAGTGATGTAAGACAAGACATCACTCAACTCGGGAGACTCATCATAAGGATAGACAGGATTCTGGACCAAAGGTACCCGTAGATCATCAGCCACTACATGGGGAGTAATGGTGTACTGTACGCCTCATATCCAACTCTTTACCAAAGTGTTGGAATCATAGATGCGGATAGAGATGTACGAAAAGAACTCTCTAATCAAGGCAGAAGGTGGAGGAGGATCAGAAATATCCACCAAGGGTAACCAGCCCCGACGCTCAAAGTTTTCCCTAATGGCAGGATCAAGTTCATCTAAGAAAACAGAATGCTCAGCCCAAATCTTTCTCCTAAGGTTTAGCTTCTCAAAAATCTCTTGGTTTTTCTCACTCGGAAACTTCTCACAGTCAAAAGGAGGGGATGGAGAAGAGGAGGGAATAGTCCTACGGGCTCTAGTCTTCCTAGGCATGATACTAAGGAAAGGACAGAGACACAAAGAGAAAACCAAAAGAATAGAGTAAAACAAAACCAAGGGCAGACTGCAAGTCAGCACAATAAAAATATAAAAAAAAAATCTATATGATGCATGAACAATAACAATGTTGTGATGCATGAACTAATGCAATAAACACAGTTCTAATTAGGTTCAATTTCACAAAATTGGCTCGAACATAGAGTTTCTAACAAAAACCCTAAAAAATTTGAAAAACCACTTGAAAATTTTGAAACAAATTGATGAATTGATCATCACACATTGTTGAAAACAGATTAGAATAACCAATTTCATCAAAACAACAAGCCAATTTCATCAATTAAACCCAATTGAACAAAAATCCCCAATTCGGATTAATTACAAGCCCTAGAATTTCAATTTCTTATAAAACCCAAAATTGATCAAATTAAACTATCAAGATCATGTTTATAGCATGTCCCCACAAAAACCCATTGATCAATTACACAAAATTAGGCTTGAATTAACAAAAATCCCAAAAAGAAAAAGGCCTGAAAATTTAAAGAAAAATGCATGAAAAATGCATGAAAAGATGTAAATAAACTCAAAAGAAAGGGTAAGATAGTCATATCGGCTTGAGGAAAAAGAAACCTTGCAAAAAATCCAGAGGAAAATGACAAAAATTTGGACTTTTAGCTTTGCCGAGTCGGAGAGAGAGAGAAAAGTTTGAAAAACTTTTTGAAAAAGTGTTTGAATTAGTTAAGAACAGTGTTTAAAAAAACCTGATTCGCGACTTTCGATTGATCGAAAAATACATTCGATCGATCGAATCAAACAGTCATTTTTAAACAAATTAAAGCACTTTTTCGATCGATCGAAAATCAGAATGGATCGATCGAACTGGGCAGAGGCTCACAAAAGTTTTGAGAAAAATCACAGTTTTGAAAATCACAAACCATATTTTGAAAACAACTCCTCAAAGCATTAAACTAATTAAAACAAAATGCATGAGTATGAGATGGAATGCTTTATCAAAAACCCAAGTTTTAATCCCAGTTTCTCCAAAGAAAATTTCAGCCATTCTTCTTTTTAAATTCTCAAGCAAAAAAAAATGTTTTGCATAATTCTCAAAGTATTTTCAAACTTGGTTGGTCAGACCAAAAACACACACAGTAACATGTACAAAGTTTAGCAAAGAGTAACTTGTGTAGTGTGTGCAACTAGCAAAAACTTGAGATACATGTGAGGTGATATGTGAATAGTAATCAATCACAAAGTCGACACAATCCATCACATAGAATTTAAAAGAGACTATCACCTAAAGAGTTACATCATATAACTCCCACATCTCCTAGAACAAAAGCTTGCAATCATGTAAGTTTCTTGAATTTTGCCCCATTATTATGTGAAATGGCATCAAGCCTAATAGTGCACACCAATTTTAATTATGTGAGATGGCATCAAGCCTAATAGTACACACCAATTTTAAGTATTAAGCAATTAAGCCGAGGCATCACCTTATATTCTTTTTGTGCATGTGTAACAAGGACACAAAATCTTATGATATGCACTAAGGTGTTCATGATTGGCTAGTGAACAGTGGTGAGATGGTTATTTATGCCTTTCTCAAAAGGATCAAGTCCGACAGTTAAATAACATGTGACTTCAAGATTAAGACAAAGTGATAAACACCATAAACATCTTTCCCACACAGCATGCACTACAAAGCTTCAACTAGTCAAGTGCAATAAATAAGTTCATCAAAGCTAAACAGGTACATAAGACATGTTATGTGAAAATAAATTGACCAACCTTGGTTTCAAAGACCAAGAGAAATAGTGCCAAACACAATTTGCTTTTCCCTTTTTTTTTTTTTTTTTTTTTTAATTTCAAAAGAGAAAACAAATAAATCCTAGAATGAAATGCATAAATGTAATACAATGCAAATCCTAGAAAAAAAAAAACAAAAGAAACACAAAAAAAAACCAAAGAACAATGGTCACAGAGGAATGAGCAATGAAGCACAAGGACCACGTCAGAAAGACCCAATTAGGTCGAGTCTTTTGCATCCAAAGCCTTTTAGATGCATTACGAGCATTGGAGTTCCTATTCACATTCGAGTGATTTCCAACTCCAGGATTGGAATAAAGGTTCAAAGCCTTTACCAATTCACCAATAAGTGTCATAGGATCTTGTGCTTGAGGCACATGCACCTTTGGTTTATTTGCTCTCTTAGCAGCTTGAAACTTGTAACAGTTAGGACGAATGTGTCCAGACTTTCCACAATAATGACAAACCCAAGCAGGTTTACCATGTATCTTGTCCTTAGAAAGGGTAGAATCCTTAGGTTTAGTTTCTCTCAGATCAACCCTAATCTTCCTAGGAGGTGAAACTTCTACAGGTTTGACTACCTCACTCACAGGTGGTTTGACAGTTTCACTCACAACCTCACTCACAGAAGGTTCAGAAGAAGATGAAGGAACAAAGTTCGTGGAATGTGGAGTAGACACAAAGATGCTTTCAACATATCCTAACCCAGATTTATCAGAAGGATACTTTTGAACATTCAGCATGTGATCAAGTTTTGAACTAGCAGATCTAGCAACAGATAAATCATGTTCCAAAGTTTTAACTTTATCAAGTAAAAGCATGTTCTCAAATTTCACATGGTTCAAAAGATCATTAGCATCAAATAGTTTAACAAGAAAATTTTTCTTTTCAAGCTCAAGAGAATCAATTTTCTTCAGGCCAAGTTCAACATTCATAGCATCCTTTGCAGCAACTTTGCAAAGTTTATTATAGGCTTCTTGAAGATCTGCATCCTCAGAGAGTTACCCATCAGAAGGGTTCTCCTCAACAGATATGCTTTCATTGACTACAGCAGTAGCAGTGAAAGCAATGAAGTTTCCATCCTCGTCACATTCAGACTCATCATCAAAAACCTCATTATCACTCAGGGTTACAGCTATAGCTTTACCCTTAGACTTAAAAAATGTAGGACATTCAGATTTAACATGACCATACCCTTGACAACCAAAACACTGAGCACCCAAAGAATTGTTCAAAGATTGACCAACTCTTTCTCTTGGTTTTTCAAAGTTATTAACCTTAGTGGGATCATTCTTCCTAAAGTTTCTAGGTTCAGCAGTGTTTGTACCTCTTGCCTTTCTGTTAGTATTTCTTAGAAAATTTCTAAAATTCTTGGCAAGGTAGGCTATCTCTGTAGCAGAGAGCTCATCATCAAATCCACCAACCTCAACATCATCAACAGACTTAAGAGCCATTGATTTGGATTTGTTTGTTTTGGGTAAGTCAAACTCATAGGACTGAAGAGATCCTACAAGCTCATCAACAGGGATGGAGTCCACATCCTTGCTCTCAGTAATTGCAGTCACTTTGGGTCTAAAGTCTTCAGTTAAAGATCTAAGTATCTTCCTAACAATTTTAGGTTGATCATAGATTTCACCCAAATTAAAAGCAGAATTAACAATATCATTCAGTTTGGCATAAAATTCATCAAATGATTCATCATCTGACATCCTAATGCTCTCAAACCTAGAAGTTAATTGCTGTAGTTTGTTTATCTTAGCTGCCTTTGTGCCTTCATGCATAGTTTGGAGGATTTTCCAAGCAGTATGAGCAACCTCAACATTAGAGATCCTCTTAAATTCCTCCATAGAAACAGCATTGAAGATGGCATTCATAGCTTTGCTATTGAAGCGAGCTGCTTCTTTTTCAGAAGTTTGCCACTCACTCACTGGAGTAGTGGGCTTCTACCATCCGTATTCAACGGAATTCCAAACCCTCTCATCAATAGATTTCAGGAATACTTTCATCCTTACTTTCCAATAAGCATAGTTATTCCCATCAAAGTGAGGAGGAACAACAAGAGAGTATCCATGCTCCATGACACTAGGGATCAAGGATCAGCTCAGAGATCAAAAAATCTCAGACAAAAGAGCTACCCGCTCTGATACCACTTGAACGATTTTAGACCCCTTAACACACAACCAGATTGAGTAGCCTAGTTAATTAGCCAAGTTGTTACTTAGTCAAATTAAGCAATTCTAGGTTAAAACAATCAAACAATCATATCAAGAATATATAGTAGTGGAATAATAAATAACACAAGATATGATCACCCAGGAAAACCAAACCGGTAAAAAACCTAGGGAGGATTTTACCCACCGATCCTCAAGGCAAAACAGAATCCACTATGAAAGAATCAAAGTTTATACAAAAGGACTTACAAGCTCCCCGCTCGACTTCCTAATGCTACCTACCAGTAGAATTTACTGACACGACCCCGTGCAAGCTCCGAATCCACGGACTCCTTTTTTCTTGAATTCTTCAATCAGCTACAAGCACCCACGCTTGATATTCTTTAAGCTTCAATGGTAGCAACCGAGTTGATCATCAAGATGTTGCTTTAGAAGACATACCTTGAAGAAGAAAATGCAGAAAAGATGCTTGAATTGCTGGGATTTGAATGAAATAGTGATTTGGGTTGAAAGGGGTTTGAAAGAGGTTGAGCGAGGGAAATGTGTGTGGTTTGAAAAACTGTCACATTTGCTATATAAAACTGAAAACACGCGTTTTTCGTGGGTTAGAGAGTAGCGAGACAGTCACGAGACAGTCATGAAAATGGCCACTGAAGCATAAAATCTTCGCGAGAAGCTTTAAGTCGCGAGACAGTCACGAGACAGTCGCGATACCCTTTGTTTGAATTAGGAAAAATCCAATTTTTGCCAAACAGCATTTCGCGAGAAGCTGTTGGTCGCAAAACAATCGCGAGAGTTTCTGTGTGATACAATGAAAAAAAAATTAATTCCCTCAAGCTCATTTCGCAGGAAGCTCAAAGTCGTGAGCTTCTCGCGAGGACACCTCTGAACCAGATTTTGATGAAAAACACAAAAATGCATTTTGACCAAAAATAAACACTCAAAAGTATAAAATCACTTTCAAAACATATAAAACACTTAAAAATCTTTTTGGGTTTGATCAACAAGTACTTGAGCATACACATCACATTTGAACATATACAATCACACAAATGAGATAGGCATTAATTGAATCAAAGTCTTGTGTGTTGTGTGTGAGTATCAAATGTAGAATAGTCCTTAGACCAGAGCAAAGTTTCAATGATCAATTCAATCGAGTCATTCAAAACTAATACGAAATCAAGTGGACTATCTCCATTATAGAAATGAGTATATATGACCTCCCACACATTGATTACACAACTTAGAAGCTTTTCATTTGGCTTCTGCATAAAGCATAACAATTGATCCATTTTTGGACAAAATATCTCTTTCTGAGATCGGTACTTGAAATTTATGATATTTCAACATTGAGAGTTAGCCTTTGGCTTTTTGAGTACCATACAATTTACATTAAAAGAGTCACTTTCCCTTTTTCCTAGTCGAATACTAGTGTGTGCGACAGGCTTTTGCAGTTCAAAATCTCTTTTCATTTGGAGATTTACATTTGGTGAGCTCTTTTTGCAAAAACGTAAAAATAAAGTGGGAAGAGATATAGACACAAGTCTATGTAAGTATCAAGACCAATGAAACTATTGAGCAATCATTCATGACAAGCTGGAAGTTCTATTTACAACAGTCACACATAGTTTTCAAGATTTCTTCCACATAGAAATGAGTGCATACATAACAAGCCAAGATCATAAATGCACTATGCCATTAGTACGAGTGTACTAGGCCAAACTCACATGTGATATGCACAAAACAAGCGATCAAACTTTTTAAGATTTTTCAATTTTTTATGGGTTTTTGAATTTTTTGAACACACCTAAAACAAAACAAGAAAAATAAGATCAACAAAAACAAAATAATGCATATAAAGAGTTGCACGATGCACAAATGCATGACAATGAAGCACCTAATGCATGAAGGGTCCTACAAAGATCGAAAGAATTAGATCAAGGACCAAAAGAGCAAAAGCTCAACCATAGGAACCCTTCCTCATCCAAACGGAATGATTATTTGGAATAAGTGTCTTGTGAGAAGTGAGACAAGGGTTGGAAGAATGAGAATCGGAGATGCACATAGTCAAGGAGTTAAGAGCATTAAACACTTTCTTTAACAACATGCTATTTTTAATCAAATCCAGTTTATCTTGCAAAGCACAACTTCCAAGAAGCTCAAATTTCTCTTTTCTTTTGATTCTTTTAAGTGCATGAAATTTAGAGCATTGAGGTCTTAGATAACCAAAGGCACCACAATGGTGACTAACAATGTGTTTAGGTCCACTAGACCTTTTGGGAAGGGATCTAGCAACATGAGTTTGTTTCCTCTTCAACTTATGACATTGAGGTCTTATATGACCAATCACACCACAATGGTGGCAAGCAGGAACAAACTTACATCCACTCAATTCCCTAGGTGGGACCTAAACAGAGACTTAGGCTTAAGAGCCTTCCTCTCCACTTTTTGATTTCTTTTATGTGGAGGAATGTACACCGATTTATCTTTAGAGGTAGAACTCACAATAGGGACAAAATCAGGTACCAAAACATGATTGCAACAAATAATATCTTCCTTTTTAGCAACAAGTTTAGCAATCAAACACTTGGCATGCAACTTAAGAGATTAATTTTCACGTTTAAGATCATCAACAAGTTTGTTAGACAAAGCAAGTTTAGCATCCAAGTCCATATTTAAACATTCAAACTCTTTCATCTTTTCAAGAGAATTTTCAGCAAGCTTCTTATATTTTTCAACCGATTTATTGGATTCATTGAGCTTAGCAATCAAATCATCATTTTCACAAATGAACTTGTTCAAATTCTTTTGAAACTTCTTAGCTTCTTTCTTCAAGAGTTTGTCAACAACACCCATAGATTCAAGTAACATCTCATCACAATTATGAGGATTAACACTCACAGAGGCATTATCACAAACACATGGCATGTTACATTCATCACCAACCAAATCATACAATGAGGCATACAAAGCACAATCCACGGCAAATAAACATAAAGGGACAAGGATCACACTTAGGTATTTAAACCAAAACAAGTGTACCTGCTCTGATACCAATTGAAAGCTCGAAAATGTGTTGAAAACACAAGAGCTATTTAGACCCCCAAATTCAAATTACGGCTCGATAGATTTTACACTAACTTAATACTAAGTGCGAAATAGTGTAAATGCAAGCGGATAAACAAACAAGCTACTCTAATCCATATCTTAAGCAACACAGCAGTATAATGGAATATAAGAGAGTAGGGAAGAAGGATGCAAATACAAGATAACATGCCGATGTATTATCGAAGAGGAAACCGAAGAATTCGGGGAAAAACCTCTCCGCCGCCCTCCAAGCAGTAATCGATCCACTAGACAATCAGTTGGGATGCATGGGTTAGCAAGAGATCCTCCAAGGCTAATCTACCCGATGTACCTAAGCCCTCCAAGCTCTTACTCCAACAAGGCTTCTCGGAACCGTGTCTTGTCTAGTTCTCCGGATCCCATAACAAGCTCCATGTCGCATCTACCATCCATGGCTTCTTCCAATGCATCCCAATAGCACCAAAAGGTCACTTGACACTCTCAAAGGGTGTAGTAAGTGTTTGGGCTATCAACCTCTCAATGGTATGGAAATGGAGAGGTAAGAGTTGAGGAAATACCATAAGCAAGTGTGTAGAGAATTGTGGAGATGACAATCTCTAATTCTCAATGTGTTTGGCTAGGGTTTTCTCTCGGAAGCACACCTCAACATTTGTGGGTAATGTGGGTATAAATAGTGTAGGCACAAAAAGTGTGAATCAGACTAGACAGGCTGGCAAAACAGAATACCTCGCGGGTGTCTCGCGGGAAGGCCTTACCAGCGAGATACTCGCGAGACACAGCTATCTCCATCTGTCCTGACTCTTTGCATTCCAGCATGTGCAGGGCACATGTGTTACTTCGCGGGAAGCTAAGTAGTGACATACTTGCGAGAAATCTTTGGTCTTTAAATGCTTGAGTCTTCACACTCTCTCTCTCTCTCTCTAACACCCAACCCTTACTAAGAAATCCCACAATAAATACAGGGTATAAAAGATTGAAAGCAATTACAATCAAATTTGGCACGGAATAAAAGCCAACAAAATACATAGTTGTAAATAACAACTTTACACATGGGTTTGAAAGGTGGTTTATTTTGGTAATGACACATTGTTAATTGGCTTATAGTATGCATCTTAGAGTTTGATAGGCTTCGTATTTTGGATGATGTATGTCACATTGTTGGGCTCTTCTGCTTTAATGAAAATTTGGAATTTTTTTTGGGGAGAATACTAAAAAAAAAAACAAGTATCTGCAATATTTCATTTTGCAAAACTGATGCTTGAGGTGGTAGATAATTTGCAGTTGGTTCATTGTGATAACTTTTTTTTTTCTCCTTCCCATCTTTCTCTTATCATTTTTTTTTTTCCTTCCTCAGGTCAAAGCTAATTGATTGTGTTATGTGGAATCTACAACTGTATAGGAACCTTGCTCTTCTATAGTTTTAGAGTTAAGATGAGGACAATGTCCATATGCTTTTCCATCTTGCAAGTTCCTAGATTCTGAATCCCCACATTAGCTACTTTTTGGAGGGAAAGCTTCCACAGTTTAAGTAGGACTGACACAAATAGTTCTAGCTTTAATGTAAACAAGACAGAGATTAGTCAATTCCATAATACTGAATACTGTGAATCATAAGATTCACTTCCTATAGATTATTGAAATAAAACAAAAAATATATATGACTACACAATAGAGAAATATAAGAGAAAAATCGATTACCTTCAAAAGAATAATCTACGGCATGATTGTTTTTATTGTGTATGTCTTAGTGTTTTGGATTTTAGTACTTATATATGAATTAATTTTATTTATTTATTTTATGAATAGATGATTACATAATAATGGGTTGTTGTTAACAGATTTTCTTTGTATCATTGCAGCTTTTTGGGGATTGTGAGCTTTTTCTTTTTCTTTTTCTTTTTTTTTTTTTTTGTTTTGCAATTGAAATTTAGGGCCAAGATTAAGATTCGATGTCATTTTTATGGGTTATGACTTATGAATTTGTTAGGTTTTAGAATTTGAGATTCCCATCTACTATTGATTATGCATTTTATTTGTTGTAGGTGGAATTTTGTTTTGTTTATATGTTGTGGCTTAATTATTCACTACAACTTTTTCTTTTTTCTTTTGTGATTAAAAGGTTGGATTCAATGTCCCTTTTAAGGGTTATATATTGGTTTGGTTTTAGAATTTGAGATTCCAATGTACTGTTAATTATGCATTATTATTTGACTAATATTTTTATGACCTTTTGTTTTATAAACCTGTAGCCATTTTTCTCCTTTAAACTTTTGGTTGTAAAATGAATGTTCAAAAAGGGTATGAAACACCTTTGAACATTTAGACCCCCAAATATAAAATTACCAATTCAAGCTTTATATCAAACAATGTATATGCGGAAAATGATAACAAGCTTATAACAAAATTAATAAACAATCTAAACCAAAAATAATCACAATCACAGCAGTAATTAAATGGTAAAGATAAAAGGAAGAGAGATGCAAACACAAAGACAACACGCGATATATTATCGAAGAGGAAACCGAACCCCTCGGTGTAAAACCTCTCCGCCGCCCTCCAAGCGGTCAATAATCCACTAGAAAATGTAGTTGGGATACATGAACAGCAATAGACCCTCCAAACCTAATCTACCCAGGTACCTAAGCCCTCCAAGCTTCCTGCTCCAACGAGGTTGCGCCGAACCTTTTTCTTTTCTAGCTTATCGGATTCCGCTATAGTCCATAGCATCAACCAATCACCATTGGTTCCTTCCCAAACTACTTCCCTTAGCACCAAATGAACCTTCTCACAAACGTGGGTGTGGTGAGAAAAAGATTTGGTAAAGAATCTCTCAAGGATGTGACAATGGAGAGGAAGATAGTAGAGGAATTTGTAGAGTTTCTAAGGTAAAGATTGTGGATAAATCAATCTTGTATTTCTCTAGGGTTTCTCTCACAAAATTCTCTCTGGAAGCTCTCTCAATATCGTGGGTATAAAGGTCTATATATAGTGGGGTGAGAAAGGAATACGAAGAGACATTTTTGCCAAACAGGGTGAATTGGAGGCTTGGACTCACGACTGGTCTGAGTTGCGAGATCAGGTCGCGAGGTAACTGCCTGGCCAGCCTGGGACTTTTGTCCTGTAGTGTGACAGCTGGTGCGACCCTTCACCTCCCTCGTGTGCTTCTCACATGCCTGAAGTTGGCGGCTTGCAATCGCGAGCCACCTGCGAGATCTAGCTGCAAAACTCTGCTTCTTTGCACATACTTGAGCTTTTCTTCACATCTTCTCACACACTACCCTTACATAAATCCCACCTAAATACAGGGTTACTAAGTGCTTAAATTACAAGCAAATTAGCACGGAATAAAGCCAACAAGATGGTTGATTAAATTCAACCTTACACAAAATTTTCTCTAATCTCATGGTTTAATTCATTGTGGTTCTTAGGAATGGTAGATTTGGTATTTGAAATTGTCTTGCAAGTTTTAGTTCGGTGTGATTCATTGTGGTTCCTAGGAATAGCAAATTTGCTATTTGAAATTGTCATGTAAGTTTTAATTGCTTAAAGTCATATTCTTTTTTTTTTAGTCTCTCATAACAGGGAAGTACACACATGAAGTGATTTGAAGAAACAACTTTTTAAAATTTTTAGGGGATATTGGACACTATATGTTTAAATATACTATGTTATTTAAGTTTGAATATATGTATTAGAAGCATGATAACTAAGTTTATGTTGGATGCAAAGTTCATTAATTTGTAAAACGATCCCGCACATTGCGCAGGTTAAACACTAGTCTATATATTACTAAAAGCTGAAGCGTAGCATTTAATGTTGCTATGCTCACATTAAGCCACGTCAGCCGCCATGTCATTCCCATCATATTTTCTGAATTTTTAATTCAATTTTAAAATAGTTTTTACCAATTAATAAAATACTAATAAAACTAAAATTATATCCAGCCCTATCTCTGCTTTAAAGTCCACTTCTTATACATTTAAATCCACTATAAAGCCCAAGCCCACACCCAAAGCCTTTTCAACTAACTCCCTTTGTCAAACCTGATTGCTTTTCACGTTACAACTTATGCTATTCCCTTGCCGTCTGTTACAACTTATGCTTTAAGTTTTCACGGTTACAACTTATTCATCGTTTCAGGTTTATTTTCTTCCTCTTCCCCACCTTATGATTCTCACGGTTTCATCTTCCTGTTCTACGGTTTCAACTTCTGTTTTGGATTCTAACGACAGCCTCTGTCTTCCTTCCTCTCCTCACATCTATATAAATACAGATGTAAGCTGGGTGGTTCAGTTAAGATATCCCTACATCCCAATTTCTTGCTCTATTATTTTGCTTGATGGTTTCTTTCTTCATTTCTACATTTGTTTCTACCTATTTCATATGTGGTGTGGATGGTTTCATTTTTGTTAGGGTGTTGAATTTGTTACTGCTGGGTTACTTTCTATTACGTTACATGCCTAGGTTTCCCTACATCCCAATTTCTTGCTCTATTATTTTGCTTGATGGTTTCATTTTTCTTTTCTACGTTTGTTACTGTTGGGTTACTACTAGGTTACTTTCTTTTGCGTTACATGCCTAGGTTATTTAAATAGCGTGGGTTGTATTGTAAAGCATGTAGCTGTATGGAATGGTGGCCATTAAATTAGTAAAGAGTTTGTGTTTCCTTTTTTTATGAGATCCCTTGTGAAATTTTCCCACTAATTTAGATGGTTCTCCAATTGGTATAATTAAATTTTGATAATTTTGACAAAACTGTTGGTATTATTCATTTGTGCCTCAACCATTAGTTAGCTGGCCTCCTTTTGTACCACATCAGACTACTGTCTCTCCCTCTCTCTTTAGACTCTCCAGCTTAAGCGTTTTGTTTCCTACCTTGCCATTATAAGTTACAACACAGACAATGAACTGGTGTAACGTTTCTCTCTAGGATGTATATAAATACCCATGTCCTTCCTTCCACCATCAATGGCAATCTCCTTCTCCTTAGTCCCAACTATGCTTCGAATCCAAATATACATGTACGCTTTGCTACTTCCTACCTTACCAAAGCTCAAGGTATTTTGTCTCTTTTATTTTCTTCTGTACTTCTTATTCTTTAATTTCTTTAATTTTCTCCCTTGCCCTTAAGTCCTTCTCTAGAAAATTGCCCACTTCTCTCTCTTTACATCTTCCTATATCTTTTAAATTTTGCTTTTGTTAGATGCATGCCAATTGTTTGATAAAATAGCTGAGTGTTTCAATTTTTTATTTATTATATATTCAAAACTCAACAGATTTAGTATGATTATATGCTGCAGTTTTATTTTAAGATGGGTTGGTAGATTGTTTCCTAATTCTTAAGCATCTTCTTGCGAAAGTATATATTCTCTATTGTCCACCACCCAAATTGGATTATGCAACTAAACTTATAAATTTAATATCCATTGATATTTCAAAACCAATGGTAGCTAGACTTGATATTTAGATGAACCCCATGATGTGGCTAGGTGACAAATGGGCATAGGTACAACTAACAATACAATAAAATTCGATGAACAAGTACTTCACCATTACTAGATGCAAAATAAATCAGGATTTTGAATTAACTGTAGAATTTGAAATTTTTTTGTTGGGATTGTATGATTCTAGGTGTTGGTTTTTTTTTTTTTTTTTTTTTTTTTTTTTTTTTTTTTTTTACATGTTGCAATACCATTGGACTAATATTCAGATTTTGAGATAACGTTAGATGAGATTGTAATATGTTCAGAGATTAGATATTTCCTATTGAAAAACATGATTGGTGCAAAATATCACATAATTTTTACCTATGTTTTGCAGCCACAATGCTTAATAAAAGGTATTTATATTTTCATTAAATTAAATCGAGCAGTTTTATGCTCCAATGCAAAAAAAATAAAAACTATAAATTCAATTTGGGGTTTTCCTCATTAAATGTTAAAAATGGTTTTGTATTTTCTTAATATAATGAAAGATGCATAATGAGCATATGTGCATATAAAATAAATTTAAATGTAAATGTAAATATACCTTAGAGGGTATCAATATTTTAGTAATGATCTACATGTCAAATTAAGCATTTTTTTTTTTTTTTTTTTTTTTTGTAAATCATCTACAACATTGGTGGTTCACTTTAGGGTTAGAAATCAAGATTTATGAGAAACCTTGCCCTTTTTATGGACTAAATTTTTTTTGAAATGTCTTTAAAGAAATTTCAAATCCAAGTTTAGGACCATGAATGATGGGAATATTTGGCGTTGGGAGAGAAAACGACACAATGCACATTTGTAGGTTTGTCTTTTTAATCCCTTACAAAATTGGACTATTAACTCTATATGCATGTTTTTTTTTTTTTTTTTTTTTTCCAAAGCAAATTTGCATCATTGTAGTTTCCTCTCTTGGTGTATTTTACCCCACACCATTTATGAGGCCCGAGGTTCCCAAAATGATTTGGTAGGTGAAGGAGATTCCCTTTTGATGGAGCTTTAATGAACCAAACACACATCTAAGATTTGGTGGTAAAGTCGCTCTCTCCACTATATCTACTCCTTGATTTCTTAGGTTGGTTTTTACTTTAAAATGTTGGTTTTTGTAGCACAGATTATCATCACCTCTGATTTTGAAGTTGGCCCCCTGTTTGATTGTCCCTTTTAATATTCATAAATCTCATATATTTTTACAAAAAATCTATATAATCCCTAATGAAACCCACCCAAAGAAGTTCCAATCTTCAAAGAAATGTGTCACATTGGGTTGGTATATCTTTTGTGACAAACTCTACTTAGAGCTTGAAATCAAATCATATATAGGGGTTAGTTACTGTGGAGATATAATTACTTTATAGAAGAACCTGCTTGGGTTTCAACACTCTGTATCAGTGTCGTAGTTATGAGGTTACTTGGGATTCTAAGATATTTTGGCCTTAATTTTCTTAAACTGGTGTTGCAATTGCTGAACATTTTTTATGCTTTACTTGCACAGGGTATAGTTTCAATATCGTTTATCTTTAATTAATGAGGAATTCTTTGTAAGCATGACTACATGAGTCATTAGCTCACATTGACTACAACCATGCCCTTTGTAGACACTGCTCATCGCTCTTATCCATTGAATAGTTTGGTGAACTGTTTGGATCGTAGCAATGTGGGTGGTTAGTTGGTATATCTTGTGTAGTCTAGCTCCCAGTCCAGAATTTTTTTTACTCTCATAATAAACTAAATGCTATTGTTATTTGACAGAGTTAGATTGTCTAATGTATGCTTATTGAGAAAAAATTTCTTTTTAACTATTAGTTAGGAATGAACAGCTTTTAGCTTTACCATTTAAGTTCTTAAAATAGAAATAGTATTTTTCACTATAGTAAATAGATTTTTTTTTTTTGTTATTTGAGAGAGTTAGATTGTCTAATATATGCTTATTGAGAAAAAATTTCTTTTTAACTATTAGTTAGGAATGAACAGCTTAAAATAGAAATAGTATTTTCACTATAGTAAATAAAAAATTTTTCCGCGCATTGCACAGATTTGCAACTAGTATATATAATAGCAGAAGCTGAGAGAAAGTGAATTCCTACAATTAAGGAAGGAGGTGCAGACAAATAGAAATTTGTCTATCTAAAATTCAGCACGCATAACTTAAAAAAGTGATACATTATATTGTTTTACCATGTTAACACTATTTGACAGTGGTTGTGTATATATATTAAAAAAATGGTTAAAGTCAAATTAAAAAAAAAAAAAAAAGGTTGCAACTAAAAAAACCTAGCGATGCAGAGAAAGGGAAGGAGAAAAAAAAAAAAAAAACGCTTGCGATACAGAGGAGACGGAGTTTGTACGGCCGGTCATCACCATCCCTTGCCAGACTTAGACCATCAGATCGCCAGAACCGACATTGACAAAGGTACATTTTTTTCTCAATTTTGTAGGTTTGGGTATAAAACGTTACTTTTAATTAAGTTTTTTTGTTGGGTAGGTTTAGATTTGATTCGTTTTTGTTTTGGGTTTTTGGATTCTCTATCAAAATGTTTGTTTTCTCAATTTTAGATATTTGCTTCTGTTTTGTTTTTGTTAGTTTTTTTAGATTATAGAAATCACTAAAAATATTGATTTTAGTTTGGGTACTTCTGTTTCTAATCTTAAGGAAATCATTGGGATTAAATAAGTATAGGATTGAATGTTGAATTGATATTTATTTTAGGTTTTTTTGCCGTATGAAAAACTTGATTCCATTATGAAAAAAAAAAAAAAAACCAGATTCAATTTCGCCTCTTTATCCTACCCCTCCTCCTTTTAAGCAAAATCAAAAGCAAAAGGAAGGCTGGATGGTTATCTCAATCTATGCCAATCTTACTGCTCCTCTTTCACGTTCTTACATTTTCCACCATTTCTTATCTTACTAATAATTTCCACTTCTTTAGTCTTTACTCTACTCTTTCATATTTCAGGAGGCATATACATGGGCGAATTTGTGGTAAATAACATCTATTTTTTATTTTTCCTTCAAATTTTGAGTTTAACTAAATGCTAATTGATTTTTTATTTTGGGCAGAGAGTTGTTCCTACGGATATTAACGGTAGGGAAAAAGCGTTCCCCTGGAGTACAATTTATTTTCAATGAGTACATTCAAAAACTCAACCACTATTGCACTGTTGATGATGCTCAACTATGGTCCAATCCTAGAAATGCAAGTTATATACATATATGCTCACTTTTATCTAATCTTGGCCTTCTTTAAGTTTTATCTTTGAAATGAATTTTTGTTTCATATTAATAATCAAATTCTACAATGATTTGTTCATTTATGTGTTGGTATTTTTATGTTATATGCAAAGCAAAAACTGATAATTTGATCAATGTAATTATGGACACACTGAGTGCACATAAATCATTTGTTCTTACTAAAACAACAACATCAACCAAGCATTAATCCCAAAATTTTGGGGTTGATATGGACATGGATCACACAGTGACATGTCGATTCTTTAAAAAATTAAGACATGATACGTTGGGAATATAGTGATTAAATCAATTAATATATTTAGGTGTATTTTATTTTTATTTTAAGTATAGGGATTTTGGAGTGTTCATGCTTCTGAGGCTATAGATCGTTAGAGGGTCGGCCATGTATTCTTTTCTGCCATTCTAAATTGTTTGTCTTAATTTTTTTTTCTACTTTTGAATTGATGCCATGTGTTATAGTGATGCAAGGGCTCAAGTTGATGATGAAGATACAGCAATGATGAACATTATAGGGTCTGATGATTGGGTCACCATTAAAATCATAAACTAGACGATGGTGAATCCCTTATCCGCATCTCTCATTGTTTAGGTTCTTCTTATTCACTTTCAATTTTAAATAAATTTTCACTTAAAACTTTGAAGAAACATTCAATGCTTTTTGCAACTGGAATCAACGGTGCTAATATGACGAATTAGCTTTGACGTCATCGGCTCCATCTGACGAATTAGTACCTAGCGGCTCTAGAAACAAGAAGTCCAAGTGATCACTGCTATGTTCATGCAATACAAAAAACACCATTGTTTCTGCCAGAGAGGGTATGATAAATTTGAAAATTTTACATGCTTTTAATTCTGTTGGATTCGTGGACAGTGATTCAGGCTTGAAATATGTTTATGAGAAATTCTATTTACATCATGTATAGAAAGTAATTTGTACAAGGAAAAGTTATAAAGTAAATGCATAATATATTCCTAAGGTAATTGCAAAGAACAAAGTCAGACATTGGGTGTGATATTAGGGGGCAATCTGTCATGCTTTATTTGTGGTAAATTAGCTCCTTGATTTAAGCATTGAGGCTGAGAATTTGGCTTCTGTTTGTTGCCAGATTGGAACTGAGGTATGGGCTGCAAGTGTGCTTCATTACTTAATATACATCCTCCCTTCCCTGCCTATTTTTTATGTGAATATTTATCTTTCAAGTGGTTTATTCTTTAAAATGGAATTAAATTCAATGATTGAAGTGTGTGTAAGGGCCACTCTCACTTGATTATTTAGCAAAAAAGAATGTGGGTCTTACTTAACTTTATTCATTGTGAGTTTAATCTTTATGCAATTAGGGTCAAGGACTTAACATCTGTGCAAAATGAACAATGTTGTACATCGAATCTTTGAGATGAAAAATAAAGCATTTTTATTTTTATTCAATATTGTCTAATAGTTGCTTCTTCTATTCTCCGACAATAGATTTAAACAATAATTCAATAAGTGGGGGCACAGCTAACTAAACGGAAACTAAGAGATTTTATTAATCGTTCAATTTCTTATTATGGTGTACCTCTTTGTTGCTGCCTTTGGAAGGAGAAGCAAACATTTTTTTTTATTGATCATATTTTATTTGAGAAGATGTCCAATAGAATGTTGCCTTTATGTAGTGCTTTTGGAAGGAGAGAAATGCTAAGAACAGAGTCGGCAACAACATTGAAACAGATGAAAATTTTTCCTATTCTCAGGCAAATCATGGTCCTCATGGAAGCTTCAAAGTCTAAGAAAGGCAAATGGATTGCTGTTTCATTTCAGTGTTAGAATTTGAAGAAGTTCCAATATGTTCATGGGCTGTCAGAGTTGAAAGTGCATAGGAAGACTACTGCTATATTTTTATCTTTAAGGGTTCTCCCTATCAAAGTCATGAGAGAATTTGTAGAACAAGCTTCTTTATTTTTTATTATATATATATTTTTTTAGCACTTAGGTTTCATATAAGGTATTATTTTGTCTAATAGATGTTTGTTGTACTCCCTTTGGCATATTTTTAAATTGGTACAAATTGTTGAAACATAAACTATATAGGACCTATAATACTTTTCAAATTTGCTATGTCAAGGCCTTAGGCCTTCACATGGTATCAATTTGGTGGGCAGCAGGTGTAAGAATGGCAACGGGTCGGGTTCAGGCCGGGTTTTTCCATACTTGGACTTGACCCGCGAGCTAAGACCCGCGGCCCGGACCTAGCCTGTTTACTAAGCGGGTTTTTTTTTCCAGGGCTCGGACCCGCCCCAACTGGGCCCCATGGGCCCCGTTAAGCCCTGCCAAATTTGGGCCCATCCACGGCCCAAATTGTGGCCCAAAAAAAAAAAAAAAAGAATTGAAGCACAAATTTATTTTTGCCTACATTCTGCACAGCCATTTTACATACAGATCACATCCCATCTTGTGATTTTTCAACTAAATTATAAAATTTGAATATGCATAGCCATTTTACATAAAGACCACAACCCAAGTTCTAATTTTTTCTAACAAAATATAAAATATGAATCAAGGTCACATCCCAAGTTCTGATTTCTTATTTGCCTTTCTTCATCAACAGAGTCCACCAAATTGTAAAGCTTCATTCATGATTTTGACAGAGAGACCCTTTGGTTGCAAAATACATGAAACCCAAATTTGCAACAACCTCAGTTGATTCTGTAACTGATGGAGTGAGATCATTAGTCAAGAGTTCAAAAATCGGACAATGGTCACTATAGCCCACAGTTAATTAGTTATAGAAAAAGCTTAAGGTGTACCTGAGGAAGAGTGTGGCTGCAGCAAATGGCTATGTGCTTTTGTGAGGCCGTGAGGGTGAGGAGGCGAGGTGTGACTGCGTGAGTGAGGCTGTGTGCATGAGGCAGTGATTGAGAGTGAGTGAAGCTATGTGCTTTTGTGAGGCAGTGAGGGTGAGGAGGCGAGGCGTGACTACGTGAGTTGAAATGAGAGAGTGAGGGTGAGGAGGGACTGAAGGAGGCGTGAGCTGCTGCTGAACAAATGAGGGACTTAGGGTTAGTTATAGCTATATATCTATAGGGGATTTTTTTTTGTAATTTCAGGATAACCGGGTTATATCTGGGCCAGGTTTCAGGTCAGGCTTCAGATTTTTTTGTTAAAAGCCAGACCCGCTTCGATTTTTTTTAAAAAAAAAACCCATACCCGACCCTATTCCTAATTGGACCGGGTAAAACCCAGCTCATTAGGGTTGGGCCGGGCCGGGCCGGGTACTTGCGGGTCAGGCAAAAATTGCCATCCCTAAGCAAGTGTTTGTTGAAAGTTGTGAGTATTGGCACTTGGCAGCTAAGTGGTTTGTAAAGGTTGTAAGTGGAACCTAAGTTAATCAAGCACCATGGTCTTCTCTTTTGGTTCTTTGGGTGTCTCTTTAAGTCTTAATCCTTTGTTGTCACGCTCTTGCACTTTTGTTTTTAGGAGTTGGTTTGTCTCTACCTCTCTTTCTATATTGCATTTTGTAGGAATTTTGTTTCATTCCTAATTTCTCCGTCTCCATCTAAATGATTTTTAGTTTTGATATTTGGTTCAAACGATTATGATTGGTAGGAATAATTGTATTTGGTGAGTGATTAGTTTCTCAGATCTTATTTTCAAATTAGATGCATTTATATTTTATGGTGATAACCTTAGTATTTCATTTTGAGTTTTGATTCCAGAGTCAAGTGGATAAAAAAAAGTACTTGAAGTAGTTGAGGTCTCAAAGGATATACATGATTCTAAAGAGAATTTACCATCTATCAATTTCAATGTCAAGATTCTAAACTGCAAGTATAGCTGCACAATCCAAACTCCGTATGAGTAACAATGATTGTAGTTTGTGAACCAAATGTGTTGTGAGAGATTGTAACAGAACTTGAAATTTCACTTTTAACCTTTAATTACAATTGCATTTTTGGTCCATTTTATTGTTTTTTTTTTAAAACTATTTCTGGTTTTTTTTTTTTTGAGGGGTCAACCATGGAATTTATTTTATTGAAATAAGCCTACAGAGTTGGCTTGAAGTATATTTTGAAATTGTGATGAAACTTCCTCCATCCATACTAAAAAATCTGGTATGCTTACGGTATATCTAGCCAGATTATGAGCTAAAGCATTACATTCCCTCTTTGTATGAGAGTAACATAATTCATCAAAACTATGTGACAATCTTTTTGCATCCTCAATTAGTAAACCCAGTGGGACCAGCATTCTTTCCTCCTCCATTAGACCTTTAATAACACTCAAAGAATCTCCTTCCAAGATGGCTCGTTTAACACCAACCTCCAGCGCAAACGAGAGAGCACAACGAACTGCCCGCGCCTCAATCTCGTTGCTACAGAGTTCTTGATGTACCAGCTTTGAGCAATATGCAATGACCTGGCCTCTGTGATCTCTAATCACAACCCCAACACCTGTTTTCTTCTCAAGTGGAAATACCGCACGGTCAAAATTAATTTTTTAAAATTCTGATGGTGGCGATCTCCATCGATTCTCTGAGCGACGGACCTATTGCACCAGTGTATCCGGGATGATCAGCTTGCCATGGTAACCATCCAACCAAACCTTGGAGAGGTGGGCAAGCTGGTGAAGTGCGTCCGCTGGTTGGTTAAAATGAACCCAGTTTCGTTGATCCCATATTGTCCATGCTGTGACAGCAAAGAGTTCAAGTTGGTTTTTGTTTTTTATCTGCCACGATAAGAGTTCTTTGAAGTCCACGAATTGCATTGAACCTCTGTTGCTCCATAGCACCGTATCTAACCACACCGAATCAAGTTCTGAGCAAGACCACAAAGTGTGCAATAGAGTCTCAGCTGAAGCTTGGCATCTGACACAGAGAGGGTCTGACGATATTTTGCGGTGAAATAGAGCACTCTTTGTGGGCATGGCTTCATGGCAAGCACGCCACAAAAAAGTTTTCACCTTTGGTGGAACCTTCATAAACCAAATCTCCCTCCAAAACTGCTTGTCTTCGTTTGTCACCTCCCTTGATTCCACATTCAGCTCCTCCTACTCCTTCAAGAATCTATACCCAATTTTACAACTATATCTTCCATCACAAGAGTAAGGCCAGAATAAGATATCCTCAACTGCTTCTTGGCTTAAGGGAATACTCTTTATTATTTCTGCTTCTTCCGTATTAAACAGCCCATCTACCATATCTCCATTCCATTGCCTACTCCTTGGATCGATTAAGATATCCACTGTTGCACTTTCAAAATCTGCCAAAGGACAAGATAGTGCATGTGAAGAGTGCTTCCTTGGCAGCCAATTGTCTTGCCAAATTCTAATTTCTTTTCCATCACCCACTCTCCATCTAGCCCCCCTTTAAATAACATCCCTTCTTACAAGTATACTCCTTCAAGCATAAGATCCCATCCTTGACTCCTTTGCCGCCATGATGGTTGAATTAGGAAAAAACCGAGCCTTGAAAACTTTGTAGAAAAGGGAATTTTGATTATGTAAAAGGCGCCATACTTGCTTTGCTAATAGAGAGTCATTGAATTTTGCCAAATCTCTAAAGCCCATACCACCTACATCTTTGGACTTTGTCAACTCATCCCATTTAATCCAATGGATCTTCCTTCGATCACCTCTTTGACGCCACCAAATTTTTTTTATCATAGCTTCGATCTCATTACATAGACCCATTGGAATTTTGAAGCATCCCATTGTATAAGTGGGAATGGCTTGGATGACTGACTTTATCAACACATCTCTACCTGCTTGGGAAAGTAGCTTCCCTTCCCAACCTTGGACTTTTCGCCACACCCTCTCCTTGATATAGTTGAAACTTGCTTTCTTTCCTCTCCCCACGAAGGATGGCAGCCCCAAATACTTCTTATATTGCATGATTTCTGGAACACCCCATGCTTTTTTGATTTGGTCCATTATAGCACCGTCCATAGCTTTACTAAAGAAAAGTGCTGTCTTGCTCTTATTAATTTTTTGGCCAGAAGCATCTTCATAGTCACTTAACATGTTCAACACCTTGCCACACTCCTCCATTGTAGTCCTGCAAAAAAGAAGACTATCGTCTGCAAAAAGCAAATGTGTTAGTTTAGGGCCTCTTCTACAAAGAGAGAAGCCATAGATATCCCCATTCCTTTCCGCTTTTTTTATCAACCCATTCAACCCTTCAGTACAAAGCAAGAAAAGGAAAGGGGAGAGGGGGTCATCTTGTCTTATACCCCTAGTTAGGTGAATCATGCCACATGGTTCTCCATTCACTAACACTAAGTATGTAACAGTTTTAACACACATCATAATCAAATGTATCCACCCTTCATTGAATCCCATCCTCCTTATAATCCCTTCTAAAAAAGCCCACTCCACCCTATCATAAGCCTTACTCATGTCTAGTTTTACAGCCATATAACCATGGGTCCCCGAATTATATCTTTGCAAGTAGTGTAGGGTTTCAAAGGCCACCATTATATTGTCAGATATTAGTCTATCTTTTGTAAAGGCTGAATGGTGTTTTGTAATGATAGAGGATAAGACTTTCTTTAAATGGTTGGCTAAAACTTTAGAGAAAATTTTATACAACACGTTACACAAACTAATAGGGCGAAATTGGTGGGCATGTTTAGGGGAGTTATTTTTAGGGATCAAGGTGATAAAAGTGTGATTAAGGGATTGCAGGAAAGTACCTGAATTTAGCCACATTAGGATGGAGGAGGTAACATCATGGCTGACCGTGCCTCAAAAGTGTTGGTAGAATAATGGTGGCATCCCATCTGGACCCAGTGCTTTTAGTGGTGCCATTTAATGCAAGGCCATCTCCACTTCATGGACTTCAAATTTTCGGCTCAGTAAAGCATTCATTTCATCAGTAATCACATTAGGCACATACTCCAGCACCCTAGAAGCATCCACTTGGCCCTTAGAAGTGAAAAAAGAGTGGTAGTAGCTTACAAGGACTTCAGTAATCTCTTCCATATTTGTTTTCCATGAACCCCCTTCATCTCTAATCCCCTCTATCAAATTTTTCCGGTATCTTTTCGTGGCACAACTATGAAAGTACTTCGAGTTTTTATCTCCTTGCCTTGCCTATAATAATCTTGACCTCTGTGCCCACATAGTAGCCTCCTTATCACGCCATTCTTCAATTTCCTTTTTTAATTGGCTAACCCTAGTATTGTCTCCCCTATGGATAGCTTCCTCTTCGGCCTTGAGGAGTAGTTTCCCCAATTTTTCTAGCTCCCTTCTCACATTCCCAAACACATTCTTATTCCACCAACTTAAGTCTTTACCACACTTCTCCACTCTATGCAATATCCCTTCCCCAGATTCAGAAACACCCCTTCTCCACTCTATACTGTTTGTGTGAATCTCTTGTGAGATCTTTGAGGAGCTTTCCTTCACATAAACTTAGGGTTATCAAGAAGGAGATTACTTCAAGACCTTGATGATCATTCAGTTGCTGCCATAAGAGCTTAAAGAAACACAAGCGGGAGTGCTTGTATTTGCTGAAGAATCCAAGAAAGAAGGAGTCTGTGGATTCGGAGCTTGCACGTGGTCGTGTTAGTAAGTTTTACTGGTGGGTAGCAATAGGATGTTAGTGGTCTAAGTCCTATTGTATGAACTTCGATTCTTTCATATAGTGGATTCAAGTTTCCCTTGAGGATAGCTAGGTTAAATCCTCTCCAGGTTTTTTACCGGTTTGGTTTTCCTGGGTCATCATATCTTTGTGTTATTTATATTTCCGCTGCTTATACATAATATGATTGTTTGATTGTGATAACCTAGATTTGCATAATTTGACTAAGTTAATCACTTAGCTAATTAACTAGGTTAATCCAATTATGATTTAAGGGGTCTAAAACCTAACAAAACTGATAATGGACTTTTATTTCTAGGCATATTCGGCTTCCCTATTTTTCAAATTTATGCTTTGTTCTGTTTTGATATGCTTGCATTCTGCTAAAGTGAGTTGAAACATCTCTTTTTTGAACATTTTGATTTTTTCCCCCTTTCTTTCTATCCTTATTGAGTGGTTTTCACTGTTTTTCATTTGGATTGGAATTTTTATTTCTTCTTTATTGAGGAACTTGGGCATGCAAAAAAACGAGGTGCAAAAATCTATGCAAAGATTCGTGGCTATGGGTTGTCAGGTCGTTTATCATGGACATAATAACTATTAAATCTCTCATTATAATGCTTTTGTGGGTTATTGGTTTCTGAAGATTATAATGTAGTTTAGGTGATGCATATCACATTACTCAACCACATATTGATGGAAAAGGTGCCATTTTGGCCATGAACCTTTTATGTAATGTACACTAACTGTTGTCATGCATGTGTATTCTTGTATATGCATATATTATCATTAGCTAATTGTGCAAATGATATATGTAGATCAATATATGTTGTACCTGATCAACCAATTCTCTTTTTATTTTGGTACTCTTTTGTGGTGGCAGCACATATATATCTAGGGTGTTGCAAACTATTAGTAGATATGTATTCAAATCACTATTAGTGGATGTGTATTCAAATCTAATAAATTGTTATGTGCCTACAGTTGATTTAAATGATTGTTTTAACCGTCCAAATCTCATGCAATCAGTTTCACATGAGAACATAGAAAATTTGGTGGATGTATGATCATAATGGGTGTAGGGCTAATTGTCTTGGTGACTAACTTCATTGCTGTTTCACTCTTTTCATTTGCCATCTTAGTATGACCCTTAAAAATAGTTCTTTTGTAGGATTGATCTAATAGTTACCTTAACAAAATGCTTTTGATTAAGTTCAATTTTATGCCAATGTGCATTAAAGGATATTTGGGGTTTGTTATAATATGCTCACTTTTTTATGACCTGTAGTCCGGCCTTCATCCTAACCAGGTGGAATATGTAAATTCCCATGCTACTTCTACACCTTTGTGTAAATCATATGGACCTTCACAACTTGCTACATTTTGATTCCATAAAGCTGGCTTAGAATGTTATTTGCTCAAACTGATTCATGTGGTCCTGTCTTTGAATCCCTTATTCAGGTGATTTGATAGAAGCCAATGCTATCAAAAATGTATTCTCAAAACATGTAACATCTGGTGCTTTGGCCCTATCCTCCACATAAGTAATTTTTGGTACTTCAAACAGTTTGATAACCTATACATGATATCCATCCATTTTATTAGCTTAATTTATGTTCAGAACGTTGGCTGGTCTCCACAAGTTTATCTTTATTTTTATGTGAACTTTTATTTTGAACAAATGGTTTTATTTTCATATATTTTCAAGTCAATACCCTAAATAATATAACTATATTTTATTTCTATTTAACTATCCCGTGCATCGCACGGGTTAGCGACTAGTTATCATAAATCATCTTGAGTAAGGATTTTTAGTTTGTGCACGTGTAATAATAATAATTGTTAGGTTCTAAAGGTTTAGGAATTTATGTATTTAGAACTCTAATTTGTAATGTTGGCAAACCATGATCAAAACAATTTACTTAGTCTTGTTTAGGCTTGCTCAAAGTTGTTAAAATATTGTAAAGTTGGAATCAAGTGACTGCAGATGCATTGGGGCATTTCGGCCTGGCTCGATCGATCGAAGGTTAGACTCGATCGATCGAAAGTCGGCCCAGATGCGTTTTCTGCAGAATTTCCAACTCAGCCCTACCTCTTTAAACGTTTAGGGTTTTATGTTTTTGCCCTAGGTATATAAGGCAAACCCTAGCCACGTTTTTAGGAGTTGCACAAGTTGTACTGTTGCTCATACATTGCAGTTTTGTGTAAATCTCTTGTGAGATCTAGAGGAGCTTTCCTTTACACAAAGCTTAGGGTTTTCAAGATTGAGATAACTTCAACATCTTGATGATTAACTTGGTTGCTGCCTTTGAAGCCTAAAGAATATCAAGCGTGGGTGCTTGTAGCTGATTGAGGGATTCAAAGAAAGAAGTAGTCCGTGGACTCAGAGCCTGCGCGTGGTCGTGTCAGGAAGTTTTACTGGTGGGTAGCATTAGGAAGTCAAGCGGGGAGCTTGTAAGTCCTTTTGTAAGAACTTCAATTCTTTCTTAGTGGATTTCATTTTACCTTGAGGATCAGTGGGTAAAATCCTCCCCAGGTTTTTCCGTGTGGTTTCCTGGGTGATCATATCTTGTGTTATTTATTTTTTCGCTGCTTTATATGTTTTATATGCATGATATGATTATTTGATTGTTTTAACCTAGAATTGTTTAATTTGACTAAGTAACAACTTGGCTAATTAATCTAGGCTACGCAATCTAATTGTTTTTAAGGGGTCTAAATTTCCGTCAAGTGATATCAGAGCGGGTTGCTCTTCTGTTTGAGATTTTTATCTCTGAGCTGATCCTTGACCCCGGTTGTCATGGAGCATGGACACTCTCTGTTTGTTCCTCCTCACTTTGATGGGAACAACTATACTTACTGGAAAGTAAGGATGAAAGCATTCTTGAAATCCATTGATGAGAGGGTGTGGAATTCCGTTGAATACGGATGGGAGAAGCCCACTACTCCTGTGAGTGAGTGGCAAACTTCTAAAAAAGAAGCAGCAGGCTTCAATAGCAAAGCTATGAATGCCATCTTCAATGCTGTTTCAATAGAGGAATTTAAGAGGATCTCTAATGTTGAGGTTGCTCATACTGCTTGGAAAATCCTCCAAACTGTGCATGAAGGCACAAAGGCTGTTAAGATAAACAAATTGCAGCAATTAACTTCTAGGTTTGAAAGCATTAGAATGTCTGATGATGAAACCTTTGATGAGTTTTATGCTAAACTTAATGATATTGTTAATTCTGCTTATAATTTGGGTGAAGTCTATGATCAACCTAAAGTTGTTAGGAAGATACTTAGATCCTTAACTGAAGACTTTAGACCCAAAGTGACAGCCATTACTGAGAGTAAGGATGTTGACTCCATCCCTGTGGATGAGCTTGTAGGATCTCTTCAGTCCTATGAGTTTGACTTACCCAAGACTATCAAATCCAAATCAATGGCTCTTAAGTCTGTTGATGATGTTGAAGCTAGTGGATTTGATGATGAGCTCTCTCCTACAGAGATAGCTTACCTTGCCAAGAACTTTAGAAAGTTCCTAAGAAACACTAATAGGAAGGCAAGGAATACCAACACTGTTGAACCTAGAAACTTTAGGAAGAATGATCCCACTAAGGTTAATAATTTTGAAAAACCTAGAGAACAAGTAGGTCAATCTTCAAATAACTCTTTGGGTCCTCAGTGTTTTGGTTGTCAAGGGTATGGTCATGTCAAATCTGAATGTCCTACTTTCTTGAGGAATAAGGGTAAAGCTATGGCTGTAACCCTTAGTGATAATGAGGCTTCCGATGATGAGTCCGGTTGTGACGAGGATGGAAACTTCATTGTTTTCACTGCTACTGCTGTAGTCAATGAAAGCATATCTGCTGAGGAGAACCCTGCTGATGGGGAACTCTCTGAAGATGCAGATCTTCAAGAGCCCTACAACAAACTTTGCAAAATTGCTGCAAAGGATGCTATGAAAGTTGATTTAGGCCTGAAGAAAATTGATGCTCTTGAGCTTGAAAAGAAAAATTTGCTTGTCAAACTGTTTGATGCTAATGATCTTTTGAACAATGTTAAATCTGAGAACATGCTTTTGCTTGATAAAGTTAAATCCTTGGAACATGATTTATCTGTTGCTAGATCTGCTAGTGCTAAACTTGATCACATGTTGAATGTTCAAAAGTATCCTTCTGATAAATCTGGATTAGGATATGTTGAAAGCATCTTTGATTCTGGACCACATTCCACGAATTTTGTTCCTTCTTCTTCTTCTTCTGAACCTCTCGTGAGTAAGGTTGTGAGTGAAACCATTAAACCCCCTGTGAGTGAGGTTGTTAAACCTGTAGAAGTTTCACCACCTAAGAAGATTAGGGTAGACTTAAGAGAATCCAAACCTAAGGAACCTACCAAACCTAAGGACAAGATGCATGGTAAACCTGCTTGGGTTTGTCATTATTGTGGTAAGTCTGGACATATCCGTCCTAACTGTTACAAGCTTCAAGCTGATAAGAGAGCAACTAGACCAAAAGTGCTTGTGCCTCAAGCACAAGATCCTATGGCACTAATTGGTGAATTGGTAAAGGCGTTAAACCTTTATTCCAATTCTGGAGTTGGGAATCACTCTAATGTGAATAAGAACTCCAATACTCGGGGTGCATCTAAAAAGTTTTGGATGCAAAAGACTCGAAATAACTGAGTCTTTCTGACATGGTCCTTGTGCTTCATTGCTCTTTTCTGTTGTGACCATTGTTCTTTGGTTTTTGTTTTTTTTGTTCTAGGACTTGCATTGCATTACATACATGCATTTCATTCTAGGATTTATTTGTTTTCTCTTTTAATATATATATATAAAAAAAAAATAAAAATAAAAAAAAAGGGAAAAGGAGAAAGCAAAAACTATGTTGGATATAATTTTTCTTGATTTTTGAAAACAAGGTTGGTCAATCTTTTTACACATGTCATGTCTTGTGTACCTTGTTTAACTTTGATGAGCTTATTTACTGCACTTGACTAGTTGAAACTTTGTAGTGCATGTTGTGTGTGGTTTTTAATCACTTTGTCTTAATCATGAAGTCACATGTTTTTTACTGACGGACTTGATCCTTTTGAGAAAGGCATAAATAACCATCTCACCACTGTTCTCTAGCCAATCATGAACACCTTAGTGCATATGATAAGATTTTGTGCTCGAGAAAGTGTAGCACATGCACAAAAAGAACATAAGGTGTAGCCTCAAATTAAATTAAAAACTGGTGTGTACTATTAGGCTCGATGCCAATTCACTTAATTCAAACCGGTGTGTACTATTAGGCTGAATGCCATTTCACATAAATAAGAGGCAAAAATGCAAGAAACTTACATGATTGCAAGCTTTTGATCTAGGAGATGTGGGAGTTATAGGATGTAACTCTTTAGGTGATAGTCTCTTTTAAATTATATGTGATGAATTGTGTAGACTTTGTGTTTGATTGCTATTCACATATCACCTCACATGTATCTCAAGTTTTTGCTAGTTTCACACACTACACAAGTTACTCTTTGTTAAACACTGTACATGCTAGTGTGTGTGTTTTTGGTCTGACCAACCAAGTTTGAAAATATCTTAAAATTTGTGCACAGCATATTTGTTTGCTTGAGAAAACTAAATGGGAGGATGATTGAAACTTGTGTTTGAGAAAATTGGGTTTAAAAATTTGGGTTTTTGAAAAAGCATTCCATCTCATACTCATGCATTTTAATTTCAATGTTCAAATGCTTTGAGGAGTTGTTTTCAAAATTGGGATTGCATCTTTCAAAACAGTGATTTTTCTCAAATTTTTAGTGAGCCTCTGCCAATTTCGATCGATCCAGTGTGTTTTTCGATCGATCGAAAAAGTGTCCCAGATTGTTCTAAAATGACTGGAACATTCGATCGATCGAATGTAATTTTCGATCGATCGAAGATCGTGGAGAAGCTTTTTTAAAAGTTGAAATCTGACTTTTTCAACTTACTTTTCAAAACTTTTTCAAAGTCTTTTTCTCTCTCCGATAAGGCAAGCTCCACTATACAAATTTTTTGTCGTTTTCCTCCGGATTTTTTGCACAATCTCTCTTTCCTCAAGCCGGTAAGACTCTTTTGCCCTTCCTTTTGATTTTATTTTCATTTTTTCATGCATTTTAAGGGTGTTTTTCGGACTTTGCATATATTGGGATTTGGGTTGATTTAAGCTCTTTTTCTTGCAATTGATCATTGGGTTTTTGTGGGGACACATCATATACTAGTTTCTTGTTGGTTAATTTGATCAATTTTGAGTTTTGTGATCAATTGAAAATTCTAGGGTTTATGTTTGGTCTGAATTGGGGCTTTTATGAAATTGAGTTTAATTGATGAAATTGGCATGTGGAATTGATGAAATTAGTTATTATCGCTTTTATGAAATTGAGCTTAATTCATCAATTTGGTGCAAAATTTTTCAAGTGGTTTTCAAATTTTTAGGGTTTTTGTTAAGAAACTCTATGTTCATGCCAATTTTGTGAAATTGAACTTAATTTGATCCTGGTTACTGCATTAGTTCATGCATCATAACATTGTTAATGTCCATGCATCATATAGATTTTTATTCTATATTTTTTGTGCTAACTTGCAGTCTGCCATTGGTTTTGTTTTTGTTCTTTTTGGTTTTCTCTTTGTGTCTCTGTCCTTTCCTTAGCACTATGCCTAGGAAGACTAGAGCTCGTAGGACTATTCCCTTTCCTTCTCCACCCCCACCTTCCTTTGATAGTGAGAGGTTCCCTAGTGAGAAGAACCAAGAGACCTATGAGAATCTCAATCTTCAGAGGAAGATTTGGGTTGAGCATTCTGTTATTCTAGATGAGCTAGATCCTGCCATTAAGGCAAATTTTGAGCGTCCGGGCTGGTTACCTTTGCTGGATGTTTCTGATCCTCCTCCTCTAGCTACCCTGATTAGAGAGTTCTTTTCGAACCTTTCTGTCCACGTCTATGATTCCACCACTTTGGTAAAGTGTTGGATACGAGGTGAAGAATACGTCATTACTCCTACAGTAGTGTCTGATGCTCTTAGGGTACCTTTGGTACAGCACCCTGTCTATCCTTATGATGAGTCACCAGAGTTGAGTGATGTCATGTCCTACATCACTGGGTCTTCTATCCAGTGGGGTTCTGATCCTCGGATCACCACTGCTGAGCTTCTTGAGACTATCTATCTCTTCTCTAGGATAGCATGTCATTCACTTTGGCCTATTCCTCATCTGCATACCATTCCTCTTGAGAGGTGTGTATTTTTGTACGCTCTTGTCACTGATGCTCCTATCAGTTTTCCTCATCTTTTTCTTCGTTCTTTGAACGAAGTTTATAGGAGTTCATCTACAGCTCATGCCCTTGTTCATCCTATTTTCATTCATACGATTTTACTTTTTCTTGGTTTAGAGGATTTCCCTGCTTCTGAGCCTGTTCATGTGATAGCTCCTATTGGTGCGTCTTTCCTCAGACAGAGGGCTGCTCATCTTCGAGCTGGCTCTAAACACCCTAGGTCTGAGCCGTCTAGTAGCGCTCCTCCTCCTCCTTCTTCTTCTACAAGTCCTGCTGGTGAGGCTGTTCCTGATCCTGTAGGTGCTGCTGCTGTTCCTCCACCTCCTGCGGCTGACTTCGATGTTCATCATACTTTGGAGACTGTCATGACCATTCAGGCGGCTCATGGTCAGCTTTTGGTGGATCTGTTCGATGAGATTCGTGCTCTGAGAGCGGATTTGGCGCATCTTCGTTCCTCCTCACCACCTCCTTTTGATGATGGCCTATGATGTCCTTTGGCATTCCGTCACAAAAAGGGGGAGTAGAGTTTTGACTTGTAGAGGAGTTTTTGTAGTTAGGGGGAGATATTCTTTTGTTAGCATGGGATATTAGGTGCTTCACTTTGTATATCATTTTTGGGGATATTCATGGTAGGGGGAGTAACATTGATTGATATATTGATATACATTTTTTTTACATGATTCTTGTTGTCTTATGATTCACTGCTTATTGATTTATATTTATGAGTTGATTCATTGATATATATCTTTATTTTGTATTGTGTGAATCTTACAAGAATGTTATTCCTGTTTATATACTATTTCCTGCCACACATGTGTTTATGTGTTTGTTGAGTATTTCAGGAATATACAGGTTGATTCAACAAAGCTGCTGTCTACACTTGCAACCGATGGATAGTAATTAGGGTTGAATTTTAGTTTATGAGCATTATTTTGTAAAGGGCTTTTTACTTGTAAACTTTGAGCTTTTGATTTGTGTTTTGTCACGGATTGCCAAAGGAGGAGTTTGTTAGGTTCTAAAGGTTTAGGAATTTATGTATTTAGAACTCTAATTTGTAATGTTGGCAAACCATGATCAAAACAATGTACTTAGTATTGTTTAGGCTTGCTCAAAGTTGTTAAAATATTGTAAAGTTGGAATCAAGTGACTGCAGATGCATTGGGGCATTTCGGCCTGGCTCGATCGATCGAAGGTTAGACTCGATCGATCGAAAGTCGGCCCAGATGCGTTTTCTGCAGAATTTCCAACTCAGCCCTACCTCTTTAAACGTTTAGGGTTTTATGTTTTTGCCCTAGGTATATAAGGCAAACCCTAGCCACGTTTTTAGGAGTTGCACAAGTTGTATTGTTGCTCATACATTGCGGTTTTGTGTAAATCTCTTGTGAGATCTAGAGGAGCTTTCCTTTACACAAAGCTTAGGGTTTTCAAGATTGAGATTACTTCAACATCTTGATGATCAACTTGGTTGCTGCCTTTGAAGCTTAAAGAATATCAAGCGTGGGTGCTTGTAGCTGATTGAGGGATTCAAAGAAAGAAGTAGTCCGTGGACTCGGAGCCTGCGCGTGGTCGTGTCAGGAAGTTTTACTGGTGGGTAGCATTAGGAAGTCAAGCGGGGAGCTTGTAAGTTCTTTTGTAAGAACTTCAATTCTTTCTTAGTGGATTCCGTTTTGCCTTGAGGATCGGTGGGTAAAATCCTCCCCAGGTTTTTCCGTGTGGTTTCCTGGGTGATCATATCTTGTGTTATTTATTTTTCCGCTGCTTTATATGTTTTATATGCATGATATGATTATTTGATTGTTTTAACCCAGAATTGTTTAATTTGACTAAGTAACAACTTGGCTAATTAATCTAGGCTATGCAATCTAATTGTTTTTAAGGGGTCTAAATTTCCATCAATAATAATAATGATAATACACACCAGCAATAAAAAAAGATACCAATAACATAAAATCAATAACACTAACAATAATTTTTAAAATATTATAACAATAACAACAACTTGTTTATATTTTTTTTTTTGTTCTAACGGAACTTTATGACAAGAAAAGTAATAATTATTATGTTTAAACATAACAAACATAAATTGCATAAATTGTCTAAATATCATAGTGATTACTAAAAAAGAATAAACATAATTAAACACAAATGAAAAATTTACCCCCTAAATTTTACCAAAATTCATTTCAGGTAGGCCAATTCATAACAAAAGTTCAGTTCACATTTTTCAACAATAAAAGAATAGCAGTATGAATAAAAAAAATTCGAGAATTTTTTTTAAAAAATAAAAAATCTAAAAAAAAAAAAGGCTATGAAAACCCTTTCAAAAGAGTTAGTGATAGATATGGTGGAGATTAACTTAAAATCTACATTTGGGCTTTAAAAGAGGGCTTTTATTACATGTGATACATAGCAACTTAGAGAGTTGTAATAGAAATCACGATGAATGATGTGGGAAGGATTGTCATAACTTCAAACACTACTGTGGTGATTAAAAAAAGTCCTTCTTAATAGAGACTGAACGTACTGATCATCTATTTTGAAATTGAAAGTCTTAAAGCCCCAAATCCTTTGGCCTGTTGAACCCACAACAGTAATGACTATCTCAAATTATGAACATTTGTGAAAAATAATAAATTTACCATCAACTTGGGTGCTGCATTTCTAAACGTTTTTGTTGATAAAATGCATCCAAAAATCCAATTCACACTTTGGATGAATTTGTTAATACAAATTTGTTTATGTTGTTGTTTGTGTTCTAATTCTTTTGTTTAAAAATAATAATTTATCCTTTTTTTTTTTTTTGAAAATTTTTATACCAATTAGTTGGTGCTTTTAATTTAAAAATTCAAAGAAATGGACACTTAACAACAATTCCTAACGGAGGCTAATAAAAGATCTTGATTGGAAAATTTTAAAATTTAGAGCATTCAATTTAATAAAAGCAAAATTAGAGGCCTAAAATGAATTATGGTGAAATTTAGAAGGTGAGTTTTGCAATTTGCATAATTATTAAAAGAATAAAAATTAATAATTTTTTTTTTATAGGTAATAAAGATATATATTTAAGAACACTACCTTATGTAGAAAAACATAAGGCAGCGAGAAAAATAGAAAGGGGAAATTACAATAGAAAGGAAAAGATACTAAGTACACAGGATAGAACTGAGAAACATAGGGAGAGAATCACTAGAGGTGAGTCCCCAAGCCTTAGACCAGTCAAACAAAGTGCCACTGAAAGAGGCCAATAGTTGGTCATCCGAGCTATCCATGTCCTCAAACGTCCTCCTATTTTGCTCCCTCCAAAGACACCACATCGAGCATAATGGAGCTAAATTCCAAACACTAGACAAATGCTTTCCAGGCCAATTCCACCAACTGAATAGAGTATCCGCAACTGATCTTAGCAAAATCTAAGAAAACCGAAAAGATCTAAACACCAAACTCCATAACCGATAAGTCTTTCCGCAATAAAGTAACAAATGATCCACCGTCTCCCCATTACTACGACACATGATACATCAATCAACAAAATCCAACCTTTTACCCCTCAAATTATCACCTGTAAGGATCCTATCCCATACAGTAGTCCACACAAAGAAGGAAACACGCTGAGGAGCCTTAACATTCCAAACACTTTTCCAAGGAAAAATAATGGGCAAGGGGCTTCTTAACTTATTGTAGAATGATCGAATATCAAAGTCCCCATTTTTTGTCAACTTCCATCGCATACGATCTCCGTTCTCAGTGGAAGGTAAATTTGAGCCCAAGGTACGGAGAAAATCATCCACACCACCCATTTCCCAATCATTTGGTCTTTGAGTAAAATGAACATCCCAACTTCTCCGCTCCTCTATCCCCAACCGTTCAAGAGAAGAGGCCACCGATGCCCCTTTGTTGGATGCAATCCTATACACACTCGGAAAGGTCAAATGAAGTGGAGAATCCCCACACCATTGATCAGACCAAAGCTTCACTCTATCCCCCACCCCAACCTCAAAGCGAATATTCTTGCTAAAATCCTCCCATCCCTTCGGATACTTCTCCACAAGCCACACCCATGCACCCCTCTACCTAGCTTGGAAGTCCATCCCCCCAATCTTCCCCAAACTTGAGAGCTACAACCCTTCTCCAAAGCCTTGTTTCCTTAATCCCAAACCTCCATAACCACTTCCCTAGTAAGGCTTTATTAAAAGTAGTTAATTTCCTTACTCCTAGCACACCATTTTTCAAAGGTGCACACAACTTGTCCCATCCCACCAAGTGTAACTTGGAATCCCCCACAAGAAATCCCTTTGCAACCTTTCAATTTTATTGGTCACATGCGTAAGGGTGGTAAAAAGAGACAAATAATAAGGGGGGAGACTAGCTAATATGCTTTTAAGCAACGTTAGTCTTCCACCTTTTGACAAATACATCTTCTTCCAACTGGCCAACTTATGCTTGATTTTCTCCAAAATAGGATTCCAAACAGTAGGGGGCTTGTGGGACACCCCTAATGGCATACCAAGATAGGCCATAGGTAAAGACCCAATCCAGCATCCTAAAATCTCTACTAGGACATGGACATTAGGAACCTCCCCAATGGGAACCATCTCACTCTTCAGCACATTAACCTTTAAACCAATCACTGCCTGGAAACAAAGAAGAAACATCCTAACATGTTGAATCTGCTCCTCATCCGCATCGCAAAACAGAATCGTATCATCTGCAAACAAAAGATGCGAGACACATACCCCTCCACCCCATCTACCACCAACCCTAAAGCCTCGAAACAAGCCAGCCCCTTCAGCTCTTTTCATCATCTTACTAAAAACCTCCATCATAACTAGAAACAATAAGGGGGATAGTAGGTCCCCTTGTCTCAATCCCCTCAAGCTCCCAAAAAAATCAGCTGGAGACCCATTAAACAAGACAGAGAATTAGGCTGTAGATATACAAGTGCGGATCCACCTACACCACCTACACCACCTCACCCCAAAAACCATTCTCTTCAACAAATCAAGCAGAGCCTCCCAGTTCACTTGATCATAGGCTTTCTCAATATCTAATTTACAAATAACCCCTGGAATCTTACTTTTCACTCTACTATCAACACACTTATTAGCAATGAGAACTGAATTTAGAATCTGTCTACCACCCACAAAACTGTTTTGAGACTCCAATATCAACTGATCCAAAACCTCTTTCAAGCGGTTTGCCAACACCTTTGCCAAAATCTTGTAAACACTCCCCACCAAACTAATGGGTCTAAAATCTCGAATATTGGAAGCACCATTCTTCTTAGAGATCAAGGCTATGGAAGTTGCATTAAGAGATTTTTCAAACCTACTATGTTAATAGAACTCTTCAAACATTGCTAAGACATCTCTTTCCACAACTCCCCAACAATGGTGATAGGAAGCCAAAGAGAAACCATCAGGACCTGGTGCTTTATCTCCTTCCATCTCTTTGACAACTTGAAGAACCTCCTCCTGTTCAAACCTCCGTTCAAGCTAGTCCCTCTCCAACCCCTCTATCTGATCAAACTCCAAACCTTCCACACAAGGCCTCTACTCCATTGTCTCCTTGTACAATTTTTTATAAAACTGTACTGCTTGGTCGGCCATCTCAGATTCGTCCTCAAAGAGTACCCCATCCACCTCTAACATACTAATATGATTATGCCTTCTCCGAGAATTGGCCATCTTGTGGAAAAATTTGGTATTGTTGTCTCCTTCCTTAATGCAAAGGATCCTCGATTTTTTTCTCCACGAGACTTCTTCCAAAGAGAGAAGGTTTTGTATTTGAGATCTCAACACAACCCTCTCACCTAACTCCACTTTAGAAAGGCCGTGCTCCCCTTCCTTAACATCCAATAATTTCAAGGCCTCTAGTAATTCTTTTTTTCGACGCTCTACATTTCCAAACTCACTCCGATTCCACTGAATCAAATCTTTCTTCAATGCCTTCAGCTTCTTGGCAAGTACAAAACTGGGAGTACTTGAGAAAGAATATCGATTCCACCAAGAATGAACCCTATCTTTGAACCCATCCGACTTAAGCCACATGTTCTCGAACCTAAAAGGACTTTTTCCCCTTAATATCCCTCCTGCCTCCACTAAAATGGGGCAGTGGTCTGAAATAGGATGCAGTAAAACCCGTTGGGTCACATCCGAATAATGATCCTCCCAATCATGAGAAACCAGGACCCTATCTATCCTAAACATCAAAGGCTGATCCGAACCACTTGACCATGTATAACTCCTTCCTTCCAATGGCAACTATATCAAGCTAAGCTCCTTAATGAACTCTAAAAATTTCTCCATAGCCGAGGTAAGTCATGATCCCCCCCAACGGTTCACTAGGGAACCGAACAATGTTGAAATCCCCTGTGTAACACCATGGAACTTCCTAAAGTTGCTGAATTCCAATTAGCTCATCCCACAACTGCTCCCTCAAGTTATTATCATTCAAGCCATAAACCCCAGAACAAGCCCAAATAAAACCATCCCCCACACCCTGCCACCGAACTGATACAAAAAATTGACCCACCATTACCTCCAACTTTTCTAAAACCCTCCTATCCCACATCATCAAAACCCCGCCAGTTGTCTGATCCGCATCCAAGGCTACCCAGTCTATATAGGGACAGCTCCACAAGCTGCATATCAACTGTCTATCAATGCCTGCACGCTTAGTTTCTTGAAAGCATACTACATCACAATTCCAATCCAGTAATAAATTTCTAACTACCAAACGTTTCCGTGAATCATTCAAATCTCAAACATTCCATGACACCATTCTTAATTTCATTGAAACTGTAAGCTCCCTACTACAATCTCAGTCAAGCAGTCAAAGTAAAGAAAACTATCTCCCATCATAATTAACCAAGGAAATCAAATTCCTCAACTCCCTCTTCCCTTTATCCTTGGAGACAGCTTTTCGGTGGGTAGCATCTTTCCTGTGCACCAGCTTGGCTGCCTCAATATCCATCCCAAGTTTTTGTAAAAGCATAATACACCTCTTTTCATGTCGACCCAAAGAAAGCCCCATCATTTTACTGAAACCGGGGAGTCAGTGTTTCACCCAATTCGACACCTTCAATGTGTTATCAAACCTCCTCACCTCAGTATTATTATTCAATTCAGACATCACAACCATCCCCAGAGGATTAAAAGACATCAAGGGGGAAGAACTCTCCACATCACTTAGGACCTCAACGACACGAGCTATTTTGACATTAGTCAGTGCCAATACCAACTGGTTAGCTTGAATGGAGGTGTCTATCCTCTGAATATCATTTACACCCTTAACCCGATCACCTTCATCGCCACCCAGAACACCCCACTCCTCAATCCTAACTCTCGGTGGACCCAAAATGTAATTGGATAGCTCAAGACCTATTAATGCCCTGTCACCCATTGTTTCTTCCTTACCCAGTGTGGATGGAGGCTCATCGACGCAAAGCCCACTCGAAATGATACTCTCTGCCTCCGCCGAAGTCTTCGTAAGGCAACCCAGAAGCTCGGTAGGAGGAACAGACACCAAATCTGTCCTCATGGTGTGGAAAAGAGTTGTATCGGCCTTATCCAAGGGCGCTGTTGAAGCCCCGGCATGAAACCCATCGAAAAAAAGGCCATCTACCATCACCGATGCCTTCACCGGACAACGGTTCAACTCGGTTTGGGTCGCTGAGCTGGCTGCCGTCATCGGAGTTGGTTGTCGCGTTGAGCCGGAATTTTTCGGTGGCGACGGTGACTCCTCATCGAGGAATACTTCAACACCTGAGATGTCCTAAGCATCAGAGGCTTCGTGGCAACCTCTGGCTCTCACCGATGCGTGGGCCGATATGTGGATTTCCTCATATAAAGGACTCGGGTCACCCAGTGATGGGCTTACATCCACTTCCATCCTAGATGGGCCGGTGGGCTATGGAACAAGGAGGCCCACTTGAGTACAATCTAGTTCTAAGCCCACCACAGGTTTGTGAACCCGTGAAACTCTAGAAGAACCCACCACGTGTTCCCTCTAACCCCTTGAAACCCAAATAGAACTACTTAGACCACCTTTATACCATGCCACTCTCCTTTTTCCTTCCCCATTCACTTCTACTCTCAAGCCTTTTCCTATCCAGTTAGACTTCCTAAGTTCACTTTTTTTCCAAAACCGTGTTCAATCCAATTTGATTTGAAATTCAACGGAGGTTTCCTATTATTTCCTACCGGATTTATCTTTCCAAAATTAAAGTCCTCTGTACTATGCCTAGAACCCACTTCTGCACCTCCTAGAATCACTAGACCTGGTAAGCTCACTGCCGTTTCGCTCAGCAATCTTTGTTTAATTTCTGGGTTTTACTTCTCCCCCTTCCTCTCCGCTAACAGCAAATTCCCTTTATCTTGGGTGCTTAACCAATTTGGCTAATTTCTGCCCCTTACCTGCACCTGATGCCGACGCACCGTGTCAGCAAAAGATTTAAAAGGTTGAACCCCTGATTTATCCTTATGAAGCTGAGCCACAAACTGCCCAGTCCCACCATTCACACAGTTATTAGGTTCCAATATCTTTCTTAACTCTAACCCAAAAACCCTCCATCAATTCTTTGCTCTACCTACTGGAATAATAATGGACCTCCTAGACCCGCCAACTTTAAATTCAGTCAGCAATAGGAAAAAGCCAAAAGAATTGGAGCACCATTGGAGGGTGTAGGCTAAATCACCATCCCTGAAAGTATAAAAATACTTTGGACTAATCCCAACAACAATCTGTTCTATACTCTTCATCAGCCAATGTGCCACATTCTTACCCATGAAGACCGACTTCATGAAGTACCTACTCCGCTCAAAAATCCTTAAAGAAAAATACCGTCCTCCTTCCTCTACCACCAGTTGAAAAAGCTTGGATTCAATAAAAAAGCTATGAACACCACCCATAATAAAAGACAAATATTCAAGTTTTCAAAAAATTTCTCAAAATTTTAATGAGACCATACCCAGAAGAATCATTCCAGGGCAACTGATCATATTCCTTACTATTTACCAATTGCACATATAAAAGATGTCTTCCAACTAATTCCTTTTGGTTTGTGCATTACCTAACCCCCTTAAAGGATCAGGAACTAAAATGTCAAACCACTCTCTCAACCATATACTTGGTGTATAAAAATAACAAACATAATCTATTTGAACTTAGTGTATTTTGAAAAAAAAAAATCACAATGATTACTAGAAAAAAAAAATGAAAAGAATGAAAAAATAATAATAATTCTTTATATTTTAATATTTGTAGGATATGTCATATTGTGATTTAAGACAATATTGTATAGGGTGTTGATACCTTTTGTCCAAAATTAGGGATCGAAATAATTCATTTTTAGTATTAATATTGGATGTGGAATACCTCTTATACATTTTGTTGTCATTTTTATCTGTTTTTGATGCCATGAACTTTATTTGTACTATTCTTAGTTGCTTATTTATATTAATAGAAATTGAATCTCTTAAATGGTTATTTTTTTTCTTTATATTTTATTTTTATTGATTTAGGGTTTATGATATTTTAAGTATCTTAGTGATTGGGGCCGTATCATTTTTCAGTAATCACCTTTTTAAAATTTATTAGCATTGTCAATTTAATAGTCTTCCTAATAGCCGATGCTTCTAATGGGCTGACCCTTCCATTTGGCGAGTTAGGCAACCCACTCCTCTTTACACGACATGGCAATTTAGAGGCTTTGTCATTGGAACTTTCCATTCATTCAATTCTTTGTCAAGTTTATTCATTTAATAAGTATTATATTCTGTTTTTTTTTTTTTTTTTTATTCCTAAAATATTGTTTGTTGTTATATTTATAAATATATAAAATTATAATTAAAATCAAGCATTAACGCCCACACGTGATTGGAGATTTTTTTTTGCTTATCAAAGGCTTTTATTGAAAGAATAAACTAGGATACAAAGAGAGCATCCTCCAACAAACATTCACAACGACAGGAAGAGTGGAGTTAGAACCAAAGAATCCAAATACCCTATTACAAAGAGACCATCGTCCAAGTTCATAAGCAGCTTTGTTGGCCCTCTTAGGAACCCAACTAAAAGAAAAATGAAGGCACAGAATTCACAAAGGGCTTAGTTTCTAACAAAATATTAGTAATATGCTAAGGAATAGGAGCACAAGAGGTAGATAGGTGATTGTTGTAATATACCATAAGATTATAGTTGACTTTATGGTAATCATAGAAAAAAAAATTGTGTGGTATGTACAATTAGGCATTCGTACTTGTTTTATAGACAATTAGGTATTTGTGCTATGTTAACAAAAAAGAAGAAGTAATTATAATATATATACTAGTTTTTTTATACTTTCATTAACATAAGAAAGCCAGTACAACAAGTTAAGCATTAAAAAAATATGGGTGAACCCAGAGGTGGTGAATAGGCACTGTGTAGTTGCTAACTTGGCCAGATCAGCTACATTAAATATATTTACATTAGGAACTACCATAGAATTAAATTTCATCCCTTGTTGTCTTAGGTACTGCAAGTCAGAATACATAGTTTGCTCCTGCCAACTACGTTTTCTACTGAGTATAATGATGAGTTGAAAACCCAATTCTTTGGCCTGTACTAGTGCCTCCACCAAAGCTTCCTGGACTGATATCACTGGTGAGCTTTTGCCATGGCTATTACTTCTCATAAAGATTATGGTTCCATTTTTATTTATTGCTTCAGATGCGTACCCACTTATTTAGTCTTTCTGTGTCTGTGGCCACCAATCTTGATGATTAATTGTCATTCCCTCACCTCCACATCCTTTCTGCTAATATGTAGGGGCTCTGATTGTGAAGATAGAGTTGTGCTAAAAGCATCCTGGTATGTCAGAGCATTAGCATCCGGTATTTAAAAAAATCTCATTTTACCATCTCAAAAGCTACTTTATCTATTATACCATATATATAATTTTATATAATTTTATAATATAACTAACATCCCGACTTTTATTTTACAATACAACACATTAAATTATATATCTAGTTATCTACGCACCCAAACAAAAACTCAAAATCCAATAAAATGTTATTTTTAAAATATATATATATATATCGGATAATGTAACTCAATGGATAATTTTTTAGGATTGGAAGTGCGGATAATGCAAAATTATGGGATTTGATGCTAAATTTTAGCATATTTGGAGCTTTAGCATGCCGGATACTGATGCTCTAAGGTGGTAAAAACATAATGTATACTTAGGAAATAAAAAAGTATTTTTATTATGCTTAAAACTCTAACTTTAATTTATGTTGTCTAAGTTTTGGAAAATTAAATAAGTAATTTTTTATTTAATATTTATCGTTTTATATTAAATTTCACACATGACCTTGATTTGTGATTCTATATACAAAGCTAATCTTGAATTCATGAGTGCTGATTCGTTGAGTAATGTATTGAATTTTTCTTCATTTATTTATTTATTTATTTATTTTTTTGAGAAGGGAAATTTTCTTCATTTATGCATGTAGAGACTGCTAAATCAATTAATGCTTTTATTGTTAAGTGAAGTTTTAAAATCAGGCTCCTATTACTCTTTAACTTGAAATTTTATTTTATTCTAGTCACTATAATTTTATATTATAGATAGCATTTCTTTTGAGAATACGTGTAATTAATATGAAAATCTATAGCCAATCTTAAAAAAATTTGTGACTAAGACTTCATTGTTGTTGTTGTTTTCGTATATACATTTTCTTTTATTTGTAAATATTTTTTTATTATAAATATCTACTATAAAATATACAACTGAATATGAAAAACCTTTTAAAAAAAATTAATTGAATCTCAAAAATGATCATTGGATAAATTTGTTATTAGCAATAAACAAAATATAATACAAAATTTAGACATAATTTTCAAAAAAAAAAAAAAAATTCATTTTAGTTGCCTTAAATGTATAGGGCGCCCCTATTCTAACCACATTTGAAGAGTGAGTTTATATCCATTGAATCTTAGCATAAATGCTTTTGCCTACATTGTCACAAGATATCACAGTCAGCATTGACTTCCCACCTTTCTGAACAACATCTACATTCACTTTAATCATTAAAATTTCATAGGTTTTCAAATAGAGTTTTTGAATTTGATCCCATTGATTGTACTTTGAAGCTGCACATTTGATTTTTTATTTTTTTTGAAATAATTTTGTTTAACTTCTTAGACTTATTACTAAGGTTTCATTTTGAATTTTTTTTCCTAAAATTATAATAATTTGTATAATATTTTAAAAAAAATATTATTTAAAGGTTAGGCATCATTCATTATCTCATAATCACTATTTTGAAACAATTTAGGATTCTTGCATTCTTATTAAAATCGGTTTTAAGTGTTTTTGTTCTTTTAAATTTTTTATAATGCAATAATAGTTATAACAATGAGAGAAGGAGATTTAAATTTTGGATGTCTTTGTAGGAAACGTTAAAATGTGCCAGTTTATTTACAAGACTCTTGACGAATACAATTTAATTCAAATTCAACTAAGTTGAAATCGTATTTTGAAATCTAACTTTTTAGTTTTTTGCTCACCCTGATCACTAATGTGTTCTTGACTCATCCCACGGGTATATTTAACTGTGAGTTTACCTTTGTGATCCTTTGTTCAAATTAACCTACCTTGTACATGTCTTGAAGGAATTTGGGTTTTAGATATTGCACCTACTGACTCGTGATTAAAAAGCCCCAGCAGCCTATCTTGCCTCCAGCTATGTATTGAAATAGATTCATCTCTTGGGTTAGACTTATAACCATCCAGCCAAGGCACCGAAGGGTCAGGCCAAACATTGATTGAAGCATCATCACCAACTAGGTAACATGCCCTCTTAACTAGCAGCTTATTAGCCTTCTCATTTGCCCTCTATATTCATATTCGGAAATACTTGTCCTAAGGACCTAATCTAATCCTCCCGAACTCTCTGCTTACTCCTCAACAACTTCAAGCATAAACTTTCATCTTTGGACGCAACCATCCAAGAGAGTTTTGCTATAAGAGTTCTGTACTTCTGTTGAGCACATTGTTCTTCTTAAAGTCTAGACGGCTAGACCTCTCTCCTTCCTAGAGAGACACAAGCTGTCATAAGATTTTCTAGCTAGGAAATTCGCATTTGCATGTTTTGGCTTGCACCAAAACCTTCTTGATAATGCATCCATTTTGTCACAGATTTTAAAAGGTATCTCTAAAGTTGACATGGTGTAAGTTAGCGAGGCTTATGCCACTGACTTGATCACGGTGCCTTTCCTAACCCAGGACAAACATTTGCATTTCCACCTACTAAATCTTGACTACAATTGATCTTGTAAGAATTTCTAGTCTTTTGTTGGAGCATTATAATATTATTTAATTAAAATAATAAATATGACAATATAAATATAAAGATGTGAAAGTTAATATAGAAGATAAAGAGTTAGTGAAATATTTAATCTCACATTTAAAAGGAGAGAGGTTTTTTAACTCTTTTTAATTGTGGTGATTAACGGGCTAATATAACATGGAAGATAAAGAATTAATGGAATGTTTAATCCCACATTGAAAAGGAAAGAGGTTTTTTTTTACTCTTTTTAATTGTAGTGAATGGGCTAATATGTATTGATTCAAATATTAGACTAGATACATGCGTACAGGATGTGATTGCACCAATAAAGATTGGAAGACTAGTTGTATGCCTTCGAAGTCGAACATCAAAATCAGGTAAAAATAACCGAGTCTAAGTTGCACTGCCTAATAATAACTTTTTATTGGATTAATTTTTTAAAAATTTTACAATTGGATTATATGTTTTCTATATTTTTAACATGCATACTAAGTTTTATGCCAATTGAATATTATTTTCTATTCAATCTAGAAACCCATCTTATAGGCACAATTATAAATACAAAAACTTGTAATTTTTACATTATATCGATGGCATAGTTATTGATTTTAGATTATCTTGAAATTTTGCTGGCATGTAAAGTATAAGAAGATAATTTAATCCAATGGTGAACTTATTAAAGTTCACATCTTAAAAAAAAAATATTAGATAGTGCAACATTGCTTAGAGTTACACAAGGTATAGCTTGAACTCAATTATTTTCCTAAGAGAAATGCTATGTTTACAAAATTTTCACGACACATTCACATCAAATCTTAAATGACAGGTTGTTACAAATTGTTATTTGTGAACGAAAAAATAATTTTAATGATAGGTTCAAATTAGAACTAATAACAATTTATCCACCTATGATTTGTTGTGAAAGCATGAAAATGTTGTGAACATAAAATTTCTATTTTCCTAAACCACGATTTAACATGTCTCGAAACTATCAAAACATAAGTTCAAACAACTTATGTTTGTTATGTGCATGCATAAATAGTTTTAAAGCACGTGCAAGGCATCTATAGATCACTATTAGAAAATATTTATTTCAAACAATGATATGGTTGTATGTTTGTATCACATATTACTTTAAAGTAAAGCTAATTTTCTCTATATCATTTGGATTAAAGATGGCTTAAAAATACCATTAATTTATTCACAACAAAATTACTTTTAAAGAATTTGTCCTAAGTGAATTTTTTGAGTAAAATCAAGAGTTTATAGTCTACATTCTGAAAATGAATATGTATCATTATATCTCTACCAAAACAAATTGAGTAGTCACTGTAATTAGAGTAAAGAAGATGAAAACAACTTCATATTCTTCTCAGGTAGGTAAAATATCAAATTTCAAACTACAAGTAGGTAACTTAAATTTTAACCAGACCACTGGTGAGTAAATTATAATTTTCCCATAAAAGAATGATACCAATAACATAATTAAAACAATAACACAACTTGTTTATATTTTTATAATTCTTTTTTGTTGAAAAACTTGTTCTAACGGAACTTTATGAGAAGAAAAGTAATTATTATTATGTTTAAACATAACAAACATAAATTATTTGAACCTAATATATTTTTTAAAAAATAATGATTATTAAAATAAGAATAAACATAATTAAACAAAAATGAAATCACGCCCTCTAGGTTTCACCAAAATTCATTTCATGCCACTAACTTCATCTCAAAAATCCAATTCACAGTTCAAGAAAAAAGAGTAGCAGTAACCAATATGAATAAAAAAAAGCTGTGAATTTTATTTTTTAAAAACCGGTAAAAAAAAAGCTATGTAAACTATTTCAAAAGAATTAGCGATAGAAACGGTGGAGACTAACTTAAAACCTCAGTTTGGACTTAAAAAGTGGGATTCCTCAACTCAAGATGCTTGGTTAATTGAGGGCATGCTAATAGTACTCGATGAAAGATAAGAAAAGGATCTTCAGAAATATGGTTGATAGAATTGTCGTCAATAACTTCTTCTTTACAGTGATTCAAAGCTTAGAATTGTCGTCAATAACTTCTTCTTTACAGTGATTCAAAGCTTATTCCACACCATTGGGAAGCTGAGAGTCATAGGGAAAGTAATAACCCTAAAGAAATGGATGACACTATTGCTGTCACTATTGGTGCAGCATTTATGAAAGTTTTTGTTGATAGAGTGCATCCAAATATCCATTTCACATTTTGGTAGAATTTGTTAATACAATTTTTTTAATGTTTTTATTTGTTTGTGTTCTCAATAAAAATAACTTAATGACAAATTCCTAACGGAGGCTAGCGAAAGGTCTTAATTGAACAATTTTGAAACTCACAAGACTCAATTCAATAAAAGTAAAATTACAAGTATGGAATGAATTTTGGTGAAATTTAGAAGGTAAGTTTTGCATTTTTGCATAATTATTATGAGAATAAAAACCAATAATTATTATGTATAAACATAACAAACATAAACCATTTCAACCTAGTTTCTTTTAAAATATAATCATAATGATTACTAAAAAATAATAAAAATTATTTATATTTTAATATTTGTAGGTATGACATGTTGTGATTTAAGACTCTAGTGTTGATACGTTTTGTCCCAAATTAGGGAGCAAATAATTCTTTTATTAGTATTAGTATTGGGTGTGGAATATATCTTCAACACTTTGTTGCCATTTTTATCATGCTATGAAGTTTCTTTGCACTATTCTTGGTTGCTTATTTATAAATAGAAATTGAATCTCTTGATTGGTTATTTTTTACTTTATATTTTATTTTTATGGATTTATGTAATTATCTAAGTATCGGAAAATTAAATAAATAATTTTATTTTTAATATTTATCGTTTTATATTAAATTTCACACATGCATGACATTGATTTGTGATTCTATATACAAAAGCTAATCTTGAATTCGTTAGTGCCAATTCACTGAGTAATATAAATTGAATCTCTTGAATTTGTTAGTGCTAATTCATTGAGTAAAGTATTGAATATTTTTTCATTTACTATTGAGTTTTACTTTTTATTTTATTTTTATTTTCTATGATCACATTTTCAAAGTTTATGGGCGTTGTCAATTCAATAGTCTTCCTTATAGCCCTTGCTTCTAACCACATTTGAAGAGTGAGTTTATATCCATTGAATTTCAATACAATTGCTTTTGCCTACAATGTCATGAGATATAATAGTCAGCATCGACTTCCCATCTCTCTGAACAATATTAACGTTCACTTTAATAATCCTAGTTAACACTTCGTAGGTTTTCAAATAGAGTTTTTGAATTTGATCCTATTGGTTGGACTTTGAGGTTGCAAATTTGATCTTTGTGTTTTTTATTTGAAATAATTATGTTTGACCTTTTAGACTCATTACTAAGGCTTGAGATTTTATAATTTAAAGTTTTTTTTTTTTCCTAAACTTATAATAATTATTATAAGATTTTTAAGAAAAGATTGTTTAAAGGTTAGGCATCATTCACTATCTCATAATCACTATTTTGAAACAATTTATAATTCTTGCACTCTTATTAAAATTAAAATCAGTTTGAAGTTTTTTTGTTTTTAAAAATTTTATAATACAATAGTTATAACAGAGGGGAATTAAATCTTAGATATCCTCGTTAGAAACATCAAAATGTGTCAGTTGAGTTATAAGACTTTTGAAGATTACAAAATTGATTTTTACTTCAAATTCAACTAATTAAGTTGAAATTGTGTTTTGAAAACTAACTTTAAATTTATTTTTTTTTTATAAATAAATTAACTTTTAACTGTTTCTTTTATTTTTAAAATAGACTAGTTTTGAACTTTTTGTCACACATTTAACAAAATTTTATCAACAATTATATTTTTGGCTAAAGTGCAAATTACACCCCTAAAGTTTAGATATTTGGGTTTTACACCTAAAATTTCAGAATTTAGATTTTAACCCCTAAAGTTGTATTCCATTTGCATTAGCAACTCTTCTATTCATATCTTCCGTTAAGTCCTGCACATGTTTAGTTTGTCTAATAAAACGATATCACATCATTTTCATTATACCATGTCATTTTTGTTTTAATTATTCAAATCTTTTTTAGGCTACAAAAATGTTATGGCATTGTTTTATTAGATGAATTAAACATGCGTAGCAAATTTATGCAGTAATTAATTGAAAATATGGATGAGGGTGCTAATAATGTAAACAAAAAATAATTTTAAGGAATAAAATCCATAGACTCCTAAATTTTAGAGGTATGGTCTGCACTTTAACCTATATTTCAAAGGCTCTTCTATTTTTTATTTTTGGTAAATTGGAATAATGTTCATTCCAATTTTCTAACCAAACAAAAAAAACCTAAGTTCCTATATTAAAAAAAACCATGTTAATTTTTTTTAAAACATATCCATATCCCATATTTTCATGTAGTTTTTATTTTTATTTGTATTTTTACGAGATCGTTCCATTTAGTTAAAAAAAAAACCCCAGTTATCCACTACTCTTTAAAGTTTTAAAATTTAAAATTTTAGGTTCCCTATAAAATCTCTCCCCCTTTTTTTTTTCTCTCTCATATTTTTCTTTTTTCGCACGTGTTTAATTCTATTAGAAATAAGCCCAACTTGATTAAAAAAAAATATAAAAAAAAAAACTTAGAAAGCTTAAGGAGAGGTCTGCCTAATTTTATGAGATATGGAGAAATGTTGTGAAAAAAAAAACTTTTTTTTTTAAAAAAATTACCTAAAATTGAAGAGTTTTATTTAGATAATCTATACTATTATTTGAGAGCATAGTTTTCAAATCGTGAATCGATTTTTGATTTTTCTGTATCATGTATCGTAAGATACACAAACACCTAATAAAATTATAAAATAATTATAGATATACATATATAAAAGATATATTCATTATAAATTCGAAATATATTCAACTAATGACCAATTTAATAATTACTTATGTAATAAAATTTAACAAAGCTAATTAAATAAATCAAATTAACTTATGTTTATAACATGCACGTTCAAATTTATTAAACTCAGAAATGATAATACATGATATATGAACCAAAATAATAATATCTTTTCATTATCTTGGCTAATCAATTCCATCTAAGTCAATGTTATTTCAGCACCTTGCAAAATTATTTTTTCACAGAAATTTTCTTCATTATTATCAACATTTACTTTTTTTTTTATTCTAATAATTTATTCATTATATTTTTTTTCTTGGCATTCTAGCTTTTTAGACTCATAATAATAATAATAACAAAATAAAAATAATTATATTTTCATTTAATACATTATTAATAGCATAGAAAATAAATATGCACATTTGAAAGTGAGTGTTATGAGTATAGTCTAAATTTTGTAGGAGAAAGAGAAGGGAGGGGAAAAAAAACTCATGGACTTGCTATTTTATTAGACTCAATTAAGTATCCCAATAATTTGTGTTAAAAAAGTCTAACAACTTATTTAAATAAAATAAAACCACAAATTTTTACCCAAAAAAAAAAAAAAAAAAAACCCATTTTAAACCGCCATATCTATGTATCATATGTATCGTACGATTCACCAATGTGATATGATTCGTATAGTACACATTTATGTATTGGACGATTTATGAGCACTTACGATACGTAAAATTTTTGCATACGATACAATAGGTATCGTACGATACTGACAACTATGTTTGAGAGCATTCACATTAAAAGATGCTCTACATCAAAGTTGCCAAATCTAAAAAAATTTAGCAACTTGCTATAGTAAGTTGCTACAACTAGCAACTTATTGTAGCATCTCTCTCTCTCTCTCTCTCTCTCTCTCTCTCTCTCTCTCTCGTGCCAAGTCTCTCATTTTCTACTTTTTCTCTCTCTCTCTCTCTCTCTCTTTCTCCGTCTCTCTCTTTCTCTATGCCTCTCAGTCTCCCTCTTTCTCACTGAGGTTACAATTTGGTAGCTTTGGGTGGTTTTGTTGGGTTTCGGTGGTTTTGTTGGGTTTTGGTAGTTTTGGATGGTTTAGCTAGGTTATTGGTGTCAGTTGAAAGGGGTGGCCTTAGGTTGTGGGTGTGGGTTGATTGATTCGGCGGTAGGGTTCCAATTTGCAGGTTGTGGGTGCCGATGATGATGGTTTTGGCTGATTAATTTATTTTGGATGTGGTGGGTTGCAATTTGTTGTGATTGTTGTGGTAGGGGGTTGCGGTTGTGAGTGATGTTGGTGGTGGCTTGTGCGGTGGTTTTGGTAGTTGTGACAGTGCTTGATTGTGGCTAAGGTGGTGGTCATTGTGGCTAAAGCTATTGTGTATTGTGTTGGGATATAATATTTTATTATATTGTTTATATTATTTTAATAAGCTGAATGTTAAAAAAGAATTTTTGATGTTGGATATATCATAAAGTGAATTGTTGAAATAGATAAAATAGGTTCTTGAGTTGCTAAAAGCTATATTTTTTGAGAACTTTGATGTTAAGGAGTTTTCAAACCATTTAGGCTAAAATTTAATAATTTTACTTAGATAAGTGGAAAAGAGTTGTAGATAGTTGGATATTCTTTTAACTACATGGAATAATCTCATAAAAAGCAAATAAAAACAAAAACTACATGAAAATATGGAATAAAAATAGTTTTTTTATTTATTTATAAAAATTAACATGGTTTTTTCTTTTAAATATAAGAACCTTTTTTTTTTTGGGCTAGAAAATTGAAATAAATGTTATTTCAATTTTTTATTTTTATTTTTAAATAGAAGAGTCAGAATACAAATAAACTACTCAAAATCCACAAAGTTCTTCAACAAACCCTATATCAACATTTGACTCAACTAGAGCCCAAAAATAAAACCCTCATCCAAGATATTGGATTGGGTCGGTTTCGTCAGGTTTATGCCCCCCCCCCCCCCCAATTAATTTAGCAGTCTCTAGTTTCGTTGGGTTATTCCTTCATCGCCTCTAATAACGTTATCAAATTATTGAGTTTTGAAAAAAAAACCCCAATTCTCTCTCTAGGTTTAGGGTTAGGGTTTATCACCCAAATTCCAAAAAAAAAAAAACCCTGATTTCAAAACCTTATTGATTCTTCTCTTGAATCGCTCACAAGGACGAAAGTGTACGGAACCGGCACGTACGATTTCAAGCAGCACAGGGTGGTGGAGTACCCAGTGGATCCGACGTCATGGGCAACGCAACCAGCAGTGGACAAGCTAGTGGAGTCTGCACTGCTGAGCACGATAACGCTATCGGAGATCCAGCGAGATCAGCTCACAAAGATCGTGAAGGATAACTGGTCGAAAGCTGCCTGAGGAGGAGGTAAAGACTCCGGCAGTGAGAGGCAATTCGATCCGGAGCTGGTGAAGGAGATTTACAAGACGGAGTTGCTGGTCAGAGGAGGGAGAAAGCCCATGCCATTGCAGAGGGTGATGATTTTGAAGGTGAGTCAGTATTTGGAGAACTACCTCTGGCCCAATTTCGACCCCAATGCAGCGTCGTTCGAGCATGTCATGTCGATGATTCTCATGGTCAATGAGAAGGTAACATATAATTGTTGTGAAGTTCATATACAAAGTATAAAGTTTTTATTTTTATTAATTTAGTTTATAATTGTATGAATGAGCTTGAGATTTTACTAAGCACAGCATAGTTAAAACACTTTGAAGTGTGAAATTCAAAATCTTTAGCTAAAACTACCCTTTACGCTCATTAAAACTGTATTAACTGCTTAGTTCGCTAGGAGTGAATAATGCACTTGGATTACCCAGTAACTGGTTTTGGTGGGTGGGGTCAGTTGCTTATAGGTGTTAATGATTAGACGCTAGTCCAAAGGGCTCTTTTTAGAAAGGTTTTGTAGTTAAGAAAAAAAAAAAAAACCTGTACAAGGAATATACCCCACAAATTACACAAAGTTTTGTTATGCAATGAGGTTTAAAAAGTTCTGATTTTTGCATCCCATTTAATAGCTTTATAAAGGCTTTCTTTAGATTTGGTAACACCGTTATACAATGCCAGAGCCCAGGCTACTTTGTGGGTTGCTGATTTAAGACCCTTTTTCATTTGAAGTACTGACAGCTTGTTGAAAAATATTGTACCCCGATCGCCTTCAATATGATGCCATATTCTTTTGGTAAAGGAGCACTCAATAAATAAGTGATCCTTGCTCTCAATGTAACCCCCATAGAAAACACGTAGAGAATCACCTTGATAGCACAAACTCAAGAGTCTATCTTAAGTGCTAAGCCTATTTCTAAGGTCAGCTAGCTTATAAATGTGTCTTGGAAATTGGAATACTAAAAGAGTGCTAGACCATCGTCCATCAATTTGGTGGGTAATGTGTACAAGCTGCTGTCCAAGGTGTTGGCTAATAGGTTGAGGGCAGTTTTGGATAATATCTCTGAGACTCAAAATTCGTTTGTTGGCGGAAGGCAGATTCTGGATTCAGTGCTTATTGCAAATAAATGCCTGGATTGCAAGTTGAAGAGCAAATTACTGGGTGTGGTTTGCAAGCTTGATATTGAAAAGCATATGACCATGTGAATTGGGAGGCCTTGTTTTATTTGTTGGGTCGGATGGGTTTTAGGTTGAAATGGAGGGGGTGGATTAAGGCTTGTGTTACTTCTGTCCATTTTTCAGTCCTGGTAAATGGTTACCTTGAAGGTTTTTTTTGGAAATTCTCGTGGATTGAGACAAGGGGATCCATTATCCCCACTTCTGTTTCTCTTGATAATGAAGGTTTTAAGTAGACTCTTGAAGAAGATAGAGGAGTGTAATCTTATTCGGGGTTTTCATATGGTAGCTATGAACTCTGTTGGTGTGCGTATTTCCCATTTGTTATTTGCTGATGACACTATCTTATTTTGTGATGCCTTTAGGGAATAGCTGCTGCCCATAAGGTTGGTTTTGTCTTGTTTTCAAGCTTTTACGGGTTTGAAGGTCAATGTTGGGATAAGTGAGATTGTCCTTGTTGGGAATGTGACTAATCTAGATGCACTGGCTAATATTCTTCAATGTAAAGTGGGCAGTTTTCCTATGAAATATTTGGAGATGCCGTTGGGAACTTCTTTTAAGATAGCTTCGATTTGGAATCCTATTTTGGAGAAAATGGAGAAGAAGCTATGTGGGTGGAAGTGTCTCTATTTATCTAAGGGTGGTAGGCTCATGTTACTAAAGAGTACTCTCTCTAGCCTCCTAACGTACTTTTTATCTCTTTTTACTATTCCGAAAGCTGTGGCTGCTAGATTGGAAAGTATTCAGAAGAATTTTCTTTGGGGGTCCTTTGAGGGGAGTTTCAAATATCCTTTGGTGGCTTGGGAAAAGGTGTGTTTACCCGTTGAGATGGGTGGTTTGGGGATAAGAAGTGTGCTGTCATTTAATCAAGCTTTATTAGGGAAATGGTTATGGAGATATAGTCATGAAGCTACCCATCTTTGGCGGCGAGTTATCTCCACAAAATATGGTGAAGGTCAAAGGGGGTGGTGTACTAAAGTTTGCAGGAGGACTCATGGGTGTGGCCTATGGAGAAGCATTAATGAAGGGCGGGAGAGCTTTTCTAAGCATCTGTCTTTTGTAGTGGGTGAAGGCACTCGTATCCGCTTTTGGCATGATAGGTGGATTGGTGATAATACTCTAAAAGATCTCTATCTTTAGCTCTTTGTGTGTTCAGTGGTCAAGGATGCTTGTATCTCTGAGGTTTTGGGGATTCCAGAAGGGAGTACTGTTAGAGTCTGGGATTTAAGGTTTTAAAAAGCTTTTGAAGATTGGGAACTAGCTGCATCTTATTCTCTACTTCAGCTTATCCAAAATCGTATTCCTCGAGGTGATAAGAGAGATACTCTTTGTTGGCGGCTAAAAGGTGATGGTAAGTTTGACACTCAGTTTTACTACCATGTGATTCGGGGTGCTTTGAATTCTTTGTTTCCTTGGAAGGGTGTTTGGAAACCAAAGATTCCTAAGCAAGTGGCGTTCTTTTTGTGGACAACTGCACATGGTCGAATCCTCACTTTAGATAATCTAATGCTTAGGGGTCGCCCTTTCACTACTTGGTGTTGTATTTGTTGTTGTGATGGGGAGTCGGTAGACCACCTTTTTTTCATTGTCTTGTTACTCATTCCATATGGACTTTTATGCTTTAGGCTTTTGGTATTCATTGGGTTATGCCAAGATCGGTGGCGGGTTTGTTATCTTGTTGGCATCAGTGGCTTGGGAAGCATAATTCGGACATTTGGAATTTGGTTCTAGGGTGCTTAATGTGGATTGTGTGGTTGGAATGAAATCGTCGTTCCTTTGAGGACAATGAGAAGATGTTAGATGAGTTAAAGGTTTTATGCCAACGCAGTCTTTTGGAGTGGTCTCGTTATTGGGGTTTAACTGATTGTTCTTCTCTCTCTGAGTTTATGTCTTCCCTTAGCTTAGTTTCCTAATTACCCTCATTTTGTTGTGCTGTTTCTTCTATTATTTCTTGTTGTTCATCATCATGAACAACTTGTACTTTTCCTTATTTACTCATTAATAATAGTTTTCTGATTACCTATCAAAAAAAAAAAAAAAAAGCTCACCTTGAACACATTAACTTCAATTTCAACCAGAACATCAGATGTGGCTAGCACCCAGCACCAATTATTCATCAGATAAAACACTGGAGATTTGAAAATTGATGTTGCTGCCAGTATCATAAACAACTCTGAAACTATATTTAGGAAACAAAGGACCATTTGAGTGTGAGTTATCTAGAAACACAAAAACATCTCCTCCCTGCTTAACTCTATGTTCTTGTAAATGCCTAGCTAGCTCTCTAAGAATTAATTTCCATTTTTTCTCCAACCCCATGATGCATCACAAGGAATATGACATCTTCTATTCCTTAACAAATACTCAAAACCCATTGAATTCCTATGGAACCTGCTTTAACAAAAAATTCCAAATGTGCTTTACACTTTCTTCCTTATTCCATTAAACTACTTTCTTTAAAGCTAATCTTCCCTCTCTTTTTGGGGCACACACCAAATCCCAAGCCTCTTTTACCCCTAAAGATGAGTCATCACTTATTGGTGCCCTTCCACAAGAAGCCCTAGAGCAATGATTTTCACAATTTTAACAGGGAGAACAAAAATACTGGTCCAATATACCTGAATTCCATGCAAGACAGATTGAAGCAATTGTAATCTTCCTGCAAATGATAGATGCTTTGTGGACCATATAACAGCTATGTTGTTTGCATGTGTAATTTATCAAAAAAAAAAGAAGCTATATGCATGTGTGTATAATATTGTAATATGCACTTTTTATTCTATTAAAAGAAGCAGATAAAAGACTCAGTCTAATCTGGGTAATAGTTTTGTGACACTTTTAGTTGTAGAAGCATGAGGTTTTTGGTGTTCTATTTTGTAAATGTGGTTGAACGGTTTTAGACCCCTTAAAACAACCAGATTAACCTAGTTAATTAGCCAAGTGATTAACTTAGTCAAATAATTCTAAGTTATCACAAACATACAATCATATCAAAAATATAAAGCAGTGGAATAATAAATAACACAATGATATGATCACCTAGGAAACCACACAGTAAAAACCTGGGGAGGATTTGACCTAGCTATCCTCAAGGTAAACTGAATCCACTATGCGAAAGAATCGAAGTTCATACAAAAGGACTTACAAGCTTCCTTCTTGACTTCCTAATGCTACCCACCAGTAGAACTTACTGACACGACCACATGCAAGCTCCGAATCCACGGACTCCTTTCTTGGATTCTCCAATCAACTACAAGCACCCACGCTTGTTATTCTTTAAGCTCCAATGGCAGCAACCGAGTTGATCATCAAGATATTGAAATAATCTCTATCTTGAAAACCCTAAGTTTATGTGAAGGAAAGCTCCTCAATGATCTCACAAGAGATTCACACAAACCGCAATGTATGAGCAAAAATACAACAAGAGCAACTCTAAAAACGTGGCTAGGGTTTTGCCTTTTATACCTAGGGCAAAAACAGAAAACCCAAAACATTTAATGAGTTAGGGCTGAGTTGGAAAATTCTGCAGAAAAGCATTTTGGCCGACTTTCGATTGATCGAGTCTAACTTTCGATCGATCGAGCCAGGTCGAAATGCACCAATGCATCTGCAGCCTCTCAATTCCAACTTTACATAAAATATATAACTTTGAGCAAGCCTAAACAAGACTAAACATATTGTTTTGATCATGGTTTGCCAATATTACACATTAGAGTTCTAAATACATAAATTCCTAAATATTTAGAACCTAACAGTGGTTATAAGGGATTGATTTTGAATGGGATGGATAGTTAGGATGAGCTTCTGAAGTCATAGTTTTTTTACGTGGAAAACTTGCAGTTTCGAGAGAATGTGGCAACTTGGGTATGCTTTTATGATCAAAAAGAAATTTTTAAGGGATTCCTTGAGAGGGTTCTTCCGCTGAAGGAGGTTTGTCTACTTTTTCTTTCTATGGTTGTATTTTGGTCCTTTCATTGTAAGGACTTTTGTAGTTGTTTTGTTTGCTTATGAATTTTTGTAGCATGTTTGTTGGGTTTTTGCGTCTATCACGATGAGGCTGGTTTTTGCATTATCTGTTTTGGGTTTAAAAGGATTATTTAGTATGTGCACTCCCATAATATATGCTCACTTTCTTTGAAAGCACAATGGTCAAGTGGTGGCTTTTGAAGTTCCAGCCGAAAACGCTATACTGATTGCCGTGGGTGGTGCTGAGGGGAGAGACTGGTATTAATGGGGAGACTAAGATTAAGGAGAAAATTCTGGAACAAAATAAATTCAGATTGCCTTCGAATAATTTAAATTTGAAAGATGTTAATTCTAGACGGAAGCGTCAAGTTAGGAGGTCTAGCTAGTTAGGGAAAGGTTTGATTGTGGAAGTAAATGAATTTGGAAAGAGGCGGGTATCTTGGCAACGTTATAGGGGTGATAAGCATGCTGTAAAGTGGGTAGCACATGGGGCCAATTCTGCCCAGGATGTTATAAAGGGAATGGACCATTGGCCTTCAAAAGCCCATGCACTTGGGTTGGGTAATTTAAAGAGTTACTCAGGCCCACTGTTAACCAGCCAATTTACTTTTGAAGCAGGAGATTGTTCCAAGCAATCCCAAAATAAACCCAGCCTAGTTCTTGTGGGCCTAAATGTCGCAGAAGGTAGTATTATGTCATGCTTCTTTGGCCCGAGCACAAACTTGAGTGGTAAGAGTTCTACGGTGTACCCCGTGAGCACTGTGACTGCTTCTCTACCACCAAGGAGGATGGCGATGGCTCCGATGGTCACCTTGGGTTTGAATTCTTCCTTATCGGTACTAGAAGCCCCAGGCGGTAGTGGGTTTAGCAATCTATTGAGTCCGAGCTGGCTTACCTAGTCACCAACCTTACCGATATTGATAGTGGAAGTGGCCCAGGCTACCTGTGAGCTGAGTTCGTCACCCTTAGCACTGATATGTGCTTCTTTGGAGCTGGCGGAGGCGATGGTGCTATCATTTGGGGACTCGATAGAAAAGCTGGTGGTGAATTTTTCATCTCTGGCAGCAATGAAGGATGAGGATGAGGAATCTTTGGGTCTAGAGGTAAGGATAACGGTACATGAGTCTTCTGATTTTAAGGGGGTACTTCACTCTAGTAACTCCAAATAGTGGATGCTACAATTACGTGATGGTTGACAAATAGTGCTTCCTCTATCTCTATATCGATCTCTAGAGAGTGTGTCGGATTGCTCAGCCACAGATGTAGAGATTGTAATAGGTAATGATTCTTTTATTAATGAAGGTCAGATGGTTAGCTGGGCAAAGGATTGTGATGGGTTAGTAGATTCTTTGTCTATTGTTATTGGGTTAGAGGAGGAGATGTGGGAATTTGATGAGAGGTCGATAACTTGGGAGAGTAGTGGCAAGCCTTTAGTTGTGGTACCTTTGGCCACAGAAGTTCCCTTAGAGCTGGATTATAGTTCTGAGTTGGGGGCTGGGTGTAAGGAGACGGTTGATAGCAATCATTTATCACAATGGGTAACCAATCGGATTAAGGCTTTTAGAAAATTAGTGGGCACTTCTTTGGAAGGTTTTGAGGAGCAAATTACGAGATTGTTGTTAGCTATAGAGGCCAGGAAAAAGAATAAAAAGCTTCATGCAGGAGATGATCAAATGAAGCAGGGCAAGTTGGGGCAGAAAGGTCAGCAGGAGTTGAAAAATTTATTGACCTCTATGAATGTTGAGGTTGGTTCAGCAAAATCAAGGAATGCAAGTAAGGAGCGGGCTGTGGTGGTTCATCAATGAATTTGAAGATTGTAAGGTTGAATTTTATCAACCATCTTGTTAGCTTTATTCCGTGCCAATTTGCTTGTAATTTAGCACTTTGTAACCCTGTATTTATGTGGGATTATTGTAAGGATAGTGTGTGAGAAGATGTGAAGAAAAGCTCAAGTACGTGCAAAGAAGCAGAGTTTCGCGACTAGGACTCGCGGGTGGCTCGCGGCTACAAGCCGCCAACTGCAGGCACGTGAGATGCACACAGGGGAGCTGAAGGGTCGCACCAACTGTCGTACTATAGGACAAAAGTCCCAGGCTGGCCAGGCCGTTACATCTCAACTTGAACTCGCGACTTGGACAAGCCGTGAGACCAAGCCGCCAACCAGCCCTGTTTGGTAAAATCTGTCTCTTCGTATTCCAAACACACACCACTATATATAGACCCTTATACCTACTAAATTGAGAGAGCTTCCAGAGAGAATTTTTGTGAGAGAAACCCTAGAGAAATACAAGATTGATTCATCCACAATTTTTACCTTAGAGTCTCTACAAATTCCTCTACTCTCTTCCTTTCCATTGTCATACCTTTGAGAGGTCATTGACCAAATCCTTATCTCACCATACCCACATCTGTGAGAAGGTTCATTTAGTGCTTGTGGGAAGCAGTTAGGAAGGAACCAATATACATTGGTTAATGCTATGGTCTAGTAGCGGAATCCGGGAAGCTAAAGAACAAATAGGTTCGGCATAACCTCGTTGGAGCAAGAAGCTTGGAAGGTTTAGATACTTGGGTAGATTAGGCTTGGAAGGTCTATTGCTGTTCATGTATCCCAACTAAGTGGATTTTATCACCTCTTGGAGGGCGGCGGAGAGGTTTTACGCCGATGACTTCGATTTTCTCTCGATAACACATCGTGTGTGGTCCGTGTGTTTGCATCTTCCTTTCCTTTTATTTTTGTCTTATATTTACTGCTGTGGATGTGTTTATATTTGGCTTAGATTTGTTATCAATTCTGTGATTGGCTTATGTTCATGTTCTGCACATTAATTGTTTGATTATAAACTTGAATTGGTAATTTTATAATTTGGGGTCTAAACGTTCAAGGGTGTTTCATACCCATTTTGAACTTTCAATTGGTATCAGAGCAGGTACACTTGTTATGGTTTAAATACCTAAGTATGATCCTTGACCCCATTTGAGATGGATAGGTCTCAATCTCTTAATGTACCACCATTCTTTGATGGTAATAATTATGCATTTTGGAAAGTCCGTATGAGGACGTTTTTGTGTTCTATTAATGATGTTGTGTGAGATGCTGTTGAGGTTGGTTAGACAAGGTCGGAGGCTGCTAAATCCACTTGGGACAAGGCAGCTCTTGCGGCGGCTAATGCTAACAGTAAAGCATTGAATGCTATTTTCTGTGGTGTGTCTCCAGAAGAATTTCACAAGATTTCACATATCACCGTTGCTAAGGAAGCATGGGAGATTCTGGAGACAACTTATGAAGGAACCAAGAAGGTGAAAGACACCAAACTTCAGGTGTTGACCACTCACTTTGAGGAGCTAAAGATGAGTGAGGATGAGTCCTTTAACTGTTTTTACAGTAAACTAAACAAGGTGGTCGTCGGCAAATTTAATTTGGGGGAAAAGACGGAGGACTCTAAAATTGTAAGGAAGATCCTTCGATCACTACCAGAAATTTTCCGTGCCAAAGTAACGGCCATTGAAGAAAGCAAGGATCTTGATGACATCAAAGTTCAAGAGCTGGTTGGCTCATTTTAGACATACAAACTGTCACTACCCACTCAGAAGAAGAGCAAATCACTTGCTCTTAAAACAGTTGATGAGAGAATAACATCTCATGACCCTTCGGAAGAGGATGCAGTAGGTAAAGATGTGGCGTATCTTGTAAAGAACTTCCGAAAATTCTTGAAATTCAAGAATGGTGGGAAATTTGGTGACAAAGGAAAATTTCAGAATTCTGGGAGGGAGAAGACAGAATTCTGAAGGAAAGATGATAGAGATTCCTAATCATCTCAAGGAATCACATGTTTTGAGTGTAATGGACATGGACACTTCAAAAAGGAATGTCCCACTATTTGAAGTCAAAAGGAAAGGTCTATGCCACTACTTTAAGTGATTCAGACTCAACAAAATCTGACTCTGAAGAGAGCTGTAACGGAGAAGGAAATTACTCCGCATTCATGACCATTGCACATGTGGGATCTTTAGATGACTTGAGTACTCTTGTGAATGAGCTGGGTGAGTGTTCTAATGTGGAGTCTATTGGGATTGTTGAAGAATCAGAGGATGAAGAAGAAGAAGATACATCCAGTCTTCAAAAGAATTACGCCTTACTTCTTGAGAAATTAGGTGAGTATACAAAGGTGGTAAAGGCAGCTGTGAAGAAAATGAAGAGAGCTGAGGAAGATTGCAAAAGCCTACTGGTCAGATATAAGGAGGCAAAGTGTGAGATTGAAGCACTTAATGGTGAGCTATCAGAAGCTTACACAAAAGTGAGATTTCTTGAGCAAGAGGTAGTGCAAGCTCATGCCAAGATAGATAGGGTCTCTTCCAAGAAGTTAGATAATGTTATTTCATCTCAAAAACATGCCTCAGACAAGTCCGGATTGGGATATACCGGAGGAAGTAGCTCATCAGCAAATGTCACCAAAGAAGTGAAGTTTGTAAAGACCAAAGAGACGGCTGTTGACAAGTCTACTCCTAAGATAGTTGAGGTTGAGAAGAAGAAGAATGTGGCTAATCAACTGGTGTTTAACAAGTCCCGTAATCAATCAGAAGCGAGATTTGGAGCTAGAGGAAGATCACTCCCAAGACAGCAGCAGGGTCCTAGAACGGATTATGTTTGTCACTATTGTGGCTTGCAAGGACATACTAGACCCAACTGTCAAAAGCTAAAAGCAGACAACAATGCAAGTGCACCTCGGTCACGAGGAAGAAGAAATGACAAGAGGTCTTGGGATGGTGAGCAACAAAGAAGTCAAAACCGTGATCCAGGAATGATACACGTGATGAAGATGATCGGTGCGTTCACCAATTGCTTAGAAAGCTTCACACGAAGGTTTGACAGCCCTAATTCCCGTACCTGATCCGTCAAGGATATCACCCCAAACGCACGTGACGTGTGGGTGACAAAGGATACTCATGCATAAGCATTACAACATGTACATGCATTAATACTTCCCACGTTTGTGAATATGCTTGGTTGTGTGCATCTTGCTAGTATGTAGGTTGTTCTTTTGTTTGTTTTTGGTTCAAATGTTTTTACATTGTTCTTTATGTTATGTTTTTGATCAATCTTTTACTGCTCTTGTGTCAAAAATAAAAAAATACATAAAAAGTAGAAAATCCAAAAAGTTTGATCACTTTGTTGAGTTTTGTCTCAAAGCATGTTTTGCCTTGTACCTTTGTACTTATGGTTTTGTGCATTTAACGAGCTTAGCTTGTCTCTTATGCACTCATATCATTGTGGAAGAAATTCTAAAATCTATGTGACTGTTGTAAATAGATCTTCAACCTTGTCATGAATGATTAGTGAATGGTTTTGTTGATCTTGAGACATGCATAGACTCATGCCTATATATCTTCCCACTTTTTATTTTTATGCTTAAAAGAGCTCTCTAAATGTAAATCTCCAAATGAAAAGAGATATAGAGCTGCAAAAGCCTGTCGCACATACTAGTATTCGACTAGGAAAAAGGGAAAGCAACCAAAATAAAATGTATGATGCCCAAAAAGCCAAAGGCTAACTCATCAATTGAAATATAAAAAATTTCAGGCATCTATCTCACAATGAGATTTTCTTTGCTCAAAAAGTGCAAATGATATGTTGAATATGGAGCCAAATGAAAAGGTTCAAAGAATTGTTATCAAGTGCATGTGGGAGGTCATATATGCATGTTTCTATAATTGAGATAGGTCACATTATCTAGTGCTAGTTGTGTATGCCTTGATTGAATTGATCATTGAAGCTTCACATTGGACTAAGGACTATCTCATTTTTGGTATTCACACACAACACACAAGTGGATGCTCAATAAATGCCATATTCATTTGTGTGATTGTACTTGATTAAATGTGTTTTCACATACTCAATCTTTGTTGATCAAACACATAAAGATTTTTTTAGTGTTTTAGTTTGTTTTTGGAAAGTACTTTGTTTTTACAAAAATGTCAAAAATTTCAAAAACAATGTTACCCTGTTTTGGCGACTAAGTCGCGGGTTGGCCCAGTCTCATGCCCTAGTCACGAGCTCACTCAGAGATTTTTCACGGCTCACTAGCGAGTCATTGCTCTAATCGTGAAAAAGACTTAGAAAATTTTTCCAAATTTTGAGTTTTATGTTTTTTGCGGCTCAGTGTGGCGACTTGTTCGCAGGTGGAAGGTCCAGTCGCGAGGAGTACTCAGAGATTTTCGCGGCTCATATCGTGACTATCTCGCGGGTAGACCTTTCAGTCGTGAAAAACACTTAGAAGATTTTTCAAAGAATCTTACCTTCACAGTGTTTCACGGCTTACCCTGGCGACTTGATCCAGTCGCGAAAAACGAGTGTTTTGTGTTTTAAAGACAGTTTTTAAAATTGTTTTTCAGTTTTTCCCTCAAACTTCAGTGACTGTTCATTGTCTTCCCCATTTCTCTTTCAAACACACCGTGCTTCTCTGAAAAAGCTTTCATTTTTGCATCATGTCTTCATCAAACACCAAGAAAAAGGTATGGGTTTTCCTTTTCACTCCTCATACTTACTTGTTTGATCTTTATTGTCTTGATCTGTGTGTTTCAACTGTGTTCTGCGAAAGAATTTTTTCGAACATGGGTTTGCATAAAATGGTGGGTTTGATTGTTTGAGGTTGTTTTATCTTGTTGCATAGGGGTTTTAGTGTTAGGTGTTTGTCATCAGTTTGCATATTTTTGGCCTGTGCATAGATTTTTGATAATTTTCTGTTCTTTGGGCATATGGATTTGGGGTTTCTATATTTATCTTTGAATGTGGTGTTAGGATTTTCAGACTATTTGAGTTTGTGGTGTTTATGGTTGGCATTGTTCTTATTTTAAAACTCCAGATCTTGTGTGTGCTACTGTTTTTAGTTTCTTTCTTGCACACTTCGTACTCATTATGTCATGGTTCATTGACATATGCTCATATCTATCTGAATGTGTTTTACAATGTCATTTTTTATTGCTCTTGTTTGTTCTTATTCTGTCTAAACCTGTTTGATTTGATATATCCATCCTTTGGTTTTCAATTGTGCTTATTCTGTGTTCTGTTTGGTCACTCTGTTACTCTCTTTGTAACTAACTTGTTACTAATGTGTGTGCATTTCCATATTGTGCTTTGTCTTGTTGTGGCCTTTTCTGCTTGTTTACAGATGGCTGCATCTCCTTCAAAGAAGAAGACAACTGCTAAGAAATCTGACAAAAGAATGAAAATGGACCCTAACCTATTTAGGTCTGTCAAGCACTTTGAGAGATACAGAGATTCCTTCATGAAGGGTACCATTATCTGGGAGAGATTTGTTGACTTACATGATTTGAAGGACATTTTCATTCCAGAGTGCTTTGAGGGAAGAAGATGGGAGAAGTTGTTGAGTGATCTACCTGCAGTCTATGAGCCCTTAATAAGGGAATTTTATGCAAATGTGAACATAAGAGATGAAGAGATGAACTGTTGGGTCAAAGGACATGAGTTCACCTTAGACGCACATGACATTGATGAGGCACTTGGTCTTAAGGGTTTAAAGGAGTATGAGTTCATCAACTTCAAAGATAGGATGTTGTCCCTAGATACTGTCCAAGCTCGGATTGGTGGTGTTAAAAAAGGGAGATGTCTCAACACTAATGCCTTCCCTGCTGACATGAGGTGTTTGACCACCATCATGATATTCAATTTGTATCCCATAAGAAAGATGACCACTCTTACTAATTCCAGAGCTATATTCCTCATGGAGCTAAAGGAGAAAGTCATCATTGACATCAACTCACACATATTTGACACTATCATGGATGAGACTAGAACCACTGCTAGGCCCAAGTTTGTCTTTCCTAGCCTCCTTATGAGGTTCTTTAGAGCGAAGGGTGTTAGAATTCCTCAAGATATCAGTCTCATGACTCCACTATTAGCAATAAACAAATTTACCATCACAATGATACAAAGTCGTCTTCCGGGTGATGAAGAGGAGGGTGACCATGGAGAAGGTGATCCTATGGAAACTGATGCTGAAACTGCAGGACAGACTTCCACACCCAGGAGCAGAAGAAAAAGGAGTAGAGCTTCAACTTCATCGGCTGCACCTCCTCCCGATGCATTTCAGATCATCATGGAAAGACTTGATGGACTCAGAGAAGTTCAAAGTCAGCATACTGAAAGGATGATAGTAATGCAGGATTAGATTGATGTACTTTCAGCTAAGATTGACAACATCTCCACCAACCAAGAGCAGTGACCCTTTGGCCATTCCAGTCAAAAAGGGGGAGAATTTTTTAGGCAGTTCTTGAGGGAGAGTGCTTGGTTTGAGGGGGAAATTTCTTTATCACTTAATGCTCTGTTTATAGCTTTGATTTTTTGGAGGTTAACTGATGTTAGTATAGGTTTGTTACTCAGTGGTTTCAGTTTTTGGTTTGGCTTAAACTCTTAACTCTTGGATAGTTTATTTCAATTGTTACTCAGTATATAATATGACGTTATTCAGCATATATTACTTTTTGGTTTGTACCCATGTTGCTTCTGTAAGCTTTAAGGGTTTGTTTCTATGCACTTTGTAGGCCTTTGTGGTTTGTGCCATGCTTTATGCAGCCTTTGTGCTTTGTTAAACCAGTACTTCTAACAAAATGTCATGCATTTCCATCTAAGTACTGTCACTCTTGTGCCATTGTAGGATTTTTCCTAGATGCACGTACTTCATGTACTGTGCATTGGTTGAGTGTTGGTCATTCAAGTGATTTGCCTTGTGTTTGTCATCTTGAATGTCCGGATGTTCATTCCAAGTGTGAATGAGCATTGTGATCACTTGGTTATAGTGATTACCTGTTTTGGTCTTGCCATGGTTTATTGCTTTATTCCATTGTGCTTGATCGCTTTATGCTTGCTCCATATGCATTACAAGTTTCTGCATACAATGAACTTATTGTGTTGTTGTGTTTCAGGAGATACTTGTTCTTATGGTTCAAAAGCTTCACAGATTCTAGAGTTAGGTGTGAGTGAGTTTTCCAACTGTTCCCAACTCACGCGTTAAGTCAAGAGATTGTTTTAGGATTTTGTCACGGAATAGCCAAAGGGGGAGATTGTAAGGTTGAATTTTATCAACCATCTTGTTGGTTTTATTCCGTACCAATTTGCTTGTAATTTAGCACTTTGTAACCCTGTATTTAGGTGGGATTATTGTAAGGGTAGTGTGTGAGAAGATGTGAAGAAAAGCTCAAGTATGTGCAAAGAAGTAGAGTTTCACAACTAGGACTCGCAGGTGGCTCACGAATGCAAGCCGCCAATTGCAGGCACGTGAGATGCACACAGGGGAGCTGAAGGGTCGCGCCAGCTGTCACACTACAGGACAAAAGTCCCAGGTTGGCCAGGCCGTTACGTCGCAACTTGAACTCATGACTTGGCCAAGCCGTGAGACCAAGCCACCAACCAACACTGTTTGGCAAAATCTGTCTCTTCGTATTCCAAACACACACCACTATATATAGACCCTTATACCTACTAAATTGAGAGAGCTTCCAGTGAGAATTTTTATGAGAGAAACCCTAGAGAAATATAAGATTGATTCATCCACAATCTTTACCTTAGAGTCTCTACAAATTCCTCTACTCTCTTCCTCTCCATTGTCATACCCTTGAGAGGTCATTGACCAAATCCTTATCTCACCATATCCAAGTTTGTGAGAAGGTTCATTTGGTGCTTTTGGGAAGCAGTTAGGAAGGAACCAATATACATTGGTTGATGCTATGGTCTAGTAGCGGAATCCGGGAAGCTAAAGAAGAAATAGGTTCGGCGTAACCTCGTTGGAGCAAGAAGCTTGGAGGGCTTAGGTACTTGGGTAGATTAGGCTTGGAGGATCTATTACTGTTCATGTATCCCAACTACATTCTTTAGTGGATTTTATCACCGCTTAGAGGGCGGCGGAGAGGTTTTACGCCGAGGACTTCAGTTTCCTCTTCGATAACACATCGTGTGTGGTCTGTGTGTTTACATCTTCCTTTCCTTTATCTTTGCCTTATATTTACTGTTGTGGATGTGTTTATATTTGGCTTAGATTTGTTATCAATTTTATGATTGGCTTATGTTCATGTTCCGCACATTAATTGTTTGATTATAAGCTTGAATTGGTAATTTTATAATTTGGGGTCTAAACGTTCAAGGGTGTTTCATACCCATTTTGAACTTTCAAAGATTATTTCTTGGAATGTTAGAGGGTTGAATGATAGGGATAAAAGGCTTCAGGTTCGAAATCTGGTTAGGAAATGGGGACCAGATGTTATTTGTCTTCGAGAAACTAAAATGGAGTTGATAACTAGAGCTGTGATTCGTAGTTTGTGGGGTGGTCAACATGTTGATTGGTCTTATCTAGGCTCTTGTGGAGCTACTGGAAGGGTGCTACTGATGTGGAAGACACGGGTTGTGAATAAAGTGGAGGAAGCAGTGGGGCGATATTCGGTTTCTTGTAAATTTACAAGTGTGTCAGATCAGTTTGTCTGGGCGTTTACAGGCGTATATGGTCCTAATTCTTTGAGGGATAGAAGGTTATTATGGGAGGAATAATTTGGTTTGAACAGTTGGTGGAATGTTCGATGGTGTGTGGGTGGTGACTTTAATGTGGTAAAATTCCCTTCTGAGTGCTCTGGTTCTACCTCTTTTACTGTTGTTATGCGGGAGTTTTCCAATTTTATTTTTGAGCAAGGCCTTATTGATATTCCGCTTCAAGGAGGATCTTTCACTTGGTCTAATTCTCGTGAAGTTGCTTTGAAGGCTAGGCTGGATAGATTTTTGTTCTCTGCAGATTAGGAGGATAAGTTTCCATTTGTCTCTCAACGACACATGCCTAGGCTGTTATCTGATCACTTCCCGATTGTTCTTGAGGGTGGTTCCTTTCAGAGAGGTAAAAGGCCGTTTAGATTTGAGAATATGTGGCTTAAAAGTGAAGGTTTCGTGGAGAGGGTGCGATCTTGGTGGGAATCTTATAATGTCCTAGGAGCTCCGAGTTTTGTCTTGGCCAACAAACTGAAACTCTAGAAAAATGATTTGAAAAAAATGGAATGTGGAGGTTTTTGGAAATGTTGAAGATCGGGTGAGAAAATTGTGGAAAGATCTTAGTGATTTAGAGATGATTGAGGAAAGTCGAGTTTTATTGGAGGAGGAAAGGCTGAAATTGGAGAGAGTTCGAGGTGAATTAGAAAAAACTACTTTGATGGAGGAAATCTATTGGAGTCAGAAGTCTAGAGTCCTTTGTATTAGAGAAGGAGACAAGAATACCAAATTCTTTCATCGTATAGCTAACTCTCACAGGAGATTTAACTCTATTGATAGGCTTATGGTGAATGGAGAATTGTCTTCAGATCCGGAGGCTATAGTAGGTTGTATTCCTCATTTTTATAGGTAGCTATATGCTGAAAATGTGGCTCATAGGCTTTTGCTAGATGATGTGGAGTTCTCTTGTATCTCGAAGGAAGGATGCCCTTTGGCTAGATAGACCATTTGATGAGGAAGAGGTGTTTGGGGTGGTTAGTGAGTTTAAGGGTGATAAAGCTCCTGGCTTGGATGACTTTTTTATGGCGTTCTTTCAGTCTTGCTGGTGTATTTTGAAGGCTAAAATTATGGCAGTGTTTCAAAACTTTCATACTCAGGCTGTGTTTGAGAAGAGTCTTAATGCTTCTTTTCTTGCTTTTATTCCCAAAAAGGTGGATGCTGTGGAGATTAAGGATTTTCGGCATATTAGCTTAGTTGGTGGGATTTACAAGATTATTGTTAAGGTGTTGGCCAATCAACTTAAAGGGTGGCTCATGGGCTTATTTCATATTCTCAGAATGCATTTGTAAAAGGTAGACAGATATTGGACTCCTTTTTAATTGCTTCAGAATGTATTAATGGTAGATTGAAGACGGGTGTTCCAAGAGTGTTGTGTAAGTTGGATGTGGAGAAGGTGTATGACCATGTGAGTTGGGGTTTTTTAATGTATATGCTTCAGCGCTGTGGGTTTTTAAAGTAATGGAGAAAATGGATAATGTGTTGGCATCTCAACTGTTAAATTCTCCATTCTTCTCAATGGTAATCCTTCTGATTTCTTTGGAAGTTCTAGGGGAATTCGGCAAGGGGACCCCTTGTCTCCGTTGCTATTTGATATTGTTATGGAGGCTTTGAGTCGTATGTTGAATGTGGCTGCTACTACTAGACAGTTCTCAAGCTTCTATGTAGGTAATACGGCTGGTAACTCGGTGATGGTGTCTCATCTTTTATTTGTTGATGACACTTTTATTTTTTGTGATGCTAATCCTACACAAATAGCTAGTTTGAAAGCAATTCTGGCTAGATTTGAGGAGGTCTCAGGCTTAAGGATTAACTTAGGGAAATCTGAGTTAGTTCCTATTGGTGTGGTGCATAATATGGATGTTCTGGTGAGGATGTTAGGTTGTAGGCAGTCCTTTCTTCCATTGAGATATTTGGGCCTACCGTTGGGTACTAAATTTAAGGAGTTGTCAATTTGGATTCCTATTTTGGAGAAGATGGAGAGGAGGTTAGCAGGGTGGAAGAGGTTGTATCTATTTAAAGGGGGTAAGGTAACTCTTATTAAAAGTTCTCTTTCCTCCTTACCTACTAACTTTCTTTCCCTTTTACCTTTACCTGAGAAGGTGGCAAATCGTATGGAGAAGTTAAAACGAGACTTTCTGTGGAGTGGTATTAGTGGTGAATCTAAACTACATTTACTCAATTAGGCTAAGGTTTGTAAGCCGCTGCAGGTTGGAAGGTTAGGTATTAGACAATTGAGGAGTTTTAATTCTGCCTTGTTAGGATAATGGTTATGGAGGTATGCCATGGAGACCGATGCTCTATGGAGGAGGGTTATTGAGGTGAAATATGGGAATGATTGGGGTGGTTGGTGCACGAAAAAGGTGACCAGTGCTTGTGGTGTTAGCTTGTGGAGATATATTAGAAGTGGTTGGATGAATTTTTCTAAACTCCTTTTGTATGATGTGGGGGATGGTACTAGAGTGAAGTTTTGGAAGCATGTGTGATGTGGAGATCGTACTCTCCAATAGGCTTTTCCGGAACTTTATTGTATTAGTCGGATAAAGGATTCTCCAATAGCGGAGGTTATGTATTGGTTTGGTGGGAGGATTCATTGGGATGCTAAATTTTGTCGTCCTCCATAGGATTGGGAACAAGAATCCTTTGATCTATTTATGGATATGGTCTGCTCTTCGATAGTAAGGGGATTGGGTCCTAATCGAGTTTGTTGGAAGCTAGCAAGGAGTAGAGGTTTTGAGGTTAGAGGATTCTATCTTTCTTTCTATCCTCCTACCCTCTTATCCTTCTCTTGGAGAATGATATGGCAATTGAAGGTTCCTCCAAGGGTAGCTTTCTTTTCCTGGTCTGCTTCCTTAGGTAAGATTTAAACAACAGATAACCTTTGCAAATGACGTGTGCTAGTTCTTGATTGGTGCTATATGTGTAAGAATTGTGGGGAGTCAGTGGATCATCTTCTTCTTCATTGCCCCATAACTTGTGAGTTGTGGTCATTGGTGTTTTGTTTGTTTGGAATTCATTGGGTTATGCCTCACAAGGTTATTGAGCTGTTTGAGTCTTGGCAGGGTATGTTTGGACGACATAGAAACATAGATTTATGGAGACTTGTGCCTCATTGCTTGTTATGGTGTATTTGGTGTGAAAGAAATGCTAGAAGTTTTGAGGGATGTGAATGCTCTATGTTAGAGATTAAGTCTTTTTTTTTTTTTTACACTCCTTGATTGGAGTGTGGTCTTTAGTCATTTTTCTTGTTCTTCCCTTCCTGTTTTACTTGATCGTTGTAATCTTGGTTCTTGATTTGTGCCCCCATAGTAAATTCCCAATGTACTCGGGTTGGCTGTTTTTATTTGTTTAATAAATTTTTCGTTACTTATCAAAAAAAAAAAAAAAATGTAACTGTAGGGAATAGAATTAAGCATTGCCAAGAAGACGAATTACTTGGTTTTCATGATCAATGCCTTTCAGGTATGCTAGCATCCTACTTTATGCTTTGATCAAATACATTTAGATGTTAGAAACAATCACTTGTTGGATGTCTCTAACCTATTATGTGGTCCATATATGCATTATCTCCTAAACCTTTTAATTTGCTTAATTAGCACTGTCATACCCTATTTATGTGATATTTACTACTATATTATTTATATCTCATTATATCAATGCTTCCATTTTTTTTTTAATTTACATTTCATGGTCTTATGAAGTTAGAATGATTAAGTTGCTGATGGTTAGTTTTTCGCACTTCTAAATTCTCAGTGGAAAGAAATAAACTTCAGACACTCACTTAAAATATACCTGTATTTGATTCTTCCTAAGTAGAGCTGCATAACGTTTATTGCCTTTATGATAAGAAATAATTGAAAGTCATCTAAATTTAAGTATGTCCAGACGTTGTTACATGCTCAACGCAGTCATACATTTGGTCATGTATACATATGCCTGCATCTATAAACTTATATTGTACAATTCATTCTTGCAAATAAATGAGTTCTTGTTTAGTTGTTTGTCTGTTGATTTATATGTTGTGTAACAGAGCTTGGGAGATGAGGTTGTCAGTGAGACTGTGTTGAGATTAGCAAGTTTGCAATCCTGGCACAGTTTGTCATATGGTCATTTTCAGGTATGACACATGCTTTTTCTTAATCTGTTTCCATAGAGGTTGGAATTTATTAAATATCTGCTTCTTTTCTCTGTAGATGGAGCTTTGTGTTAATCAGGAATTGATCAAGAAATGGAAAAGAATGATAAAGAGAGAAGCTAAGGAGGCAACAAAGCGAGGAGAGCTTTTTGACCCGTCAACTAAGCTTGAAGTGAAATTCTTGAGAAATCTTATTGAAAAATTTCTGGAGGTTTTATCGTACAATAAACTATGAAGTAATTGTTTGATCTATAACTATGGTGCGCAAGGCATTTATGTTTAAGTTTATCAATTTGTACCAGGTATTGGATTCAACGGTTTTTTCCCAGGAACAACATGTTAATGAAGATAACAGAATAATTGATGCTTATGGTTTGAAACAAGTTGACGATGCTTGTGTTTTGTACTGTGAGAGGTTTATGGAATTTCTTATTGATCTTTTGAGCCAATTGCCAACAAGGAGGTAAAGTGCACTTTTTTTTTTCTTATCATTTTCCACACTCCCTTTTGAAGATGCGGAGTGCACGTCAACTCAATTGCTAGCATCCTTTATTAGTTCTCTTTATGAGTGGCCTTTTGCATTGGGTCTTACAGATAGTAATTATGTTCAATGTTCATAGAGTCCATTCATATGTAGATATTTTTTCCATTTGTAATACATAAGGGTAATATGTGACTTTTTTCATGAAGTAATCTTGTTTCAATAAAATTATTCTTACTTTCATAAAAAAAAAAAAAAAGTTTTGTGAACTTATATCTGAGCAAATGTGGATGGGCTTATGTGATTGCTTTCTGTGTTTTTATTTTTATTTTTTATGGTAATTTTAGTTTGAAGTTACACTTAATTAAGTTTAGCAAATAGAAAGATGAAATGGGACTTTTTTCTGTTCTGGTCTATAATAGTTTCCTTGGTTTTATGTTTTTAAAGTTGAGATCTTAGTGTTTTGTTCTTCAATCTAGCCTATATGTGGAGAATAATCTTAAAATCCAAAATGATACTATACAACTGGTTCCTGTTCCCCACATTATTTGACATCAGTTTCTTTAGATTGTGGTGATTATTTTATCATATACTAGATCTTCCTTGGAAAAGATTTTTCCAAGTGAAATTATATGCTTTTATGATCCGTGAATGGTGGAATCCTTTCGTCAACTTATGTACTCATGCTATGTTTTATCATTATTTTTTCTTCTCGAGTTCTATTTATCATTTTTTTTATGGGAATAATTTTATTCACTTTTTTCAAAACATTTTCTCTTTTCTAAGGCATACAGATACCTGAGACCTCTTGTTGCTGACATGGCTGTTGTTGCCAAGTGCCATCTGAGTGCACTCTATAAACATGAGAAGGGGAAACTCTTTGCACAACTGGTTAACTTGCTGCAGTTCTATGAGAAATTTGAGATTAATGATCATGTTGGGACTCAACTGACAGATGATGAGGTGCTGCAGTCTCATTATGACCACTTCCAATCTTTTCAACTGCTTGCATTCAAGAAGATCCCCAAGGTCCATGTCTCAGCAGGCATTTATAAATGTTCTGAATTGAAATGTCGCCGCCTATGATGTTAATATTAAGGAACAATTAGTTGTTATCATTATTATTACTGTTATCACCATTATTGCTCTGACTATTGTTTAATTCAATTTGATAAATGTCTCAACTTTCTTTCCATTGGTGCTTGTAGTAGCGAGAACTTGCATTGGCTAATATTGGTGCAATTAACAAACGGGCTGATCTCTCTAAGAAGTTGTCCGAGCTTTCTCCTATGGATTTGAGGGATTTGGTTTGTAAATGAATGAGTGATTACGCGTTGCCTTATGTTGATCGTCACTTTTGATCTCATGCCTAGGACCAGAATGAGTTCTTGTTGATCTTCATGTGGAGTTTGTTAGTGCTTCCTCTACTCTTGCACAACTGTTTATGCAAAGGTCATTTTTGTTGTTGTTGGCTCCCAAGAATTATCACTCTTTTACCTCTAAAATCACAAGTCGTAAAATTCTACCATTAGTTAGCACAGCACTAAGAAGAACTAGATGTATTTTTTATTTTAGGAGTGTGAGAAATTTGTTAAGGTTTTCTTTCTCTTCTTTTTTTTGGGGGGGGTGGGGGCGCGGTGTTGGGGAAGGGGGATGCAAATTAATAATATAATCTTTAATGTCTCTGCTGAGTGGTAAGTTGATTATAAGTACTTGTTTAGAACAAGAAGTTCTGGGATTTCCCCTGTGAAGGCCTTAACGTTAATGATTCCGCATGTAGTATTGTAACTATATTAAAAATTTCTGGCTTTAACTCTCATTGGGGGGGGGGCGGGGCGCGGTGTTGGGGAAGGGGGATGCAAATTAATAATATAATCTTTAATGTCTCTGCTGAGTGGTAAGTTGATTATAAGTACTTGTTTAGAACAAGAAGTTCTGGGATTTCCCCTGTGAAGGCCTTAACGTTAATGATTCCGCATGTAGTATTGTAACTATATTAAAAATTTCTGGCTTTAACTCTCATTGGGTTTTAGTAATGAATTATATTTTAATAATATTTTTTGTACATGAAAGTCCCTATATTGTCCCTTGCAGACTCGAGAAAGTTATTCTTCTGTAATTCTGTTTGGGGCAAATCTGGTATATTGATGCTGCCATTCATTTTGTGTTGCACTAGTTTAAAATCATGTCATAAAACCATTTGGCTGTAATATTCTTTCTTAATGTACTCTCCCCTCTCATGCTTTCTCCCTGTGTGTGTGTGTGACTCTGTTTACGTATAAAGATATAGTTTTAAAAACTGTATGATTTTTGGACACTAGCTGACATGATCCCTTTTTGTAGCTCAAACTGATCTCGGAGGAAGATACCTGGTCAGAAAGGGTTGATTTTCTTACTCAAGTCATGGTCTCCTTTTTTGAGAAACAACAATCCCAAAAAGAAGCCATAAATGCTCTCCCACTCTACCCAAATGAGCAAATTATGTGGGATGAAAGCCTTGTACCAAGCATAAATTACTCTGGCAAGGGTTGTCTAGCTCTTCCAAAACTTAATTTACAATTCTTAACGCTTCATGATTATCTTCTGCGAAATTTTAATCTCTTCTGTCTTGAATCAACATATGAGATACATGAGGATATTCAGGAAGTTGTACCACATCTCCTTGCCTACATCAATATGGAAGGAGAAATTGCTTTTCGTGGTTGGTCAAGAAGGGTGGGAGAGCTTTTCTAAGCATCTGTCTTTTGTAGTGGGTGAGGAACTCGTATCCGCTTTTAGCATGATAGGTGGATTGGTGAGAATACTCTAAAAGATCGCTATCTTAAGCTCTATGTGTGTTCAGCGGTCAAGGATGCTTGCATCTCTGAGGTTTTGTGGGCTCCAGAAGGGGGTACTGTTAGAGTTTGGAATTTAAGGTTTTATAGAGCATTTGAAGATTGGGAGTTGGTTGCATCTTATTCTCTATTTCAGCTTATCCAAACTCGTATTCCTCGGGGTGATAGAGAGATACTCTTTGTTGGCGGCTAAAAGGGGATGGTAAGTGATAGGCCACAAATTGAATGACTCCTTGTGATTTAAACTAATTAATTAATTTAACCAAGTTATTAATTAATCAATTTATCATGCAAATGCGTGGCAGCATAAACATATTACCAAAACTAAATATGCAGCGGAAAAATAAATAACTCGGTGATTTGTTCACAAATGAGGAAAACCCTAACGGCAAAAACCCCACCGGGTGATTTTCAGGTCACCACTCCCGAAACTCCACTATTATCAAATCAAGCGGTTACAAGTAAAGGAATCCCAAGTACCTTACCAACCTACAGTTGAACCCTTACCCCAATACCTAATTGGACTTGATCTGTAGTGACAGTTCCCCCTTTTGATGCACGGCTCCCAAGTACGTGACTAACCAGATGCGCGGATCCCAGTACGCGACTTCAAACACCAACTTTAGAAAGAGAGGTTGGTTGCAAAGTTCTTCAGATCATCCTATGCAATGAAGATCAGGAAGATGCTTGGTCACAAAACCCTATGGTGCAAATACACAGCAACTTCTTGAAGAAGATGAACTAGGTCAAGAACTCTGTCTTTGATCACAATTTGCTTGAACAAGGATTGCTCAATGTTTTTGCAACTTGTGTCTATGTTGACGGCTCTTAAAACACTCCTTAAATATGTTTAGGGTTAGAAGAAAAGAAGGCCCAAAAACACATTCACGGATCCCAAGAAAATCATATTGGAATTCTAACTTTTTAATTCTCAACAGATAGCAGGTGTCGAGGTAGCTGTTGAGCAGGTGTCGAGCTTTAAAAACTGTGCACTTCAGCTTGCTTTTTCTTGGACAGACTTGATGACTTCAACACTTGATCTTGAAACCTTATTTCTTGAAGTATTAAAAACACCTAGAACTACCCAATTACAAGTAGAGTGCGTTTTGTCAAAGGATTAGCCAATTTACATAAAATATGACATATGTTCTTAACATGTGAACACATATGTCCTAACAATCTCCCCCTTTGACAATCCGTGACAAAACCACAACAAACAAATGAACATATGAGAGAAGTCATAAATCACTCAACTCATATTCACTTGTTGAATACAATAAAATCTATCCTAACACAAACTCTTGAAAAACTTTGCAAGAAGAGAGTTTATGGCAAGTAGACTTTGACAACCTGTATTTCTGAAACACTTTAAACAAAACTCATCAAGGCATCTTGTGTGAAACAGAAATAATTAGATTGCATACAAGTATAAAGAACATGTGTCTAAAGATAGAAAAGAAACAACACATGAAGAGATAGGTGAAAAAGAAAAACATACATCCACATATATAGAAAGATAAGTACAATGTATGTAAACTGGTCACAAGACCTCATATACAAGATCAATGTATCTAACAAGAATAGAAAAGAAAAGATACATCAAAACTTCACTACATCCCTCAAAAATATGAACACTCCCCCTATCAAAAATGTCCTATACTAACTCTCCCCCTAAGATGACTACTCTCATAGTCCAAAACTACTCCCCCTTTTTGTCACGAATGACAAAGGGTAGAGTGTCATGTAGACATCTCATCAGTAGAGCTAGCATCTCTATCATCATCATCCGAAGCATCATCGTCATCACCATCATCATCATCATCCTCAGCATCAGAATCTGAAGCGACTGGAGGAGGTGGTGGAAGAGAAGCCTCAGAAGCAAAACCACCTATGGTCGCCTGCCGTCGTGCAATACGACCAACACGAACGTTCACCTGATACAACTCAGTGGTGAGTGTATCGAGGCGAGCATCCATGCGCTGCAGCTGCGCCATAATATCTCCAAGAGATACATCGCCTGAAGAAGAAGGAGGAGCCGATGTAGATGGAGCTGATCTGGATGGAGCCGAACGGGAGGGCGGAGTGGAATCCGGCTGTCGCGACCTAAACTGTGCCTTACTACGTTTTACGATAGCGGCATCTATGGCAAATATGTGTGTGAAGTGGTTCGACACAGGGAAAAGGATGGAAAAATGGCGTAGAATCCTCGTGATAGCGGAAGGAAAAATGAGCTTATCACGGGACGCCGAATCTAAATGAACATCTATGATAGAGAAAATGAAGTGAGAAGGAAAATCTATCGTAAGATGCTCAAGTAGAGATAACAAAAATCGAGCACGAGGCTCTGTGATAGAGTTATAATGAGAGAGAGGATGAAGTACAAAAGTCATCACCATGTTAAGGAATCTAGGACCTTTAGCAAAAGGTCTACATGATGTATACTGATGCTCACCCCAGTCAGAAGGGCGCTCACAAAAAGTAGAAATGAGCTCATCCTTGGACACAGTCCTCAGTCGCTCACATGTAGGATAGTCAGGAAACTCTATCCTAGGGACTCTAAGCACATCCGCAACCAGCTGCGGTGTGACAGCAATGCGCGTACCTCGAACGCGAGTATGAAAAAGAGGTACTGAACGATCAATCCCGTACATGTTGGAGTAAAACTCCTGAATCAGTATGAGAGGACAGGTGACCGGGACGTCACACAGTGACTCCCATCCCCTACTGTGAATGACAGATGGAAGGTCAGTGTCGGCGAAGTCCACCAGAATGACTTGGTGTTCCGAATGAACACCTCGTCTAGAAAAGTTCTCAGTAAATGCCTTGTGGGCATCTCCATCACGGAACCGAATAGTAAGAGGAGCAGTATCAGAAGAAGAGGAAGCTCCAGAACGCAGAGGGTTCCAAGCAGGAGTGGATTTACGTTTGGGTGCCATAGACACTACTAACGTAAAAGAATGAGAAAGAGATAGAGAGGGAGACAATCAGAAAAGTCCCAAACAGTTCAAATATGATAATATGTTGAACAAAAAGTACGTATGCATGGGAATGCATGGACATGTGACATGCAAACTTAAAAAGCATCATGGGCTCAGCCCAATCCAAACCTAGTAGCACACATACAAGTAACACACATCTAAATGCATGGAAATATCATTCTAATGCATATGGAATGCAATGTATGACATTTTAAACATTTTTTTTATTGAACATTCAACCCAAAATTTCAATAAAAACTCATTGATTTGAAAAACCCCAAAATTTTCCAAAAAATCCTAAAACCTAGGTTTTAAAATATGCAATGCATGAAAAAGAAAGGAAAAAGAACATACCAGGTGAAGGAAATCAAGGGAAGATCAAAAAGGATGAAGATTTGAAGCTTTGAGTGAGAAAAGCTTGATTGGGAGATGAAAAGACTTCGGACAGATCGAGAGAGATCGAGTGAGAATGAGAAGAATCGCGACAGCTCCTTAAATAGGCACCTTAGTAATTCTCGATAGCTGAGGTGTCGAGAGGTATCGAGGAAGCTGTCGAGGAAGGTATCGAGGAATTGGCCTTCGACAGCTGAAGGTGTCGAGGAGGTATCAAGGTAAGAACAGCTGAACCAATACCAGAAGATCGATCGATCCACATGGTGTCGAGACAGGTGTCGAGAAAGAAGCATCAGACACATTCAAGGGAGTCTCGATCGATCCATCAGGTGTCGAGGATGTGTCGAGGAGACAGAAACTTTCTCGATCGATCCACCAGGTGTCGAGGATGTGTCGAGATTGCGATAAGAAAAGGCTTAGAAGCTCGACAGATGATCAGGTATCGAGGAGGTATCGAGGAGGTGTCGAGCCAGCAGTGAAAAGCAGTTTTTCGAGAAGTGAAAAACACAGACATGAATGCAATCAAGACAAACACCTTAACCATGATCCAATCAACATAAAATGCTCTCAAATATCATCTCTCAATGAAACTATAAGCACATGGATCTCCCAAAAACTCACACACACACTAAACAAGTCTAACAAATTTTATATTTCAAAAATAAGTCATGACAGTTTAGTGAGCATACAAAAGCACATGTAAAACCTTTGTGATGGCCAAATCACATTGTACCTGCACATGTATCAATAGTAGCAAAGAATATTGTGTGTTGTGTGTGAAAAACATCGCAAGATTGCATATGTGTATACATATTATGATGATCTGAGATATGAGAAAATAACTTTAACTCACACACAATCATAACTGTTTGATGGGGACTATCACCTTCGAGGTACATCCTATAACTCCCACATCTCCTAGAATACACGCTTGCAACCATTTTAAAGCATTTTTAATCTTTTTGCTTTTTATTTCTTTGCATATTTTCTTTTTAAACATATCATACATGGGCTTATGAGAAAGAAAAGAAATACCCATTGATATTTGACATTTTAATTTTGCTATGCCTAAGCACACAAATGTCATTGACATCACACTTTTGCTATGCCGAAGCATACAGATGTCATTAATGATTGGCGGGCAACAATGGTGAGATGGTTATTTATGCCTTTCTCTTAGGATTTTCTAGTCCTACCCGTCAAAAAGAGTGATATCAGTGTTAAGTCTAAAGAAATAACCTAATCTTACTCATCACAAACACGAGCCACAAAGCTCACTTGCTTAGTTGTGCATAAGGATGCTCATCTAAGCTACAAGAGATACAAAGTTTAGAAAACTTTGTTTCATTGGCCATCCAAGGTACACAAGTACCAAAGTACACAAAACACACACTGTTTTTGTATTTTTCAATTTTTCAAAATTTTTTTTATTTTATATCAAAAACAAAATAAACAAAACCTAAAATAAACACACAAAGACATGTTAACAAAGCAAAAACAATGCATAAAACTAGACTGACTCAAAAAAATGCAAAACAAACAAGCAATGCAACACACAAAAAAAGAAGGGAGAAGAAAGTGATGAAATCACTTTGAGTCCTTTTTCTTCCACACCTTGGAAGAGCCTTTCCTTTGATTGAATCCTTGAACCGGCGGTGAGGGGGAAGAATTGAAACCGTTCAAGTTCGAAAGGAACATGATGGCTTTAAGAAGATCTCCAAGAGGAGCAAGAGAGGATTGAAGCTGATTTTGGCTTCCAGATGCTGTTATACTGTTGCTCTGTTGGGTGGCTAGCCACTTGTAGCAATTTGGTCGAGTGTGACCGGCAGCTCCACAATGATGACAAAGATGCTGCTTCTTTTGTTTAGGCTTTTGAGAGTTAGCCTTCTTAGTCCTAGGGTTTTTAGCATCTTTCTTATCTAACTTAAGGGGTGCTCCTAAGATGGATTTATCCTTGTCTATGTTCTCACTAGCTAATTCAGTTTTAACATCAATGTTCTCAATTTTAACAGTATTAGCAGGAGGAACAAAAACAGTAAAACTAGTAGAAGCAGAATTGGAGAAAGAAAGACCATACCCTAAACCTGTTCGATCTTAAGCACATTTCTGGTTGCTGAGCATCTCATCAAGTTTTGCACTTGAAGTCCTCTCCAGTTGAGCTCTAACTTGATACAGCTCTGCTTCAAGCTTCTTGGTCTTCTCAACCAGGAAGTTGTTTTCAAACCTCAGTGCTCTAATAGTTTGATTTGCCTCATCGAACTTTGTGGACAACTCTTCTCGATCAAGTTCCACATCACTGAGCTTCTTGGTAGCCAGCCTATATAACTTCTCATGCTTTTCAGAGAGCTTGTAAAGCTTCTCATAGGCTGAATGGATATCATCTTTGTCATCCATCTTCTCACATTCAGTATCCACCAATTCTTCTTCCTGTTCCACTTCTTCAACAATCCCTTCAGTAGGATTGACTGTGGCAGTGAAAGCATTTAAGATTCCGTCATCCTCAGTGTCGGAATCATTCTCAAGCTCAGTGTCACTCAGGGTTGCAGCAAGAGCCTTGCTCTTTCCAATGCTCTTCAGATATGTAGGACACTCATTCTTCATGTGTCCAAACCCATGACACCCAAAACACTTGGGTCCTGCCGGAACAGTGTACTGACCGCCTTCTTTAACATCCTTCCTTCCTTTGTCTTGGCTCTTGAACTGTGAAGAACTGGATTGCCTGCGGTCCTTGTCGAAGCTCCTCCCATTGGCATTCTTCATAAACTTCTTGAACTGCCTTGTAATGTAAGACTTCATCTTGGAATCTTCATCATCGGAAGACTCATCTGTATCACTGCTCTTTGCCTTCAGGGCCATGCTCTTGCCCTTGCTTGACTTGCCTATTCTTGATAACACTAGCTCGTAGGTCTGCAAGTTCCCAACCAACTCAGTCAAAGGAATTTTATCAATGTCCTTTGATTCTTCTATTGCCATAATCTTGGCATGAAATCTCTCAGGTAGAGATCTGAGCACCTTCCTTACAACCTTGGGTTCAGGGATGGTTTCCCCAAGATTGAAGGCTGAGTTTACTATGTCCTTAAGTTTGGCATAGAACTCATCAAACAACTCATCCTCCTCCATCTTAATTTCTTCAAAGCTAGTAGTGAGCCTCTGTAGCTTTGAATCTTTGACAGCCTTTGTTCCTTCATAGGTTGTCTGGAGGATGGTCCACGCCTCCTTAGCAGTTTTTGTTGAGGATATCTTCTTGAACTCCTCATTGGTGACTGCGCTAAATAAGGCATTCAACGCTCTGCTGTTGAAGTTTACCGCCTTGATCTTGGCTTCATCCCAATCAGCCGGCGCTTCTATTGGCTTGGTCCAGCCAATCTCAACAGCTTGCGACACATTCTCATCTAAGGACTGCAAAAAAGCTCTCATGCGTACTTTCCAGTAGGCATAGTTAGTCCCATCAAATAAAGGAGGTATGATTAGAGATTGTCCTCTATCCATGACAAACAGGGGTCAATGGATCAATCACAGCAAAGATTAAACCTAATCAGAGTGTGCCTGCTCTGATACCACTTGATAGGCCACAAATTGAATGACCCCTTGTGATTTAAACTAATTAATTAATTTAACCAAGTTATTAATTAATCAATTTATCATGCAAATGCGTGGCAGCACAAACAAATCACCAAAACTAAATATGCAACAGAAAAATAAATAACTCGGTGATTTGTTCACAAATGGGGAAAACCCTAACGGCAAAAACCCCACCGGGTGATTTTCAGTTCACCACTCCTGAAACTCCACTATTATCAAATCAAGCGGTTACAAGTAAAGGAATCCCAAGTACCTTACCAACCTACAGTTGAACCCTTACCCCAATACCCAATTGGACTTGATCTGTAGTGACAGTTCCCCCTTTTGATGCACGGCTCCCAAGTACGTGACAAACCAGATGCGCGGATCCCAATACGCGACTTCAAACACCAACTTTAGAAAGAGAGGTTGGTTGCAAAGTTCTTCAGATCATCCTATGCAATGAAGATCAGGAAGATGCTTGGTCACAAAACCCTATGGTGCAAATACACAGCAACTTCTTGAAGAAGATGAACTAGGTCAAGAACTCTGTCTTTGATCACAATTTGCTTGAACAAGGATTGCTCAATGTTTTTGCAACTTGTGTCTATGTTGACGGCTCTTAAAACACTCCTTAAATATGTTTAGGGTTAGAAGAAAAGAAGGCCCAAAAACACATTCACGGATCCCAAGAAAATCAGATTGGAATTCTAACTTTTTAATTCTCGACAGATAGCAGGTGTCGAGGTAGCTGTCGAGCAGGTGTCGAGCTTTAAAAACTGTGCACTTCAGCTTGCTTTTTCTTGGACAGACTTGATGACTTCAACACTTGATCTTGAAACCTTGTTTCTTGAAGTATTAAAAACACCTAGAACTACCCAATTACAAGTAGAGTGCGTTTTGTCAAAGGATTAGCCAATTTACATAAAATATGACATATGTTCTTAACATGTGAACACATATGTCCTAACAGTAAGTTTGACACCCAGTCTTACTACCATGTGATTCGGGGTGCCTCGAATTTTTTATTTCCTTGGAAGGGGGTTTGGAAACCAAAGATTCCTAAGTGCGTGGCGTTCTTTTTGTGGACAACTGCACATGGTCGGATCCTTACTTTGAATAATCTAATGCTTAAGGGTCACCCTTTGGCTAATTGGTGTTGTATGTGTTGCTGTGATGGGAAGTCGGTAGACCACCTTCTTCTTCATTGTGTTGTTACTCATTCCCTATGGGCTTTCATGCTTCAGGCTTTTGGTATTCATTGGGTTATGCTGGGATCGTTGGCGGGTTTGTTATCTAGTTGGCATCAGTGGCTTGGGAAGCATAATTCGAAAATTTGGAATTTGGTTCCAGGGTGCTTAATGTGGATTATGTGGTTTGAGCGAAATCGTCAATCTTTTGAAGATAAAGAGAAGACATTGGAGGAGTTAAAGATTTTATTCCACCACAGACTATTGGAGTGGTCTCATTGTTAGGGTTTTACTAAGTGTTCTTCTCTCTTTAAATTTATGCCTTCCCTTAGCTTAGTTTCCTAACTCCTCTCTTGCTGTTGTGTTGTGTGTTCTATTATCTCTTGTTGTTCATCATCTTGAACATCTTGTACTTCACATTTATATTTTTCCTTCTTTAATATAAGATTTTTGATTACCTATCAAAAAAAAAAAAAAAAAATTTAAGATCACCGAGGTAAACAGCCAAACATTGGAGAAGTCAAGCTGTCATCTGTTACTGCAGATGTGACTTTTAGCATTTCCAGTTATAAAGCACAAATAAGATCAGAGTGGAATGCCCTTAAAGAGCACGATGTTCTGTTTTTACTTTCGATTCGCCCTTCATTTGAGCCTCTAAGTGCTAAAGAAGCTGCCAAGGCAAGTGTACCACAAAGGGTTGGACTTCAATATGTAAGGATGTAAGATTATTGACGTTCGTGATGAGGAGGGAACTCTTATGAATGATTTCACAAGAAGAATTAAAAGAGACAAGTGGAGGCCTCCAAAAAGGGAACTGAGAACTGTAATTGGTGCTTTAGATACAGCGCAATACCACATGGATGTCAGTAATATTATAGAGAAAGGTGCAAACGATGTTTACGGGACATTCAATATATTGATGAGGAGGAAGCCAAAAGAAAACAATTTCAAAGCAATTTTAGAGTCTATAAGAGATCTTATGAATGAATATTGTATTGTTCCTGATTGGCTGCACAACGTATTTTTCGGCTATGGGAATCCTTCTGCAGCACAATGGACTAACATGCCTGATCTTTTGGAAAGTGGTAGATTTCAAAGAAACTTTTCTTGATGCTGACCATTTGAAAGATAGTTTTTCGGATTATTAGGTTTGCTATTGTTTGCCATTTCTTTTGATGTTTTATATATAATCATGCATTGAGTAAAAATAATGTCACTTAAAAACTACCTTTCCTTCTCTTCTTCTAGGTTTGTTTTATAAATCCAGATGGCAACGAAAACTTGCAGCCGATGCCTCCTTTTCGAATTAGGCTTCCCAAGATGCAGAAAGGCGGTAGTCATGCACTTACTGGGAATAAGATATCTGATGTTGATTCAGCAGATGGTGTCAATATGGAGGATACACTCATTGTTGAGGCATACACTCCTCCTGACCCAAGTCCTTATCCCCAAGATTAGCCAAAACAGAACTCAGTTAGATTTACTCCTACACAGGTGCTATGCAACTATTTTTTTCAATTGCACTACGTTATTTTTCATGCTTATTTGTGTTAAATCCTTTCTGATGATCCAAAGTCCTTTGCCTATTTATTGTAATCCTTATATAATTGGTACTTCTCCCATTGGCTGCATGTATTTAAGTTTGAATTGGCAAATTTGTTAACTAAATTGATCATTCAGTAGGCCTTTATATAATTATATGCAACTTGTATCTTAGTTTAAACTTGATTATTATGTTAATAAAGTCATAGTTAGCTCTTTACTGTCCTGTTCTAATCTATATATTACTAAAAGCTGAAACGTAGCATTTAATGTTGCTACGCTCACATTGAGCCACGTCAGTAGCCATGTCATTTCCATCCTCTTTCCTAAATTTATCCTACAATTTTTAAATAATTTTTATCAATTTTAAAATACTAATAAAACTAAAATTATTTCCAAACTATCTCCACCATAAAGCCCACTTATTTTAAATTTAATTCCACCAGCCCACCACTTATAAATTAAATTCTAACTTAAAGCCCAAACCTAAGCAACCCAAGCCTTCTAAACTGAAACCCCTCTGAAAATCACGGTTTCAACCTCCTTAATTTCCTTCCCTTTTGTTTCTCACGTGTTCCTTCCCATTCCCCACCTTCTAACGGCAGTTTTCTCACGCAAACTGTGTGACTTCCCCTTCCCCACTTTCTAACCGCAGACTTCTTATGCAAAATATGTTCCTTCCCCTTCTCCACCTTCTAACGGCAGCCTCTCTATCTTCCTTTCTCCTTTCCTCATAGTTTATGAATACTGACAGAAGCTGGATACTTCAGTTCAGGTATCTCTAAATCCCAATTTGTTTTCTGCTCTATTCTTTTTGCTTGATTGCTTGATGTTTTTATTCCCTTCTTACATTTTGTTACTGCCTACTGCCTCTTGAGTGTTGTGATGCGACTCAAATTAGTTTGTGTAGTATGTGCAATATAAGGCAATATTGTTGTAGTTGAAACAATTTTCTGTGTTTGTGTCAATGTAGATTTAATGGATTTGGTTATATACTTATATTTTGGTCGGACTGATATTGAATTAGGTGTTTGGGTTAAATTTGATTTTGATTAAGGAATATGGGTAAGAATGCTTTAAGTTTGGGATTTTCGAGTTAAACTAGGGATTGGGTTTTTTTTTTCTCTCTCTTTTCTTTCTTAAATCTAAACGTGGGATGTGGATTTTTTTTTTATTTTTTTTTGGAGTGGGAATGTTTCTTTTTAATCTATACGTGGGAGTGTATTTCCGTGCATTGGAGTGTTCTTTTTATAATCTAAATGTGGGAGTGTAGAATTGTGGCTATGTGGGAGTGCCTTTTTTTTGGTTTTAATCTAAACGTGGTAGTGTTTTTGGTTTTAGCCTAGGTTGGCATTTACATTGTCTGAGGAACTGTTTACAAGGTTTAGGTTGGCATTTACAATGTTTGAGTATCGGCCATATACACTCTTTTCGACATGCCGTCAAATCAGTGATTGAGACAGATCAAGTTTTAGGGACTAAGACAGTTTCATTGGTGAGACGCTATGTTGTTTTCACTTAATGGGTTTTCGCTAGGATCATATTGGCGTCGAGTAGACAATACGGTGTGTTGACTTTTGTTTTTGATTTTTCTATCACTCTTGCTCTGCCTCAGCATGCCGTTTGGTTTCATTGGGGTTGCTCTGCATCGCTTTTTTGTTTATTTGTGTTGCTCTGTGTTGCTTTTGCTTTTTTGCCATTTACTCTCTACAATTCTCAAGTTACCCCATGTGTGGGTTCACTCCCTTTTGTTTTGTATTTTCCCCTAATCATAACATAAGAATATGCATTATTTAGAATTGATGGAGGACTCAAGTTCTAGCATATTTGGTAGTTTGATTGGTGGGGCATTATACAGTTAGGATAATAATTTTAATTACTTTGAATATCCATTGTTTGGTGAAAGAGATACTATTTATTTATAATAATTATATTAATATTAGTTTATCACTGTACAATGATTTTTGATTTGTGGCTTAGCGAATTTTATATAAATTATTGTATTACTTTACTCAAACATATAAATTCCAACTGCTGCATAAAAAATAAGTAAATAAAGAAAATTCACAAGTCCAAGAAAAACTCAGTGATGACACAATTTTTGCTCTAAGAAAATTGATTCTAACGAAAAATCTATTACTCTACTATTTGAGAATGCTGAAATCAATCTAAACTACTGAAGTAAAAAATGAAAGAAGAGACAAAAAAAGAAAAAAAAAATTCAACTGCTCACACAAATGAGTTCTGTTTAAACTCTACTACTCTACTAACAAATGGATGAAAAGGAATTAGAATCAATGCGTTTAGAATATGCAACTACAACCAAAAGACAAACCAAAAAAAAAAAAAAAATTGACACTATTTTAAACAAGGAGATGTCAGTAATGTTTAACATGAGTTAACTAATTAAATATTTCGGACCTCAAATGCACTAATATATGTATGTTGGATTACATGTAAATAATATAAACCCTGTTTTGAATTCTATAAAAATACTATATAGAAATAATATTTTTTATTATTTTTAATATTCTTTATGTTAGACTTTGACTAAGAAGATTAATCAAAAGGTTGGGCAATGGAGCTATTCTTAGAAAGATTATGTAAATTAGCTGTTTATCTATATATTTAGCTATCTAATTCCATGAAATTTCAAGTTAAATGAGTCACAAGTGAAAGGAAAAGAGTTGAGAATATAAATTTAAGAATAGAGTTGAAAATATATGATAAATTTAAGAAACAAAGAAGACAAGAAATAGAGAAAATATACCTCTGCTTGGAAGAATTTCATTGTTTGCTTTTACCTCTTTAGGTGGTAAAGTAGATAGGTTGGTAAATAATGGTACAGGCCCATATGTTTTCCATCTCAATGGCCAAAATTAGCATAGAATTGGGTCACTTCTTTCTATTGAAGTGGAAAAACCTACATTCGCTCAACTCTATAACTATGATACAGATAATGAAATAGGACATAGAATTGATGCAGTAATCAAGAAATATAAGAAAAATGATGTAGATCTTGATATTGCTATTGGATTATTGGAATTGTTAGATAATTGTAATGAATTGGTGAAAGCATTTTGTGCACGATAAATCTCTCTCTCTCTCTCTCTCTCTCTCTCTCTCTCTCTCTCTCTCTCTCTCTCTCTCTCTTCCTCTTAAATTTGCTTATTTTATAGAGTTTACCCAAATAGGTTTTTTTTTTTTTTTTTTTTTTTTAAATGAAAGAATTTTGATTTTGTTAATTTTTAAATTTTGAGCAAGTTACTGGGGTTTTAGTACATACATTTTGCAGTTAGAATATTGTTTCAAATTTGGTGAATTTTGGGGAATGTAATAGTGTGGAAATTTTATAAACTTTTACTGTCTAGGAAGCCAACTTTAGTCTAACAAGAAAGCCATAAACAACTTAAGTCCAACATGAAGGCCATGAACATCTAGCTAGTCTGTTGGCATGTTTTTGTTTCAATTCTTTTCCTTCCCCTAATATAGCTTTGTCGTTTGATTTGTTAGTTGAAATTGAAATAACACAATTTTCTTATTCTAGATGAAATTGTTTATGGATTTTTATTTTATGTATAGATTTCAATGCAACTAACATCAATTCCATTGCTTACTGTTTTAATGTTAAGGATTCAGTGACAAACTTATTTTGTATTTGTACTATTGTTTTACTTGTGGGAAAAATTTGATGAGTTTTCTATGTTTGTGTTTTGTAGTTCGTATTGATTTACTGGATGTGAATGGTGATGTGGGGGGACTTAGACAAAGATAATGAGCTACCTGTCTTCTATCTCAAGGTTTTTGTTTTTCCTTTATATTAAGCTGTAAATGGGTAACATTCTCTTTGAAATCTTATATAGTCATAGGTTCAACATAATATATTCAAAGAAACTCATATTAATTATTTTTTTACTTAGTTATTGAATCAAACATGCATCCAAAATCTGTTTTAAATGGAAATAATTCAACTGATGACTATTTACCTTTTTTTTATAGACTAAAGATGAAAGTTTACATTGAATTGTGTACCTGATGGCGCACTCCCACACATAGATAGAGTGGAAGAAAACCATAATTTTAGTTCTATGAACTTCTTGAAAACTTGCCTGAAGTTATGATTAGGAGTTCTATGATGATTGTATGTAACTTATTATAAAACATGGTGGAAAAATTGAATCTAAAGGAGAGAGGAACCAATAAATGTCTCAAAGGCTATTAGCACATGTTGACAAGTTTAGGGTTTGATGGTGCCATAGAAGTTTCAGTGGAAGTCTTCTCTTAGTTGCTAAGCTGTCATGTATGTAAATTAGGCTACTTATTGAAAAAAAAAATGTAAATTAGGCTAGACATTGAAAGTTCTTGCTAAATGCTATAGTTACTAAAAGCTATGTTTAGCTACTAAACTACTTTAGATGTTCCTTAAAATTTTGGGATATAAGTTAATAAGAAATGTCTTTTATATTATGTTTTCGGATACAATTTTTATTCAACTTTGATGTTGGTTTTTATTTCCTTTTAGATTTTATAGAGAAGTAGGAACAAAGAATTTGTATTTTAATTTTGTGTGTTTTTGTGTATGCATATCCACATTCCCGCACACAATATATACACTATCAACTTATATAGTTGCATGGCTAGATAGTTTAGCAAATACCTGTTAGTCTTAAATGGAGTTTTGCATTTTAATAAAATATAATGAATTCAAAGTGGAAATTTGTTAGATAACACTGATTGTGTTTTCAACCAATTGAATTTTCAAGAAACATTTGACATTTTTCTTTTAATGAATTAGTTTATATAACATGCCTCATTAAATAGATCAATCTTCAAATATTTATAAGCAAATTATAAATAGCATGTAACTTTGCAATATGAACAAAACATTAGAATTGCATATCTCTTTTCCAACTACAAAATGTACCAATAATGAGAAACAATATTTGAAAGGAGATTTATTTGAAAAATAATTGTGCTTGCCGAAGGAGGAGTAAAGATTCATAAATTTACTTTTGTAAGTCTGGAATGAAGTATTTTTAAAAGTTATGATTTTGGATTCATCAAACTTGCAACATTTAACCATTTAAACTTGTTGTTTAAGTACATGAATATTAGGAATTAATCTTATAGCTTTCATCAATCTAGAGGAAGATGAATTAAAAAAAAAAATTCTTGAACATTTTTTTGAATTTTCCCGTGCATCGCACGGGTTAGCGACTAGTTAGATTAATAGTAGTATCTAAATAGCGATGATCAGATGGGGAAGAGAGGGCAATTCACCCCCTAAACATTTTGACTGGAAAGAAACAGTACTGAACTACACTAACAGATACTTGGGCTTATGAGAGGAACCTAGCTTAAGTATCCATCCCCAGGTTGTGTGAGTTTTCCCTTCTAACAGGAAAGAGAATTGAGGAGTAAGAAAGTAAATGGACTTTAATCTTCTCCTGGGCTGAATTTGCTCTCTCTTTTTATTGACTGAATTGGTCATCTGTTTATCATGGTGGTATGACTGAAGTTTCTACTACCAGAGTTTTAGCTTTAAAATTCATCTTTATGTTCAAGCAATTTATGATTTAGACACGGCAAATGATATTTTTTTTTTTACTGATTAGAGACATTTTGGTTGTCTTTTGTGTTTATTTTACCTTGTGAAAGTGAATGATACATATGCAAGATTTTGGAATATCAAGGATTCTCATTGAATTTTCATATTGAGAGTTATGATCATTGATGGCTGTTATTGTGAATGGTCTTTAATATTGTGAATGGTACATATGCTAATTTCACTGGATGATATTATGCATGTAACCATTTTGAATACCCTTTCATAGTATAGCCAATGGAGAAGGTACATAGACTAGCATACCTCATGTGCATAATTAGGCTTCCAGCTCTATGTTGGAGCTAACTTGTTCAACTCCATGTTGATAATAAAATGCATAGACTCTTGGCTTGGAAGATATCTCTCTTTATTTATACTAGTCATAGACCCGCGCATTGCGCATGATAATTTTTTAGATAAAATATTATTTTAGTCTCTAGGCTTTATAAAGAGTTTTTTTTTTTTTTTTTTAAATAGTATTATCATATTTTTCATAATCTTGTCTATAACAATTTTTTACCATTATCATATATTTATTGGTTGATGATTTACATAACATAGACATTAAATAAGAGGTAGAACTATTTATTAAATTTTTTTAAGTCATGGTGTTTGAAGATTATGATATATATATATATATATATATAATTTCCCTAATTAGAGTTTGATTAGTTTTAAGTTTAAATTTTGTATTATTATATTTAATTGTTGATTTTATTGCACTACAAAGTTTTCAATGTCCTTTGTATAGCCATCTCTATTTTATTTCTTAGTCCTCTTGACCACTTTTGTTTTTCAAATAACGGTTATTAATTGACGTTTGATTTCATTTCTTTTTTTCTTCCTTCATTTATTCTTTATTACTTTGTATGTTCCCTTGCTAGTTGTAAATTTTATGGTTAATAATAAGAAATAGATATCATGGATGGCATAAATAGTTATAGATGTAGTTATGTTAGTGGTATGTCAAAGGGTTTTTTTTCCCTTCTGAATTTTCAAGGAAATATGAAAGACATTTCTCTAGTTTGGTCTCAATCATTTAAGATATCCATAATATATTAATGGAAATAATAATGAGCCTTAAATTTGTTTTAATGTATGAAGTGGTTAGGTTAGTGGTATGTTAAAGGTTTTATAAAAAAATTTTAAAAATAATTCCAAGGAAATGTAAAAGGCCTTTTTTTGAAAAAAGAAATTGTGACCTTTTGAATTGTAGATGAATATATAAATGCAAAGTTATATGTAAAATTACAACCGTACAAGATAAATATGTATAGATAATATATATATATATATATATATATATATATATATATATATATATTTTGATTATTCATGAATTATTATTTCATTGTTTACTTATAAATATCTAAATTAAAGTTTTTTTTTTTTTTTGAAAAATAAAATCTAAATAAAAATAGATGAATATGTGTTAGAAGTGTATACTAAGTGACGGAGGTGTGTGGTGATGATTAGCTGTGCGTGAGCTGCTGCATGAGAGGGCGTGTGATGCTGCATGTGGGGTGTTGGAGAGGTGCGTGTACAAGTTGCTGATGAAGAGTGTGTTAGTTACTGATGAGGCATGCAGGAGTAGCTGATGAGGTGGGCATCCATTAGTGCTACGAGACTGTACACTGATATTGAACTAAGGATAATAAGTGTAATTACTTAGTTGGCATTATATACTGTATTCACATTAGTGATGTACGAAATAAGAGTTAGTTAATATGGTTAGTTAGTTAGAATATTGACAGCTGGCATTGGCAGTTAGGCAGTTAGAGAGTGAGGCATTGAGAGGGTATTAGAGTACTGTGAAGAGAGGAACATGCATAAGAAAATCCATTCTTAATTCCAATTCTCTCAATTCTAATTCCATTCTCTCTCTAATTCTCTGTTCATACCTCTCTTTGTTCTTGGAGGCCCAGTTGTCCTCGAATTCAACTATTCAACATCTTTGTTCCTAACATTTGGTATCAGAGTAAGGCCTTCCTCGGCCATGGCTGAAACACGTTCAACTACTACTGCAATTCAGGAGGCTCTAGCTTCACTGAGAACTTCAAGTGATCATAATGATAAGGAGATTCAAGAAATGCGTAACCATCATGATAAGGAAATTCAAGAAATTCGTATTGTCCAAGGAGTGCATACACATACTATGAACGAGATGAATCAACAATTAGCAATCCTGGTGCAAAGAAGTGGTTCTGATCAAGGTGGAATGTCTCAATCTCCAACATATGGTGAACATAGGAATGCTAATTCATCAACAATGGCTATGGCTCGTCGAGATTGGAATTTCCAAGGTTCTTGGGAGAAGACCCTGCAAGTTGGGTTTACAAAGCCAACCAATACTTCAAGTATTATAATACACCAGTTGCTGAGAAATTGATGCTAGCTTCGTTTCATATGGATGGTGAGGCTCTAATCTGGTTTCAAGATAGTGAAGAGGTAGGTCTTTTTGCGGACTGGGAATCATTGATTCAAGCATTGCACATTAGATTTGGTGCCACAGCTTATGACGATCCCATGGAAACACTGACTAGGTTAAGACAAACTGCTTCAGTGTCCTTGTGTAAGGCTCAATTTGAGGTGTTGTCTAATAGGATTAAGGGTTTATCTGCTGCTCACAAGTTAAGTTGTTTTCTTAATGGATTAAGAGATGAGATAAGGCTACCAGTGAGAATGCTTAATCCTAAATCCTTGAATGAGGCTTTTGGGTTGGCAAAGATTCAGGAAGAATATAATTGGAGTTGCAGGAAGTTTTCTAGGATTCAAGGAGATCAAGGGAAGCCTTCCATTTTGTGAGTTCCTCCAAAAGTTCCTTATCTGTTGGAGTCTAAACCAAGGCAACCCATCAAGAGGATTTCTCCTGCTCAAATGGAAGAGAGGAAGAAGAAAGGGTTGTGTTACAATTGTGATAACAAGTGGGCTCCTGGCCACAAGTGCAAGAATGCTATGTTATTCCTGTTGGATCATGTAGAATTGGCTCAGGAAAATGTAAATTCTGGAATTCACATAACTGAGTTGGAAGGAAATGGATATACAGATCAGATTGGACAGGTTGGACAAGATCAAGAAGATGCAGAGATTACTCTCTATGCATTGAGTGGCACTCCCACTTCAGGAACTATGAGAGTCATGGGGAAGATTAATCAGAGGTCCTTTGTGATCCTTATTGATTCAGGGAGCACCCACAATTTTATTGATGCTATTCTGGTCTCACAGTTACATATCCATGTGGATACTTCTCAAATTCTCAAAGTGAAGGTTGCTAATGGGGATATAATTAAAACTCAGGGTGTTTGTAAAGCAGTGCCTATCTTGATGTAGGGAAATGAGTTCTTGGTACACTTACATGTGCTACCAATGGGGGGATGTGACTTAGTTTTGGGCACTCAGTGGTTGGGGACCTTGGGAGTAATCTAGTGGAATTTTGAATTGCTTATAATGAGCGTTTCTTATGGTCACAGGCATGTTCAATTACAAGGGTTGAAGAGTACTAATTCTCAGGTACAGGATGGAGATACTTTCTTGAAGCAATCAGTGAAGAAGGGACTGATCCTTCAGATTTCAATCCAATTGCAGCCTCAGTTGTTGTCTGTAGAAGTACAAGTTCAAATTCCTAAAGCTATTGCTGCTTTGTTACTGGATTACAAGACTGTTTTTGCTACTCCTGAAGGGCTGCCTCCCTTAAGAGATTATGAACATCATATCACCTTGAAGGAAGGAGCTCAAGCTGTATCTCAAAGACCTTACAAGTACCCTTACTATCAAAAAAATGAAATTGAAAAAATTGTTAAGGAGTTGTTGTCTGTGGGGTTTATTAGAAATAGTAGTAGTCCATTTGGTTCACCTGTTCTTCTAGTTAGGAAGGCTGATGGCTCTTGGAGGATGTGTATTGATTATAGAGCTTTGAATCAAGAGACCATTAAGGATAAGTATCCCATACCTGTCATTGATGAACTGTTAGATGAATTGTTTAGTGCTACTGTTTTTTATAAATTGGATTTAAGATCCGGATATCACCAGATTCGAATGGAGGAAGACATTCCAAAGACTGCCTTTAGGACACATGAGGGTCACTATAAGTTTTTGGTGATGCCATTTGGTTTAACCAATGCACCCTCAACTTTTCAGTCACTCATGAATTCAATTTTTAAACCTTACTTAAGGAAATTTGTCTTAGTGTTTTTGGATGATATACTTATGTATAGTAAGGATTTGGCTGCTCATGTTGGTCATCTTAAATTAGTGTTAGAAACATTGGTGAATCATCAATTGTATGCCAAACAATCAAAGTGTGTGTTTGCTTGTAAGGAGGTAGAGTATTTAGGACACATAATTTCTGGTGAAGGGGTGAAAACAGATCCAAGGAAGACTACTGCTATGCAGCAATGGCCTATTCCTCATGATGTGAAGGCTTTGAGGGGGTTTTTGGGCTTAACTGGTTACTATAGGAAGTTTGTGAAAAGGTATGGCTTAATTGCAGCTCCTTTAACTGCCTTGTTAAGGAAAGACTCCTTCACTTGGACTCCTGAAGCTTCACATGCCTTCCAATTACTCAAGGATGCTATGTCCAATCCACCTGTGCTAGCTTTACCTGACTTCCCCAAACCATTTGTTGTGGAATGTGATGCCTCGGGGTTGGGTGTTGGAGCTGTCTTAATGCAGAATCAAAGGCCCATTGCCTTCCACAGTCAAGCTTTGAAGGGAAAAGCACTTGCCCTTTCCACTTATGAAAAGGAATTGTTAGCTTTAGTGGTAGCTGTGAAGAAGTGGAGACCTTATCTTCTTGGAAGACCTTTTGTAATCAAAACAGACCATCAAAGTCTGAAATATTTGCTGGAACAGAAGATTGGTACCCCTGCTCAGCAAAAGTGGATCACCAAGTTACTTGGCTATGCCTTTATAGTTGAGTATAAGCATGGTAAGGAAAATTTAGTTGCTGATGCACTTTCAAGAAGAGAAGCTATTGAGGATGTTAATGTTGACTGTAGTGAAGTGGGTACTATATGCATTATCTCCTTCCCTACTCCTAAATGGCTTGATGATCTCAAAGCAAGTTATGTCACTGATCCTGTCATCCAGCAAACAATTCAGGCGATTTAGTTAGGGCAGAATGTTCCAGTGGGGTTCACATTTTGTAATGATTTGTTGTTTTATAAGGGCAGACTATATTTCAAAAGTTCACATCAGACTTTAAAGACTTTTGTCTTACAGCAAGTGCATGAGAGCCCTTTAGGGGGTCATTCTGGATACTTGAAGTCCTTCCATAGACTCAAGAAGGATTTTTATTGGTCTGGTATGGGAAAAGACTTAAAGAATTTAATCAGGGAATGTGATGTCTGTCAAAGGTTGAAGAGTGAGACTTGCTTCCCTGCTGGCTTGTTACAACCCTTGGTTATTCCAAATAAACCGTGGCTTGACATTAGCATGGATTTTGTGGAAGGGCTGCCTAAATCCCAGTAGAAGTCAGTGGTGTTTGTTGTTGTGGACAGATTCACTAAATATGTTCACTTCATTCCATTGGCTCATCCTTACACTGCTGCAAAGGTGGCTCAGTTGTTCATGTAGTTTGTTTTTAAGTTACATGGACTGCCCGCCACCATTGTGAGTGATAGGGATCTAGTATTCACCTCTAAATTCTGGTCTAAATTGATGAAGCTGCAAGGAATTAGTTTAGCTATGTCATCTTTTTACCACCCTCAAACTGATGGCCAAACTGAAGTTGTGAACAAGAGTTTGGAACATTATTTGAGGGCCTTTGCTGACAGACCTCAATCTTGGGTGGACTGGCTTCCTTTTCCTGAGTTTTGGTTCAACACTAACTTCCATTCTTCTCTTAAGCTTACTCCATTTGAAGCTCTCTATGGATATCCTCCTCCTAGGCTGGTGGATTATGTTCTAGGAACTACAAGGGTAGCAGCTATTAATTCAATTTTGCAAGATAGGCAAAAGCTTTTCTCATTGCTCAAGCACAATTTGACTGCTACATAGGAGAGAATGAAGTGGGTTGCTGATAAGAAGAGGGTGGATAGGTCCTTTGCTGTGGGAGATTGGGTGTATCTTAGGCTGCAGCCTTACAAGCAGTCCTCAGTTCAGTCCAAGAAGTTTGGCAAGCTAGCTCCTCGTTTTTATGGACCCTACCAGGTTGTACAGAAGGTGGGAGAGGTTTCCTATAAGCTTGATTTACCTGCAGATTCTCAAATCCATCCTGTGTTTCATATATCCAATCTTAAAGCTAAATTGGGTGCTCAGGTGGTCCCTAGGCCTGCTTTACCTGCTATGATTGTGGATCAGATTCCTAACCTTGAACCAGTGGCGGTTTTAGCTACCAGGTCTCATCAGTTGAGGAGCAGACTTATCACTCAGGTGCTGGTGCAGTGGCAAGATGAGAGCAAGGATGATGCTACTTGGGAGAGTCTTTTTGTTTTATAGAAAAAGTTCCCTCACCTTGTGGGCAAGGTGCTTTGAAAGGGAGGGAATTGTTAGAAGTGTATACTAAGTGACGGAGGTGTGTGGTGATGATTAGCTGTGCGTAAGCTGCTGCATGAGGGGGCGTGTGATGCTGCATGTGGGGTGCTGGAGAGGTGCATGTACAAGTTGCTGATGAAGAGTGTGTTAGTTGCTGATGAGGCATGCAGGAGTAGCTGATGAGGTGGGCATCCATTAGTGCTACCAGACTGTACACTGATATTGAACTAAGGATAATAAGTGTAATTACTTAGTTGGCATTATATACTGTATTCACATTAGTGATGTACGAAATAAGAGTTAGTTAATATGGTTAGTTAGTTAGAATATTGACAGTTGGCATTGGCAGTTAGGCAGTTAAAGAGTGAGACATTAAGAGGGTATTAGAGTACTGTGAAGAGAGGAACATGCATCAGAAAATCCATTCTTAATTCAAATTCTCTCAATTCTAATTACATTCTCTCTCTAATTCTCTGTTCATATCTCTCTTTGTTCTTGGAGGCCCAATTGTCCTCGAATTCAACTATTCAACATCTCTGTTCCTAACAATATGTAAAGGTAAAATTATATGAAAAGTTAAAACTACATAAGATGAATGTTTAATCACTTGTAGATGTGTGTTTTTTAAAGACTAAAAGAATATACAATTGCTTTAGATAGAACTATATAACTATGCAAATATTGTTGCGAGTGGTTCCATCATTTGCAAATTATCAAGTTTGGTGGCCTTACAAAACAAATATTTTATTTTGCTAAAAACTTTACATGAACTCCTCTTTTGTGACAACCTTCTTTTTTTTTTTTTTTTTTTTTTGCCAAAACAACTTAAGAATATTAAGACTTAAGTTAACACATGTGGTAGTTGTAAAACACATCAATGATATGAAAAATATAAAGGTTTAATTATTTAAAAACATTTTTAGTAGATTGTAATATAAAACATTTTTTTCTCAATATTTTATGTAACTTTTCCCATAAGATCAATGTTGTTGGCATCCTTTAAAGATGATATATAATATTTTTGAGAAGAAGAAGAAGAAGCAGAGACAATGCTAACACATAATATAAAATTATTAAGTTTGCATGATTTAAATTTGTGGCAAAATAATATTAATGTATCTATGATAAAAGTTTTTATCTAAATGATATATAGTAGTTTCATATTTTTTTAGACTTGATTCAAAATGTTCATTCTTAATAGCCTTTTAAGTCTACAAATTGCTCAATCTATGGGCCTAAACACATTCAAATGGTGCTATCTAAATTATAAATTATATGAACCTTTATCATACAAATATATTGATTCCCTCAATGTATGGTAAAGGAAGGAAGGTTTGTATCTAGCCATTTTCTTGATTTGTGATGCATAATTTAATAGTATGGAGGATGTGATTGGATTTAAATATTGAATAAAATAAGATGAGAGGAAAAAAAAGTAAAAATAAATTATATAGCAATAAACATCAAATTATCCAAGTCTTTATATGTAATATAATAACATTACATTATTATATACTATATGTATAATGCAGTAAGATAATATTTAATCAAAGAGAATATAAAGGATAACAACTTAAAACACAAAACTAAATTGCATCAACTCAAAGTAGAATTCTAATTACTACAAAAATTCATCAACCTAAAGAATTAATGCATTAAAAATAAAAAAAATATCAAACAAAAAATGAAAAGCAAATTTAGAGAGAGAGAGAGAGAGAGAGAGAGAGAGAGAGAGAAGTAACCTTTTTTCATGTGAGAAAACTATGCATAGAATGAAAAAGAAAATGTCAAATTTATAGTAAGATATTGAGAATAAGAAGAGTCAAAATAAAAGAAGATAAAAAGGTAGAAAAAGAATTATATTAAGGTAGAAAGTAGTGGGGAGATGAAGAGGTAAAAGGGAGGGAGAGTTTTGGAAAATTAATAATAAAAATAATGGTTAAAAGTTATTTTAATTTTTAAATAATGGAGTTTTTAAGCCACCTTAAATGAGAAAATGTTTAAGAATATATATAAGAAAAATTGGAAATAAATAATGATGACATGGTTACTGATGTAGCTTAACATGAACGTAACAACATTAAATGCTATGTTTCAGCTTTTAGTAATATATAGATTTTAGTTTCATGCATGGATGAAAAACATTATTCTAATACCTTTTTTTGTAAAGTGTAAATTGTGGGTTATATACGTGGTAAATCATTTTTTGGGATCCTCAAATCTTTGTTTCGATGATTGACTTCAATTTTTGTTGCAGTCTTGTGAGGAATTTTGTGAATAAACTTATCTTTGTGCTACTTTGGAAAAATTATTCAACTCTAAAAAAAAAATATTCAACTGTAGTTTAGTTCTAGTGTTCTCATATTTTGCTTCTAGATTCATTTCAACATTGGTGCTGGTGTTTGTGTGAACATCATTTTTTACGATTTCCATGTTTACATCTTTTTGAAAGTGTCACCAAGTATTTGTAGTGTTTTTTGTTGCACAGATTGGAGCAATCATCTCTGGTATTCAACCTGGACTAACTATGGTTGTGGGTCCACCTGGTACGGGAAAAACTGATACAGCTGTGCAAATCTTGAATGTGCTTTATCACAATTGTCCTCCTCGGTGGACATTGATAATCACACATTCAAATCAAGCTTTGAATGACCTTTGTGAGAAGATAATGCAGGTACCACTTCAGGATGACAACTTTGCCCTTCCTCTTCATTTGTATAGTGATTATACTTGAGCTTGTAGTGTGTACAGTTCTTTGGCTGCTGGTAGGATAGTTTTTAATGCATCTTCATGTTTATTGTTTTAGAGGGATGTACCCGCACGTTATCTACTCCGTCTTGGTCAAGGAGAACAAGAACTAGCAACTGATCTCAATTTTAGTAGGCAAGGCCGTGTGAATGCAATGCTTGTTCGATGGTTAGAATTGCTTGGTGAAGTGGAGAGGTTGGCTAGATCTCTTCAACTGCCTAAGGATGTTGGTTATACATGCAAAACTGCTGGATATTTCTGGTTGCTTCATGTATACTTGCGTTGGGAACAATTCTTAGCGGCTTGTGCTGAGAATAAAGATAAACCAACATTTGTTAAAGACTGCTTTCCCTTCAAGGAATTTTTCTCTGACACTCCGCACCCAATTTTTATGCGTGAGTCTTTTAAGAAAGACATGAGAGCATTTAAGGGGTGCTTTCGTCATCTTAAGACCATGTTTCAAGAGCTTGAAGAGTGTAGGGCATTTGAATTGCTCAAGTCAACGGCTGATCGAGCAAATTATCTCATGACTAAGTAGGCAAAGATTGTTGCAATGACTTGCACTCATGCGGCACTCAAGAGGAAGGATTTTCTTCAGCTAGGTTTCAAGTATGACAACTTGTTGATGGAAGAAAGTGCCCAAATAATGGAGATTGAAACCTTCATCCAGATGTTGCTCCAGAGGCAAAAAGATGGTTATGCACGGCTTAAGCGCTGCATCCTGATTGGTGAACATCACCAGTTGCCTATGTTGTGAAGAACATGGCTTTCCAGAAGTATAGCCACATGGATTAGAGTCTATTTACAAAGTTTGTTCGTCTTAGCATTCCTTATATTGAGCTCAATGCCCAGGGTAGAGCCAGGCCAAGTATAGCCAAACTGTACAACTGAAGGTACAGAGATTTGGGTGACCTTCCTTACGTAAAGGAGGATGCTGTCTTCCATAGAGCAAATGCTGGATTCTCCTATGAGTATCAGTTAGTGGATGTGCCTGATTACCAAGGTAAAGGTGAAAGCGCCCCTTCCCCTTGGTTTTATCAAAATGAGGAAGAAGTTGAATATGTTGTAAAAGATGGTTATGCACGGCTTAAGCGCTGCATCCTGATTGGTGATCATCACCAGTTGCCTCCTGTTGTGAAGAACATGGCTTTCCAGAAGTATATGTTAGGTTCTAAAGGTTTAGGAATTTATATATTTAGAACTCTAATTTGTAATGTTGGCAAACCATGATCAAAACAATGTACTTAGTCTTGTTTAGGCTTGCTCAAAGTTGATAAAATATTGTAAAGTTGGAATCGAGTGACTGCAGATGCATTGGGGCATTTCGGCCTGGCTCGATCGATCGAAGGTTAGACTCGATCGATCGAAAATCGGCCCAGATGCGTTTTCTGCAGAATTTCCAACTCAGCCCTAACTCTTTACACGTTTAGGGTTTTATGTTTTTACCCTAGGTATATAAGGCAAACCCTAGCCACGTTTTTAAGAGTTGCACAAGTTGTATTGTTACTCATACATTGCGGTTTTGTGTAAATCTCTTGTGAGATCTAGAGGAGCTTTCCTTTACACAAAGCTTAGGGTTTTCAAGATTGAGATTACTTCAACATCTTGATGATCAACTTGGTTGCTGCCTTTGAAGCTTAAAGAATATCAAGCGTGGGTGCTTGTAGCTGATTGAGGGATTCAAAGAAAGAAGTAGTCTGTGGACTCGGAGCCTGCGCGTGGTCGTGTCAGGAAGTTTTACTGGTGGGTAGCATTAGGAAGTCAAGCGGGGAGCAAGTAAGTTCTTTTGTAAAAACTTCAATTCTTTCTTAGTGGATTCCATTTTGCCTTGAGGATCGGTGGGTAAAATCCTCCCCAGGTTTTTTACTGGTTTGGTTTTCCTGGGTGATCATATCTTGTGTTCTTTTATTATTCCGCTGCTTTATATGTTTTATATGCATGATATGATTATTTGATTGTTTTAACCTAGAATTGTTTAATTTGACTAAGTAACAACTTGGCTAATTAATCTAGGCTACGCAATCTGGTTGTTTGTAAAGGGGTCTAAAACCGTTCAAGTGGTATCAGAGCAGGTTGCTCTTTTGTTTGAGATTTTTTTATCTCTGAGCTGATCCTTGACCCCGGTTGTCATGGAGCATGGACACTCTCTGTTTGTTCCTCCTCACTTTGATGGGAACAACTATGCTTACTGGAAAGTAAGGATGAAAGCATTCCAAAAATCCATTGATGAGGGGGTTTGGAATTCCGTTGAATACGGATGGCAGATGCCCACTACTCCTGTGAGTGAGTGGCAAACTTCTGAAAAAGAAGCAGCAGGCTTCAATAGCAAAGCTATGAATGCCATCTTCAATGCTGTTTCAATGGAGGAATTTAAGAGGATCTCTAATGTTGAGGTTGCTCATACTGCTTGGAAAATCCTCCAAACTGTGCATGAAGGCACAAAAGCTATTAAGATAAACAAATTGCAGCAATTAACTTCTAGGTTTGAAAGCATTAGAATGGCTGATGATGAAACCTTTGATGAGTTTTATGCTAAACTTAATGATATTGTTAATTCTGCTTACAACTTGGGAGAAATCTATGATCAACCTAAAATTGTTAGGAAGATACTTAGATCCTTAACTGAAGACTTTAGACCCAAGGTGATATCCATTACTGAAAGCAAGGATGTGGACTCCATCCCTGTTGATGAGCTTGTAGGATCTCTTCAGTCCTATGAGTCTGATCTACCCAAGACTACCAAATCCAAATCAATGGCTCTTAAGTCTGTTGATGATGTTGAGGCTGGTGGATTTGATGATGAGCTCTCTCCTACAGAGATAGCTTACCTTGCCAAGAACTTTAGAAATTTCCTTAGAAACACTAATAGGAAGGCAAGAAATACCAACACTGTTGAACCTAGAAACTTTAGGAAGAATGATCCCACTAAGGTTAATAATTTTGAAAAACCTAGAGAACAAGTAGGTCAATCTTCAAATAATTCTTTGGGTCCTCAGTGTTTTGGTTGTCAAGGGTATGGTCATGTCAAATCTGAATGTCCTACTTTCTTGAGAAATAAGGGTAAAGCTATGGCTGTAACCCTTAGTGATAATGAGGTTTCTGATGATGAGTCCGGTTGTGACGAGGACGGAAACTTCATTGCTTTCACTGCTACTGCTGTAGTCAATGAAAGCATATCTACTGAGGAGAACCCTGCTGATGGGGAACTCTCTGAAGATGCAGATCTTCAAGAGGCCTACAACAAACTTTGCAAAATTGCTGCAAAGGATGCTATGAAAGTTGATCTAGGCCTGAAGAAAATTGATGCTCTTAAGCTTGAAAAGAAGAATTTGCTTGTCAAACTGTTTGATGCTAATGATCTTTTGAACAATGTTAAATCTGAGAACATGCTTTTACTTGATAAAGTTAAATCTTTGGAACATGATTTATCTGTTACTAGATCTGCTAGTACTAAACTTGATCACATGCTGAATGTTCAAAAGTATCCTTCTAATAAATCTGGATTAGGATATGTTGAAAGCATCTTTGATTCTAGACCACATTCCACGAATTTTGTTCCTTCTTCTTCTTCTTCTGAACCTCTCGTGAGTAAGGTTGTGAGTGAAACCATTAAACCCCCTGTGAGTGAGGTTGTTAAACTTGTAGAAGTTTCACCACCAAAGAAGATTAGGGTAGACTTAAGAGATTCTAAACCTAAGGAGCCTACCAAATCTAAGGACAAGATGCATGGTAAACCTGCCTGGGTTTGTCATTATTGTGGTAAGTCTGGACATATCCGTCCTAACTGTTACAAGCTTCAAGCTGATAAAAGAGCAAACGGACCAAAAGTGCCTGTGCCTCAAGCACAAGATCCTATGGCACTAATTGGTGAATTGTTAAAGGTGTTAAACCTTTATTCCAATTCTGGAGTTGGGAATCACTCTAATGTGAATAAGAACTCCAATGCTCGGGGTGCATCTAAAAAGTTTTGGATGCAAAAGACTCGAACTAACTGAGTCTTTCTGACATGGTCCTTGTGCTTCATTGCTTTATTCTGTTGTGACCATTGTTCTTTGGTTTTTGTGTTTTTTTTGTTCTAGGACTTGCATTGCATTACATACATGCATTTCATTCTAGGATTTATTTGTTTTTCTCTTTTAATAAAAAAAAAAAAAAAAAAAAAAAAAAGGGAAAAGCAAACTCTATGTTAGACACTATTTTTCTTGATTTTTGAAAACAAGGTTGGTCAATCTTTTTACACATGTCATGTCTTGTGTACCTTGTTTAACCTTGATGAGCTTATTTACTGCACTTGACTAGTTGAAACTTTGTAGTGCATGTTGTGTGGGAAAGATGTGTGTGGTTTTTAATCACTTTGCCTTAATCATGAAGTCACATGTTTTTGACTGACGGACTTGGTCCTTTTGAGAAAGGCATAAATAACCATCTCACCACTGTTCACTAGCCAATCATGAACACCTTAGTGCATATCATAAGATTTTGTGCACGAGAAAGTGTAGCACATGCACAAAAAGAACATAAGGTGTAGCCTCAAATTAAATTAAAACTGGTGTGTACTATTAAGCTTGATGCCAATTCACTTAATTCAAACCGGTGTGTACTATTAGGCTGAATGCCATTTCACATAAATAAGAGGCAAAAATGCAAGAAACTTACATGATTGCAAGCTTTTGATCTAGGAGATGTGGGAGTTATAGGATGTAACTCTTTAGGTGATAGTCTCTTTTAAATTCTATGTGATGAATTGTGTAGACTTTGTGTTTGATTGCTATTCACATATCACCTCACATGTATCTCAAGTTTTTGCTAGTTTCACACACTACACAAGTTACTCTTTGTTAAACACTGTACATGCTAGTGTGTGTGTTTTTGGTCTGACCAACCAAGTTTGAAAATATCTTGAGATTTGTGCACAACATATTTGTTGCTTGAGAAAATTAAATGGGAGGATGATTGAAACTTGTTTTTGAGAAAATTAGATTTAAAAAATTTGGGTTTTTGAAAAAGCATTCCATCTCATACTCATGCATTTTGATTTCATTGTTCAAATGCTTTGAGGAGTTGTTTTCAAAATTGGGTTTTGCATTTTTCAAAACAGTGATTTTTCTCAAAATTTTAGTGAGCCTCTGCCCATTTCGATCGATCCAGTGTGATTTTCGATCGATCGAAAAAGTGTCTTAGATTGTTCTAAAATGACTGGAACATTCGATCGATCGAATGTAATTTTCGATCGATCGAAGATCGTGGAAAAGGTTTTTTAAAACTTCAGATCTGACTTTTTCAAAGTAGCTTTTCAAAACTTTTTCAAGTCTTTTCTCTCTCTCCAACTTGGCAAGCTCTACTATTCAAATTTTTTGTCGTTTTCCTCCGGATTTTTTGCAAGAAATCTCTTTCCTCAAGCCGGTAAGACTCTTTTCCCCTTCCTTTTCAACTTATTTTCAAGTTTTCATGCATTTTTTCATACATTTAAGGGAGAATTTCGGACTTTACATATATGGGATTTTCTGTAGATCTAAGCTCTTTTTCTTGTAATTGATCATTGGGTTTTTGTGGGGACACATCATACACTAGTTCCTTGATGGTTAATTTGATCAATTTTGAGTTTGATGAAAAATTGAAAATTCTAGGGTTCCTATTTGATCCGAATTGGGGTTTTGTGAAATTGAGTTAAATTTGATGAAATTGGCTTTGTGTATTGATGTAATTAGGCATTATAATCATTGTATTGTGTTTTGTAATGCTTAATTCATCAATTTGGTGCAAAATTTTTCAAGTGGTTTTCAAATTTTTAGGGTTTTTGTTAAGAAACTCTATGTTCAAGCCAATTTTGTGAAATTGAACTTAATTTGAACTTGTTTACTGCATTTAGTTCATGCATCATAACATTGTTATTGTTCATGCATCATATAGATTTTTATTTTTTTTGTGCTAACTTGCAGTCTGCCCTTGGTTTTGTTTTTGTTCTTTTTGGTTTTCTCTTTGTGTCTCTGTCATTTCCTTAGCATCATGCCTAGGAAGACTAGAGCCCGTAGGACTATTCCCTCTCCTTCTCCACCCCCACCTTCCTTTGATAGTGAGAGGTTCCCTAGTGAGAAAAACCAAGAGGTTTATGAGTCTCTAAACCTTAAAAGAAAAGTTTAGGCTGAGCGTTCTGTCATATTAGATGAGCTTGATCCTGCCATTAGGGCAAACTTTGAGCGTAGGGGATGGTTGCCATTGTTAGCTGTGTCTGATCCTCCTCCTCCGGCTACCTTGATTAGAGAGTTCTTCTCGAACATCTCTATCCGCATCTATGATTCCAACACTCTAGTTAGGAGTTGGATACGAGGTGTAGAGTACTCCATTACTCCTCAGGTAGTGGCTGATGCTCTTGAGGTACCATTGGTACGGCATCCTGTCTATCCCTACGATGAGTCACCAGAGTTGAGTGATGTCATGTCTTACATCACTGGGTCATCTATCCAGTGGGGTTCTAATCCTAGGATCACCACCGCTGAGCTTCCTGAGAATGTCTATCTCTTCTTTAGGATAGCTTGTCACTCTCTCTAGCCCATTTCTCATCTGCACACCATTCCTCTTGAGAGGTGTGTATTTTTGTATGCTCTAGTGACTGATGCTCCTATTAGTTTTCCTCATCTTTTTCTTCGTTCTTTGAACGAAGTTTATAGGAGTTCATCTACAGCTCATGCTGTTGTTCATCCTATCTTCATTCACAAGATTTTACTTTATCTTGGTTTAGAGGATTTCCCTGCTTCTGAGCCTGTTCATGTGATAGCTCCCATAGGTGCGTCTTTTCTTACACAGAGGGCCGCTTATCTTCGAGCTGGTTCTAAACACCCTAGGTCTGAGCCATCTAGTAGCGCTCCTCCTCCTCCTTCATCTTCTACAGGTCCTGCTGGTGAGGATATTCCTAATCCTGATGTGGCTGCTGCTGCTGTTCCTCCACCTCCTTCGGATGACTTCGATGTTCGTCGTACCCTGGAGACTGTCATGACCGTTCAGGCGGCTCATGGTCAGATTTTGGTGGATTTGCTTGATGAGATGCGAGCTCTGCGAGCCGACTTTGCGCGTCTACATTCACCCTCACCACCTCCTTTTGATGGCGACTTGTGACTGCCCTTTGGCATTCCGTCACAAAAAGGGGGAGTGGATATTTTGACTTGTAGAGGAGTTTTTGTAGATAGGGGGAGATTTTGTGTTAGCATGAGATATTGTTTTTGTTAGTTTGTGGAGTTTATTAGATTGTATCTAGGTGCTTCACTTTGTATATCATTTTTGGGGATATTCATGTTAGGGGGAGTAACATTGATTGATATATTGATATACATGTTTTTTATTTGATTCTTGTTGTCTTATGATTCACTGCTTATTGATTTATATTTATGAGTTGTTCATTGATATATATCTTTATTTTGTGTTGTGTGAATCTTTCAAGAATGTTACACCTGTTTATATACTATTTTCTGTCACACATGCGTTTATGCGTTTGTTGAGTATTTCAGGAATATACAGGTTGATTCAACAAAGCTGATGTCTACACTTGCAACCGATGGATAGTAGTTAGGGTTGAATTTAAGTTTATGAGCATTATTTTGTAAAGGGCTTTTTACTTGTAAACTTTGAGCTTTTAATTTGTGTTTTGTCACGGATTGCCAAAGGAGGAGTTTGTTAGGTTCTAAAGGTTTAGGAATTTATGTATTTAGAACTCTAATTTGTAATGTTGGCAAACCATGATCAAAACAATGTACTTAGTCTTGTTTAAGCTTGCTCAAAGTTGATAAAATATTGTAAAGTTGGAATCGAGTGACTGCAGATGCATTAGGGCATTTCGGCCTGGCTCGATCGATCGAAGGTTAGACTCGATCGATCGAAAATCGGCCCAGATGCGTTTTCTGCAGAATTTCCAACTCAGCCCTAACTCTTTAAACGTTTAGGGTTCTATGTTTTTGCTCTAGGTATATAAGGCAAACCCTAGCCACGTTTTTAAGAGTTGCACAAGTTGTATTGTTGCTCATACATTGCGGTTTTGTGTAAATCTCTTGTGAGATCTAGAGGAGCTTTCCTTTACACAAAGCTTAGGGTTTTCAAGATTGAGATTACTTCAACATCTTGATGATCAACTTGGTTGCTGCCTTTGAAGCTTAAAGAATATCAAGCGTGGGTGCTTGTAGCTGATTGAGGGATTCAAAGAAAGAAGTAGTCCGTGGACTCGGAGCCTGCGCGTGGTCGTGTCAGGAAGTTTTACTGGTGGGTAGCATTAGGAAGTCAAGCGGGGAGCTTGTAAGTCCTTTTGTAAGAACTTCAATTCTTTCTTAGTGGATTCCGTTTTGCCTTGAGGATCGGTGGGTAAAATCCTCCCCAGGTTTTTTACAGGTTTGGTTTTCCTGGGTGATCATATTTTGTGTTCTTTTATTATTCCACTGCTTTATATGTTTTATATGCATGATATGATTATTTGATTGTTTTAACCTAGAATTGTTTAATTTGACTAAGTAACAACTTGGCTAATTAATCTAGGCTACACAATCTGGTTGTTTGTAAAGGAGTCTAAAACCATTCAGTATAGCCATATGGATCAGACTCTATTTACAAGGTTTGTTCATCTCAGCATTCCTTATATTGAGCTCAATGCCCAGGGTAGAGCTAGGCCAAGTATAGCCAAACTGTACAACTGAAGGTACAGAGATTTGGGTGACCTTCCTTATGTAAAGGAGGATGTTGTCTTCCATAGAGCAAATGCTGGATTCTCCTATGAGTATCAGTTAGTGGATGTGCCCGATTACCAAGGTAGAGGTGAAAGTGCCCCATCCCCTTGGTTTTATCAAAATGAGGAAGAAGCTGAATATGTTGTCAGTGTCTATATGTACCTGCGTTTACTTGGGTACCCAGTAAATAAGATATCCATCTTGACAACTTACAATGGCCAGAAACTTTTAATCTGTGATGTTATCAATAGAAGATTTGTTCCATATGACTTCATTGGTCCACCCAGCAAGGTAAATTACTAAGCGTACCTCTTTTACTTTATAACTAGTCGCTAACCCGTGCGATGCACGGAAAAACTATTAAATGCAAGATTTTTTTTTATTATAAAAGTATTGTATATTTTTCTATTGAATATGCCCCTGATACACCAACTTTGATATCTAATGATAAGTTTATAAATTAACTTGGTTCATCCCCCACCCCTACCCCACAACTGAAACAGACTAAAAATTGGCAATGTACCAACACCTTGTTGAGTCTCAACACCAAAATCAACTAATATAGCAAAAGCCACTAATACATCAATAACTGTAGTAAAATCTATAACTCTAGTAAAACCTTATCATTCACTCAATACCCTAACCAACAACATTAAAATCTGCCTATTTTCTTCTCCATACCGAACCCACAATAGGATATTGACCCAAAACACTTGCTGCAAAATGTCTTAAAACTTAAGAACAAAATTACCATAATAGCATATAAAGTTACATATAGAAGTATTCAAGACATACATTTGGCTTACAATTCACTTTTAAATTTTTGAGGATACCTTAAGACAATTACACTTACTTACACAGGAAAATAATGAAATTATCTAAATCTTATATCCAAGAGATGCATAGACATATGCCATGTGAAAAATAAAATGAATAGTATCAAATTATGAATTTCAATGATCTAATTCAAAAGACTTCATGATAAAACTAAAGAACACTTTTTTTTTTTTTTTTTGGGGAAATACCTATTCCTAACACCAGAAGATGCATAGACAGATTGCCATGTGAAACATAAAATGATTTGTATCAAACTGTTAATTTTAATGTTCTAGTTCAAAAGACTTATGCCAGTAGATCTCATTCTGCATAAAGCAGAAATCCACTTTCCAGGTAAAATTTTTTATCAATAAAAGTTATGAAACAGAGATACACAAATTAATTAAGCAGCTTAGTCACCCATGGGCCATTATATAGTTTATGCCACTTCATCTAATCTATTATCCCAACACATGTACACCAGTTGATTTATAGGTGCTGATATAGAGAGAATCACAAATTTCAAGCACCTAAAAAATTTGAGAATAATGTAATATACAAATTAGAAACCTATTCTGACAAACAACCAAGACGATTAAAAATTAACAACATACACACACACACACACACACACAAAAAAAAGCTTCATGTGAGGTTTATGCTTAATTAAATCTCACTTATCAAAAAAATAATATATTTTTTTTGATCTCGCCATTTTCCGAATGGCATCATCAATTGGAAACAACTGGAGCTTCAATTTCATAGGAGTATATTGTTCTTCACAAAAAGATTTTGCCAAAAAAAAAAAAAAGGAATCCAAATTATGTTGGGGTTTATGTGATTTGCAACTTCTTGACCGAAAAAATATGGGTCATACTATAGTATTTCCAACTACCATAGTGACTTGTTCTGTGGAAGGTACTTATCATTGCACCAAGCCCGACTTCTAAATCCTACGCTTATGTTCAATTATAAACTACATCTAGTACTAATTGGCTTTTATGTTTTGAATTATTTGCAAAACTAAATCAATTAAGCTCCAGAAATAAATAAATAAATTTTAATATAAAGTTAAAAATTTTATAAAACAAACATGAATTCTAATATCAAACTCCAAATTAATTATATAACATGCAATGAAGAAACCTATAAAAGAAAAAGAAAAAAGAAACTATAGTAGCTAAATATACAAGTAAAACACTAATTAAAAGACATTGACATGCCAAAATTAATATCTAAAACTAAAGAAGCATACCTTGCTTAGAAGCTTTTTTATTTCGATAAGATCAAACTTGGCTTAGAAAACCTTGAATTAAAAGAACAAAATTTAAATAGATTAGTAAACCAAAGGGGGCCAAATAAAGAAAACAGGTAAGAGGGAAAATCCTAAAATTAAAGTAAAAACATCACTAACCATTTTAAAAACTCCAAGCGACGAAGAATGGCAACCTCCCAAATCAACAACATCTTTGCCAAAGAATGCATACTGTGACACATCAAAAAATGTACATTCTGCATCACAAAAGAACTCAAGTAAAAAAAACCTATCAATTCTCCAAACCTACAATGTAAAACAATAACCTCCAAATATAAAAAAGACATTTAATGAAATTACTTTTTCCCAATGAGAAAAATACACACACAGCCTTGCATGCTTATATGCATATAAGGCAGGACAATAGCTACCATAACCTCACTCTCAAGCCATATCCGTATCAATTTTCATGGGCTTCTCTCTCTCTCTCTCTCTCTCTCTCTCTCTCTCTCAATTAATCAATTATATATCTATCAAAGACCCAAACTCTCATACCCATAATCAAGATTCAATTTTGAATATGTGTTTGTCTTTCTTATAATCTCAGAAACAGAGTTGTGTGTTCAAAACCGAGCAGTAAACCATTACTACCAATCCAAATAACAAAATGCAATAAGGGAAACAAAAAAATCAAGCAAAAGAATGGAGCACAAAAAGAACTAAGATTTAGAGATACCTCAACCAAAGTAGCCACGTTCTGTCAGTATTTATACACTATGATGAGAGGAAGACAGGAAGGAAGGAACTCAGATAGGCGGCCATTACTACGAAACCGTAGAATAGGAAGGTGGGGAGATTTCAACGGTTTCAAATGGTATTAGATTTTCTTGTCCTTCACGATTTCAGACTCTTTGATTTCCTTCATGGTTTCAAACTCTCTGTTTTAAGCAGCTAGCTAGTACGATGTTGTATTTTTCAAACTCTTTGTGTTCTCACGCAAAACCCTTCAGGTTCCACGATATATTTTTCAAAATTTCTGTTTCAAAACGCAAAACCTTTAGGGTTCCACCTTCCACAGTTTCTAATTTTTTGTTTTTCTTTTAAGCTAAAAAGGCCTTGGGTTGGGCTTAACAGTGGAATTAAATAGATAAGAAGTGGGTTGAGATTTATTATGAGGCTGGGATTTATTATGCAAAGTTACTATTATTCTGAAATTTGTAAAAACTATTTTTAAATTGTAGGACAAATTAAAAGAAAAAAAAAAGATTGGAATGACATGGCCGCTGACGTGACGCAACATGAGCGCAGCAACATTAAACGCTATGCTTCAGCTTTTAGTAATATATAGATTAGTAGGCATATCAACAGTTAAATAGTGGGTCAGGACAGTGGCGACTCCAGGAACTTTTCTCAGGGTGTTCCTAGGTGGACTTGCTCTGTTACAATTTTTTTTTTTATTCAGATTCTCTATTACAATTTTTTCTTTTTTAGATTTTAGTTCAAAATATATTTTTTTAGCTTTTTCTTTTTGCTTGAAAATAATATTATGAATACTGTTTTTGATCCTATTTCGGTTTGTTTAGTGAAACGAAATATGTCGGTACTGATCTATTTCGATGTACCGTTTCAGGGTGTTTAGGAGTTTCTAAAAAAAATTAAAAATAATATATATTAATATTTTCTTATACAACATAAAATTATTGATATAAATAAGTAAACCTCAAATAAAACAAATCATTTAGTTTTTTTTTTTTTTGACACTTAAATCATTTTGGTTATTACATAACAATTATTGTTTAGAATATTAAAACATAAATATTTAATTAAATAATGAAACAATAAGAGTGTATATATGTGTATCAACCACTGCAAAACTGCTTAACTTTTATTTTTTTTTTTTTTTCCTTTTAGTCTTTTAGAATGTGTATTCACTTACTTTTAAGGGACCACAGGCCACTACCCAATTCAATACCACAGTCCATTCACCCCACGTACACTAAGAAACAAGAACCTATCAATTTCAACACAATTACATATTTTTATATTTACCTACACTTACACAAAAAGACAAAATCCAAGCAATTTATATTGTCAAAAAATAAGTGAAAGTCACAAGTCTCACATCACAAGTCAGAAAGTATTGAGTATGAGATAGAGAAAAACTGAGAGAGCGAGAGAGAGAGATGAGATAGGGAAAAGGAGAGAGATATACCTTGATGTTGCCTGAGGTCAGGGGTGGCGGCTCGTTGAAGGCTAAGGATCTCGGTTTTGCCGTCGCCGATCTCACTTTGCTTTTGCCACGCTGATCTCGCAATCTCTGATCTGGGCCAAGTCAATCTCTGATCTCTCTGACGCAGAGCTGCTCTGGGTATTCAGTGTTGCTGTTGCTGCCTTGCTGAGTCTTTTTTTTTTTTTTTTTTTTTTAGAATCGCTACCTTGGTTCTTGCTGATGCTAATTCGCTGCTGCTACTGCTGAGAACTGTTCTTATTAGGTTAGGAATTGGGTAATGGGTAATGGGTATACGTATTAAGTTTATAAAATTTTGTTGAGATTCTGTGGGTTTGCTCTTTGCTGGGCTTGCACCGATCAGTCTTTTACTGATCCTTTTTCTTTTTCTTTTTTTTTTTTGAGAATCCATGGGTTTCTGTTTTCTGCATATTGGGCTTTTTTTTTTTCCTGATAGGCTTGCTTGATATATATATATATATATATATATATATATATATATATATATATATTTCAAATTTTAGTTCAAATTCTTTTGGGCTTTTTTTTTTTTTTTTGGGACTTGAAAGTAGAGCAAGTATATATATATATATATTTTTTTTTAATTTGAGGGTGTTCTTATGTTTGATTCAGGGTGTTCCTAATTTTTTTTTAGAGGGTAAACAAATAAAAAAATTTAATTATTATATATATATTTTTTTTTCAAGTCAGGGTGTTCCTGGGAACACCTTGACAACAACGTGGCGTCGCCACTGGGTCAGGATGAGTAAATTTTACAATTTTTGGGATGAACATGTGCTCTACCAAAAGCAGAGGCCTGGTTGGACTCTTCTAATTGATGTTTCACTTTTATAATATCCTGTGTGCATGTTAAACATGATTAACTACCTTAGCCATCCTTGTGTGAGGTTTTATTTTATTGTCATTGTTGCCTGGTTAAATGTTATTCTTCCAAAATATTAGTAGGACCGCACTATGTTATTGTATTAATATGGTATTGTTTTCACTAATGTTTGTGTAAAGGTTACAACTGTTGATAAGTTTCAAGGTCAGCAAAATGATTTTATATTGCTATCTCTTGTGCGTACTCGCTTTGTTGGTCACCTTCGTGATGTTAAAAGATTGGTTGTTGCCATGTCTCGTGCCCGACTTGGTTTGTATGTGTTTTGTCATCGATCTCTGTTTGAATAATGCTATGAACTGCAACCTACATTTCAACTTTTTCTTCAGAGACCTGATCACCTTGCCCTCAGTCTAAATGAGATCACATCATATACAGAACGACATGTTGAAGACACTGGACCTATCCATCTTGTCAGTGGGGTTGAGGAGATGATTGGCATTTTTAACTGGAGGTATCAGGTATGTATAGCTTTCTTTTTCAGGTTTTAAATTTCTATCCTCATTAGTGCATGATTGGTGCATCAATTTAGAAAGAAGTTTTGACTTTAGGTTATGTAGAAATGCTTTTAATTGCATAAATTTGTATCACACTTGAATGTAATCTATATCCTCATCCAATTTTGGGCTTAGCTAATGTTGTTGCTAATTTAATTCAACTATGACTATGCTTTTTTTCTTACTAATGGTGGAAAATGTTGTCATTGTACACTCATTTTGTACTGTTTGTGTGTGTGCACATGCGCGTAAAAAAGTTTGAGATTTGAATGGTGGTTTAGATTATAAAATTAGATGGCTTTGTATTTGGCTACTCACAATTGACTGAATTCTAAAGTTGAGACTTGTAATTTTCTTGATGTCAGGAACGATACATGAGTCATCAATTTGATCATTATATGACCTACTTGGGACAAAATGATCAACAAAATTCAACAACTGTGTTCAATGCCATGGACACTGATACACTTTCTATGCAACATGAAATCGGCACGGAAGAGGATACTAAGATAGATGGGGATGTTCTGCCTGCGAGTCATTCAAATGGGGAAGTAGATAAGGAAGCTAGTAAAAATGATGAAAATGATAGGCTACCTGAAAGCAGTTCAAGTGAGGAAAATATGATGGAGTAGTGTAGTTAATAGTGCTTCTCACAGGAGTCCTCTTCTTTTGCTAATTTTAAATGATTGAGGTTCAGTTTTATGTCAATCACAATCATGGCAACCAGCCAATTCCTTTCCTAAAACTGAGGTATTAAGCTTATAACTGCAGAGACTAGGTCTCAAGTCCTTCATTGGTGTTCAGGTGAAAAACTTGGAACTCAAAAAATAGGCCCGGAAGTTGTGAGACTTAAATACTGAAGAGCAAGCATGTCATGTGGCAAAAAGAAAAGACAGAAAGAAAAGATGCATGTTGCATATCAGAATATGTTTCAGCTGTACAATGCCAAATTTGTTGAACATTTTTATATCCTGAGATAGGAAATTATCTGTTCCTACTGTCTATACCAAATACTAATTGTAAGTAAAGCATCATGCAATTTTGGGCTTAGCTAGTGGTGTTGCTAATTTAATTCAACTATGACTATGCTTTTTTTCTTACTAACGGTGGAAAATGTTATCATTGTATATGCATTTTGTACTGTTTGTGTGCGCGCGCATGCGCTTAAAAAAGTTTGAGATTTTAATGGTGGTTTAGATGATGAAATTAGATTGCTTTGTATTTGGCTACTCACACTTGGGTTTTTTTTTTTTTTTTTTTTTTTTTTTAATGTCTAATCACACCCTCTATACTTTTAGGTTGATTTAATCTCATCTCTTTTAGCTATATTTTTGTATCAAATTACTAATGAAAGTGTCACGTAGTATTCAATTGGTTTACTAATTAACGAATACATGACATTTGGGATATTTTTGCACAGTTGCCTTTTTATATTTAAAATCACTTTAAGGAAAATGTAAAATATAGAAAAGTTCTTTAATTTATTTTAGAATTAAAAATGTATTTTTCCAGTCCAGGTTCACTTATTGGCATCCTTATTGGTTTATAATTCAAATAGATATTTTGTGAAATACTTCTTGTTCATCTTATTTATTTTCTTTCGTTTTTCCCTGGATAACCCAGGAGCATTCAGCCTCCTTTAAACCCCATCTGTCCCCATGTCTATGATAGTACATGTTCATTTGATTTGAATAAAGCCGATGTTTTAGAATAAGATAGGTGTTGGGTTTACACTTTACACCTTAGTAAAGTTTTACATCAAATGCTAACGACAAGAAGAAAATTTTAATATAACATAATTACGTCTAAACTCATATGCTACAGCCCACACAAGTGTGCTCGAATCTCTTCACACTTAATGTTCTTAGCTATATAAAAGCTTACAAATACAAATTGTCACTTCCATAATGTTCTTAAGCATGAAAATGACCATTTATTTACAATTTTATCAAATCTAGGTGCTAAGGCCCCAGTCTCTCCATTGCTCGTCATTGTATAATTGTACATAGAGAGAAGAGTTTGCAAAGATGTTTGATATAAGTCCAAAGCTTACACCATGAGACATAAATCTTTGAATGTCTATAAACAAATAAATCAATTGAATGAACATAACAATCACATAGCATCTTCTGGTTGGGGAAAACATATTAGTAATTACTGTTACTAAAATCAAGAATTGCCTTGATTTTTCAAGGAACAAGAGCTGGGCAATCTTGGGTCAACAGCTAGCTTTCCCTGTCTCGTTCAGGCACCATTGTCTCAGCATAAGACTATAAAATTCTTGATGTGAAAAAGCGAGTTGGACACTTCCTACCGGTGACTGAAAGCAACCTTGGCAAGAGGAGTGACTTGCTGAGCCAATGAGTTGATTGTAGTTAGGAAGAGGAAAAACAAAAGTAGCAACATGTCCTCTGGCAAGGACTTCAAATCTTCACGACCACTGCCATTTCCAAAATCTCGAAGAGTCTTTATGAGCCCATATCCATCCGTAGACAATGTGTTCAATTCTTAGAAGCCCCCATCCACCTGTAGGCAGTGTTTGCTACATCTGATGATGTTAATTGAATTTAAACTAAGCATATTAAATGTAAAATAATTCATTCCTAAGTTGAAAATAAGAAATCATACAATATGTCACCCCCTACCCTCACTTTAGTAAAATAAGAAAAATGGTGCATTTTCTAAAATGCATTGATAAATTCACTTCGGATGATGGATATTTACATTCAAATGCAATGAAAATCAACAATTTTTTATACTGTGTTGTAAGTATCGGATGTAATATAACTCAGCATTATCAAGCACCAAAATTTGCCAAGATTAGTTTGTAAAATTGAAGAAGAAATTCTTTTAACAAACAAAGGATTTGTTCAGAAATGTTTTCTGATTTTAAAATAACTAGTAAGTTTCCCATGCGATGCACGGATAATGTTATAATATTTATGTAAATTTGTTTTTGGAAAATATTATACATATATTATAGCATATTTATTATAAAACTTTGTTAGTAATGAGTTCATCATCAAAAGTAACAATTATAAATTATACACATATATCTATTATAATTATTTTGTTCAAGTAATGAGCAATAATGAAAACAACTTGGAGTAATATTGTATAATAAAAGTTGATAAAAGCATATTAATTCATTCTATATTAATGATTTTTATTATGTGATGTAATAAAAAGCTTCATTACGATTTTTTTTCCTTCAATGCTTTGTTATTGCGGTATGGTGACGCTTGCTGTCATCATTAGTTTTTCCATCTTCATCATTTGAAATTTAGTCCATCCATATTTTTTCAATTTTTGAGCTTTCGTCATTTTTTTTCCTTTTGTTGCATCATTTATGTTAATTACTAATGAATTGGCACCGAGAGATTCTTGATTAGATCTTACAAAGTTTGGACTTTGTCGCTAAAATTTTTCATAGGTATTTGCATTTATATTAAATTTCAATGATGTGACAGTTTTTATAAATTTTTTATTATTGTTAATTTTGGAATAGTTCAGCAAAAAGAATTAATATAGCATGTTGAATTGTGTTTTTTTTTCTTCCATACCTTTTTATCTTTTGAAGGCGCATCAAAAATCTTAGCAACTATGTAATTTTCAAAACCATCTTTTAGATTGAATTCATTCAAATGAAGTAGAGAAATCCATTTTTTTCCTTTTTTTTTTTTTCAAATCATGTGGGATTTTCCTTCTCCAGTATCAATATTTTTATAATAATTTAAATAAGTTGTACCTTAGTTTATTTTTTAGTGAGATGTCGATCTTGTAGATTTATTTAGGATTTTCTCGACATCTCGATCAAATATCACAAACTTTGTTTTGTTAGTTGCATTAAAAACTTCAATTTGAATCTTGTATCTGAAGTAGTTTGCAATTGTATATATGTAGTAGTTATAGTGAGATAAATATATTATAAATATTTGGAGAGTATGTAGTTAATGTGAGTGCCTTTAACTTTGGGATAGAAAGATTTATTTTTGTTTAACATTTTGCACACCAAAATGATCCTGCTTGTAATTTGACATTCCTTTCACAAAGTATGCACAAAATGTAATACCAACCCATTGTTGTATCAATGTTACATATTATTGCAATACCCTAATAGTTCACATCTTGAAATGAACTTTGAAATTAATATGTAATGTTTTTTTAATGTAAATAATATGATGTATTATTATTTTTTTATATAAATGATGAGTATAATTTGAAATAATTAACAAACCTGTTTCATAGGATCTCATTCATTGCATTTTATCTTTACTATTGTCTTCATATTATTTAAAGATAAATCCTCCTATGAAAATTGTTTTGCATGTATTTTTTGTATTTCTTGTATAGGATCATGTTTTTTACCATTCCTATCATTGAATTTTTTCTAAGGAAAATATTAAGTTAATGGCATTTTGTGAGATAGTATATGCTATTTATTAGACTTTTTTGTTATTATAAATTTTAGAAATATGCACTTGTCAATTATTTAAGCAACCTGAGAGATCTCAGGTTGATGACAAAAAATTTGTCTGCATAAATTGCATAGAATATTATTAATAGACAAAAGCATATTGAATTGAAATTGGAGAAAAATAAAGAGATATTTCATGAGAATGAGATTTTCTAGAAGTATCATCTATACGTGAGGGAGGAAGAAGAGAGTTTGTAAGAGGGTAAGATTTTTTGCTTTGATTTACACATGAGAATGGTAAGATTTTTTGCTTTGATTTACACATGAGAATGGTCAAACTTGGGTCATAATATGTAAGGTAAAAACTGGACCTGAGTTTTTCATAAGATTTGGTCTACTTTTAAAAAGTAATCCATTTTATAGTGAATAACTTTTGGTCTAATTGTCAAGAACAATTCATATTAATATAATAGTAAAAATAAGTTACTATGATTTATTGGGTAACAGTAAAAAAATTAATAAAAAGAGGTAAAAAAATGTTAAATTTATATAATAGTAAAAATAAGTTACTATGATTTATTGGGTAACTGTAAAAAAAACTTAATAAAAAAAGGCAAAAAATGTTAAATGCAATAAGTTACTATGATCTATTGGGTAATAGTAAAAAAAAAAAAAAAAAACATAATAAAAAGAGGTAAAAAAAATGCTTAATTTTTATAATAGTAAAAATAAATTACTATGATTTATTGGGTAACAGTAAAAAAAACTTAATAGAAAAAGGTAAAAATGATTAAATACAATATTAGAGTGCCACGTGGCAGGATCTCGTGCACTCTCATATGAGGTCTCTGCTTTTATATATACTAGTGTTTAACCCACGCAATGCGCGGGATCGTTTTACATATTAATGAATTTTATTTAATAAGGTATTATATTTAAGCATAGTGTCCAATACCTAAAACTATATATATTGGAGTACATCATGGAATATGACTTGTACCGGCCATTTCAATTAAGTGTCAGCCCTTGGAGTCTCTTGAGTCCATCTTGCAATGCCCCGAAACTTCTCTCACCCGAAAGTTAAAGGAAGTATATATTGTCATTCAAATAATTATCCATTAGTGACAAACAAATTGTGATAATAAGAACAATAATTGATGGTGACATTGCTTTTTTCAAGTTTTAAAATATCTCTTTTTCTTGGCACATTATTTAATTGTATACCATAGTTGCTTATGCAAGAGACTTGTTAGGCAAGCTAAATTGTCATACTTTTTTTAAGTTTGGGAATTTCTAGTTGGTTCATACTTGGAGGGGAAGTAGGCTTACGTTGTATGTCTCTATTTTTACTTTGTTTAATAAGTATTATTTTAGACACTTTCAAAATTGAGTGTCTAATATAAATTGCAGCTACATGGTAAAGCAATAAACCAAACATAAGGATGATCAACACGTACGCACCTTAAAAGGGTTCACAAAAAATTAACAAAAAGATATTAAGATGATACCACTAAAAAGCTGTAATGCATCTGAAGTCCACAATTCCAAAAAAACTGCCATGAATACAGAATTCCACCTGTCACAACTAAACCAATTCATAATCCTTCACTAAAATTCATGGCAATATGTACAAGGAAAATGACATTCAATAACTTAACAATATATTTGGTTTACTCTTTAAAAAAAAAAAAAAATACAATGAAATACATTAAAATTCATAGGGTAATCTAGTACGTCCATTTGTTTATCTTACTTGTAAGAGTATGTTATTTATAAAATACATTGAGATCATTAGACTTCAATTTTTTTTTCTACTTTGATGCAATCTGCTTACTACCCTTTTGACGTTTTTGAAGCATTTGGAGCGGCATACTTTTATCATCAATTTCTACAACTTCTATAGTTACAACAGCAATTAATTGAGGTCTTTCAACAAATGTTTGTCCTATTTCTATTTTCTGACTGGCAATGGACTTGCCCTTCCTTGATTTCCTTACAATTTCCTCTATTGTATCCTGCAATAATTTGCACTTTTATCAAATGTTGTTTGAAATAATGAAAGAATATATGCATGTTACTTAAAATTTAGAGTGCTTTCATTGTACTATATTGACTTTGATGGTGTCATACAAAAATTTAAAATCATATAGCAAGTAAGGCGGAGTGTGTGCTTCAAATTCAATGAACAGTATATAAAGTATATTGGTGATACCATGTAAAGAGTAGTAATGAATCCTATGGTACTTAGGTGTGATAAATATACTGGAAATAGATTTCAACTTTATTATTAACTGATGTCTTTCAACTTTATGTGAGATTTCCGTTTCCAAAATCTTTGAAACGGTATTAATTTTCTCTTCCATATTTCAAATTATATTCATCAAGACGCAGTAGGAAGAAATATTCATTGCCAATTATCCTCTAAATCTCTCTTGGTAGGACATTGTCATCCAATTTCAAATTCTGTATAAACAAAGAGTGAAACAATTAGCAATTAACACATAAATTAGAGAATGATGCACTATTCAAAGGATTATATCATAAATTATCCAATATGTTTGTCACTGACTGGGTATGGGTGCAGCAAAAACATGCATGTAAAAAATTTTGGGTATAAGAGAATATTAAATGCAAAATAAGAGAATTCATTCCTAAAAAATAATTCATTTAGAAAGAAATTAAAAGTATCAATATATATTTTCTTCTGTTAATGGAGACTTACAATTAGTATGACTTTTATAATGAATTGAAAAGCAATCAATCAGGATGATGATCCAATATGTTTATGCTTAGAATGGATTTTCAATTCAAGCAGAGATGTTTCCAATCAGGCAGCTAATTATTACATTGCAACTATGAAGAGCAGCCAAGACCACTGAGAAAAACAGCGAAATTCAATCCAATCAGGAGCACATAGATAAATGGAATAAGGAAAACTATGAAGGAAACCTGATCCATGCTACAGATGTGCTGCAAAGTCAGAAGCATATGAATTTTTTTTGTGAAGAGAAGCTCAACATTCTTGGTAGGATCAACCATAGTACCACATAATTGTGGCGAGAGGACCAAACTCTCACCTGTACAACATTCGTCTAGTCTTTTTCTTTAAAATCAATTTCGTAATTTGAATAAGAAAAATAGTGACCACTTGCAGACAAGTTAGAGTCTATGCTCAATAGAAATGATTCAATGCTAATACTGTCATATCCTAAATATAATAATATCTTAAAATCTATTGAGGTCAGTGTATTCCTATTATTTGGCTTCACGTATAAATACTCTTAGAAATTGTGTACATGCTATAAAAAAAAACTAAAAAAAAAAACAATTGTCAAATTCTAATTTAGTTGTATTGTTATGTAATCTCCATTATTTCTCAAGTAATGAACCACCAATCATTTTTATTTTCGAAACTTCTTGTTATAATTCATCAAAAACAAATATTCAAAACTAAGATTATAGTAAACGTTTGGTTAAAATTGAAGTGAGATTGCTATCTAAAATACAACTCCCAACTATGCTCTCTAAAAATACAAAAAAAAATATTAGTAAAAATTATCCCTTGTCACCAAACAAATAGTCACACCTCTCCACTTCATATGTGCAAATGTTTTTTAAAAAAAAAAAAGATATTTCCTATGATTAGCTGCAGCTAGCTTGCCTTGCTACAATGTCAAATCAGGGGCCTCAAGAAGGATTAGATTTCCTGCACATAAGAAATATTAGATTAGCCATTTGCTTGTTATTGATTATCATTAAGAAGATGAATTGGAACTTGACCTTTTAGTTTTAGAAGCACTTTCTATAGTAATTTGAAACTCTTTTTAAAATAGACCGTGAATTTAAGTATACCTTACTTTTCCTAGAATGTAAGGAACATAATTCCATTCAACTACAACAACAGAGTTGATCATTTTCACCAAAAAGTCTATAAAAACAACCAACAACATTTTGTGATCTTTCTCAAAAAAAAAAAAAAAAAAAAAAAAAAAAAAAAAAAAAAAAACATTTTGTGATATAGCACAAGAAGGGGAAGAAATAATGAACAAACCTATGAATTAAACAAATTACTTATAAGAAAAAGAAAAAAAAAAAGAATTAAACAAACTGTGGGCACATATAAACAAAAACAGAACACTCACTAAAGAGTAAAGCGTTTAATTTCCTTAGACAATGTGGCTCAAGTCAAGTCACAGCCAAGGCTTGAAATGAAACTGTGATATTTCATAGCAAAAATTGCATAAGTCACACATACACGCATTGGATCTTCAATTCAAGACCTCACTCTTTACCGAGCCCCTGTAAGCGGGAGGAGGTGCCAATTGAGCTAAAGTCACTGACCAAAGATTGAATAATTAAAAAAATGAAAAATATCTGAATCTAAATTAAGCCAATTCAAGGTTAGAACCCGATAAATAAATAAATAAAAAAACCTATTTTCACAGCGAATTCAGCATAGAAAGTTAGCTATAGCATGTACACAGCAGACTCAAATAGTGAAAAGTAAAAACTGTGATAAATGGAATTATGCATTAACTTTGAATTGTAAGTTTGTAACAGATACCCAGTAAAGAAAATTGCCAAAAAAGAAACCTCAAATGATTCCAAACTCTCTACCAATGCCTAAATATGGAATTATTTAAATGAAAAAAACAATACAATTTAATATACTTTCTACCTATTAAGAATAGTAGGGATCAAGTCCGAATCACATTACTTATAATCAACCAATTCTGCCTTTTGTAAACCTAATCCATCTCATCAATCAAAAATAAACTCTCAAATTATATAAACAAGAAAGGCAGACTTAAAGTAGCTTCAATTTTTTGATTACTCAGCATCAAAACAAACAAATTTTACTATTTAACTCAACCGTTACTCCAAAGGAAATTGTAAGACTCCCAAAAAGCCTCTCCCTTGGTCTTCTAAAAAACCCAAAAATTATAATGAAATTATGAAGCTTAAAAGATAACCAACCATTAAAATTTAGGTATGATTCAAAAAGCAGAAACATAACAAAAAAATGCCAAACAAAATACAACAATCGAACAAACAGAACTCAAGAAATTGTAAAAATAAATCGAAAATTAAGGAAAAAGGTAGCCTTTTCAAAACCCTAGAGACGGTAATTGAATAGAAAACAGAAAAAGGGGGAAAAAACATGCCTACCTTCTTAATCGCTTCTGAATCACCTGTTGTTGCAGAGGACGCACAAAGTTTTTCAGTTTTCACTGTTGCAAAAGACGAACAGAGTCTTTTTTATTTTTTTCCGCTTCCTTTTGGATTTTCTTTTTTCGTATGCTTGTTGGTCTGGAACACGGTATTCTAATCTATGCGCCTATGGAGTTGCGGCGAAGAGGACGGTATTCTGATCTGTGTGGCTATGGAGTTGCGGCGAAGAGGTGGAAGTCAGAGTGCGTTTTAGGGTTTGCATTTTTTTTTTTTTTTTTGATAAGCGGCTTGGTGTTTTTACTTTTTATAGATATACCTTTTGATGAAAGTGAGTCTTCCGAACGCACCGTACGGTTTTTTTAAAGCATAAATTGTAAACGTGGCAGCTTTTTAAGGGGTCTTTTTTTCCTAACGTGGCACTACCTCCTAAAAGCTTCTGTTATTATATATAGTATTAGATATTAATGATAAATCAGAGCACTGGTTTGAAACAAATGAGCTAGCCCCTATTTTGTTCAGGATCTGTTCAATATGGATTTTATTCATTCCCTGATTTGCAAGCTCACATAGTTCTCATTAGAACTACTACTTCACTTTTTTAAAATTCAACATCAAAATTGCAATTGTATATGCTTCTATTTCAAAATTAAAGGATTTTTGCCTAGGACGAATCAGAAGAAGCATACAGGCAGATCTGTCCACAGCCAAATAAGGGCATCTGTTGGTGGTGAGCAGAGAAAGCCAGGACATTGGCCTTGTTCATGTGCTGCACAAAATAAAATATTAGGACTAGTGATGGTAAGGAAATGTTTTAGCGAGTACTACCAAAAAGTTAAGCTGATGCCTATTATTTCTTAATCTTTTTGAAAAAAATATACAAAAAAAGGAAAAAGGAAAAAGATTCAATGGATTTGAAACTTGGAAATGCATAAATGAAGGGTTAGTCTAGTGGAAACTATGATGGAGTACTTGGTGAGATTTGGAATGCTACCACTACCAATAAGTTTCTCCTGAATTTCCCAAGCTCATCTTGTCAAGCATATGGAAAGGTTTAGAAAATATAATTTGAATTCAAGAATTATGTGCAAAAGGAACAAAAATTATTATCTTAAAACATTTGCTTGACATTTCACAAAGAAATAATGAAGTTGAAGAAATTTTTAAGATCCTGGTTCATACTTGATTTTTTCCTGAAGGAAATTTGAACGGTTTTAGACCCCTTAAAAACCAACCAGATTGCGTAGCCTAGATTAATTAGCCAAGTTGTTACTTAGTCAAATTAAACAATTCTATGTTAAAACAATCAAATAATCATATCATGCATATAAAACATATAAAGCAGCGGAAATAATAAAGAACACAAGATATGGTCACCCAGGAAACCACACAGAAAAACCGGGGGAGGATTTTACCCACCGATCCTCAAGGCAAACCAAAATTCACTATGAAAGAATTGAAGTTCTTACAAAAGGACTACAAGCTCCCCGCTCAACTTCCTAATGCTACCAACCATTAGTAACTTCCTGACACGACCACGCGCAGGCTCCGAATCTACGGACTACTTCTTTCTTGAATTCCTCAATCAACTACAAGCTCCCCGCTTGTTTTTCCTTAAGTTCCAATGGTTGCAACTGTAATGATCTTCAAGATGTTGAAATCATCTCTACCTTGAAAACCCTAAGTTTTGTGTAAAGGAAAGCTCCTCTAAGATCTCACAAGAGATTCAAACAAAACAGAAAATATGAGCAATAATACAATATGGAGTCTCTCCAAAAACGTGGCTAGGGTTTAGTTTATATACCTAGGGTAAAAACATAAAACCCTAAACGTTTAAAGAAGTAGGGCTGAGTTGGAAATTCTACAAAAAAAATCAACCTGTGCGATTTTCGATCGATCGAGCCTGTCCTTCAATCGATCGAGCCAGGCCGAAAGTCCTAAGTACTTCTGCAGCCACTCGATTCCAACTTTACAATAATGAACCAACTTTGAGCAAGCCTAAACAAGACTAAATACATTGTTTTGATCATAGTTTGCCAACATTACAAATTAGAGTTCTAAATACATAAAATCCTAAGACCTTAGAACATAACAAACTCCCCCTTTGGCAATCCGTGACAAAACACAAACTAAAAGCTCAAAGTTTACAATTAAAAAGCCCTTTACAAATGGTAATGCTCATAAACCAAATTCAATCCTAACTACTATCCATCATGAACGGTTTAGACCCCTTACAAATAACCAGATTGCGTAGCCTAGATTAATTAGTCAAGTTGTTACTTAGTCAAATTAGGCAATTCTAGGTTAAAGCAATCAAATAATCATATCAAAAATATAATGCAGCGGAATAATAAATAACACAGTGATATGATCACCCAGGAAACCACACGGAAAAACCTGGGGAGGATTTTACCCACCGATCCTCAAGGCAAAACGGAATCCACTAAGAAAGAATTGAAGTTCTTACAAAAGGACTTACAAGCTCCCCGCTTGACTTCCTAATGCTACCCACTAGTAAAACTTCCTGACACGACCACGCGCAGGCTCCGAGTCCACGGACTACTTCTTTCTTTGAATCCCTCAATCAGCTACAAGCACCCACGCTTGATATTCTTTAAGCTTCAAAGGTAGCAACCAAGTTGATCATCAAGATGTTGAAGTAATCTCAATCTTGAAAACCCTAAGCTTTGTGAAAAGGAAAGCTCCTCTAAGATCTCACAAGAGATTTACACAAAACCGCAATGTATGAGCAACAATACAACTTGTGCAACTCTTAAAAACGTGGCTAGGGTTTGCCTTATATACCTAGGGCAAAAACATAAAACCCTAAACATTTAAAGAGTTAGGGCTGAGTTGGAAATTCTGCAGAAAACGCATCTGGGCCGATTTTCGATCGATCGAGTCTAACCTTCGATCGATCGAGCCAGGCCGAAATGCGCCAATGCATCTGCAGTCACTCAATTCCAACTTAACAATATTTTATCAACTTTGAGCAAGCCTAAACAAGACTAAGTACATTGTTTTGATCATGGTTTGTCAACATTACAAATTAGAGTTCTAAATACATAAATTCCTAAACCTTTAGAACCTAACAAACTCCCCCTTTGGCAATCCGTGACAAAACACAAATTAAAAGCTCAAAGTTTACAAGTAAAAATCCCTTTACAAAATAATGCTCATAAACTCAAATTCAACCCTAACTACTATCCATCGGTTGTAAGTGTAGACAGCAGCTTTGTTGAATCAACCTGTATATTCCTGAAATACTCAACAAACACATAAACGCATGTGTGGCAGGAAATAGTATATAAACAGGTATAACATTCTTGTAAGATTCACACAACACAAAATAAAGATATATATCAATGAATCAACTCATAAATATAAATCAATAAGCAGTGAATCATAAGACAACAAGAATCATGAAAAAATGTATACCAATATATCAATCAATGTTACTCCCCCTAACATGAACATCCCCAAAAATGATATACAAAGTGAAGCACCTAGATACAATCTAATAAACTCCACAAACAAAAAATCTCATGCTAACAAAAAAATATCTCCCCCTAACAACAAAAACTCCTCTACAAGTCATCTACAAGTCAAAACTCTACTCCCCCTTTTTGTGACGGAATGCCAAAGGACATCATAGGCCATCATCAAAAGGAGGTGGTGAGGAGGAACGAAGATGCGCCAAATCCGCTCTCAGAGCACGAATCTCATCGAACAGATCCACCAAAAGCTGACCATGAGCCGCCTAAACGGTCATGACAGTCTCCAAAGTACGACGAACATCGAAGTCAGCCGCAGGAGGTGGAGGAACAGCAGCAGCACCTACAGGATCAGGAACAGCCTCACCAGCAGGACCTGTAGAAGAAGAAGGAGGAGGAGGAGCGCTACTAGACGGCTCAGACCTAGGGTGTTTAGAGCCAGTTCGAAGATGAGCAGCCCTCTGTCTAAGGAAAGACGCACCTATAGGAGCTATCACATGAACAGGCTCAGAAGCAGGGAAATCCTCTAAACCAAGAAAAAATAAAATCCTATGAATAAAGATAGGATGAACAAGGGCATGAGCTGTAGATGAACTCCTATAAACTTCATTCAAAGAACGAAGAAAAAGATGAGGAAAACTGATAGGAGCATCGGTGACAAGAGCGTAGAGGAATACACACCTCTCAAGAGGAATGGTGTGCAGATGAGAAATAGGCCAGAGTGAATGACAAGCTATCCTAAAGAAAAGATAGGTAGTCTCAGGAAGCTCAGCGGTGGTGATCCTAGGATCAGAACCCCACTAGATAGAAGACCCAGTGAGGTAAGACATGACATCACTCAACTCTGGTGACTCATCATAAGGATAGATAGGGTGCTGTACCAAAGGTACCCCTAGAGCATCAGACACTACTGTAAGAGTAATGACGTACTCTTCACCTCGTATCCAACACTTTACTAAAGTGGTGGAATCATAGACGTGGACAGAGAGATTCGAAAAGAACTCTCTAATCAGGGTAGCTGGAGGAGGAGGATCAGGAACATCCAGCAAAGGTAACCAGCCCCTACGCTCAATATTTGCCCTAATGGCAGGATCAAGCTCATCTAGAATAACAGAACGCTAAGCCCAAATCTTCCTCTAAAGATTGAGCTTCTCAAAAGTCTCTTGGTTTTTCTCACTAGGGAATCTCTCACTATCAAAGGAAGGTGGGGGTGGAGAAGGAGAGGGAATAGTCCTACGGGCTCTAGTCTTCCTAGGCATAATGCTAAGGAAAGGACAGAGACACAAAGAGAAAACCAAAAAGAACAAAAACAAAACCAAGGGCAGACTGCAAGTTAGCACAAAAAAAATATAGAATAAAAATCTATATGATGCATGAACAATAACAATGTTATGATGCATGAACTAATGCAGTAAACAAGTTCAAATTAAGTTCAATTACACAAAATTGGCTTGAACATAGAGTTTCTAACAAAAACCCTAAAAATTTGAAAACCACTTGAAAAATTTTGCACCAAATTGATGAATTAAGCATTACAAAACACAATACAATGATTATAATGCCTAAATACATCAATACACAAAGCCAATTTCATCAAATTTAACTCAATTTCACAAAAGCCCCAATTCGGACCAAACATAAACCCTAGAATTTTCAATTGTTCACAAAACACAAAATTGATCAAATTAAACTATTAAGAACATATCTATAGTGTGTCCCCACAAAAACCCATTGATCAATTTCACACAAATAGGTCTGAATCATCAACAATCCCAAAAAGAAAAAAGGTCCGAAAAACACCCTTAAATGCATGAAAAAATGCATGTAAACTTGAAAATAAATTGAAAAGAAAGGGCAAAACAGACTTACCGGCTTGAAGAAAGAGATATTTTGCAAAAGATCCGGAAGAAAACGACAAAAGATTGGAACTATTGAGCTTGCCTCGTCGGAGAGAGAAAAAGACTTTGAAAAAGATTTGAAAAGTGAGTTGAAAAAGTCAGATTTCAACTTTTAAAAAAGCTTCTCCACGATCTTCGATCGATCGAAAATTACATTCGATCGATCGAATGTGACAGTCATTTTTAGAACAATCTGAGACACTTTTTCAATCGATCGAAAAACACACTGGATCGATCGAAATGGGCAGATGCTCACTAAAAATTTGAGAAAAATCACTGTTTTGAAAAATGCAAACCCAATTTTGAAAACAACTCCTCAAAGCATTTGAACAATGAAATCAAAATGTATGAGTATGAGATGGAATGCTTTTTCAAAAACCCAAAATTTTTAAACCCAATTTTCAAAAAAAAAACAAACAAGTTTCAATCATCCTCCCATTTAATTTTCTCAAGCAACAAATATGTTGTGCACAAATCTCAAGATATTTTCAAACTTGGTTGGTCAGACCAAAAACACACACACTAGCATGTACAGTGTTTAACAAAGAGTAACTTGTGTAGTGTGTGAAACTAGCAAAAACTTGAGATACATGTGAGGTGATATGTGAATAGCAATCAAACACAAAGTCTACACAATTCATCACATAGAATTTAAAAGAGACTATCACCTAAAGAGTTACATCCTATAACTCCCACATCTCCTAGATCAAAAGCTTGCAATCATGTAAGTTTCTTGCATTTTTGCCTCTTATTTATGTGAAATGGCATTCAGCCTAATAGTACACACCGGTTTGAATTAAGTGAATTGGTATCAAGCCTAATAGTACACACCAGTTTTAATTTAATTTTGAGGCTACACCTTATGTTCTTTTTGTGCATGTGCTACACTTTCTCGAGCACTAAATCTTATGATATGCACTAAGGTGTTCATGATTGGCTAGTGAACAGTGGTGAGATGGTTATTTATGCCTTTCTCAAAAGGATCAAGTCCGACAGTCAAAAACATGTGACTTCATGATTAAGGCAAAGTGATTAAAAACCACACACATCTTTCCCACACAACATGCACTACAAAGTTTCAACTAGTCAAGTGTAGTAAATAAGCTCATCAAGATTAAACAAGGTACACAGGACATAACATGTGTAAAAAGATTGACCAACCTTGTTTTCAAAAATCAAGAAAAATTATATCCAACATAGTTTTTGCTTTCTCCTTTTCCTTTTTTATTTTTATTTTTATTTTTATTTTTTTTATTTTATTTTTTTAAAAAAAAAGAAAACAAATAAATCCTAGAATGAAATGCATGTATGTAATGCAATGCAAGTCCTAGAACAAAAAAAACCACAAAAACCAGAGAACAATGGTCACAACAGAATAAAGCAATGAAGCACAAGGACCATGTCAGAAAGACTCAGTTAGTTCGAGTCTTTTGCATCCAAAACATTTTAGATGCACCCCGAGCATTGGAGTTCTTATTCACATTAGAGTGATTCCCAACTCCAGAATTGGAATAAAGGTTTAACACCTTTACCAATTCACCAATTAGTGCCATAGGATCTTGTGCTTGACGCACAGGCACTTTTGGTCTATTTGCTCTCTTATCAGCTTGAAGCTTGTAACAGTTAGGACGGATATGTCCAGACTTACCACAATAATGACAAACCCAAGCAGGTTTACCATGCATCTTGTCCTTAGGTTTGGTAGGCTCTTTAGGTTTGGATTCTCTTAAGTCTACCCTAATCTTCTTAGGTGGTGAAACTTCTACAGGTTTAACAACTTCACTCACAGGGGGTTTAATGGTTTCACTCACAACCTTACTCACGAGAGGTTCAGAAGAAGAAGAAGAAGGAACAAAATTCGTAGAATGTGGTCCAGAATCAAAAATGCTTTCAACATATCCTAATCCAGATTTATCAAAAGGATACTTTTGAACATTCAACATGTGATCAAGTTTAGCACTAGTAGATCTAGCAACAGATAAATCATGTTCCAAAGATTTAACTTTATCAAGCAAAAGCATGTTCTCAGATTTAACATTGTTCAAAAGATCATTAGCATCAAACAGTTTGACAAGCAAATTTTTCTTTTCAAGCTCAAGAGCATCAATTTTCTTCAGGCCTAAATCAACTTTCATAGCATCCTTTGCAGCAATTTTGCAAAGTTTGTTGTAGGCCTCTTGAAGATCTGCATCTTCAGAGAGTTCCCCATCAACAAGGTTCTCCTCAGCAGATATGCTTTCATTGACTACAGCAGTAGCAGTGAAAGCAATGAAGTTTCCATCCTCGTCACAACCGGACTCATCATCAGAAACCTCATTATCACTAAGGGTTACAGCCATAGCTTTACCCTTATTTCTCAAGAAAGTAGGACATTCAGACTTGACATGACCATACCCTTGACAATCAAAACACTGAGGACCCAAAGAGTTATTTGAAGATTGACCTACTTGTTCTCTAGGTTTTTCAAAATTATTAACCTTAGTGGGATCATTCTTCCTAAAGTTTCTAGGTTCAACAGTGTTGGCATTCCTTGCCTTCCTATTAGTGTTTCTTAGGAAATTTCTAAAGTTCTTGGCAAGGTAAGCTATCTCTGTAGGAGAGAGCTCATCATCAAACCCACCAGCCTCAACATCATCAACAGACTTAAGAGCCATTGATTTGGATTTGTTTACTTTAGGTAGGTCAGACTCATAGGACTGAAGAGATCCTACAAGCTCATCAACAGGGATGGAGTCCACATCCTTGCTTTCAGTAATGGCTGTCACCTTGGGTCTAAAGTCTTCAATTAAGGATCTAAGTATCTTCCTAACAATTTTAGGTTGATCATAGACTTCACCCAAATTATAAGCAGAATTAACAATATCATTAAGTTTAGCATAAAACTCATCAAAGGTTTCATCATCAGACATTCTAATGCTTTCAAACCTAGAAGTTAATTGCTGCAATTTGTTTATCTTAACAGCCTTTGTGCCTTCATGCACAGTTTGGAGGATTTTCCAAGCAATATGAGCAACCTCAACATTAGAGATCCTCTTAAATTCCTCCATTGAAACAGCATTGAAGATGGCATTCATAGTTTTGCTATTGAAGCCTGCTGCTTCTTTTTCAGAAGTTTGCCACTCATACACAGGAGTAGTGGGCTTCTCCCATCCGTATTCAACGGAATTCCAAACCCTTTCATCTATGGATTTCAGGAATGCTTTCATCCTTACTTTCCAGTAAGCATAGTTGTTCCCATCAAAGTGAGGAGGAACAAACAAAGAGTGTCCATGCTCCATGACAACCGGGGTCAAGGATCAGCTCAGAGATAAAAAAACTCAAACAGAAGAGCAACCCGCTCTGATACCACTTGAACGGTTTAGACCCCTTACAAATAACCAGATTGTAGCCTAGATTAATTAGCCAAGTTATTACTTAGTCAAATTAAGCAATTCTAGGTTAAAGCAATCAAATAATCATATCAAAAATATAATGCAGCGGAATAATAAATAACACAGTGATATGATCACCCAGGAAACCACACGGAAAAACCTAGGGAGGATTTTACCCACCGATCCTCAAGGCAAAACGGAATCCACTAAGAAAGAATTGAAGTTCTTACAAAAGGACTTACAAGCTCCCCGCTTGACTTCCTAATGCTACCCACCAGTAAAACTTCCTGACACGACCACGCGCAGGCTCCGAGTCCACGGACTACTTCTTTCTTTGAATCCCTCAATCAGCTACAAGCACCCACGCTTGATATTCTTTAAACTTCAAAGGCAGCAACCAAGTTAATCATCAAGATGTTGAAGTAATCTCAATCTTGAAAACCCTAAGCTTTGTGTAAAGGAAAGCTCCTCTAAGATCTCACAAGAGATTTACACAAAACCGCAATGTATGAGCAACAATACAACTTGTGCAACTCTTAAAAATGTGGCTAGGGTTTGCCTTATATACCTAGGGCAAAAACATAAAACCTTAAACGTTTAAAGAGTTAGGGCTGAGTTGGAAATTCTGCAGAAAACGCATCTGGGCCGATTTTCGATCGATCGAGTCTAACCTTCGATCGATCGAGCCAGGCCGAAATGCCCAATGCATCTGCAGTCACTCGATTCCAACTTAACAATATTTTATCAACTTTGAGCAAGCCTAAACAAGACCAAGTACATTGTTTTGATCATGGTTTGCCAACATTAGAAATTAGAGTTCTAAATACATAAATTCCTAAACCTTTAGAACCTAACACATCAGTTGCAAGTGTAGACAGCAGCCAAATCGAATGCGCCTGTATATTCCTGAAACACTCAACAAACGCATAAATGCATGTGTGACAGAAAAACAGTAAATCAACAGATATGTAATCTAACTCTCCCCCTATGTTAAATACATCAAAAATAAACAATTCTTGAAAGTTCACACAACACATAATAAAGACATATATCAATGAATAATCATAAATATAAATTAATAAACAGTGAACACATAGAATCAAGAATCATATATATAAAAATGTATTTCCCAACAAGTATAGCCCAAAAAGAAAGTATACATAGTGAAGCACCTAGATACAATCTAATCAAAAACTCCACTAGCTCCTCAAAAATAACAAAAACTCCCCCTAGCTACAAAAACCCCTCTACAAGTATCCAAACTCTACTCCCCCTTTTTGTGACGGAATGCCAAAGGACATCACAGGCCATCATCAAAAGGAGGTGGTGAGGATGAACGAAGATGCGCCAAATTCGCTCTCAGAGCTCGAATCTCATCGAACAGATCCATCAAAAGCTAACCATGAGCCACCTGAACGGTCATGACAGTCTCCAAAGTATGACGAACATCGAAGTCAGCCGCAGGAGGTGGAGGAACAGCAGCAGCAGCAGCACCTACAGGATCAGGAACAGCCTCACGAGCAGGACCTGTAGAAGAAGAAGGGGGTGCAAAACTAGAAGGCTCAGACCTAGCATGTTTAGAGCCAGCTCGAAGTTGAGCAACCCTCTGTCTAAGGAATGAGGCACCTATGGGAGCGATCACATGAACGGGCTCAGAAGAAGGGAAATCCTCTAAACCAAGATGAAGTAAAATCCTATGAATGAAGATAGGATGTACCAGAGCATGAGCAGTAGATGAACTCCTATAAACTTCGTTCAAAGAACGAAGAAAAAAAATGAGAAAAACTAATAGGAATGGTGTGCAGATAAGAAATAGGCCAGAGAGAGTGACAAGCTATCCTAAAGAATTGATAGACAGTCTCAGGAAGCTCAGTGGTGGTGTTCCTAGGATCAGAACCCCGCTGGATAGAAGACCAAGTGATGTAAGACATAACATCACTCAACTCTGGTGACTCATCATAGGGATAGACAGGATGCTGTACCAAAGGTACCCCAAGAGCATCTAACACTACTGTAGGAGTAATGACATACTCTACGCCTCGTATCCAACTCTTAACTAGAGTGTTGGAATCATAGACGCGGATAGAGATGTTCAAGAAGAACTCTCTAATCAGGGTAACTGTGGGTGGAGGATCAGAAACATCCAGTAGTGGTAACCAGCCCCTACGCTCAAAGTTTGCCCTAATGGCAGGATCAACCTCATCTAGAGTGACAAAATGCTCAGCCCAAACTTTTCTCTTAAGGTTTAGAGTCTCATATACCTCTTGGTTTTTCTCACTAGGGAACCTCTCACTATCAAAGGAAGGTGGGGGTGGAGAAGGAGAGGGAATAGTCCTACGGGCTCTAGTCTTTCTAGGCATGATGCTAAGGAAAGGACAGAGACACAAGGAAAAACCAAAAAGAACAAAAACAAAACCAAGGGCAGACTGCAAGTTAGCACAATAAAAAATAGAATAAAAATCTATATGATGCATGAACAATAACAATGTTATGATGCATGAACTAATGCAGTAACCAAGTTCAAATTAAGTTCAATTTCACAAAATTGGCTTGAACATAGAGTTTCTTAACAAAAACCCTAAAAATTTGAAAACCACTTGAAAAATTTTACACCAAATTGATGAATTAAGCATTACAAAACACAATACAATGATTATAATGCCTAATTACATCAATACACAAAGCCAATTTCATCAAATTTAACTCAATTTCACAGAAGCCCCAATTCGGATCAAATAGAAACCCTAGAATTTTCAATTTTTCATCAAACTCAAAATTGATCAAATTAACCCATTAAGAACATGTTTATAGTGTGTCCCCACAAAAACCCATTGATCAATTACACAAAATTGGGCCTAAATCAACAGAAAATCCAATATATGCAAAGTCCGAAAATCACCCTTAAAATGCATGAAAAATGCATGAAAATATGAAAATAAAATCAAAAGGAAGGGCAAAAGAGTCTTACCGGCTTGAGGAAAGAGAGATTTTGCAAAAAATCCGAAGGAAAACGACAAAAAATTGGAATAGTTGGGCTTGCCAAGTTGGAGAGAGAGAAAAGTCTTGAAAAAGTTTTGAAAAAGTACTTTGAAAAAGTCAGATCTGAAGTTTTAAAAAACCTTTTTCACGATCTTCGATCGATCAAAAATTACATTCGATTGATCGAATGTTCTAGTCATTTTGAAACAAACTAGAGCACTTTTTCGATTGATCGAAAAACAGGCTGGATTGATCGAAATGGGCAGAGGCTCAGAAAATTTTTGAGGAAAAACACAGTTTTGAAAAACACAAACCTAATTTTGAAAACAACTCCTCAAAGCATTTGAATAACAAAATCAAAATGCATGAGTATGAGATGGAATGCTTTTTCAAAAACCCAAATTTTTAAACCCTAATTTTCTCAAAAAAAAATCTCAATCATTCTCCCATTGAATTTTCTCAAGCAACAAATATGTTGTGCACAAATCTGAAGATATTTTCAAACTTGGTTGGTCAGACCAAAAACACACACACTAGCATGTACAGTGTTTAATAAAGAGTAACTTGAGTAGTGTGTGAAACTAGCAAAAAAACTTGAGATACATGTGAGGTGATATGTGAATAGTAATCAAACACAAAGTCTACACAATTCATCACATAGAATTTAAAAGAGACTATCACCTAAAGAGTTACATCCTATAACTCCCACATCTGCTAGAACAAAAGCTTGCAATCATGTAAGTTTCTTGCATTTTTGCCTCTTATTTATATATGAATTAGCATTCAGCCTAATAGTACACACCGGTTTGAATTAAGTGAATTGGCATCAAGCCTAATAGTACACACCAGTTTTAATTTAATTGAGGCTACACCTTATGTTCTTTTTGTGCATGTACTACACTTTCTCGAGCACAAAATTTTATGATATGCACTAAGGTGTTCATGATTGGCAAGTGAACAGTGGTGAGATGGTTATTTATGCCTTTCTCAAAATGATCAAGTCCGACAGTCAAAAACAAGTGACTTCATGATTAAGGCAAAGTGATTAAAAACCACACACATCTTTCCCACACAACATGCACTACAAAGTTTCAACTAGTCAAGTGCAATGAATAAGTTCATCAAAGTTAAACAAGGTACACAAGACATGACATGTGTAAAAAGATTGACCAACCTTGTTTTCAAAAATCAAGAAAAAAAATTGTCAAACATAGTTTTTGCTTTTTCTCTTTTCCCTTTTTTTTTTTTATTATTAAAAGAGAAAACAAATAAATCCTAGAATGAAATGCATGAATGTAATGCAATGCAAGTCCTAGAACAAAAAAAAAAACAAAAACCAAAGAACAATGGTCACAGAGGATAGAGCAATGAAGCACAAGGACCATGTTAGAAAGACTTAGTTAGTTCGAGTCTTTTGCATCCAAAACTTTTTAGATGCACCACGAGCATTGGAGTTCTTATTCACATTAGAGTGATTCCCAACTCCAGGATTGGAATAAAGGTTTAACACCTTTACCAATTCACCAATTAGTGCCATAGGATCTTGTGCTTGAGGCACAGGCACTTTTGGTTTTTTGCTCTCTTATCAGCTTGAAGCTTGAAACAGTTAGGACGAATGTGTTCAGACTTTCCACAGTAATGACAAACCCAAGCAGGTTTACCATGCATTTTGTCCTTAGATTTGGTAGGTTCCTTCGGTTTAGATTCTCTTAAGTCTACCCTAATCTTCTTTGGTGGTGAAACTTCTACAGGTTTAACAACCTCACTCACAGGGGGTTTAACAGTTTCACTCACGACCTCACTCACAGAAGGTACAGAAGAAGAAGAAGGAACAAAGACAGTGGAATGTGGTGTAGAATCAAAGATGCTTTCAACATATCCTAACCCAGATTTATCAGAAGGATACTTTTGAACATTCAGCATATGATCAAGTTTAGAACTAGCAGATCTAGCAACAGATAAATCATGTTCCAAAGTTCTAACTTTATCAAGCAAAAGCATGTTTTCAGATTTAACATTATTCAAAAGCTCATTAGCATCAAACAGTTTAACAAGCAAATTTTTCTTTTCAAGTTCAAGAGCATCAATTTTCTTCAGGCCTAAATCAACTTTCATAGCATCCTTTGTAGAAATTTTCAAAGTTTGTTGTAGGCCTCTTGAAGATCTGCATCTTCAGAGAGTTCCCCATCAGAAGGGTTCTCCTCAGCAGATATGCTTTCATTGACTGTAGCAGTAGCCGTGAAAGCAATGAAGTTTCCATCCTCGTCACCACCGGACTTATCATCAGAAACCTCATTATCACTAAGGGTTACAGCCATAGCTTTACCCTTAGTCTTCAAGAATGTAGGACATTTAGATTTTACATGGCCATACCCTTGACAGCCAAAACACTGACAACCCAAAGAATTAATAGAAGATTGACCAACTTTTTCTCTAGGTTTTTCAAAGTTATTAACCTTAGTGGGATCATTCTTCCTAAAGTTTCTAGGTTCAGCAGTGTAAGTACCTCTTGCCTTTCTGTTGGTATTCCTAAGAAAATTTTTAAAATTTTTGGCAAGATAGGCAATCTCTGTAGCAGAGAGCTCATCATCAAATCCACTACCTTCAACATCATCAACTGACTTAAGAGCCATTGATTTGGATTTGTTCACTTTAGGTAGGTCAGACTCATAGGTCTGAAGAGATCCTACAAGCTCATCAACAGGGATAGTGTCCACATCCTTGCTTTCAGTGATGGCAATCACTTTGGGTCTAAAGTCCTCAGTTAAGGATCTAAGAATCTTCCTAATAATTTTAGGTTGATCATAGACTTCACCCAAATTAAAAGCAGAATTGACAATATCATTTAATTTAGCATAGAATTCATCAAAAGATTCATCATCAGACATTCTAATGCTTTCAAATCTAGAGGTCAATTGTTGCAATTTATTTATCTTAACTGCCTTTGTGCCTTCATGCACAGTTTGGAGGATTTTCCATGCAGTATGAGCAACCTCAACATTTGAGATCCTCTTAAATTCCTTCATTGAAACAGCATTGAAGATGGCATTCATAGTTTTGCTATTGAAGCATGCTGCTTCTTTTTCAGAAGTTTGCCACTCACTCACAGGAGTAGTGGGCTTCTGCCATCCGTATTCAACGGAATTCCAAACCCTCTCATCAATGGATTTCAGGAATGCTTTCATCCTTACTTTCCAATAAGCATAGTTGTTCCCATCAAAGTGAGGAGGAACAAACAGAGAGTGTCCATGCTCCATGACAACCGGGGTCAAAAATCAGCTCAGAGATAAAAATCTCAAACAAAAGAGCAACCTGCTCTGATACCACTTGAACGGTTTTAGACCCCTTAAATACCAACCAGATTGCGTAGCCTAAATTAATTAGCCAAGTTGTTACTTAGTCAAATTAAACAATTCTAGGTTAAAACAATCAAATAATCATATCATGCATATAAAACATATAAAGCAGCGGAAATAATAAAGAACACAAGATATGATCACCCAGGAAACCACACGGAAAAACCTGGGGAGGATTTTGCCCACCGATCCTCAAGGCAAACCAGAATTCACTATGAAAGAATTGAAGTTCTTACAAAAGGACTACAAGCTCCCTGCTCGACTTCCTAATGCTACCAACTAGTAGTAACTTCCTGACACGACCACGCGCAGGCTCCGAATCTACGGACTACTTCTTTCTTGAATTCCTCAATCAGCTACAAGCTCCCCGCTTGTTTTTCTTTAAGTTTCAATGGTTGCAACTGTAATGATCTTCAAGATGTTGAAATCATCTCTACCTTGTAAACCCTAAGTTTTGTGTAAAGGAAAGCTCCTCTAAGATCTTACAAGAGATTCACACAAAACAGAAAATATGAGCAACAATACAATATGGAGTCTCTCCAAAAACGTGGCTAGGGTTTAGTTTATATACCTAGGGTAAAAACATAAAACTCTAAACGTTTAAAGAAGTAGGGCTGAGTTGGAAATTCTGCAGAAAAATCAACCTGTGCGATTTTCGATCGATCGAGCCAGGCCGAAAGTCCTAAGTACTTCTACAGCCACTCGATTCCAACTTTACAATAATGAACCAACTTTGAGCAAGCCTAAACAAGACTAAATACATTGTTTTGATCATGGTTTGCCAACATTACAAATTAGAGTTCTAAATACATAAAATCCTAAGACCTTAGAACCTAACAAAATTATTTCCTCTTAATCAAATTTCAATGCTAACAATGAGGACAACCAGTGGTTATTTTTTCCATTGCTCAATAAATGCTCTCAGGGCCAACCTCCAGGCACCAGTAACAATAGAAGGTTAGGAAACTTTGAGAATAAATATTGAAACAAAAAAATAAATAAATAAGCGGTAGTAAACCATTTGCAGAAATCTCGAAGAGAGAGGTTTGAATGCTTACCAAAAGTGCTGGCTGCCGAGGAAGTTTGAGTTGGTTGGCTTAAGTCACCTTGGATTTTGAAAGCAAGGTAATAATTTTCATATCACAAGCTTGAATCTCATTGGGCTATTTATAGCATATTATATCTGGAAGCACGAAAGAAATACAAGTCAAAAGGAAAACCAGGTAGAATTGTGCAGAAGCCTTGAAAATAAATTAAAATATTAAAGAATGGAAAAAATTTTAATAGCAAAATGCTGGTAGCAAGCTGAGAAAGTGACAACATTGACCAAAAAAAAAAGATTATTTATTCACGCAATTTCCTAATTAAATCACTGTATTTAAACTAGGTTTTGTGAAGAGTCAATTGATTTGGGATAGACATTAGCAATCTTAGGCAACACTTCCCTAGGGCGTGTTTACCAAAATCATCATTGCAAAGGACAGTTTTAGAAATAAATGAACTTTCTGCATAAATGCAACATATTAGTCACTTTTCCTGGGGAATAATTATCTAATATAAAAAACATAATAAAGCAGAAGAATTGCCGACCACTTCCTAATTTTGTATGGGCTTGTTCTTGTTTCAGCCTTTTAGGTGGTGACATGAGAGATACCTTCTCATGTCAATTAAATTTGATATATCCAAAATAATGAAGGAAGGAATCTGGAAAGCCTCTTGATTCATCATAATTAACATCATTTAAATTTGACTATCCAATAATTGAAGGTACTAAATCACTTTGAGAACTAGATGGTTTTAGTAGAACATTTATGTACCTGACTTTAATATTTAAACTAGTCGTAGACTCATGTGATGCGTGGGAATATATAAATATTATGTAACGGGGTATAGTATATGAAAAGTAACAATTACATCAAGGATTATTAACACAAAAATTATCTTTCTACTCAATGTTTATGAAGTTTCATTTTAGCAATAAACTCCCCACAAAAATAATATAAATCAACCAAAAAAACAAACTTTTAGTATAAAAAGTGAAAACATGGTAGTGATTTTTAATGGATTGGGGTAATGGCACTGGCTTTCAATAGAAAACAATTTGATTTAAAAAGTCGCAAGCTTATACAAGAAAGGAATTGAAAATGATGTCTAAAACAAATTTTGACTTCTTGCTTATTCCCTTGAATATGTCAAATTATTCTTTGTATTATTTGCACTTGAATTTAATTATTTAAATGATAGCTATGACGCTATATGATAATGTTTCACCTAAGACAATTAGTCAAACTTTGAGAAGAAGATATCTCACATTTATATTATATAGAACTTGCATTTTTATTTTTTTGTTCTATGATAAGGGAAGTACTAAGTCTTCAATTGGAAAGACTTCTATGACATAATGATGCAGCAACCAATATATAAGTATAATGTGTAACAACATCTAAGGGGAGCAAACGGAAAAATATATACATAATTACATATACACACTTACACAATGTTTTGAACTATCCATTTTTCTAAATTAGAATTCAACTGACTAAGTTTAATAAAATGATTTTCATATGAATATAACTTTATATATATATATATATATATATATATATATTTATTTATTTATTTATTTATTTACACATTTCCTACTAGCAGGTTTTGGAATCTAACTCCAATTTCAAATGCCATATTGCTTCATGTAAACTATTGACTTTCCATCTTAATGTCTCATCTCATCCCAAAGGCATCATCTCAGCACGCTGAGCCTTCACCATTTCAGTTAAAGTCTGGACAAAATTGCTTTTTGCTCCTTTCAAAAAAAAAAAAAATCCAGCATTTTGCCCTCATTCTCAAACTAATTTGGGAAATGCCCTTCTTTTGAAAATCGAGTTTCTGAAAATCGATTTAGGCCCTGTAGCGGCGTTTTTAAGGACCCTATAGTGACGTTTTAAGTACCTATAGTGGCGTTTTGTAACTCGATATACATGAAATCGAGTTATAGGTAAAAAAAGCAAAAAAAATTGCATGTAACTCGACTTTATGGAAATCAAGTTACAAAACGTCACTATAAGTCCTTAAAAAGGCCACTATATGGTCCTTAAAAATGCCGCTATAGGGCCTAAATCGATTTTCAAAAGAGGGGCATTTCCCTAATTAGTTTGAGAATGAGGGCAAAATGCTGGATTTTTTTTTTGAAAAGGGCATTTGCCCATTTTCTCTGTTAAAGTCTAGCCCATTTTCAATTTTGAAACCTCAAAGCTAATCACTATTTATCATATGAGTAGAGTGAACCAATTGTATGACAGTTATATATATATATATATATATATATATAATTTCATATCACTGAAATGCAATGCAAATCAATTAAAAAGTTATGTAATTGAATGTCACTAAAATGCAATAAAAAGAATAAGCACCCAATAGAATCAACCATCAATATGAAAAGTAACAAACTTAGAGTCATTATTCACTCCCAAAAAAAAAAAAGTCATTATTCACAAATCAAAGCAAAATGAAAAAAATCCAATAATGATAGAAGAATTTAAGCTACCAATTATGCGATGTTGTTGACAATGCCAGACGGCCTTAAAAACTTTAGTGTCGTTGCCTTATTAGCCCCAAAGACTCACAAAACAAAAACATGAAACAAAAACATGGAATGGATCTGAAATTTTCTCAAAAAGAAAGAAAGCATAGAATACCTTACATTAAGTTTTGTGAATGTGATACCTTATGCTTAGTGAAAGTGAGGGCCAGATCTGATATCATTCTTAAGCAAATAGATATCAAACATAATCTGTATTAAAGCAAATAGATATCAAACATAATCTGTATTAAAGCAAATAGATATCTAACTATCATTAAAAAATTTATGAAAAAAATCACATGAAATTAAAACAAACTTGCATAGTTATTAACCAAAGATTGTGTGCACCATTCCTACACTTGAAGTTTGCCAATGAGACAAAGGGGTTAGGATTGGAGATAAAAGGGAAGAAGCAAACATCAAATTTAATATTTAGTATTAAGTTTAAGATTCAACCAAAAAATTCTCACCAACAAAATTCATTGTCAAAATTTCTCAACCAACCAAATAAATAAATAGAGTAGCACAAATTCTATTAGTTTGAATAGAAAATACACTAATTTTCTAGAAAAAAATATTATATCTTAAAAACCAATGCCTTTTTAGGTAGGATGGTACCTCTCCACATATTGGGTGCACAGAGATTCTAAGAGAGGGGTTCAAAATTTGAACTACTCGGTCAGCAACAAATTAAGAAGAAATACCATAAGTGGCAACTCCCTGATTATCAGCTAGTAAAACAAAAGAATGGAAGCAACATATGAAGATAGGATCATATATAATATAGTACCAATAATATTTTTGGACAGGGAGGCAACTTTGTCACCACCATTTCTTCTCTCACGTTAATTTTTCTTCTTGATTACTAGAAGATTTTTGGGTGAATGCTTTCATCTATAAAACAAAAAATAATCTGTAATCAAATACAAAAGTCTATGAGGGTCCCAAACCAACACCAGACTCTAGTAGATTAGACAGATTGACAAAGGTCTATGAGCAATGAGTTTTTACTTATTAAGCCTCTACAAAATTTAGATAAATTTTCAGTCTTTTAGAGCAAAGGAATTAGATCCAAAAATATATGATACATGTAACATGTGATGTGATCATAAATATATAAATGATTTAATGCAACAAAACACAATCAAACCAAAGAGAAATAAGAGTGAAACAGAAGAGAGCAAAGGAGGAGAGCCACTGCATCTACTGGTTGCCTCTTTTGTATGAATGTCGTTAACCCAGAAAAGATAGGATTGGAATCTGGGTTGCTATCAAAATCAATCAATTTGTTAGTCCACGAAAGAATACCAAGAATCTCTTTGATGTTCAGCCACCTTTTTCCTTTTGCCACAAAGGAAACTTGAGAACTATAAAACAAAACCCAGAAACTGAAAACCTAATAACAACTCAAGTGGTAGTATTTGAACTTTACGATTGATAACCAATAAGTACGACAAATTATGTAGAAGATAATTATCAAGGAATTATTACCTTCACTTTCTTTAACATAGAATCAATAAACTTCTCTTGGCTCTTCTCTAATAAGCCGCAACACGTTAAAAGAATAAGACATGAGTTACATTGATTGGTTGGCTACCTTCTAGAAACATAACAGCATACATGTTGTGAGCAATTTAGCGTCTAGTCTTAACATTAAAAAAAAATACTAACCATCCAAAAAGTCATCAGAAGTTGCAATACAAATATAGTATAATTAAGCATTGTGAAACACACCTAAACAAAAATCAAGAGTGATATGTAAAAGATATTGACTAACAAAGTTTGAATAAAGAATCGAAAAAAATCCTCTAGGATTGTAAGCAATAATCAACAGTGGAATTGAATTCTTGATAGTTTGCATACCTTTGTCTTGCATATTCGCTGGGCATTGGCCAAGTACGGAAATTTGGGGGGAAAAAAAACTAAAGTGGAGAGAGAGAGAACTTACAGGCAGAATATATAAGATTTGGATTAGCTATTGAAAGTGGACAGGTGATTTGGATAGAAGACTCTTAACTCTGCATTTAAGTTACAAAGAAACTGTTTTGCTTCCAAATTCCAATTTTGGATGGAAGGATGTGAATAGTCGTAACTGAAGATAATAACTCATGTTGTATGGATAACAATTGAGAAGATTTAGTACTTAGTAGTAGATGAATAGTCATCTTTATTTTTTTATTTTTTATTTTTTTGAGAAGCAGATGAATAGTCATTTTAATAGAGTGCATCAACATGTTTGTCCATGATCTATATTTAATTTTTTGATGAACATAATCTGTATTTAATTGTTTTATAAAAATTAGAGAGAAATTATAAAGGAAAAAAGTATTTAAGAAAAAGTATGAGGTGGAGGATGAGGTGGCTCAACAGGAGCGTAGCAACTTTAAATGCTACGCTTCAACTTTTAGTATTATATAGATATAAATGATGCCATGTGAATGAAGAAAACGGTGAATGAGGACACGGTGTACACTTTTCAGCCGTATGATCACTTCATCATCTTTTTTTTTTATAAGTGATAAAGATATATATTCAAGAACACTACCTCATGCAGAAAGTCATAAGATAGAGTTAAAAAATTACAGAGAAAGAAGATAAAAAACAGAAAGAAAGATACTAATTACAAAGGAGAGAGCTAAGGAACATAAGTAGAGAATCACTAGAGGTGAGTCCCTAAACCCTAGACCAATCAAAAAGGGAGCCACTAAAAGAAGCTAATAGCTGGTCGTCGGAACTTTCCATATCCTCAAATGTCCTCCAGTTTCGCTCCCTCCAAAGACACTACATTAAGCACAGCGGAGCTAAATTCCACATGCTAGACGAATGCTTTCCAGGCCAATTCCACTAACCAAAGAGAGTATCAGCAATTGATCTTGGCAAGACCCATGAAATCCCAAATGATCTAAACACCAAACTCCATAACGGGAAAGCCTTACCATAATGCAGTAGCAAATGATCTACCATCTCCCTATTACAACGGCACATAACGCACCAGTCAACAAAGTCCATCCCTTTACCCCTCAAATTGTCACCTGTAAGTATCTTATCCCATACAACAGTCCACACAAAAAAAGAAACACGCCGAGGGGCCTTAACCTTCCAAACACCTTTCCAAGGAAAGATAATGGGCAATGGATCTCTCAACTTATTATAAAACGATCGAATATCAAAATCCCCATTCTTCGTCAACTTCCATTGCATATAGTCTCCATTCTTAGTTGGAGGTAAATTAAAACCCAAAGTACAGAGAAATTCATCCACACCACCCATTTCCCAATCATTTGGTCTCCGAATGAAATGGACATCCCAGCTTCTCCATTCTCCTATCCCCAACCATTCAAGAGAAGAGGCCACTGATGCCTCTTTATTGGAGGCAATCCCATACATAACCAGAAATGTCAATTGAAGTGGAGAATTCCCACACTATTGATCTGTCCAAAGCTTCACTCCATCCCTCACCCCTACCTCAAACCGAATATTTTTACTAAAAACCTCCTAACCCATTCGGATGCTTCTCCACAAACCACATCCATGTACCCCTCTTTGCCCTTCTTCTAATAGGAACTACTCCTTCAACAATGGACAATACCTAAAAAGTGCTTGATCTCAAGGCAAAATCAAATTATGACATTGTTCTTCAGCACGTCCTTCAAGTAGTAACACTTTTTCAAACATATTTATCAAAAAGTAAACTTATATGTGTGTGTGTGTGTGTGTGTGTATAATTGAACGGAATATACCTAACTATACAACAACTTATTCATCTATATGTATGCAGGGGATGTGATCAATCTTGTGTCACTTTTTTCCCTTCTGTTTTTGGTATCATTTCACCATCAAAGGAAATATAAGTAAAATGACAATAAATTAATTCAATAAATGAATAATTTGAATGCGCACAGGTACAAGGAAAAGAATTAGTGGATAAGCTGAATACTGGAGAGCAACGGAAAAATACCAAAAAAGTATGAATTTAGGAATATTCGGAAGACATCCAAGTAAATGTCCCTTATGATAATATTGTCAGAGGCTTAAAACTTTGCAGATTTGAAAAAGACTTAAAAAGCATTTATGATGATAGGTTCAAGTTTTATACCAACAAATGATAGGTTCAAAGTTTATACCAACAAATACTAAGTGCGGAATAATGTAAATGCGAGCGGACAAACAAACAAGCTACTCTAATCCATAATCTAAGCAACACAGCAGTAAAATGGAATGTAAAAGAGTAGGGAAGAAAGATGCAAACACAAGATAACACTCCGATGTGTTATCAAAGAGGAAACCGAAGAACTCGGCGAAAAACCTCTCTGCCGCCCTCCAAGTGGTAATCGATCCACCAGACAATCAGTTAGGATACATGGGTTAGCAAGAAACCCTCTAAGCCTAATATACCCGATGTACCTAAGCCCTCCAAGCTTCTACTCCAACAAGGCTTCTCGGAACTGTGTCTTGTCTAGCTCTCCAGATCTCGCAACAAGCTCCATGTTACATCTGCCATCCTTGGCTTCTTCCAATGCTTCCCAGCAGCACCAAAACTTCATTTGACACTCTAAAAAGGTGTGGTAAGTATTTGGGCTATCAACCTCTCAATGGTATGGAAATGGAGAGGTAGGAGTTGAGGAAATTTCACAAGCAAATGTGTAGAGGATTATGGGTATAACAATCTCTAACTCTCAAGGTGTTTGGCTAGGGTTTTCTCTCAGAAGCATTCCTCAACATTTGTGGGTAATGTTGGTATAAATAGTGTAGGCATAGAAAGTGTGTATCAGACTAGATAGGCTGGCAGAACAGAATGTCTCACGAGTGTCTCACGGGAAGGCCTTACCCGCGAGATACTTGCGGAGACACAGCAGTCTCCATCTGGCCTGACTCTTCGCATTCCAGCATGTGCAAGGCACATAAGTTACTTCGCCAGATGCTAAGTCGCAAGCTACCCGCGAAAACTTCTTCAGTCTTCAAATGCTTGAGTCTTCACACTACTCTCTCTATTATACAACCCTTACAATGAAATCCCACAATAAATACAGGGTACAAAAGATTGAATAAAATTACAATCAAATTTGGCACGGAATATAAGCCAACAAAAACACATAGTTGTAAATAACAACTTTACAATCTCCCCCTTTGGCTATTCCTTGACAAAACCCGTAAAACAGACTCTAGACTTAAACGTGAGTTTGGGAACAGTGGCAAAACTCACTCACACCTAATCTAGAGGCTGTGAAACACTTGCATGTATATACCAGTTACCTGAAACACTTGCACACAAACAAAACTTTCATTAAGCTTATGACAAGTTGAACACAAGGTACGTACATGAGCAAGTAAAGTGCAATCAAGTTTGTAAACATTATAAAACATGTAAGCATATCTTGATCAAACAAAAACAGTCATTAAAGAATGACTTCAATGAACATTTAGCAAGTAAATGCTCATCTGGACACGCAATGCAATTAAGAATAATCCAAAGGATCAATTGCATGTCCAACACTCGACCAATGCAAAATACATGAAGTACTTGCATCTAGGATACAAAATTCTACTAGGGTACAAGAGTAAGGTACTTAAGACATATTAGCAATATCTTAAAAGTACAAAAAAATATGCTACAAAGCAAAGAGAAAAACACAAATACTGAAGATAAACTGAAATTAAAAACAAAGTATCAAAACTTTAAACAAAAGCAGTAAACAATAAAAACTGTAAACATAAACAGTAGTTATAAAAGCTAAAAATAAATAGCTTGTGAACCAATAACCAAAGTTTCTAAGCCTAAACCTATGCTCCCCCTAACACTGTGCAATCTCTTTCTCAGCTCCCCCCTCAAAATTTTCTCCCCTATTTTGACCGGGATGGCCAAAGGACTAGAATGATCGGACTCTGAATCTGATCCCTGCGGTATGGATAAGTCATCGATCTGTGAGGATAAAGCAGTTATCTGGCCCTGAACATAGGCAAACTGGCCCACGGTGTGCTGCACATGGGAGTTAAGCATGGTAAACATCTGATCCACTCTATCTAAGAGGCAATCGAGTCTATCTGGTCCTCGTGCTGGTGCAGAAGAGGATGGCTGTGTTGAAGGCTTTAGAGTAGAAGTAAATCTATCAATCTCCTCCTCTGTATCACCACCGTCATCTTCAACACAATTCTGTGGTATTGTATGCACTCCTGTTTTGAAGCCCTTGATGTGAGCTGTGCTCCTATTAACTGTGTGTGCACCAGTGGGATAGTCCCTCTAAACCACAGTAAGACCACTCAGAAGTTTCAGTCTTGCCTTAGCAATTAATCCCACAATCAGTGAAGGAAAAGGCATTACAGTTCTTGAATTCCACTTCTCAATGCTCTTTTTCAACACATGGATGATATGTCCACAAATATCTATCTCTTTATGAGTAAAGAGATCATACAAAAATCTTGTCCTTGGAGCTGACAGTGTAGTGAGGTTGGTGACCGGATATAAGTTGTGGATCATCACATATGCTAATGTCCTCATCTCTGGTGAAAATCGAATTGTATTCATGGATGTCTTCTTCAGTGTACCACCAAGCATCGTTATCTTCTCCTTAATGGAACCCAATCTATCTTCATATTGTACTGAGATTGGTTGAGAGGGAGGACAAACCTTCAAGAAGTCTTGGATGATCTCCCTTGTAATCACAAATTCTTTGTGCCTTACCCAACACTCGATCCGGTCTCCGTCGACAGTAGCATTGGAGAAAAACTCCTTGATTATCTCTAAATAAACAACCCCAACCAGGTTCAACAATTTGGTCCAAGTTCTGTCTTTGAAAACCTCAGGTATAAAGGTGCCCTCAAGTGATTCCAGTTGCATGACCCTTTCCATGATGATCGTCTTGTCCTTATAGCAGTCATTATACTTCATATCAACTTCAGCAAACTTGAAATGATTAGAATTAGTGCATGCACGTTTGGAAGATGATTTCTTGGCGGCTGCATGTTTGGTAGGAGACATTTGCACAATTACACAGAGCAAACCAGAAACATGTACAAGAACACAAAACAGAACATAGAACTTGATTAGATTCAAGTTAGTTCAAAGAAAAGGTAAAATGACCTAAAACAGAGTATTAAAAAAAAAAAAAAAAAAAAAACTCAAAACAAAGCACATAGACTCAAAATAACATGCTAAACATATAAAACAAGTGAACAAAGACATAATGCATGAATGAAGTGAGTGTAACAGTGTGTGCATGTGCTGGTGCATGTGTGAGCATATGTGTGCATGTGCTAATGCATGGGGTATGCTTAGAGGTTGCCTAGGTGTGTACCTAGTGTGTGCAACATGGGCAAAGAGTGTGAAACACATAAACAGTGACCAAAACAAGTTAAACAAAGTCAAACAAGTGTAAACCCAGAGATTGGAATTCACTTGAATCCAATTTAGCATAAGAATGTCACTGGGACATTCTGTCAAACATCTAACATGCAATAGTGCACAACAATGATGTAAAATGCATGAACATAGTGAAAATATGCCTCAATACATGTTAAAACTGCCACAAGGGGCCAACACAGATGCACAAACAGCAAATGGGACTTAGCCCAATCAAAGATTTTAACAAATTTTGCAAAAAATAGAGAAACCCAACCCTTTTTCGAAAAATCCCCAATTTTCAAAACTCTAAGTTAAAATTTGCAAAATGTAAAAAAAAATGGAAGCAATGTTAAGGAAAACATACCTTGAAGTGATTTTGCAGAGATTTTCACTTGAAAATGATGGGGTTTTTATGAAAACTGATTTTGGGTTGAGAAGGGTTCGAAGAGGGTCAGGGCGAGGGAAATGTCTAAGTGTTTGAAAAACTGTCACATCTGCTACATAAAACTAAAAACACGCGGTTTTCGCGGGTTAGGCAGTAGCAAAGCAGTCGCGAGATAGTCGCGAGAATGACACCTAATGCACAAAAACTTTGGCGAAAAGCTTTAAGTCGCGAGACAGTAATGATACAGTCGCGATAGCTTCTGTCTAATTTTGAAAAAATCCAATTTTGGCCCAACAGCATTTTGCGAGAAGCTGTTGGTCGTGAGATAGTCACGATATAGTCGCGAGAGTTTCTGTGTAAACTGATGAAAATTTTATTTCTCTCAAGCTCATTTCGCGGGAAGCTCTAAGTCGCGAGCTTCTCGCGAAACACCTTCTAAACCAGTTTTTGAAGAAAAAACAAAAAAAATGCATTTTGAACAAAAAAAAAAAAAAAAAAAAACACGAAAGTATAAAATCAGTTTCAAAAACAAATAAAACACTCAAAAATATTTTTGGGTTTGATCAACAAGTACTTAAGCATACACATCACATTTGAACATGTACAATCACACAAATGAGATAAGCATTCATTGAATCAAAGTCTTGTGTGTTGTGGGTGAGTATCGAGTGTGAAATAGTCCTTAGACCAGAGTGAAGCTTTAATGATCAATTCAATAAAGTCATACACAACTGGTACTAAATCAAGTAGTCTATCTCAATTATAGAAATGAACATATATGACCTCCCACAAATTGATTACACAACTTAGAAGCTTTTCATTTGGCTTCTGCATAATCATGACATTTGATCCTTTTTGGATAAGATATCTCTTTTTGAGATCGGTTCTTGAAATTTTTGATATTTCAACATTGAGAATTAGCCTTTGGCTTTTTAAGCACCATACATTTCAATACAAAAAGTCGCTTTCCCTTTTTCCTAGTCAAATACTAGTATGTGCGATAGGCTTTTGCAGCTCAATATCTCTTTTCATTTGGAGATTTTCATTTGGTGAGCTCTTTTGCAAAAACAAAAAATAAACAAAAAATAAAGTGGGAAGAGATATAGGTACAAGTCTATGCAAGTATGAAGACCATCAAGACTATTGACCAAACATTCATGACAAGCTTGAACATCTATTTACAACAATCACACATATTTTTCAAGATTTCTTCCACACAGATAAAAGTGCATACAAAACAAGCTAAGCTCATAAATGCACTACGCCATTAGTACGAAGGTACTAAGCCAAACTCACATGTGATATACACAAAACAAGCGATCAAACTTTTTGAAGATTTTTCAACTTTTTATGGGTTTTTGAATTTTTGAACACACTTAAAAACAGAACAAAAATAAAAACAAAGCAAAAGCTTGTAAAAGAAACATGCTAAAGCCAGAAGCAAATGATACAAATCAAAACAAGCATGTAGAGATGAATGAGCAAATGTCCCTAAACATCGGAAGAATTAATGCATGGACATGTTAAAATGCTTATGCATGAGTACCCCTTTTCATCCACATGGCACGTGCATTTGGGGTGATATCCCTACAGGATTGGGTACAAGAGTTAGGACTTTCAAATCGTCTAGTAAAGCTCTCCAAGCAAGTGGTGAAGGCACCGATCATTTTCATCATGTCCATCACGCCGAAATCACCATTTCGACCTCTTCATTGCTCACCAGCCCAACTCCTTTTGTCATTTTTAGGGCTTTTTGACCTCTGAACACTTGCATACTCCAATTCCTTCAGCTTATGGCAATTTGGTCTTGTGTGTCCTTGAAGTTCACAGAAATGTTGAATTCTTAGACCTCTTTGCAAGTTTAGAGGTGATTTCCCTTGAACTTTAGGCTTGGCCATAGTTTGATTACGAGGCTTATTCAACACTCGTTGATCAGCTACATTCTTCTTCTTTTCATCCTCTACTTTCCTAGGTGTAGAGGCAGTCGCTCTTGGTTCTTTGGCTTGTATAAACTTCACATCCTTGGTGATTTTGACAGCTTAACTACTTTCTCCAGTATATCCCAGTCTGGTTTTATCGGAGAAAGGTTTTTGATGAGAGAGGACTTCATCAAGCTTCTTGGATGAGACTCGCTCTACTTTAGCATTGGCTTGAACCACCTCAAGCTCAAAAAATTTTATCTTTGAGTAGGCTTCCATCAACTCTCCATTCAGCGTCTCTATTTCGCATTTGGCCTCCTTATATCGCACTAGGAGACTTTTATAGTCCTCCTCTGCCTTCTTCATCTTTTTAACAGCTACCTTGGCCACCCTTGTATATTCTCCTAACTTCTCAAGTAAGGAATTGTACTTTTCTTGAAGACCGATTGAATCTTCATCTTCTTCAGCATCTGATTCTTCCACAATTCCTATTGATTCTTCATCACTATGATCCCCAAGCTCTTGTACCAGCAAGTTTAAGTCCTCCGAGGACTCAACATGAGCAGTAGTCATAAAGGCGAAATAATTCCCTTCTTCATCACAGCTCTCTTCCGAATAGGAGTTGGATGAATCTAAATCACTAAGTGTTGTGGCATACGCCTTGCCCTTTCCTTTTAGATAGTTGGGACACTCCTTCTTAAGATGTCCATGGCCATTGCATTCATAACACACAATGACTTGAGGAGACTGGGACTCCTTTCCATCTTTCTTCTTAAACTCCTTCCTATCACCTTTGGAAGATAAGAACTTCCTTCTGCTGAACGATTTCCCACTGTTCTTCATCTTCAGAAATTTTCGGAAGTTCTTTGCAAGGAATGCTACATCCTTTTCCACTCCATCTTCTTCAGAGGAATCATCCATTCTTTTGGTGATGGTTTTAAGAGCAAGAGATTTACTTGTCTTATGAGAAGGCAGTCCAAGCTCATATGTTTGAAGAGACCTAATGAGCTCTTGGATCTTAATTTCATCCAAATCTTTATTTTCCTCTATAGCTGTGACTTTCACTCGGAAGCGCTCCGGTAGGGACCTCAAAATTTTTCTCACCACCTCAGCATCCTCAATCTTCTCACCAAGATTGAGCTTCACAATCACAATTTCGTTGAGCTTTCCATAAAATGAATCAAAGGACTCATCATCTCCCATCTTAAACTCTTCGAATTTGGTGGTAAGCATCTGAAGCTTTATATCCTTCACTTTCTTTGTTCCTTCATAAGTAATCTTCAATATCTCCCAAGCTTCCTTGGCTACTGTCATGTGAGAAATCCTGTGGAACTCATGTTGAGAAACACCACAATATATAGCATTCAAAGCTTTACTGTTAACGTTAGCTGCCGCAAGAGCTGCTTTATCCTAAGTGGATTTAGCGGCCTCTAGCCTAATCCAACCTATTTCAACCGCATCCCAAACAGTATCATCAATGGAACACAAGAATGCCCTCATTTGGACTTTCCAAAAAGCATAATTACTACCATCAAAATATGGTGGAACATTTAAGGATTGAGACCGATCCATCTCAAACGGGGTCAAGGATCACACTCAGGTATTTAAACCACAGTGAGTGTACCCATTCTGATACCAATTAAAAGCTCAAAAAAGTGTTGAAAACACAAGAGCTGTTAAGACCCCCAATTAAAAGTTACGGCTCGATTGATTTTACACTAACTTAATACTAAGTGCAGAATAGTGTAAATGCGAGCGGACAAACAAACAAACTACTCTAATCCATAATCTAAGCAACTCAGCAATAAAATGGAATGTAAAAGAGTAGGGAAGAAAGATACAAACACAAGATTACACGCTGATGTGTTATCGAAGAGGAAACAGAAGAACTCAGCGAAAAACCTCTCCACCGCCCTCCAAGTGGTAATCGATCCACTAGACAATCAGTTGGGATATATGGGTTAGCAAGAGACCCTTTAAGCCTAATCTACCTGATGTACCTAAGCCCTCCATGCTCCTACTCCAACAAGACTTCTCGGAACTGTGTCTTGTCTAGCTTTCCAAATCCCGCAACAAGCTCCATGTTGTATCTGCCATCCTTGGCTTCTTCCAATGCTTCTCAGCAGCACCAAAACTTCATTTGACACCCTGAAAGGGTGTGGTAAGTGTTTGGGCTATCAACCTCTCAATGGTATGGAATAGGAGAGGTAGGAGTTGAGGAAATTCCACAAGCAAATGTGTAGAGGATTGTGGGTATAACAATCTCTAACTCTCAAGATGTTTGGCTAGGGTTTTCTCTCAAAAGCACTTCACAACATTTGTGAGTAATATGGGTATAAATAGTGTAGGCACAGAAAGTGTGTATCACACTAGATAGGCTGGCAGAACAAAATATCTCGTAGGTGTCTCGCGAGAAGCGAGAAGGCCTTACCCGCGAGATACTCGCGAGACACAGCTGTCTCCATTTGGCCTGACTCTTCGCATTCTAGCATGAGCAAGGCACATGAGTTACTTCGCGGGATGCTAAGTCGCGAGCTACCCACGAAAACTTCTTCAGTCTTCAAATGCTTGAGTCTTCACACCACTCTCTCTATTACACAACCCTTACAATGAAATCCCACAATAAATACAGGGTACAAAAGATTGAATAAAATTATAATCAAATTTGGCACGGAATATAAGCCAACAAAAACTCATAGTTGTAAATAACAACTTTACACAGACAATGGAGTTGTCTATCCCTTTCCAAAAGGGAAGGGGACGATATATGCTTTAAAAAAGACCGACACTGGCAAGAGTTTATCATTGCAGCACTGTTCCTAACCGGGCGTGCACTCAATATGGATGCAGTTGATAGAACTTTTAAACCTCCTTAGAGATCTCAAAATGGTTTTAAGATTAGTAATGAAGGTGGTCATAAGGTTCTTTTCGTTTTCGACAATGAGGAGGAAGTGGATAGAATCATGTCCATTGGTTTGTGGAGTTTTGATAAGTCTCTTGTGGTGTTACAGCGGTATGAAAGGCACTCTGATCTTGAAGATTTGAGTTTTGATAAGGTAACTTTTTGGGTGCAAGTTCACAATATTCCCATTAGTTACAGAACTAGATCGGTGGCAGAAGATATATGTGAAGCCATTGGGAGGGTGGATTGTACAATAGAAACTTCGAAGTGTGAGTGTTGGAAATACATTAGAGTAAGGGTTACAATTAATGTCTGAAAGTTCAAAAAGGTATACAACACCCTTGAACGTCTGGACCCCCAATAACAAAAATACCAATTCAAGCTTTATATCAAACAATTAATGTGCGGAATATGATAACAAGCTTATAATGGAATTGATAAACAATCTAAGCTAAATATAAACACATCCACAGCAATAAATATAAGGCAAAGATAAAGGGAAGGAAGATGCAAACACACGGACAACACACGATGTGTTATCGAAGAGGAAACCAAAGCTCTCAGCGTAAAACCTCTCCGCCGCCCTCCAAGCGGTCAAATAATCCACTAGAAAATGTAGTTGGGATACATGAACAGCAATAGACCCTCCAAGCCTAATCTACCCAATGTATCTAAGCCCTCCAAGCTTCTTGCTCCAACGAGGTTGCGCCGAACCTTTTTCTTTTCTAGCTTACCAGATTCCGCTACTAAACCATAGTATCAACCAATGTAGATTGGTTCTTTCTTATCTGCCAACCCAACAGTACCAAATAAGCCTTCTCACAGACGTGGGTGTGGTGAGATAAGGATTTGGCTAAAGGCCTCTCAAGGGTATAACAATGGAGAGGAAGAGAGTAGAGGAATTTATAGAGTCTCTAAGGTTAAGATTGTGGATGAATCAATCTTGTATTTCTCTAGGGTTTCTCTCACAAAATTCTCTCTGGAACCTCTCTCAATATGGTGGGTATAAGGGTATATATATAGTAGGGTGAGAAGGGAATGCAAAACGTTAGTTTTTGCCAAACAGGGCATTTTGGCGACTTGACCTCGCGACTGGGTTAAGTCGCGAGTTCAAGCCGCGAGCTAACGGCCTGGCCAGCTTGGGACTTTTGTTCTGTAGTGCGACAGCTGGTGCGACTCTTCACCTTTTGGCATGCTTGGCACATGTGCATACATTTGGCGACTTGCAAGACATACCCGCGAGATCCAGTCGCGAGACTCTGTTTTTCTTGCACACTCTTGAGCATTTCTTCACATCTTCTCACACACTACCCTTATAATTTTCCCACCTAAATACAGGGTTACTAAGTGCTAAATTACAAGCAAATTGGTCACGGAATAAAGCCAATAAGATGGTTGATTAAATTCAACCTTACAATCTCCCCCTTTGGCTATTCCGTGACAAAACCCTACAACAGACTCTCGACTTAAAACGTGAGTTGGGAACAGTTGAACAAAACTCACTCATACCTAAATCTAGATTCTGTAAAGCTCTTGAACATATGAATAAGTAACTCCTGAAACACAATAACATAGCAATATCATTATGTGCAGAAAAACTTAATATGCATATGGAGCAAAATAAGCATGATTAAGCAAAAATGAACATAAGCATTAAAGCAATAATTCATGGCAAGATCAAAAACAGTATTCACTTAAGCAAAAGTGATTACTATGTTCATTCACACAAGGAATGAACCTCCGGACGTGCAAAGTGATAAGCTCAATTGAAGAGTATCATTTGCAAGTCCAACACTCAACCAATGCATACAAACATATATGCATCTAAGAACAATCCTACAAGGGCACAAGAGTGTTGTACTTAAGATAATGCAAGGCATTAACAAGTACAAAAGCACAATGCATAAAGGCTGCATAAGCAAAGTATTGCAAATACATGGCACAAACCATAAAAGCCTACAAAACACGCATAAGTGTAAAGACACAACCCTTAAAGCTTACATAAGCAACATGGGTACAAAATAAAACATATGCTGAAATACTGAATAACATCATCAATATATATAAATAATTACCAAGGTTCCAAAACAAAGTCCAAGCCTATACAAGCATTAGTTAGACAAAAGCTATACAAGCATCAGTTAAACAGAAACATAATAATCAAGGCTATAACACAATATGAAGTCTAAACACATAAAATGAAAGCTCCCCCTCAGAATGGACACTCCCCCTTAAGAGCTACCCAAAAAGTCTCCCCTTTTTTGACCGGAATGGCCAAAGGGTCAGTGCTCCTAGCTGGAGTGAATGCTGTCAAACTTGGCAGAAAGTACATCAAGCTGGTCCTGCATAGCTATCATCCTTTCAGTGTGCTGATCCTGAACTTCCTTGAGTGCATCAAGTCTCTTCAGGATGATTTGAAATGCATCTGAAGGAGCAGCAGATGATATAGATGCTTTACTTCTCTTGACTCTAACTCTTGTTGTGGAAGATGGTCCTGCACCTTCTGCTTCAGTCTCCATAGGATCACCTTCCTCTTGGACACCTTCCTCTTCTTCACCTAGAAGATGACTCTGTATCCTTGTGAGAGTAAACTTGCTGATGGCTGAGAGAGGAGGCATAGGACTGATGTCTTAAGGGATTGTAACACCCTTTTCTTGGAAAATCCTTATAAGAAGACTTGGAAATACCAGCTTAGGCCTGGAGGTGGTTTTAGTTTCATCCATTATAGTATCAAAAATATGGGAACTGATGTCAATAAAGGTTTGCTCCTTAAGTTCCATAAGAAAGATAGCTCTGGTATTTGTCAGTGTAGTCAGCTTCCTTATAGGGTACAGGTTATACATCATTATAATGGTTAAACACCTCATATCTTTAGGAAAATCAGAAGTGCTGAGACATCTCTTTTCTATAACCCCACCAATCCTTTTTTGGACAGTTTCTAGAGAGAGCATTCTGTCCTTGTAATTAGTGAATTCATACTCTTCTAAACCCTCCAGCCCTAGAACCTTATCAATATTATGAGCATCTAAGGTAAACTCCTTTCTCCTCACCCAACAACTCAATTCATCCTCCTTTATCACAGCATTTGCATAGAATTCTCTGATTAATGGTTCACACACTAAAGGTAAGTTACCTAGAAGTTTCTCCCAGCCTCTTCCTTCAAAGCATTTTGGAATGAATGTATTCTTCAAGTCATGTAAATCCATAAACCTTTCCTAGATAATTGTTCCCTTTATGAAGGAATCTCTGTATCTCTCAAAATGCTTGACTGACCTAAACAAGTTGTTGTCCATTTTCAATCTTTTATCAACCTTCTTAGCAGGAGTCTTCTTCTTAGAAGATGTGGAAGCCATCTGTAAAACACTCAGAAAAGTCCACAACAATGGCAAAACACAATATGTGGAAGTATACTCAAATTAGTAACCATGTAGTTATATGGAAGAAACAGAGTGTTAGTCAAAATTCAAACCAAGAATAGTTGATAACATAAGAAGGATAAGAAATTACACAATGACAACAGTTCAAACAAGTTCAGTCTGTAAAGCTGAAACTTTCATACAGACAGAGTATAGCAAATGTCACTGAAACCAGACTGCATGAACATGGAATGTGTAAGAGAATCCCCAGAGGCAGAGCCACACACAGGATATGGCAACACAAACACAGAACAATGTACCATATAGACATAAGGATATACACTTTAGCAATCCCTAATTTTTCATTTAGGGAAACATCATAGAAAGACCAAATACCGTATACCCAATAGATATACACTCAAATATCAAAGTTCAGACCCAAAACGGATCACAATGGAGCAAAGTCAAGAAAATAGTCATAATTAGCACCAAGAGTGAAGAAACCAAACCATCACACCAGCATTTTTAAGCACAAACATGTTCAAATACCCAAATTTCAATCCACCACTAAAACCACATAGATTCAAGAATATATCACTTAAATCATAAAATGTGAATTGAAATCAAGAAAACCCATACCTTTTTCTTGTAGATTGATGCAGAAATGATGCTGAAATGAAGTCTTTTTCAGTGAGACACAGACGGTTTGAGTGAGAGAATAAAGAAGACAATGAACAGTCACTTATTTTTTAGGGAAAAACTGAAAAAAAAAAAAAATTTGAAAACTGTCTTTAAAACGCAAAACACGCGTTTTTCGCGACTTGATCAAGTTACCAGACTAAGCCGCAAAACGCTGTGAAGGTAAGATTCTAGAGAAATCTTTTAAGTGTTTTTTGCGACTGGAAGGTCTACCCGCGAAGGAGTCGCAAGCTGAGCTGCGAAAATCTCTGAGTAACCCTCGCGATTGGACCTTCCACCCACGAACAAGTCGCCAAACTGAGCCGCGAAAAATGCAAAACTCAAATTTTGAAAAATTTTCCAAGTATTTTTCGCGACTTGGGTGCTAACTCGCCAGTAAGCCGTGAAAAATCTCTGAGTGGGCTTGCGACTGGGCTAACCCGCGACTTAGTCGCCAAAACAGGGAAAAACAGTTTTTGAAAATTTTGATATTTTTGTAAAAACAAAATACTTTCCAAAAACAACTAAAAACACTCAAAAATATTTTTGTGTTTAATTAAACAAAGATTGAGCATGTGAAAACACATTTAATCAAGTACAATCACACAAATAAATATGGCATTCATTGAACATAGACTTCTGTGTTGTGGGTGAATATCAAAAATAAGATAGTCCTCAGTCCAATGTGAAGCTTCAATGATCAATTCAATCAAGGCATACACAATTAGCACTAGATAATGTGACCTATCTCAATTATAGAAACATGCATATATGACCTCTCACAAGAACTTGATTACATACTTTGAAACTTTTCATTTGGCTCCATATTCAACATATCATTTGCACTTTTTGAGCAAAGAAAATCTCATTGTGAGATAGATGCCTGAAATTTTTTATATTTCAATTTATGAGTTAGCCTTTGGCTTTTTGGGCATCAAACACTTTATTTTGGTCGCTTTCCCTTTTTCCTAGTCAAATACTAGTATGTGCGACAGGCTTTTGCAGCTCTATATCTCTTTTCATTTGGAGATTTACATTTAGATAGCTCTTTTAAGCAAAAACAAAAATAAAGAGTGGGAAGATATATAGGCATGAGTCTATGCATGTCTCAAGATCAACAAAAGCATTCACTAATTATTCATGACAAGGTTGAAGATCTATTTACAACAGTCACATAGATTTCAGAATTTCTCCCACAATGATATGAGTGCATATAAGACAAGCTAAGCTCGTAGATACACAAAGCCATTAGTACAAAGGTACAAGGTAAAATATGATTTGAGACAAAAGCTCAACAAAGTTGATCAAACTTTTTGAATTTTCTACTTTTTATGTGTTTTTGGATTTTTGACACAAAAGCAAAAAGTGATCAAAAACATAACAAAAAAATGTAAAGACATTTCAAACCAAAGACCCATACACACGCAAAATAATAGCCTAAATAATAGCAAGAAGCACACAGCCAAGCATATTCACAAACATGGGAAGTATTGATGCATGGACATGTTGTAATGCTTATGCATAAGTACCCTTCGTCACCCACACGTCACGTGCGTTTGGGGTGATATCCTTGACGGATTGGGTACGAGAATTAGAACTATCAAACCTTCGTGTGAAGCTTTCAAGACAGTTGGTGAAGGCACCGATCATCTTCGTCACGTTCGTCATTCCTAGATCATGGTTTTGACTTTTTGGTTGCTCACCACCCCAAGACCTCTTGTCATTTCTTCTTCCTCGTGACCGAGGTGCGCTTGCATTGTTGTCTGCTCTCAGCTTTTGACAATTGGGTCTAGTATGCCCTCGCAATCCGCAATAGTGACACACATACTCTGTTCTAGAACACCGTTGTGGCCTTGAACGAGATCTTACTCTGCCTTCAAATCTGGCTTCTGATTGATTTTGAAACTTATTAACCACTAGATGCTCAGCCAGCTTCTTCTTCTTTTCAATTTTATCATTTTCAGGAACGGGCTCTTCCACAATCGGCTCTATGGCCTTCACAAATTTCACTTCTTTGGTAGCTTTGACCGATGAGCTACTTCCTCCGGTATATCCCAATCTGGACTTATCTGAGAAATGTTTTTGGGATGAGATAACATCATCCAACTTTTTGGAGGAGACCCTTTCTATCTTGGCTTGCGCTTGCACCACCTCTTGGTCAAGGAATCTTACTTTGGTATAAGCTTCCGATAACTCGCCATTTAGTGTCTCAATCTCACACTTAGCCTCTTTATATCTGGCCAGTAGACTTTTGTAGTCCTCTTCAGCCCTTTTCATCTTCTTTACAGCCGCCTTTGCAACCCTTGCATACTCACCCGATTTCTCAAGGAGTAAAGTGTAATTTTCTTGAAGGCTGGCTGTATTTCTATCCTCTTCGGCATCTGATTCTTCAACAATCCCTAAGGATTCATCATCGCTGTGTTCTCCAAGTTCTTGTACAAGTTGATTCAAGTCCTCCGAGGACTCCACATGAGCAATGGTCATGAATGCGGAGAAATTTCCTTCTCCATCACAGCTCTCATCAGAATCAGAATTTGATGAGTCCGAATCACTTAAAGTAGTGGCATAGGCCTTTCTCTTAGACTTCAAGTAATTGGGGCATTCCTTTTTAAAGTGCCCATGTCCATTACATTCAAAACATGTAATTCCTTGTGAGGATTGAGAATCTTTGCCATCTTTTCTTCGGAACTCTTTCTTCTATTTTTCGACACTCTGAAATTTTCCTTTGTCACCAAATTTCCCACTATTCTTGAGCTTTAGGAATTTCCGGAAGTTCTTTACAAGATACACCACATCTTTGTCCAACGTATCCTCTTCCAAAGAGTCATGAGACACCATCCTCTCATCGATTGTCTAAAGAGCAAGGGATTTACTCTTCTTCGTTGTGGGAAGGGACAACTCATATGTCTGTAGAGAACCAACCAACTCTTGAACCTTGATTTCTTCAAGATCTTTGCTCTCTTCAATGGCTGTAACTTTAGCACGGAAACTTTCTGGGAGTGATCAAAGGATCTTCCTTACAATCTTCGAATCCTCCGTCTTTCCCCAAGTTGAATTTACCAACAACAACTTCATTCAATTTACTGTAAAATGAATCAAACGACTCATCCTCACTCATCTTTAGCTCCTCAAAGCGAGTGGTCAACATCTGAAGTTTGGTGTCCTTCACTTTCTAAGTCCCTTCATAGGTTGTCTCCAGAATTTCCCATGCTTCCTTAGCAATGGTGATATGAGAAATCCGGTGAAATTCTTCTGGAGAGACACCGCAGAAAATAGCATTCAATGCCTTGCTATTTGCATTTGCCGCCACAAGAGCAGCCTTATCCCAAGTAGACTTGACAGCCTCTGGCCTTGTCCATCCTACTTCAACTGCATCCCACACAGCATCATCAATAGAACACAAAAATGTGCTCATACAGACCTTCCAAAATGCATAATTATTACCGTAAAAGAACAGTGGTACATTAAGAGATTGAGACCTATCCATTTCAAAGGGGTCAAGGATCACACTTAGGTATTTAAACCACAACAAGTGTACCCGCTCTGATACCAAATGAAAGTTCAAAAAAGGTATACAACACCCTTGAACGTCTGGACCCCCAATAACAAAAATACCAATTCAAGTTTTATATCAAACAATTAATGTGCGGAATATGATAACAAGCTTATAATGGAATTGATAAACAATCTAAGCCAAATATAAATACATCCACAGCAGTAAATATAAGGTAAAGATAAAGGGAAGGAAGATGCAAACATACGGACAACACATGATGTGTTATCGAAGAGGAAACCGAAGCCCTCGGCGTAAAACCTCTCCACCGCCCTCCAAGCGGTCAAATAATCCACTAGAAAATGTAGTTGGGATACATAAACAGCAATAGACCCTCCAAGCATAATCTACCTGATGTACCTAAGCCCTCCAAGCTTCTTGCTCCAACGAGGTTGCGCCGAACCTTTTTCTTTTCTAGCTTACCGGATTCCGCTACTAGACCATAGCATCAACCAATGTAGATTGGTTCCTTCTTAACTGCTTCCCAACAATACCAAATAAGCCTTCTCACAGACGTGGGTGTGGTGAGATAAGGATTTGGCTAAAGGCCTCTCAAGGGTATAACAATGAAAAGGAAGAGATTAGAGGAATTTGTAGAGCCTCTAAAGTTAAGATTGTGGATGAATCAATCTTGTATTTCTCTAGGGTTTCTCTCACAAAATTCTCTCTGGAAGCTCTCTCAATATGGTGGGTATAAGGGTATATATACAGTAGGGTGAGAAGGGAATGCAAAACGTCAGTTTTTGCCAAACAGGGCATTTTGGCAATTTGACCTCGCGACTGGGTTAAGTCGCGAGTTCAAGCCGAGAGCTAACGGCCTGGCTAGCCTGGGACTTTTGTCCTGTAGTGCGACAGCTGGCGTGACTCTTCACCTTCTGGCATGCTTGGCACATGTGCATACATTTGGCGACTTGCAAGCCGTGACATACCCGCAAGATCCATTCGCGAGACTCTGTTTTTCTCGCACACTCTTGAGCATTTCTTCACATCTTCTCACACACTACCCTTACAATTTTCCCACCTAAATACAAGGTTACTAAGTGCTAAATTACAAGCAAATTGGTCACGGAATAAAGCCAATAAGATGGTTGATTAAATTCAACCTTACAATGTCTTTCAGCCTCTCTGTCGAGGCCGAGTAATCAGACTAGAGGATAATGAAAAGGTCTGGGTTATATTCAGGTATGAGCGGCTTCCAAATATTTGCTATTGGTGCGAATGCCTTGATCATGGTGATAAGGAGTATGATTTGTGGATCCAGAGCAAAGGTACTCTCCAAAAATCCTCTCAGCAATATGGGTCGTGGCTTCAGGCAACATCATCGGGACCATCAAAAGACAATGTAATCCGTGTATCAGGTTACTATGAAGATAGAAAGGAAAACTTGTCCTCACATTGGCGGAGGACTAAGCAGCAACGCCCAAATCTGATGACTGCCACAGCAACGACAAGCCCAACTGAAAGGATATTGAGGATATCGGGGAGTTTCCTAAATCAAATGCTGCAGAGTCCACGATCCAAAAGGAAAGTATAAGGCTGAATTTTTAGGATCACGGGAATAAAGGAATTTCCTTTACTCAACAACTGAAGGATATAGACAATGACCTTGGGATTTATGAGGATCTCGTAATTATAGGCCAACCGGAGGAATTTCAACCCAATCAGGAAAACTCTCCACTCTTTCACTTGGGCATGTTGAGAAAAGATTTGGATGACAACATTAGCATGTCACGTGCTCCTACATTGGTACCCCCCTTGGAAAAAAATCCAGTAACCCCTCTCTCGGATATTACCAACTCTCAGACCCCACGGGCTAGTGCTGTTATTCCCCATCTGGCAACGTGGAAACGATTACCTTGTGTAGCCCTTATGACTCAGTCATCCTCGTCTGATTCCACAGGTTTGAAAAGATCAATTGACAAGGTTAATGATCATTGTGAGTTACCAAGTAAAAAGCTAGTGGTTTCAAGCAATGATAGAGAAAATTCACTTGCATTGGCGGAGGCTGTTTTACAGCCCTGCTAGTCACAATGAGTTGCATAGTGTGGAACTGCAGGGGGCTTAGGAACCAACTTGTAGTTCAAGAGCTTGTGGACTTGGTGCAAGCAAAAGACCCCTCTGTTGTGTTTTTAGCCGAGACATTGGCAAATGAATCTAGGCTAGATTACATGAAAGACATACTTCGTTTTGATAAGAAATTCTTTGTTCAAAGAGTAACTAGAGGAGGAGGTTTGGTGTTGTATTGGAAGAATGATATTAAGGTTGAAGTTAAATCCTCTTAACTAGATCACATCGACGCCGTCATTAATAAAAATTCGGGTAATGCTTGGAGATTCACCGGTTTTTATGGCAATCCCAAAACTCACAAAAGGAGTGAATCCTGGGATTTACTTCATAGGCTGCATGGCAGAAACTTTCTTCCATGGTTGTGTGTGGGAGATTTTAATGAGATTGTAAAACAATCGGAGAAGTCAAGGGGGCATTTAAGACCCCAAAATCAGATGCAGATGTTTAGAGATGCCTTGGATGAATGTGAGTCAATGGACTTGGGCTTTAAAGGTTTTCCTTTCACATGAAGTAAGCATTTTAGAGATGGTTTTTTGGTATGGGAGAGGCTGGATAGGGCAGTAGCTTCACATGATTGGTCTGTTGATTTTTCGAGTACTTGAGTCACTCATGTAAACAGTACCACTTCGGACCATAAGATATTGTGGATTGACTTGGCTAATCTGGATTTTCAACAAAAGAAAAAGGTTTTCAGATATGAAGAGGTTTGGTTGTCAGACAAGGGATGTGGGGAAACGGTTGAGGATGTTTGGCTAGCAACCTATGAAGAGACTAAAGATACAAGGGTGATTAGGAAAATAGAAGCTTATGGGGCTGAGTTAGCTAGGTGGAGTCATAACAACTTCGGGAATATAAGAAGAGAATTAGAAAAAAAGAGGAAAGAGCTAGCACATGCAGAACGGGTAGCTGTTCAGGGGGGCGGTTCAGACAGGTTGTGGTTAATTAAAAAAGAAGTCAATGCTCTCATGGACAAGGAGGAATGACTTTGGAGGCAATGATCCTGAACTCTGTATTTAAAAGATAGGGACCATAATACAAAGTTTTTCCACTATCGTGCAACTCAGAGGAAGCGGAAAAACTCTATTTCCGGTATTAGAAACCATTCTGATGGGTGGTGTACTGATAGAGACCAGATTACTGAGGCTTTCTTGAAGTATTATTCTGAGCTTTTTACTTCTTTAGAGCCTGACCCCTTAACGGCAGAGTTGGAATCCATTCCTCAAGTGGTGACCGAGGAAATGAACACCATTTTGACAGTAGACTTTAAAGCTTGGGAAGTTGAGGTTGCACTGAAACAAATGGTCCCACTAAAAGCTCCTGGACCTGACGGAATGCCTCCGCTTTTCTACCAAATTTCTGGGATTTGGTAAGCTCTGATGTCACTAGTACTGTGCTGCATTTTTTGAACAAAGGTTCTTTCCTAATTCTCTAAATCATACTTTCATTACGTTAATCCCAAAAAAAAAAAAAAAAAAAAAAAAAAAAAAAAAAAAAAAAACCCAGAGCATGTGACTGAATTTAGACCCTTTAGTCGTTGCAATGTGCTTTATAAGATTTTTTCAAAAGTATTAGCAAATAGATTGAAGAAAGTTTTGCCACTCATTATTTCTGATCATCAAAGTGCTTTCTTGAAAGGTCAATTGATAACTGACAATATATTAGTGGCTTTTGAAACTCTTCACTACATGAAAAATCACAACTCTGGAAAATCAGGTTTTATGGTGCTCAAGCTTGACATGAGCAAAGCCTATGACCAGGTTGAGTGGTCTTTTCTGAGAGATATTATGAAGCAAATGGGATTTAATGATAGATGGGTGGCCCTAGTCATGGAATGTGTTACAACTGTCTCATATTCACTCTTGGTAAATGGTGAGCCCCAAGGCAATATCAAACCTAGTAGTGGTATTTGCCAAGGGGATCCATTTTCACCATATCTCTTCCTTTTATGTTTAAAGGGGCTGCATAGACTTATTCAGAGAGCAGCAAATTTGGGTGAGATTAAAGGAGTTTCTATTTGTTGGAATGGTCCTAAGCTCACTCACTTGCTATTTGCAGACGACAGTCTTTTGTTTTGTAGAGCTACTAAGCAAGATTGTCAGAAAGTGTTGGAGATTCTCTCTACTTATGAGAGCGTTTTGGGGCAAAAATTAAATAGAGACAAGACATCTCTCTTTTTCATCAAATCAATGGCTATTAATATGCAAAATCACATCATGAATGCATTTGGAGTAGCCAAAGTGAAGAACTATGAGGAATATCTTGGTTTGCCAACATTGGTGGGTAGGAATAAAAGGGCAAGTTTTGACAAGTTGAAACAACGAGTTTGGAAGAGACTCCAAGGTTGGGAAGGGAAGTTGTTGTCATAAGCTAGTAGAGAAGTCCTTATAACATCGATAATCCAATCAATTCCAACTTATGCCATGAGCTGTTTCAAGCTCCCAGTTACTTTATGCCATGAGATTGAATCGCTCATTAGAAAGTTTTGGTGGGGACAAAGGGGTGAAAGAAGAAAAATCCATTGGATGAAGTGGGGAGAGTTATGTAATCACGAAGATGTAGGTGGGATGGGTTTTAAGGATTTAACTATGTTCAATGAAGCGATGCTTGCCAAGTTAGCTTGAAGACTCCTAAAAGATGATAACCCACTGTTTTATAGAGTATTCAAAGCCTGGTTTTTTCCTAATGGATCCCTCCTTGGTGCAAAAGAGTCACCTTCAACCTCCTATGCGTGGAAAAGTATTTTAAAAGGGAGAGATGTGATTTCTAGATGGGCGGTGTGGAGAGTTAGGGATGGCAAACAAATCAGGATTTGGGGAGATAATTGGCTGCCACTTAAAAATAAAGACAAAATCACTTCACCAGTACTATTTGGGCAAGAGAATTCATATGTAGAAGCCTTGATTGATCAGCCAACCAAGCAATGGAGAGCAGATGTGATTGATCTTGTTTTCAGTAATGTAGAAGCAGAGGCAATTAAGAGTATCCCTCTTAGTTCCTCATTGCAACAAGACACACTCATTTGGCCCTTTACTCCATCGGGGCACTATTCTGTCAAGTCGGGCTACCGTTTTTTGCATGAAAATGAAGTACCGGATTAGGTGTCAGTTATAAATTCTGGTTTTTGGAGAGACCTTTGGAGTTTGGAAGTCCCTTGCAAGGTGAAAAACTTGGTGTGGTGGGCTTGTAAGGATGCTCTTCCAACCAAGGCCAATTTATGCAAGAGGAAAGTCATCACCGAGGCAATCTGTGAGAATTGCAAGGTAATGGCTGAAGATTGCTCACATGCTTTGTTTTTTTGTTCTACCTTGCAGGAAGCTTGGACACAGGACCCTCAATAGAGCTGGCTGGCAACTATGACTGGAAAAACACCGGAGAAAATTTTTGAGCGTGCATTCAAGGAGAATAAGGATCCATCCTTATTAGCGTATATGGCTTGGTCCATCTGGAATAGACGCAATCAAGTCCGCTTCAATGAGGTGGGATGTCCACTGCAATGCATTGATCAACTGTCAAAGGAGCAAAGAGCTGAATTTCAGAACCTCCACACAGTCAGCTCGAAACAGAAACATGAGATTCACACGAAGTGGGAACCGCCAAACCTGGGAGTTTTCAAAGTAAATTATGACGGTGCAATGTTCGCAGAAACAAGGAGAGCTGGACTCGGAGTGGTCATCCGCAACTCAAACAAGGCGGTGATGGCTTCTTTGTCACAACAAATCCCTCAACCAACTACGGTGGCACAGGTGGAAGCCCTTGCAGCAAGACGAGTAGTCGAATCTACCTTGGAGTTCGGTATTACCTCAGCTGTTTTTAAAGGGGACTCAGATACAATCTCAAAAGAACTCAATAATCCAGAAAAATCACTAGCACTCCACGGACATTTGATTGAAGATGTTAAAGTTTTAACTCCTTTTTTCAATTGTTGTAGTTTTCTTCATGTACACTGACAAGGCAGTAGGGTCGCTCATGCTTTGGCTAGATGGGCTATTAACTTGCCCTCTCTAATTGTCTAGATGGAAGATATACCACCAGACATTTCAAATGTAGTTTAGGTTGATTTTAGCCGTTAAGTTCCAATAAAGTGATTCAGTTGGTTTCTCCAAAAAAAAAAAGTTCCAATGACTACAATTCTTACTAAAATATTAACACGGCTACATATTACAAAAACCAAACCATTAGATTGCATATTATTTATGTTTTTAACACATATGTCAATTTTTTTCCAATCAAATTTATTTACTATTTGATCTATAAATCTATCTTTTATGCATACTTTTAGACAACAAAAACTTAAAATTTAGACATTTAATTGATGACATAATTATTAGTATTTACTTTTTAAAAAAATAAAAGTACAGAAAATATAATAAGAAAATATTATGGACTACATGAAAGGACAACAACTGTAAAATAGTAAACAATGTTAATCAGCATTCCCTCTCATTAAGGTTCTTTCTCTCGTGCATTAAACCTAAGGCCCCCTCTTATAAAAAGGGGGGAAAAGATATTACTTGGACTAAAAGAAATTATTGTGGCTAAGCATATTACTGTTGCTAGTCAGCAAAATAATTACACTGGCCGACAAAGTTGATCAAAAATCAAATTCACTTTTTCAAAAGTAAACACCTGGTTAAAGGTAAATCTTTTGTCTTTCACTGTCCTCATTTATTTATTTATTTTTACTGGTGCTAGTCAGCAATATAATTCATTGGCCAACGATAAATTAAAGATACTGTTAATTGGTACTTTTAGGTTAATTGTTAACCTATTAGTTTAAAAACGTTTTGACATGATGTTTATGAAAAAAAAAAAAAAAATTAGTATCAAAATATTAATTACTTTTTTTTTTTTTTGTCCTTAAAAACTTTTCTAAAATTGTTTGTTAACAATTGCATTTTTGTTTAGAGAGTTTCAACTTCTAAAGTCCATTTTTAGTCAGCAACATAATTCACTGGCCGACGTAAGTTAAAGATATTGTTAATCGGTACTTTTAGGTTAATTGTTAACCTATTATTTTAAAAAAGCTTTAACATGATGTTTATGAGAAACAAAAAAACCTAGTATCAAAATATTAATTACTTTTTTTCCCTTAATAACTTTTCTAAAATTGTTTGTTAACAATTGCATTTTTTTTAGAGAGTGTCAACCTCTAACGTCCACTCCTAGTCAGCAATAAAATTCACTGGCCAACGTAAGTTAAAGATACTGTTAATTGGTAATTTTAGGTTAATTGTTAACCTATTATTATTATTTTTTTTTTTTTGAGAATTAAGACAGTAAAATATTATTAGCTTAGGCCACTCAAATCAGCCATGTATACAGAGTTAAGGTCTGGTGGTATTTCTTCCATCCAGATTGACAAATCAGGGGTAGAGGATGCTCGTCGAGCTAAGACATGTGCCAAACTATTACAATGTCTCCTAACATGAGATAAACTAAGCGATGAAAACTGAGCCATGAGCATACGAATGTCTGCAAGTAAATGACCATAGTGAGCCAAAGAATTGCCACCCTTCGCTAAAGATTTGATCAAAACTTCAGAGTCTCCTTCAAGAGTGACGTTGTCGAAGCCAAGTTCAAGTGTAAGCTCCAATGCTTTTCGTGCCGCCAAGACTTCCACCTCTATAACTGAACCAGGTAAAGGTATTTGCTGAGTAAGAGAAGCCATGATCAGTCCATGGTCGTTGCGGATCACAACTCCCAAGCCAGCAAGGCCTTCTTCAACAAAAATCGCGCCATCAAAGTTGACTTTATAAGTATCTTGAACCGGTGCCTGCCAAGCTGCTACCTAATGGGGTCGGGTTTGGTGAAAGCCAACGCTGCAAGAAGCTCTCTCTATGAGTCGATCTTGAGCAAATTCAACCACCTGACCGAGTGAGAGTGCAAGCTTGCCCAGGCGCAAATTATTCCTCCTATTCCATAGTGTCCATAGCACAGCAGCAAAAAGGTCGGGCTCCCTATTACCTGCAAAAATAAGCTCAAAAATATCAATGAAAGAGGAGCACGCCTGAAGCGTGCTGTGATTCCATTGAGCTCGAGACCTCCAAACGGGTTGCAAAGCTGGGCAGAGGAACAAGGCATGAACCACATCCTCCTGATGCAATTTACAAACATCACAGCAGCCCTCAGTAATGACCTTTCTGCGAATTAGATTAGTCTTGGTTGGCAATGAATCCTTACAAGCCTTCCAAGCCAGGTGCTTGACTTTATTTGGAACCTGAAGTCCCCAAATTTTCTTCCAAAGATGCGTGAGCACCGAATTGTCTGAAGGCCCAGGCAGGCCATGTTGCTGTTGCTCATGAAGATACCTGTATCCGGATTTGACAGAATAGACTCCATCGGGGTTAAAAGGCCAAATTAGGACGTCATCTTGTATGGATCGGCAGAGAGGCATATTTTTTATAAGGGTTGCTTCAAAGTCATAGAACAAATTATCAATTACATTCACCTTCCACTCCTTAATGTCTGGGTCGACTAAATCAGCCACCAACCTCACTCCCCTCCCTTCAGCTCGTGGTGATAAGACCTTGGGGTGACATGAGCTGGGCAGCCAGTTCTCACCCCAAATAGGAACAGACCTGCCTGACCCAATCCTCCATTTTGCGCCTCGTTTAATCACGTTCCTACCCTTCATAATACTCTTCCAAGCATACGAGGAGTTGGCTGGAATTTTGGCCTCCATAACCGATGTATTAGGGAAGAATTTTGCCTTGAACACACGGTAGAATAAAGACGACTTGTCATGGAGCAAGCACCAAGTTTGTTTGGCCAAGAGCGCATCATTGAATAGAGATAAATCTTTGAAACCCATACCTCCCTGTGTCTTAGGCTTACAAAGTTCCGACCACTTTACCCAGTGAATCTTCCTATTATCACCCCTTTGCCCCCAAAAAAATCTACAAATCTTACTCTCAAGTTCATGACAAAGTGAAATAGGAAGTTTGAAACATGCCATGGTATAAGTTGGGAGGGATTGCACCACCGCCTTAATTAGTATCTCCCGACCCGCCTGACTGAGTAACTTACCCTCCCACCCTTGAATCCTCTTCCATACTTGCTGCTTGATGTAGGTGAAACTTTCCTTTTTATTACGGCCAGCTAATGAAGGAAGTCCAAGATATTTCTCATAATGCTGAACAACAGTAACACCCAACAAGTTTTGAATCATTGTTTGAGTATCTGCATTGGTGGATTTACTGAAGAAAATAGTGGTCTTAGTACGGTTGATTTGCTGCCCAGAAGCTCTCTCGTACGTGGCCAACACCTTAAGTAAGCTTTGACATTCCTCTTCTCTAGCTCTACAGAAAATTAGGCTATCATCGGCAAAAAGTAGGTGAGTGATTCTAGGTCCATTCCGACAAAGAGAGACACCTCGAATGTCACCATTGTGGGCTGCCTTACTGATTAAACCATGGAGACCTTCAGTACACATGAGGAAAAAATAGGGGGACAGTGGATCTCCTTGGCGCAAACCACGTGTTGGAGTGATATGCCCATGAGGCTCCCCATTAATTAGCACCGAGTAAGAGGCTGTAGTGATACACATCATCATCAATTTTATCCACCTGGAATGGAAACCCATCTTTATCATTACTCTTTCCATGTACTCCCACTCCACCCTATCATATGCCTTGCTCATATCAAGCTTCAAGGCCATAAAGCCAGATTTCCCCTTATTGTGATTCCGCATATAATGTAAAGTCTCAAATGCCACCAATATATTATCTGAAATCAACCTATCAGACAAGAATGCACTTTGATGCTCTGAAATAAGATTAGGCATAATAGCTTGCAAACGATTAGTGAGAACCTTAGCAAAGATACGATACAAAACATTGCTCAAGCTAATAGGTCTAAACTCAGAGACATATGTGGGATCCTTTACCTTAGGAATCAATGTAATAAAAGAATGGCAAAGGGCTTGGGGAAGAGATCCCGAATTGAGATAGTGCAAAATAGTAGTTGACACATCAGACCCAAGTAAGGACCAATAACTTTGATAAAAGAGAGGAGGCATACCATCCAGACCGGGGGCTTTTAGGGGTGCCATCTGCTTCAGAGCAATCTCCACTTCCTCAATTTTGAAATCAGCCATAAGCAAATCATTCATCTCACCAGTTACCACATGTGGAATAGTCTCAATAACCTTCTCAAAATTGCTAGGGCTACCCGAGGTAAAGAGATTTTGGTAGAAGTCTACAATGGTGGCATTAATTTGATCCTGACCTGAACACCATCCTCCATTAGCATCATGCAGCTTGGTAATATAGTTCCGCCGACGACGTTGAGAGGCCTTACTATGGAAAAACCGAGTATTACGATCACCATCGCGAAGCCATGCAATTTTGGACCGTTGCCTCCACATTTTGGCTTCCTTATCAAGAAGTTGATTAACCTCATCCTCTAGCAACCTCATACGGCTTGCATCTCCAGACCGGATAGCATGTTTCTCAGCTGCTTTTAGCCGTTTACGAGCAGATTCTAACTGTTTCTTGACACTACCAAAGGACTTTTTACTCCATTTTGTCAAAGCAGCCCCACATGATTCTAGCTTCCTTAGTACACGGGTATCCCATGTTGCATTGGAATTTATACTCCATATAGCCTCCACGGTGTCACTGCAACCCTTGTCAGTCAACCACATTTGTTCAAAACGGAAGGGTTTCTGAAAATTGCAATACAAATACTCCGGTGAGATCCATAATGCCTTATGGTCTGATGATGTGACATCTAAATGGTGCACCTTTGTACCTGCAAATATTGAGAACCACTCATTAGTAGCAACTGCTCGGTCTAATCTCTCCCATATAGTAAAATTAGGATAGTGTTTGTGCCAAGTGAATGGGAAACCAACAAAATCAAGGTCCATAAATCCACACTCGTCAAGGATATCTCTAAAAGCCTGCATTTGATGGTGGGGCCGAGAACGCCCACCTTGCTTCTCAGATTGCTGTATGATTTCATTAAAGTCCCCCGCACATAACCAAGGTAGAGACCCTTGGTTTTTTAGAGCCCGTAACTTAGACCATGCTTCATGTCTCTTAGTGGTGTCCGGTTCTCCATAAAACCCAGTGAACCTCCAGGCATTCTCCTTGCCCTTATTGATGACAGTATCAATATAATTCTTTGAATATTTTCCTACTTCCAAGGGAAATCCTTCTTTCCACAGAATGGCCAACCCTCCCGCCTTGTTACAACGGGGAACCACAAAAAGATTTTTAAATTGAATACGTCTTTGAACCTGTTCCAGCCTTGCTTTATCTGTCCATGTCTCGGCTAAAAACACAACAGAGGGATCTTTAGCCCACACAAAATTTGCAAGCTGGTCTTCTGTACGCAGGTTCCCAAGCCCGCGACAGTTCCAAACTAAGAGACTCATGGCTACTGGCAGGGCTGGTATCCAGCCTCCACCAATATCTGTTTATTGTCTTCCACAACCTGTGAAACCGCATGACGTTTACTTGGTAACTCAGGCTGATCCTCATTTAGAGCACGTTTATTGCCACTGATTGGGCTCAAATTGGGTGTGTGTGCAATAGTGGCTCTAAATATTCTTTTCCAAGATGAAATATGGCTCGGGTGGGGAGGGGAGTTTGGGTTGGTTGGAAACTTTGGGTTAGAAGTATGGGTGGAATTTGTGAGTGGGGGGTTAGCCGATGTTGTGATCAGGTTTGGGGTATCATCAACTTCTTTGGACTGTTGGTGGGGAAAGACGGGTTGAGATGGCATATGGTAATGTGAGGTAGATGTAATAGGTGTAACATGCATGGGAGTATCAAATTTCATCAAGTCCTGGTCTATGGCTTCTAATTATTGGTCAAAGGTTAAGTCTGATTTGGAAACAGGTCCTAGGTCCGTGTGTGAGAGTATAGGGCTAGCTGGATCGTTTTCTACATGGACAGGGTCAGTTGACATGGAAACAGAATAAGAATTATTTTGGAAAGAATCAGTCTTGACCGAATCATAAAGGGAGTTACCATATTGGGCTTGTAGCAAGTCAGAGGTCAGTGTGATTGGCGTAGCCCTAGCCGCCGTTGAGTTCCCCGTTTCATCAGACTGTCTTTGTCCTTCGCGGTCTGCCTTCATCTTCGAGTAAAAACCTGGCACCTCAACTATAGAATTACGAGCTCCAGACCATGGTGAAGCTTTCAGCCATGCCCCATATTCCTTGTCTGCATCAGTAAGTGACCCTTCGCTCTCAATCCAACGATCACAGTCACGGTCATTGTGCGTGAGACGTCCACACCAATAACAGAGGTTGGGTAATCTCTCATATTTGAAGGATACACATAGTTCTCTACTGTCATCAAGTGTAACCACCCTCCCACGGCAAAGTGGCTGTGAAATATCCACCATAACCCGAACTCGCATGAAACCTCCACACTCTTCAGTCTTTGCGTTTGGTAGTTTCAAAATCTGCCCAGCGGGTTCACACAGTGTCTCTGCCACCGTCGTAATCATAAACTTCACCGGAAGACCGTGTAACTGAATCCAGAACGGGGTGCTATTGAAGTCCAAGTCCTCAATTTTACTAATCCCATCATATTTTTGCAAAATCATCAAGTGTTTGTCAAAACTCCACGGGGCGTTTGCAAGGATAGTATCAACCTTTGTTTCACTGTCAAAAGTAAAGAGCATGATATGGTTTCCCAGGTTTTTTATTTTGAAGCCTCTTTTGGACCTCCATATAGGCGTAAAGGTAGCTGCAACGGCTTCAGGGTTAAGTGCCCTCTTGGTGAGGAACTTGGCAGCGATAATGGAGATAGAGGCAGCCATCTCCTCCTGTAACCGGACCTTGGGACCTTCTCTCTGGGAGATGGTAAGGCCGGACCACTGCTTGGTGAGATCATCCATGGAGAAGGTGTTTGTTTCCTATAACCCGTAAAAAGAAAAGAAAAAACAAAAGCCCTAGGGTAACTGTATTACTCTAAGGGTACAGCAAACTCTTCCAGGAAGAGACGACGATTCTACAGCCCTAGGAGAAGATGGAGTTCCCACCTTTCGCTAGCGGCAGAGAAACAATTTCTTAAAATTTTAGAATTTCATCTCTCTATACGTGTTAACCTATTATTTTAAAAAAGCTTTGACATGATGTTTATGGGAAATAAAAAAAACCTAGTATTAAAATATTAATTACTTTTTTTTTGTCCTTAAAAACTTTTCTAAAATTGTTTGTTAACAACTGCACTTTTTTTTTTTTTTTAGAGAGTTTCAACTTCTGAAGTCCGCTCCTAATCAGCAATATAATTCACTAGCCAACATAAGTTAAAGATACTGTTAATAGGTACTTTTAGGTTAATTGTTAACCTATTATTTTAAAAAAGCTTTGACATGATGTTTATGAAGAAAAAAAAAAAAAAAAAACCTAGTATCAAAATTTTTTTTTTTTTTTTTTTTTTTTTGTCGTTAAAAACTTTTCTAAAATTGTTTGTTAAGAATTTTTTTTAAAGAGTTTCAACTTCTAGCATCTGCTCCTAGTCAGCAATATAATTCATTGGCCGACGTAATTAAGTTAAAGATAATGGTAATCGGTACTTTTAGGTCAATTGTTAACCTATTATTTTAAAAAAGTTTTGACATGATGTTTATGGGGGAAAAAACCTAGTATCAAAATATTAATTACTTTTTTTCTTTGTCCTTAAAAATATTTTTGACATGGTTTGTTAACAATTGTACTTTTTTTTAGTGAATTTCAACCTCTAGCATTTACTAATTGAGTTAACTGGAACCCACGTTAACAATTGCACTTAAATCATCTTTTAACGTTTCAAAAGTAAACACTAGAGTCTTTCTTTCTTCCTTTGCAGGTATAAACACTACAGGAATGCTATCCCAAGAATATAATGGTTTTTTTTTTTTTTTTGAGAAAGAAGAATATAATGGTTTAAGTAACACCAACCATTCTAACATACTAACATCTAAGTTGGTAAGTAACGTAAGTTTATAGCTGAAATTTTGTATGTTAAACCGACGAAGATAAGGTAGAGAAATTACTTCTCTCACTCACTTTATACTAGTCGGTGGGAAGTGGGAACCACCACAATTGATAGCACGGCTACAAAAGAAAGAGTCAAAATTTTCAATTATTGTGTTTCCTGGAAAAGGCGCAATGACAGTGTTTGGGATCCACCACTACACGCAATTATTCATTCATCCCATTGAAATCAATTCAATGGTTCATATTTGATTTATAAGTATCTGTTTAGATACAACTTATTTTGCTAAAAATTAAAAATTAAAAATATTATAATAAAATAATTTTTAAATATATAAATAGTATCGTGAGACTTATTTTTAATGAAAGTTTTTATTAAAAAAAGAGGTTTGTAGGTCTCATAAATAATGCACAGAGACACTAAAAGAGCCGTAATACCCATCTAAAAAAAAAAAAGGTGACCATGCAAAGGCTATCCAAACGCGTACAGGACCTTTATGCTGCACGCCTTAAAAGCAAAAGATGAATTAAAAAAAATAATTTATATATATATATATATGTGTGTGTGTGCACGCGCGCGCGCATTTAGATACCGCTTATTTTGTTAAAAATTAAAAACAATAAAAAAATATTTTTCCGTTTCTGTTCATTAATGAAAATTCTGTGCATTTGCCTATTTGCATTGTTCATGTCCTATAAACAGTGCAATAGGCAATGGTTTAAAAAAAAGAAGGCTGAAACGCGTCTGACATAGATGCAATCCAAACGAAGCTTAAGTGACAAATTTAATTATAATATCCTCTTCTTTATGCTATTTAAAACGGATAAAGGATAAATTATTTGTAAAGAGTACTAGAAACAAAATCTAACCGGACATTACATTATTTACAAAATATCTAGTCTTATATAATAATTGAATATAAAATACATTATGTTTATTTAAAAAAAAAAAAAAAACTTGCAAAATTTTAAAAACTTTTTTTTTTTGAGAAATAATTACAACATGCTGCTAACCCCGCAGCTCGAACCCTTTCCCCCTTAGACCCCCAAACACTTTGTGCATGGGGATGTGCCAGTTCAGCTACAAGGCCTTTGGCAAATTTTAAAAACTTTTAAATAACAAATATTGATAGCTTAATTTAGAAAATCTAATATATTATATCAACTATACTTTGTTAGAAAATAATCAAATATGTACGTTTTTAGACCCCTTAAATACAAACAGATTAACCTAGTTATTTAGTCAAGTGATTAACTTAGGTAAATCTTTGAAATCTAGGTTAACACAAGTAAATCATATCATGTAAATAATGTGAAAAATAAATAACATAACGATATGATAACCTAGGAAAACCAAACCGATAAAAAACCTGTGGAGGATTTAACCTAGCTATCCTTAAGTCAAAATAGATCCACTATGAAAGAATTGGAGTTTTATAATAATGACTTAGACCACTAACATCCTATTACTACCTCAAGTAGAAAACTTACTACCACGACCACATGACAGCTCCAAGTCCATGGACTACTCCTTTCTTGGATTCACAGCAACCACAAGTACTCCCACTTGTGTTTTTCTTTAAGCTCTTTATGCAGCAACTGAAGCGATCACCAAGCTCTCGAGATCAATCTTGATCTTGATAACTCTAAGTATGTATGAAGGTAAATACTTCTGGATCTCACAAGAGATTTACACACACAGCATAAACAACAACAACAACCTAAAAATGTGGCTAGGGTTTTTCCTTTTATATTTAAGGCAAAACATAAAACCCTACACGTCATATGGGCTTGGGCTGAATTGGAAAATCTTGCAAAAAATTATTCTGCACGTGCTTCGATCGATCGAGTCTAATTTTCGATCGATCAAGCCTTGCAGAAAGTGAATAGTAATTTTCTGCAATTACTCGATTCCAACTTCACAATAAACATACTTTGAGTAGCCAAATTCTAGACTCTAAGTTTTGATTCTGGTTTGCCAACATTACACATTGAAGTTCTAATACATTTAGATTGTAAATCCTTAGAACTTAACAAAATCATTTTAAGAAGGGTTTGGAACTAATCCTTAGAAGTCTCATTTATTATTTTCATTTTTTACTTGAAAAAAAAAAATCGCTGAATTTTTCCATGCATAGTGCAGGTTTATGACTAGTATTAAAATAAATATATTGTCTTGGGTTGTCACTAAAACAACACATGTCAACTCATTCAAAGAATATTACCCAAAGTGATTAACATATTTTTATATTTTGTAAACAAATAAACTATAATTATTATTAGAATAAAATTCTTCTCAAATTTTATTTCATATAATTATGGTATAAAATCTAAAAGTTCTTATTACAAGAGTTTCCACCAGAATTTATAAATACAAATCTAAAAAAGATAAAATGAAATGAGACCTTTTTCTTTATTTTTCGTGAAAGGGAAAGGGGTCATAGAATTTCAAATTTCAAGGGAGAATTCAATACCATACGTAATTATTCAATTTGATATTTAAATTATAATTTACATAGGAAAGAAATGAATTTTATTTATATAAGTTAAACGAGTTTAGTCATGTCAAAGTGGGTCAATCCGTCTTGATAGAGATAATGAATCAAATCATTTGGAGTTATTCACATTACGGTGGACAATGAAAATTAACTATAAAAATTCAAATTATCATTGGAGAATGTATTTTTGGTGTTATCCAATGTTGATAAGATTATTGAAACTCAACAAACCCATTTCCTTTTTCCCCTGAAGAATTATCTATTTTGATTGATTTTTTATGAATAGATAGCCATATCCGATTCCTTTTGTTTATTACTTAAAAATACAAAAAATAAAAAAATAATAATAATCAGTTAGTCCTATGGTTCTTTAATCTTCTTCTTTTCACGAACAACCTTATCAAACAACTTCCACTCGATTTCTTAATTTTAATTTTTACTTTTGGGAAGTAAACTTCATAGTTCCTTCCACAGAAAAACACTTCATTCTACTCAGATATTTTTGGGAACAAATTTACTTCCAACTAGTCAAATTTGTCCTTTTCTTTTCTTATCTTCTTTTTCGGAAACAAGTAAGCAACTTCCACTACATTTATTATTTATTTTTAGGAACTAAAGTTCCTTCCACTAGCTGAACAACTTGACCCGGCATTAAATTTTCTTCACATAAAAGTTACAAACACTACAAGAAAAGACCCTTCAATTGTAACCTCAAAATAATGGTTTGAGTAAAGCACACCAACCATTCTACTTGTTCATTATGATCCTTTCAACCTAAAAAAAAAATTGTTGATCTAAGATCAAAACTGGATGTGTTTATTTCCATTGCTTCTTCAGTTTTTTTCTAAGTGAAAATTTTTAAAATTGAGTAACTATAATTTTGTATAATAAACCCACGAAAATAAACTCAACTAACTAGAAAAATTCCTTCGTCTCACACACTTTTTAGTAGTTGATAGAAACCACAAAGACTGATAGGTAGCAGAGCTGCACAAAGAGCTGTATATGTCAAATTCTTTCTCAATTATTGTGCTTATAACGTGTTTGGGATCCACCACAACGCGCAGTTATTCAATCACCCTATTGAATTCAATTCAATGGCTATCTAGTAATACCTCCAAACCCCATGTTTTCCACGAACTCAAAGAGCCAATTTGTGATGTGCCTTTGTTTAGCATGAATAGAATCTCAATCTCTCTCTTGATTGTGTGAGGTATTTGTTTTTAAAAACAAATGAAAATTATTATTTTTATATATTTTTTTAAAAATAAGACAAATATACAATTTTTAAGAAGTGTGTGCTAGCATGCTACACAAATTAGTTTATAAATTTTTTTTACAAACAATTAAGGTGGTGGATGGTTAATTATTATAAGTAAAGTTGTTATTTCCCTATAAAAAAAAAAAAGTAAAATTGTTATATTTGCGGTAGGCTCAAATGAGAACAAGCTGTTTATAAGAATATTGTAAAATAGTTTGTGCACATAACATTCCTCGTTATATATTTAGCAAATAAGTGCACATGCTATCACTTTGCAAACTATTCTCTTCTGGTTTTCTGCCTAAATGAATTTTATTTATATAAGTTAAACGAGTTTAGTCATGTCAAAATAAGTCAATCCTTCTTAATAGAGATAATGAATCAGAGCTTTTGGTGTTATTCAAATTATGTTAAAGAATGAAAATTAGCTATAAAAGTTTACATTATCTTTGGAGAACGTGTGGTTAGTGTTATCCAATGTTGATAAGGTTATCTAAAACTCAACAAACTCATTTCCTTTTTCACTAAAAGATTATCTATTTTGATTGATTTTTTATGAATAGATAGCCATATCCAATTCCTTTTGCTTATTACTTAAAAATACAAAAAAAAAAATATCAGTCAGTCCCATGGTTCTTCAATCTTCTTCTTTTTCATGAACAATCTTATAAAAGTATAAAACAACTTCCACTCAGATTTCTTAATTTTCACTTTTGGGAAGTAAACTTCATAGTTTGTTTCACAGAAAAACACTTCATTCCACTTAGATATTTTTAGGAACTAAACTTCCTTCCAACTATTCAAATTTGTCATTTTCTTTTCTTATCTTCCTTTTCAGAAACAAGTAAGCAATTTCCACTATATTTATTTATTTATTTTTAGGAAGTAAAGTTCATTCCACTAGCTCAAAAACTTGACCCCGCATTGAATTTTCGTCGCATAAAGTTACAAACATTAATAGAAAAGATGCCCCAATTATTGTAACCACAATGGAAATAATGGTTTGACTAAAGCACACCAACTATTCTACCCCCCAAAAAAAAAATAATTTGTGGATCTCGACTTTCTACTGCTGCTTTCTGTTATCAGAAATTACATAAAAAGACACCCTACTCCAATGCTAACTCAAGGACCAATAATTCTAAGATCAAAGCTTGATGTGTTTATTTCCATTATTGCTTCTTTAGTTTATTTGTTAAGTACAGAATTTTTAAAATGAATAACTGTAATTTTGTACAATAAACCTATGAAAATAAACTCAATTAACTAGATAAAATTTCCTTGTCTCTCACAGTCTCATTCACCTTTTTGTAGTTGGTAGGGACCACACAGACTGATAGGCCATTGAAAATTGAAATCATGACATGTCTGGGATCCACTATAACGTGCAATTATTCGATCACTCCATTGAAATCAATTCAATGTTTCACATTTGGTTCACACATATAGTGTCATATCATACACGATCTTTCTGCTACACGCCTTAAAAGCAACAGAGGAAGTATTTTGAGAGTTTCTGCAAAACAAAAAACACTTTCACAGATCACATTTTTCTCTCTCTCTCTCTCTCTCTCTCTCTCTCTCTCTTGGTTCTCCTGTTTGCGTTCTCTTGCCTTTGGTTTTTCACTCTCACATCTTTGGCAAAGAAGAAAGCATGGCCTTGGCTTTGGTGGGTGGAGCATTTCTCTCTGCATTCCTTCAGGTGGCGTTTGACAGGCTGGCTTCTCGTGATTTCCTAGACTTTCTCAAGGGAAGGAAAGACATTGATGGATCGCTAAAAAAGTTGAAGAAGTTGCTGAGGTCTGCTAATGTGGTGCTCGTTGACGCGGAGGAGAAGCAATATACAAACCCATCTGTAAAAGAATGGCTGGACGAGCTTAAATATGCTGTTTATGTTGCGGATGACATCCTGGATGAGATTGGCTATGAAGCATTGCGATGCAAGGTAAGTGGCTTCATCCCTACTTCTGTTGTTTTGTTTGACACTGACACAGGCTTAACCCATTAACACAATGCAGGCATAACTAACTTGCCTCTCCTAAGAAAATTACCTGGCTCCAGCCACTAACTATATGGATGTGAATTTGATTTTTTTTTTTTTTTTTTTTCCGCTTATCTCCGCCCCTAGGTTGAAATCCTGAGTCCGTCCCTGGACACAAGGATTAAATCTGAACTGAAAACGATTCTAAAAGAATTAGAATCACTCACAAAAGAAAAGGATGACCTCGGCCTGGAAAAGGTTGCTGGTGGAGTTCCATCACGACCATTGACAAATTTTCTCCCTGAAGAATATGGTGTGTTTGGTAGAGACAATGATATGGAGGCGATATTTCAGAAGTTCAAATCAGATGATGCAGCTGTTAATGGCCTATGTGTTGTTCCCATTGTGGGTATGGGTGGGATTGGTAAAACAACTCTGGCTAGACTTATATATAATGACAAAAGAGTAAAGGAGTATTTTGATCTCAAAGCTTGGGTTTGCGTTTCAGAAAATTTTGATAGTTTCAAGATAGCAAAAGCTATTTTTGAGCAAGTCACTTCATCTGCTTGTGACATTCAAGACATAAGTTTGCTGCAAAATATAATGAAAGAGGAATTCATGGGGAAGAAAATTTTCCTTGTTTTAGATGATGTTTGGAATGAGAGCTATAATGATTCCGTTGAGCTACTTAAAGTTTTTAGATGTGGGGCAAAGGAGACTAAGATCATTGTTACCACACGCAGTGAAAAAGTCGCATCAAATGTACTCACTGTTGCAGCTTTTCCCCTAAAGCAATTATCAGATGGAGAATGTTGGTCATTATTTGAAAAACATGCGTTTATAAATGGAAAGGCCAGTGAATTTCCAATTCTAGAGGATATTGGTAAACAAATTGTCCAAAAATGTAAAGGCTTACCATTAGTTGCAAAAACACTTGGCGGTCTGCTGCGCTGTGAGCAAGATCCAAAGGAGTGGACAATGATTTTGAAGAATGATATATGGAATTTACTAGAAGAAAAAAATAGCATCCTTCCGGCTCTAAGATTGAGCTACCACTACCTTCCATCACATTTGAAGCGTTGCTTTACTTATTGTTCCCTATTTCCAAAGGATTATGAATTTAAAAGGGAGGAGTTGGTCTTGTTGTGGATGGCACAAGGTTTTTTGCAGCAATCTAAAGGAAATGAAGGAATGGAAGAAATAGGTGAACAGTACTTTGATGATCTGGTATCTAGGTCACTCTTTCAACGAGTAAGTAATAATGGATCATATTTCATAATGCATGACCTAGTCCATGACTTGGCTACAATTATATCTGGAGAATTTTGTGTTAGGCTTGAGAAAAATGATGAGTTAAATGTAATAACAGAAAAAACATGTCATTTTTCATATCTTAATGAAGTTCAATTTGATAACTCTAAGAAATTTGAGTTCCTTTATGAAGCAAAGGGTTTGCGAACCTTCTTGAGAGCAAAACCATATCAATGCGACAAACATGACAATGTAGGGAAGATGATGATAGATGATTTGTTGAAGAAATTTAAAACCTTACGGGTGTTATTATTGCCTAGGATGAGAATAAGGGAGTTGCCTGATTCCATTGATAATTTAAAGCACCTTCGTTATTTGAATATTGGTTACACTAAAATCAATCACTTACCCGATTCTTTATGTAACTTGTATTATTTGCAAACCTTGATATTGCCATCGTCCATCACCAAGTTGCCTACTGACATGAGTAAACTAATCAACTTGCGCCACCTAGATAATAGTAAAGCCAATATGGAAGAGATGCCACCACAAATGGGTAAATTGAAAAATCTTAGAAAATTACCTATTTTTGTTGTGGGTAAACATGATGATGGGTCCAGTATTAAAGAGTTGGGGAAGCTTCAGCATCTTTCTGGAAAATTGTCTCTGTTGATCTTGGAAAAAGTTCAATGCATTAATGAAGATACTACGGAGGATATATTAAAAAACAAGCAAGATTTATCTGAGTTGGAGTTGAAATGGAAACTTTGTCATGGCGCTGAAGATTCTGAAAAGGAAAGAATTTTGCTCGAGCAGTTGTGTCCTTGCACAAACCTGAATACTCTCACCATCACTAATTATGAGGGTAGAAACTTTCCAAAATGGTTAGGAGACTCATCATTATCTAAAATGGTGACCATGGAGCTTAGTGATTGTGATAATTGCTTTTCCTTGCCTTCACTTGGACAGCTACCTAACCTCAAGAACCTTCAAATTAAATGTTTTAGAAAAATATCAAGGGTGGACCCGGAGTTCTATGGGAAACCGAATAAGCCGTTCAGAGCCCTTGAGTGTTTAACATTTAACGATATGCAAGACTGGCAGGAGTGGTTTATATTTGAAGGTGAAGTTTTCTCTTGTCTTCAACGACTTTATATTAATAATTGTCCCAAGCTAAGTGGGGATCTGCCCATTCAACTTCCCTCTTTGACCAAACTTGAAATTAGAGCATGTGAGCAGCTTGTTGCTTCGCTTCCTAACTCTCCAGCTCTCCATGAATTATTATGCACGGGGAAAATACAGATTCCAAGTGGTCATGACTATCAATTGCTTAAAAGTGTGTTCATAAAAGGCGGCGGTGATTCGATTTTGTCATTTCTACCAGAGTTTGCTTCCCTCTCTCGCTTGGAGTTCTTTCAGTGCCCTCATTTAGTTTCCTTTCCCAGCAGAGGACTGTGCGCTCCAAATTTGTTTGAGATTGTAATCCATGACTGCAAAAACTTAAAGTCATTGCCTGAAGGGATGCACACCCACCTCCTATCTCTCAAGCGTTTGGAAATGCGATGGTGTCCAGAACTAGAATCGTTTCCCGAGGGAGGTTTGCCCTCCAGCTTAGAAAGGCTTAGTATATTCAAGTGCGAGAAACTCATTTCCCATCGCATGGAATTGGGATTGCAAGGTCTTCACTCTCTCAAAAGTTTCACAATTTCTTATCATAACATAAGATTGGAGTCCTTTCCAGAGGAGGCATTACTACCTCCTAATCTTACCGATTTCACCATCAATTGTTTACCAAATCTAAATTCGCTCAATGGTAAGGGGTTTCAATCCCTTACCTCTCTTGAACACTTGACGATTATGGGCTGCAGTAATCTTGACTGCTTACTAGAAGACGTTTTGCCTACCTCTCTTTGTGAGCTAGATATTTCTCGTTGCCCTTTGTTGAAAGAACGGTATGGAAACGAGAACGGGGAGGGCCGGGTCAGGATTGCCCACATCCTCAAAATATCCATACTTTGATTGAGCTATGAGTCGAAGACCGCTTCTGCCCAGGTACTAATTCTCACTTTCATTAATTCCCATCAAGCTACATTGAAAAGTTTAAATCTTTTTCACCAAAATCATTTTATTTCATCTAACTTTTTAATGCCAAGCTTTAAAGTATCTTTTCTTTTTAAATTAATATATAGGTGAATATTTCATTAAAAGCCTGAAAGTATGTTTATAAACACTTAATCATAAGCTCTATAGACCATATATCATAAACCACAGGTTTAGTTGTAGTTTTAGTGTGTTATTTAATTGTAAATTATAGAAAAAGTCCCCAACATACAGAACTATATACACATATAAAGGAAGCATTAGATCATGCTACAGTTGAAATATTTGAACTAGGTGATTTTCAACATTGTTATATATGCTCATTTCATTGCCTTTTTCTTTTGCAGTGTTACTTTTACTTGTAAATAACAAGTGTCTTACACACCCGCTGTCAATTTCACACCACTGCTAGCTGCTGATCCTTCTGCATTGTGTATGAATTCCTTAATGTCAATTCTCCAAAAAAAAAAAAAAAACCTCCAAAATATATGATTAGTTTTCAAGTCACTGTAAAAGCTCATCCTTTACTCTCATTCTTGCCGGAGATGCTCTTGCCTCATTATACATTCACTACATTTCTACTGCGGACTTCTGAAATACAAGACAAATACTTTTGTGAATGTTTAAGCTAAGGTAATTCTAAATTTTCAGCATATGTATTGTTGATCAACACATTCATTTAAAAATTAAAAGCATTTTTTAACATTCAACGAACCACACTACCAATCAATTTGTCTATTGAATTGAGAAAAAAAATTATAAAAAAAATGTTCCTTCAAATTATTTGATTAAAGTTTTAGAGGATAAAATAACAAATGGATAATGTATAGTAGTAAATAAAAAAAATTAATTGGTTTTATAATAATTTGTTCAAGGTATGTCAGTTATAGTTATAAATGCCTTAATCTATGCTCTACGGATCATATATCATGATATTGATACCACAACTTTAGTATTAGACATTTTAGTTTTTTTTCTTAAAAATTCATTTATAGAAAAGCTTCACAACATCCAAAAAAATGTTTAGATTTATCCATCTATATATATTCCAGAACAAAGTAAAGCTTTCTAGTAGTAAAAATATTTTTGGTACACCTGTGTAAGAGATGCTGTTAGATGTTTTTCAACCAAAGGATCTGGATCCCAAGACTATGCTATAGTTGACATATTTTTTTGAACTAGGTGATTTTCAACATGCTCATTCATTGTCTTTTGTTTTGCAGGGTCACATTTACTTGTAAATAACAAGTGCCTCACACATCCACTGTTAATTTATGCCACTGCGAGCTGCTGGTCCTTTTGCATTGTATATAAATTTCTAAATCTCTGATATGTTTTGAAGTCACTGTGATATCTCATCCTTTTCTTAATTAAAGATTCATTTACTCTCATTCTTGCTGGAGCTGCTCTTGCCTTATTATACTTTCACTGCGTTTCTACTGTGCAATTTTGAAGTGCAAGGCAAATACTTTTGAGGTAATGCAATTTTTCCAGCATATGTATTTGATGAATGATACATTGGTTTTATAAGTTTAGGATATTTTAAGAAATATTGGGATTTGACTTGGCCAATTTGGCATGCTGTTTGATCTCAGGTAAGCTACGTGGTAGTTTATAGCTAGTGCTGTTTCTTTACCTTCTAACAGCCACTGAATCACACTGATCAAGTGTGGAGAGGGACTTACTCAGGCTTTCTCTTTGGAATTGGTAGTAGAAGGGAAGATGTGACGTCCCTTTCAGAGGATAGGTTGCTGCATTTGGTTCTTTTTTCCTTCCTAACTTGAAAGAGCTCAAAAGGTTCAGCATATGACTGCTCTTGCTGTCCTCGCCTATTGGAGCTACCATTACTACCAAGAATTTTAAATGCCCTATTGTGTGACAATGGTGCCAGAGGCAGAGTGGGGAAAGCTGGCCCAAAGATTGATGAGATTCTTTTTCCATGACAGATCAAGTCCAGAGATGCCCTGTGATTGTTAGGTTTGTTCAACTGAATTGTGTTTGTTGTTATATACTTTGAACCTATCATCATAAATGCTTTTTAAAGTCTTTGTTAATGCTATAAAGTTTTAAGCCTCTGACAAATGCATAAGGGACAATTGCTTCAAATCATCCCATTAATGAATACAATGATTATAAACCTACCAAATGCATCTCTTGCGATCAATATTTTCGAAGAGCTAAATTTACATTCAATGAGCCGCAATTATGTATGTCCTACCTGCATGTTCTGTTTTCTTCAAGTTTGGACTGCCCTATGTATTGTATTGTAATGAAGAATAATGTAGAGAATAGATGCCTCATAGCTCCAATTCCAGCTCCTAGATTTGAAAGAAAAGATATCCTTTAGGCATTTTATAGGATATCAAGTGTGATTGTGAGTTCATGACACCTTGATTGTCTTTCATGTGAGTTTCTTTGGATATCTTCCGAATATTCCTGACTTCATACTTTTTTTGGTACTTTTCTATCGCTCTCCATTATTCAGCTTATCCAGAATTCTTTTCCTTGTACCTATGCATGCTTAATTATACATTTATTGAATTAACTTCCTTGTCATTGTACATGTATTTCCTTTGATGATGAAATGATACCAAAAAAAGAAGGGAAAAAAGTGACACAAGATTGATCACATCCCCTGCATGCATATAGATGACTAAGTCATTTTAGGAGCTAAAATTCGAATTTAACCCAAGCTGTTGTTTTACAGTTTGGTACATTCCATTCAATTTTATATTAATATAAGTTTATGTGTTGATAAATATATCTGAAAAAGTGTTACCACTTGATGAAGGGCTGGCTGAAGAACAGTGTCATAACTATTTCTACCTTGAGATCAAGCACTTTTTTGGTGTTGTCCTATGTTGAAGGAATGGTTCCATTAAAAAAAGGCTAAAGAATGAAGCAAGAATGCCACTTTCTTTAGCATATTAATTGATGATGAAGTGATCATGCGGCCTGAAGGGATGCACACCCTCCTATGTAAGAGATGCTGTCAGTTGTTTTTCAACCAGAGGCTTTGGATCCCAAGATTATGCCATAGTTGACATATAGTTTTTGAACTATGTGATTTTCAACATGCTCATTCATTGCCTTTTGTTTTGCAGGGTCAATTTTACTTGTAAATAAGTGCCTCACACACCCACTGCCAATTTATGCCACTGCTAGATGCTGGTCCCTTTGCATTGTACATAAATTCCTAAATCTCTGATATATTTTCAAGTCACTGTGAAAGCTCATCCTTTTATTAATTTGAGAACCATTTACTCTCATTCTTGCCAGAGTTGCCATTGCCTCATTATACTTTCATTGCATTTCTACTGTGCACTTTTAAAGTGCAAGACAAATATTTTTGAGAGAATATTTAACCCAAGGTAATGTAATTTTTCCAGAATATGTATTTGATGATTAATACATTTGTTTTATAAGTTTAGAGTATTTTAAGAAATATTGGGATTTGACTTGGCCAATTTGGCATGTTGTTTGATCTCAGGTAAACTATGTGATGGTTGATAGCTAGTGCTACTTCTTTACCTTCTAACGGCAGCTGAAACACACTAATCAAGTGTGGAGAGGGACTTGCTCAGGCTTTCTCTTCGAAATTTTGGAACCAGTGGTAGATGGGAAGATGTGAAGTTCCCTCCGGAGGTTAGGTTGCTGCTTTTGCTTCCCTTTCTCTTCCTAACTTGAAAGAGCTCAAAAGGTTCAGCATGTGACTGTTCTTGCTATCCTCACCTGTTGGGGCTACGACTAGCACCAAGAATTTTAAAATGTCCTATTGTGTGACAATGGTGCAAGAGGCAGAGGGGGAAAGCTGGCCCAGGATTGCTGAGATGCTTGTTCCATGACAGATCAAAGTCTGGACAAATCGTCCATACTAACACACCACTGAGAAAAGAAGTACTGCTGTGAGAACAAATGGAAAAGAAAAGGAAAGAAAGAAGAGTTCTGTAATGTGTTTCCCCACCCCCAAAAGAAAGAGAAGAAACCACTAGTCCTACATGTAACGTTGTTACAAGAGGGGAGAATAAGCCTTACTAGAAGGGATGACAGTTCTACTGCCTAAGAGAGAAAGAGGAGCCAACTTTCTTAGAGACAGAGAAAAGAATTCTACACAATTTTTCTTAAAATGTAAAAAGTCTGTAGTCATTGGAACTTTGTTCATTTAAAACTATTCATCTGTATTATTTAAACAAATTAATTGACTGATTAGAAAAATGATAAATTTTGACTACAAACTTGGTTAACAAATAGCTACAACTGCACTAAATATCTTTTTATTGAATACAAATTTTGACAAATTCATCATTGATTACATTTTCTTCTTATATCTTTCATACTTGCAAAATTTCCAAAAAATCAAATATTAATAGTTATGTCATTAATTAAATGTTTAAATTTCAAGTTTTGTAACACAAAATTATGCACAAAAAATAAGTTTATAGATTGAATAGTAAATAATAGGATAAACTTTGGCAACATTTCGGAAATATGTTTCTATAGATCTACAATCTTTATACCCCTCAGGAATCACAGGTCTTCGGATTACTCATCAATGGACATAAACCTCAAGGATATCTGGTACAACGTGATGCTGTGGCTAATGCAGACTATCATAAACCAGCATTCTTACCCACCATGAATTTAACTCCAGAGTGACGACCACTCCTAAGTGTTTTTCTATATAATTTGAAACCCAAAGAGTAGTAATATATATTTGAGGACATAAAACCCAAATATCAATCAGGTTTAATATGAATTAAGACTCCTCCTGTCAACAAAGGGAATATATATATATATATATATATATATATAGACACACACACATATAATATCTATTTAGTTATGTGTGCGCATTTCAAAAATATATTTGTAGATTTGTAATCTTTTTACCCCTGTAGGATCACAATTCTTTGGATTTACTTATCAACGGACATAAACCTCATTGATATTTGGAACAAAGTGATGCTGTGGCTATTGGCTAATGCAGATTGCAGACAATCACAAAAGATTCTTACCCACCTTGAATTGAACGCCAGAATGGTCATCACTCCCAAAGGTTAAATTTATAATTAAGGGAAATGCTAATGAATGCCAAAGGGCAGTAATATAGCTTTGAGGAAATAAGAGTCATTTAATATAGCATTGAGGAAATAAGAGCCATTTGCAGCCATAGACTTCCTTAGCCAAAAAAAAACATTGTCCCCCACCCTTCAATTTGCTCTATTCCAAAGACTGTCCATTTCAAATATTGGTTCTTAAGTTTTTACTACTCCCCCAAATGATCCCTCGAGCTACAACTGTTCCTCTCTTTTATTCCCACATTATGGTATTGAGGACAGCATTTACAATGCTGTTACAATGTACACTTTTTCAGGGGGAACAACATTTGTTGGGTAGAAAGTTAACAAAGCTACGAGTCAGAAGGTTGATAAACAAAATGAAAGAAACTATGATCTTTTATACCAGTTCATAAAATAAAGGCATTTCCTAGTGCTAGTTCCTATAAGTGGGATTCTAGGAGGGGTGGCTATCCTAAAATACTTTCTAAGTGGCCACTCACAAGAGTCAAATCACAATCTTATGTTTCACGGCCTAGCACTTCACCATCCTTAAAGATCACTTCACACATATTTCCTTTCTAATTCAGTTGCCTTACTAGTAAAGATAACCAGAAAAAGCCTAATTATTGTACTTAAGAAAACTTTTCTGATTCACATGACACTCAATGAAGCAGGATTCTACCTCAAAGGTAATGAAGAAATCCAATGCTTCACCTGTATATGTTTAGGTCATTACTGAGCCCGATGCCCTAAGGATTGGTGCCTTTCAGCAATAATTACTAAAAAATGGGGTGCTATTGCGTCACAATAAAGAGATAGTTCGGGTGGAAGCAGAATAGAAGAAGGTAAAAGAAGAGAAGAAGATAGATTGTGTAGACACATCATATGCTCACCAATCAATTGATGAATTCCATCAAGCCAAATCTAGGGATGGCTAAGGGTCCCAATGAAACATGGAGTTAAGGACAAGTTTTGATAAATATATCAAACAAAAACAGGAAAGCTTAAAAGGAGATGATAATGATAAGATCCCAGGTTAATAATGAGGAATTAGAAGGATTTAAATAAATACCATCAGAAAAGCAATGTACCCATTTAAACTCATATTGAGAAAGCCTAAGAGAAAGGAAGAAAATGGATTTACAAACCAACACACACAGGACATTGGAAAGTTACACCAGCCGCTGATGGGTCTTGAACCCACAACATCATCCTCCACCTAGAACTTTTAAGGGGAGGTGCAAATTGAGCTAGACCTCATTAGCATATATATGTGTGTGAAATAAATTTTATTGAAAAAAGTAGGGCTCTAAATAGTAGAGTCACAAAGCAACATAAAATGATGATAGTGATCTCAATTTGTTTCAGCTGTATAATAGTACTCAAAACCTCTAAACCAACAACGATAAAAAGGAGGATTCATGACAATCTATTTTGGATTTGCATAAAATGAAACATCAGCTAGATACATAATGTGAAGGAAAATCCCATTTTATCATATTTCCAATATCTTTTAAGGAAAATAATGAAATGACTTCTTTACAAAATACCAAGAAGATGCTTACTCATGAAAGGTTCTTGGATATTGATCACATAAATAACAAAGCAATAAGCAAATATCTCCTACCATCATTATGTATTCACGCAAAATAGCACCCAAAAATAGCTGGTAGATGATAGTGTAATACCAGCAGCAAAATAATTAAGGTGTTGTGAAACAATTTCCTCACGATTAAAAGAGAATAATCCTTAAAATAAAAAAAACACCTCAGTACCTCATAAGTCATCTCCAAGGATAGCCCAAAGAGCTTGAAGTGCATTCAACACCCATATTGAGATCAATTTGAGGGAAAGATCCAATAGCTGCACTGCCTCTTTCGTAAAGCCCATTAAGAAAATGATATTTACAGAATAGAACTCTCCAAGCTTACACTTGGGTTGAAGAAATAAGTTTGTCTCATTCACATATTTTGGGCTTCGAACCGCTGTTGGACCCAATCTTCCCCCACAGTAAATTTTGAATATTCCTTCAACTCAACTTCTTTAACTGACCGTGCCACCTCATTAATAATAGCCGTATTAGAATTTTATAGTCGATGACAAAAATAAGGATTCAAACTATAGGGTTAGCAACATGTTATAATTATTTCTCAAAAAAAAAAAAAAAAAAAAAAAAACTTAAGGTTACAGTTTCCTCCTTTTTCACAATAATAAGAAAACCATTATTTATTTTTATTCGTTGTTGAAGTGATGTGGTGGTTCTTACCAACTATTAAAAAGATAAAGACATTATATAAGTGGATATATAACACGACTGAGGTTTAAAATATCTTAGTTATACAAAACACCACCTCCATTTGACAAGAAGGAATTTATTCAGTAAGTGTGTCATTTGTTGAATTTATATCCTTCAATAAATTTTGTTTATCATGTAAATATTTTTAATTAATTTTTTTTAAATTGTGATTAAGAAATAAATAAAATAAGATATGAAAGTAAGCTCATTCAATTGAGTATTAAGTTTCATGTTAGAGATTCTCAATATTGGATGGTCATGGTACTTATAATCTCATCAAACCTTTTTTTTTTTTTTTTTGATAAATCTAAAATTTCATTCAACAAATCAAGTAACAGAGTCTTTCATCCAAGTATACCAAACAAATTCGAAGAGTTAAATCACAACAAATATAAGTACATTACTATTAACAGAGTTAACTAACTTAGCTAAAGCATGAGATATTGCATTTTCAAAGTATTGTTGGACTTACTCAAACGGTATTTCCTTAGGTTAGCGTTGTGAATTAAATTCAATCCAGGTCAAGTTTTTTTAGAAATCTCACTTGCACATCTTATACTTGGGCTTCCAGTTCACTTAGAGCCCATTTTTAGAACGAACTTGTCTTATCTTCTTGTTTTTCTTATTGGGCCATGACTACAAGCCCATTTATATTATTTTTTGGAATTGTTATAGCTCATCATATTTTAGCCCCAGAGAATTAATACCTTGTCACACCCTAAAGGATTAATATATGATATATCATTAAATAGAAATAAGTTGTACTATTCAAGAATTTGGGCTGTGTAGGAATAAATAATATACAAAGGGCTGTTAATTGGATCAATGGAGCTGTATGGTCCATTCAGGAAACTACTTGGAGGCCCATTAAATACACAACCACCCAAAAAAAAGGAAGAAATAGGCCCGTACGAGATTAACATCTTTGTTGAGTGGAGTTTATTACACACTCATTTACACAACCGTACACATGAAATTTGCCCTAAAATTGTGACTTGAAGTCATGATTTTAGTGCAAAGTTTGCTTGTGTGTACAATTGTGTGCAAGAGTTTGTGTAACAACAATTACCCATCTTGATAAGGATAATAAACAAGAGGTCTTGGAGATATGGAGCTACCAAAATGATGGCAAACCACAACAAAATCTATAATAGTTTAGATGATTATTAAGCATATTACGTAGGTCGAGTTATGTTAACTAGATTAGTAAACGAGATGTGGTAGGATTAAGGGATTTTAAGATAATAATTAAATGAGTCAAGTTAGGGCTGGTGAATATATAGAGTACCCTGCTTCAAGACAACATGAACACAAATACGACCTGTCTAATAATAAAACTTTGTTTATTCTTTTTTTTTTTTAAACCCTTTAATAATCTCTATTAGGAAGGACATTAAAAATAATAATTAATCATTATAGTAGAATCTCAATTTCACAAATGCAGAGGCACGACTGAGAAACCTCTCCAAGAGAGAGTCGAAGAACTCTTTGTCATCCTTTATTGTCATCAGTCAAGTATGATGCAGATAATGCTACTTTTAATGATATCACTGGCCGCTTGCATTATACACAGAAAATGATTGTTAACAGTTCCGCAATGAAGAATGAAAAAAATTGCCACTTCCTCAAATCCCAAAAATGAAACTAAAAAGGCTCCATCATCAAATTCATGGTGTTTCACATTACTATAAATATACCAGACACTGTATGATTGATAACAAGCAACTAGCATAAGCATATCTGGGGCCAAAATTTCTGCAAAACAAATCATAATATTTTAATGTATGGTCTGATAACCCATTCAGTCTAAGCTTCATCATGAGCCAATGTTCCTAATTGTAAAGTTGTGATTCACAACTATGTTTTTTTTTTTTTTTTTTTTTTTTGGCTTTATTCCATGACAAAAAAGTGTTGTAATTGCTTTAATTTTGTTCCTTGTATTTTGTGGGATTTTATTGTATTGGGTTTAGTATTAAGTTGGTGAAGACTCAAGCTTAATTGAAGATCAGTGCATTTCGCAACTAGCTCGCGAGAAGTTCGCAAGAAGGGTTCCCGCAAAAAGGGCATGTGAGGAGCACATGACTGGAAGCTGAAGAGTCATGCCAAGCTGTCATTTTCACGAGTGTCTTGCGGGTAAGGCCTTTCCGCGAGATAGTCGCGAAACATTCTGCCTGGAGGATTTTAAAGAGTGACTTTCTTACCCTTCACCCATACTATATATACCCTCATTACCCACAAATATATAGGAGGCCAATTCAGAGATAAAAAGCCTAGATAGGTTTTCTACAACACATACACCCATCTTTTTGAGAGAGAGCTACTCATCCATAATGAGAAATCATTGTAGCCTCTTCTCCATTCCTCTCCCATTGTCATACCTTGAGAGGAGATTTATACCTAAACACAGCCCACACCTATTCAGAGTGTTGAGAGTGTTTTGGAGCTACTGGAAAGTATTGGAAGAAGCCAAGGATGGCAGATGCAACATGGAGCTTGTTGTGGGATCCGGAGAGCTAGACAAGATATGGTTCCGAGAAGCCTTGTTGGAGTAGGTGCTTGGAGGGCTTAGGTACATCGGGTAGATTAGGCTTAGAAGGTCTCTTGCTAACCCATGTATCTCAACTGATTGTCTAGTGGATCGATTATTGCTTTGAGGGAGGCGGAGAGGTTTTTCGCCGAGTTCTTCAGTTTCCTCTTCGATAACACATCGGCGTGTTATCTTGTGTTTGCATCTTTCTTCCCTACTCTTTTATTTTCCATTTTACTGATGTGTTGCTTTTATTATGGATTAAAGTAGCTTGTTTGTTTGTCCGCTCGCATTTACACTATTCTGCACTTAGTATTAAGTTAGTAAAATCAATCGAGCCATAACTTTAATTTGGGGGTCTAAACAGCTCTTGTATTTTCAACACATTTTTGAGCTTTCAATTGGTATCAGAGCGGGTACACTTGTTTTGGTTTTATTACCTATGTGTGATCCTTGACCCCTTGTGTGTTTTGCCATGGATAATGCTTTGTATGTTTCTATGGATGTTGTTGATTGTAACATGCCATATATTTGTGAAAATGTCTCTATGAATGTTAATCCTCATAATTGTGATGACATGTGACTTGAATCTATGTTGGCGGCGAAGACGACGCAAGTGTAAGGGTTGAGAATAGAGGCACAGGTTTTGCAGTGAAGCGGAGTGTAGGGGAGTGTGGGGATGTCAGGGTAAGGGCAGATTGGAGAAATGGAGGCAATGAGTGGGATTATGCACTTGCTCGCTTCAACCTTCGTTCATGGCCACACGTTTCAACTCATCTGAACTCCGTCAATTCCCTTTGGATTTGTGTTCGCCATTTCCGACATGTTTTCTTTTTTCTTTTCTTTTTTTTCTTTTTTTTTTACAGCTTTTTTTTTTTTAGTTTTCTCTTAACTATGAAAATTATTTTTTTAAAAAAGTCAAAACGGCGTCGTTTTGGTCACTTAACGGAAAAAGATAACTAAGTTCTAACAGAAGACTACATTAACAAAAATTGAAACTTAGAGGACTAAAATAACAAAACTGAAAGTTAGAGGACTAAAATGACAAAAGCTGAAAGTTAGAGGGTTAGTTTTGGATTTTTGCCTAAATTTTTCTAGCAACAAAGGATGTACTCAAATTCTTCTCTATATCTATAATAATGACAATCAGCTCAATGGTTTAAAGTATATGAGCTAATGCCATTTTGATCTTGGCCTTGACAATGTGTTGTACAGAAAGAATTAAAAGGATAGGTGATGGTCAGGAATATTATTCACGAGTACCAACAAAAAAGAAAACTGATGCCGATCCTTGTCTTTTTGGAAAACAACTTGATGCTGATGCTTTGAAAAACAAATTGGTTGTGCAACAGCAATATACTCCATGCACGTAGTGGGTTTGCAAAACCAGAGTAAGCATCCACAAATAAGAAGAATCCAAGAATTAAAGAAATGTGAAGCAATTCTTAAATACATGACAACAATCAAAGCATACTATACCGAATTGTGTAGAATATATATGTGACTGTAACATTCAATTGATGTAGCAAGCCTACAATTTTGTGAATGTTAGTAGCTATTGGAGATAGGATTAGTTGGTCATAGCTCTCAATATTGATCACGTCATTGTCTCTGGTAATGTGTAAGTGGTATTGCATCCTCTCTTTCCGGACGACTAATGGGGCTAACATACAGACTCCAGAGGTCCTTGTCGATGAGGTCCTAAATCTTATGTTTAAGGTAATAGCAATCATAAGTCCAATGTCCCTTTCCTTGCATGTGGTATTTACATCGAGCATTTGGATCACACCATGTTGATAATGGACTTGTGGAGCCTTAGGTGGCACTAGCGTAACGAGTCCTGTTGAGAGATAAAATCTGAATGTTTTAAGATTATAAGAGACTGACATTAGTAACTTAGCTAGCATAGCCAATTTCTTCAATAGAAGTTTATAGTAATGTTTTGTATGCTGTGAATCAATAAATAATATATTTGCCTTTCAATATAGAGGTTGAGAATTTAAGCTACTTTGGCTAAAATTCCCTCATTGGAGATGGGGTTCATGATTCTCATTGTTGAAAAAAAAAAAAAAAAAAGTGAGTTGGAGTAACTAACAATAAGATCATTGTCCAAAGCCCCAATTTACTGAGAAAACTTGGATCAGAATCTGGCCACAGTTTTGCAGTATATCAACAATAAACGCTAAGGTCAATGGCCATAGGAGAAAATAATGAGAATACAAATGAGTAGATCTATGAAATATTCAATACAAAATGGAAAAATATGTATATTTTGGTCATGGAGCACCTAGATAGATTTATATCTCTATTACAATTAGAGTATCAGCTAATTAATTCTTCCAGCTACTCCCTTTTGAATCACCATGTCAGTTGCTAAACTCAAACTGTATTAAACAGATCATGGAGACAAGCCCTACATAGGCAACATTCTGAGAAGTTTCTCAATTTTCACATTATTGTGATCAATAATAATTAGCAATGAATTATGATCATTATGAAGATCATAGTCAAATGCCTCAAAGTTTCTGAGAGAACTTTTATCAGGATCTACCAAAGATATTATAAATGCACAATCCCTATGGTTCATAACAACTCCCATCTTTTCCATCATAACACCCACCCCCCCCCCCCCCCCCTCCCAAAAAAAAAAAAAAAAATTCAAGAACTGGATCACAACAATCCTGCTCTAAAGTTTCAACATGTAGTCTAGAGTTTGTGAAACTCCTACCTAGCCTTGACTATTTAATTAAATCCAGAAAAAAAAAAAAAAATCAAGCTGGAAGTGCAGTGATAGATGGAGTACCAAGTTAGCTTTGGAGTGCTGCCACTGTTAATATTCCTTTAACAATACTTTTTCTCCTGAATTTCCTAACTTCACGTCTCCCACCAAGCAAACAACGAGTCCTACAAAATATAAATGGAAATCAAAACCTATGTGCAATAGGAACAACAGTATAATTGCAGGAAAGTCCCTTGATATTTCACATAGAAAATAATCAAGTTGTAGACATTTCAAGATCATGATTCATACTCAACTGGCTTGAATGACACGTTCTTTTAATCAAATTTCAGTGATAAAAATGAGGACCACCTGTGGCCATTCTTACCACTTGGTTGAAAATCTTAATTTTGGGAAAACTGGGTTTAAAACAGGTGTTTTTGAAAAGCATTTTATCTCATACTCATGAATTTTATTTATAAAATTCAATGCTTTGAGGAGTTTCTGCATAAAAATCTTTGTTTTTCAAAACTTTGATTTTTCTAGACTTTCAACCGATCGAACTTGTTTTTCGATCAATTGAAATTGCAATTAAAATTTGCTATGAGTCTCTGTCTATTTCGATCGGTGCTCGATTGGTGTTGGATCAATTGAAACATTTTCGACCGATTGAATCTAATTTTCGATCAGTCGAAAATCGTGTAGAGAGTTTTTTAAAAACTTTCAGTTTCACGTGTTCAAACCACTTTTTCAAAAAGTTTTTCAACTCTTTCTCTCTCTACTCGATCGGTCAAGACTCCAAATCAATTTTTTGTTGTTTGCCCTCAAACTTTTTGCAAGGTTTTTGTCTTCTAAGGCCTGTAAGACTCTTTTACCCTTTCTTTTGCATTTATTTTCAAGTTTCATGCATTTTTTTCTGAAAATTTCGAACCTATGCATAATTGGGGTTTTTGATGATTCAAGCCATATTTCTTGAAATTGATCAATGGGTTTTTGTTATAAGATGTTTTATAACTGTTCTTGTTGGTTTAATTTGATCAATTTGGTGAATTGTGAGAAATTGAAAATTCTAGGGTTTGAATCTACCCGATTTGGGGTTTTTTTTCAATTAGGTATAATTTGATGAAATTGGCTTGTTGAATTGATTTATTTGATCATTATTTGGTGTTATCTATCTTGTTTAATGATCAATTAGTCGAATTTCTAAAAAATTGTACAAGTGGTTTTTCAAAATTTTGGGGTTTTTGTTATAAACTCTATGCTTAAGCCAATTTTGTGATTCTAAACTTAAATTGAACTTGTTCACACTGCATTAAAGCATGCATCATGACATTTATCTATTCATGCATCATATAGATTGTTATTTCTATATTTTTTGTGCTAACTTGTAGTCTGCCCTTGGTTTTGCTTTTTGTTCCTTTTGGTTTTTTCTGTGTGCCTTGTTCTTTCCTTAGCACCATGCCTAGGAAAACTAGAGCCAATAGGAATGCCTCCGCTTCTTCTAACCCACCCTTTGATAGTAAGAGGTTTCCGAGCCTGAAAAACAAAGAGATATTTTTGAAGCTAAACCTTAAGAGAAAATTTTAGGCTGAGCGTCTAAAGTTGTTAGATGAGGTTTGTCCTGCCATTAGGGCTAATTTTGAGCGCAGGGGTTGGTTTCCTCTTTTGGATATAGACCATCCTCCTCCTACTACCTTGATTAGAGAGTTCTTCTCGAACCTCTCTGTCCACATCTATGATTCCAACACTTTAGTTAAGAGTTGGATACGAGGTGTAGAGTACACCATTACTCCTACAGTAGTGGCTGATGCTCTTGGGGTACTAGTGGTCCAGCATCCTATCCACCTTTATAATGAGTCTTCTCTCTTGGATGATGTCATGTCATACATCACTGAAACTTCTATCCAGTGGGGTTCTGATCCTAGGATCATCACTACTGAGCTCTCTGAGATTCATTATCTTTTCTTTAGGATAGCTTGTCATTCTTTGTGGCCTATCTCTCATCTTCACACCATCCCTATTGAGCGATGTGTGTTTTTGTACGCTCTTGTCATGGATGCTCCTATTAGTTTCCCCTATCTTTTTCTTTGTTCTTTGAACGAACTTCATAGGAGTGCCTCCATTGGTCACGCTCTCTTTTTTCTGATTTTCATTCATCGGATTTTATTACATTTAGGGTTAGAGGATTTCCCCGCTACTGAGTCTGTTCATATTGTAGCTCCCATAAGTGCCACCTTTCTTAGGCAAAGGGCTGCTCAGTTGAGACCGAGCTCTAAACGCCCTAGAGTTGAGCCTTCTAGTACCGCACCCCCTCCTTCTTCTGCTACAGGTACTACTTTTGGTGAGGCGTCTACTGATCCTGTTGATGCTGATGCTGTTCCTCCACCATCTACTTCGGATGACTTTGACATTCGTCATACATTGGAGACTGTCATGATCGTTCAGGCGGAACATGGTCAGCTTTTGGTGGACATGCTTGATAAGATCCGTGCTTTGAGAGCTGATCTAGAGCATCTTTGACGTTCGCCTTTGCCACCTCTTTTTGATGATGAATTCTGATTGCCCTTTGGCATTCCTTCACAAAAAGGGGGAGTATATTTGGATTTTTGGGTACTTTGTAGAGGAGATTTTTGTTTTAGGGGGAGTTTTTTTTTTGGAGCTTGTGGAGTTATTTAGATTGTATCTAGGTGCTTCACTGTGTATTTACATTTTTTTTTTGCTCTTGATGTATTTTTGATAGGGAGAGATACATTGTTTTTGTTTATATGTTTCTTGTTTCACTGCTTATTGATTTATTTTTATGAGTTATTCATGATATATGTCTTTATTTTGTTTTATGTGAAATCAAGAAGTTAGTTGTGTTTTACTTGTATTTTCCACACATGCGTTTATGCGTTTTGTTTAAGTGTTTCTGGAAATATACAAGTTGATTTAGTCATGCTGCTATCTGCACTTGCAACTGATAGATAGTAGTTAGGTTGGATTTGTTATAATGGGCATTATTTGCATAATGGGCTTTTCTTTGTAAATTTTGAGCATTTTTAGTTTGTGTTTTGTCGTGGATTGCCAAAGGGGGAGCTTGTTAGGTTCTAAGTACTTAGGAACTAATGTATTAGAACTCTAATTTGTATTGTTGGCAAACCATGATCAAAACAAGTTTTTAGTCTTGTTTAGACTTGCTCAAAGTGTATGCATTTTATGTAAAGTTGGAATCGAGTTGCTGCAGAAGTTATAGTCTGATTCTGCCTAGCTCGATCGATCGAGAATTAGACTCGACCGATCTAAAATCGAGCAAAACGTTTTTCTGCAGAATTTTCCAACTCAGCCCTAAGCCTATATGATGTGTAGGGTTTTATGTTTCGCCCTAAGTATAAAAGGGAAAACCCTAGCCACATTTCAGGTTGCTCCTTTTGCTGTGTGTGTGAATCTTTTGTGAGATCTAGAGATATCTGCCTTCACACATACTTAGAATTATAAAGAAGGAGAATTTGATTCAAGAACTTGATGATCATTCAGTTGCTGCAATAAAGAGCTTAAAGATACACAAGCAGGAGTGCTTGTACTTGCTAGAGAATCTAAGAAAGAAGGAGTCTGTGGTCTCGGAGCTTGCACGTAGTCATGTCAGTAAGTTTTCTACATGAGGTAGCAATAGGATGTTAGTTGGTCTAAGTCGCTATTGTAAAACTTCGATTCTTTCATAGTGGATTCAGTTTTACCTTGAGGATAGCTAGGTTAAATCCTCCCCAGGTTTTTACCTGTTTGGTTTCCTGGGTTATCATATTGCTGTGTTCTTTATTTTCCACACTTTACAATAATATGATGTATTTGTGTTAACCTAGATCTGGAATTGGACTAAGTAATCAACTTGGCTAATTAATTAGGTTAATCTGTTGTGTTTGCTGGGGTCTAAAAACGTACAGTAGTAGCACTTCTCATTACAATAATCCGTAAGTCTACGAATCTAAAAATGAGAAATGTCATATTCATGATATTTTCATGATAATTTTACAACAAATTTTATGCAGCAAACTATTACCCGTTGGTAACAATGCCTACCAGATAAGATTTGTAAAAATATTATAGATATAGAATTTGCGCACAGAAATTGACAACAAATTGGACACTTTGCATATGTACCCTGCCACCTCACCCATATGGCCCACCAAAATTTCGCATCTCAGTATTGTTTTTTGCTTTGCTAGGCAGTTCACCATTTACTTTATCAGTGATTTTTTTTCTTTTCTTTTCTTAAAGAATGATGGTGTTGTTTTTTTCTCAATCAACTATCACCCTTTTCAGTCTGATATCTCATGCCAGTCTCAAGCCATGTAGCTCAACAGCAAAAGGTTCCTCAATGTGTTCACCTCGGGCCTTCAAAAAAAGGGTGGTTTTTTTTTTCCTTTTTGGTTCAATTTATTTACTGCCTTTGGCTTGGTGAATCAAAAATTAGTTTGCACTAAGGTATTTTAGCCTTTGAAATTTTTTTTTTTTTTAAAGGGATTTTGTTTCCAATTCAAACCAAGCCTTTTTTGCTCTCAATGTATCTCTGTTTTTATGCGTGTGCGACAAACATAGCAATAGTAGATGAATTGTTCAAACCCTTTGAACGATTTTAAACCCCTTACGAACAACCAAATTGCGTAGCCTAGATTAATTAACCAAGTTGTTACTTAGTCAAATTAAACAATTCTAGGTTAAAACAATCAAATAATCATATCATGTATATAAAACATATAAAGCAGCAAAAATAATAAAGAACACAAGATATGATCACCTAGGAAACCACACGGAAAAACCTGGGGAGGATTTTACCCACTGATCCTCAAGGCAAACCAGAATTCACTATGAAAGAATTGAAGTTCTTACAAAAGGACTACAAGCTCCCCGCTCGACTCTTTAATGCTATCAACCAGTAAAACTTCCTAACACGACACGTGCAGGCTCCGAGTCCACGGACTACTTCTTTCTTGAATTCCTCAATCAGCTACAAGCTCCCCGCTTGTTTATCTTTTAGTTCCAATGGTTGCAACTTGTAATGATCTTCAAGATGTTGAAATCATCTTCACCTTGAAAACCCTAAGTTTTGTGTAAAGGAAAGCTCCTCTAAGATCTCACAAGAGATTCACACAAAACAGAAAATATGAGCAAAAATACAATATAGAGTCTCTTCAAAAACGTGGCTAGGGTTTAGTTTATATACCTAGGGTAAAAACATAAAACCATAAACGTTTAATGAAGTAGGGCTGAGTTGGAAATTCTGCAGAAAAATCAACCTGTGCGATTTTCGATCGATCGAGCCTCTCCTTCGATCGATCGAGCCAGGCCAAAAGTCCCAAGTACTTCTGCAGCCACTCGATTCCAACTTTACAATATTAAACCAACTTTGAGCAAGCCTAAACAAGAGTAATACATTGTTTTGATCAAGGTTTGCCAACATTACAAATTAGAGTTCTAAATACATGAAATCCTAAGACCTTAGAACCTAACAAACTCCCCCTTGAGCAATCCGTGACAAAACACAAACTAAATGCTCAAAGTTTACAATAAAAAGCCCTTTACAAAAAGTAATGCTCAAAAATCAAATTCAATCCTAACTACTATCCATCAGTTGCAAGTGTAGACAGCAGCCAAGTCGAATGCACCTGTATATTCCTGAAATACTCAACAAACGCATAAACGCATGTGTGACAGAAAAACAGTAAATCAACAGATATGTAATCTAACTCTCCCCCTATGTTAGATACACCAAAAAAATAAACAGTTCTTGAAAGTTCACACAACACATAATAAAGACATATATCAATGAATAATCATAAATATAAATCAATAAGCAGTAAACACATGTAACACATAGAATCAAGAATCATATATATATAAAATGTATTTCCTAAACAAGTATAGCCCAAAAAGAAAGAATACATAGTGAAGCACCTAGATACAATCTAATCAAAAACTCCACTAGCTCCTCAAAAGATAACAAAAACTCCCCCTAGCAACAAAAACCCCTCTACAAGTATCCAAACTCTACTCCCCCTTTTTGTGACGAAATGCCAAAGGACATCATAGGCCATCATCAAAAGAAGGTGGTGAGGAGGAACGAAGATGCGCCAAATCCGCTCTCAGAGCACAAATCTCATTGAACAGATCCACCAAAAGCTGACCATGAGCCGCCTGAACGGTCATGACAGTCTCCAAAGTACGATGAACATCGAAGTCAGCCGCAGGAGGTGGAGGAACAGCAGCAGCACCTACAGGATCAAGAACAGCCTCACGAGCAGGACCTGTAGAAGAAGAAGGGGGTGTAGAACTAGAAGGCTCAGACCTAGCATGTTTAGAGCCAGCTCGAAGATGAGCAGCCCTCTGTCCAAGGAATGAGGCACCTATGGGAGCAATCACATGAACGGGCTCAGAAGAGGGGAAATCATCTAAACCAAGATGAAGTAAAATCCTATGAATGAAGATAGGATGAACAAGAGCGTGAGCAGTAGAGGAACTCCTATAAACTTCATTCAAAGAACGAAGAAAAAGATGAGGAAAACTGATAGGAGCATCAGTGACAAGAGCGTATAAGAATACACACCTCTCGAGAGGAATGGTGTGCAGATGAGAAACGGGCCAAAGTGAATGACAAGCTATCCTAAAGAAAAGATAGGTAGTCTTAGGAAGCTCAGCGGTGGTGATCCGAGGATCAGAACCCCACTGGATAGAAGACCCAGTGATATAAGACATGACATCACTCAACTCTGGTGACTCATCATAAGGATAGATAGGGTGCTGTACCAAAGGTACCCCTAGAGCATCAGACACTACTGTAGGAGTAATGACGTACTCTTCACCTCGTATCCAACACTTTACTAAAGTGGTGGAATCATAGACGTGGACAGAGAGATTCGAAAAGAACTCTTTAATCAGGGTAGCTGGAGGAGGAGGATCAGAAACATCCAGCAAAGGTAACCAGCCCCTACGCTCAAAGTTTGCCCTAATGGCAGAATCAAGCTCATCTAAGATGACAGAATGCTCAGCCCAAACTTTTCTCTTAAGGTTTAGAGTCTCAAAAGTCTCTTAGTTTTTCTCACTAGGGAACCTCTCACTATCAAAAGAAGGTGGGGGTGGAGAAGGAGAGGGAATAGTCCTACGGGCTCTAGTCTTCCTAGGCATGATGCTAAGGAAAGGACAAAGACACAGGAAAAACCAAAAAGAAAAAAAAAACAAAAAACAAAAAAAACAAAACCAAGGGCAGACTACAAGTTAGCACAATAAAAAATAGAATAAAAATCTATATGATGCATGAACAATAACAATGTTGTGATGCATGAACTAATGCAGTAAATAGGTTCAAATTAAGTTCAATTTCACAAAATTGGCTTGAACATAGAGTTTCTAACAAAAACCCTAAAAATTTGAAAACCACTTGAAAATTTTTGCAACAAATTGATGAATTAAGCATTACAAAACACAACACAAGGATTATAATGCCTAATTACATCAACACAACAAGCCAATTTCATCAAATTCAACCCAATTTCATAAAAGCCCCAATTCAGATCAAATAGAAACCCTAGAATTTTCAATTTTTCATCAAACTCAAAATTGATCAAATTAACATGTAAGAATCATGTATATGATGTGTCCCCACAAAAACCCAATGATCAATTGCATAAAATAAAGCTTGAATCAATCAGAAAATCCCAAAATACAATGTCCGAAAATCTCCCTCAAATGCATGAAATAATGCGTGAAATCATGAACATAAACTCAAAAAGAAGGGTAAAAGAGTCTTACCGGCTTGAGGAAAGAGAGATTTTGCAAAAAATTTGGAGGAAAACGACAAAACTTTGACTGTGATCCTTGCCTCGTCGGAGAGAGAAAGCAAAAGTTTTGAAAAAGTTTGAATAGTTCTTTGAAAAAGTCATATCTGAACTTTTAAAAAAGCTTTTCCACGATCTTCGATCAATCGAAAATTACATTCGATCGATCGAATGTTCCAGTCATTTTGAAACAAACTAGAGCACTTTTTCGATCGATCGAAAATCAGGTTGGATCGATCGAACCAGGCAGAGGCTCACAAAAATTTTGAGAAAAAAAGCACAGTTTTGAAAAACACAAACCTAATTTTGAAAAACAACTCCTCAAAGCATTTGAACAACAAAATTAAAATGCATAAGTATGAGATGGAATGCTTTTTCAAAAACCCAAATTTTTAAACCCAATTTTCTCAAAAACAAGTTTCAATCATCCTCCCATTTAATTTTCTCAAGCAACAAATATGTTGTGCACACATCTCAAGATATTTTCAAACTTGGTTGGTCAGACCAAAAAACACACACACTAGCATGTACAGTGTTTAACAAAGAGTAACTTGTGTAGTGTGCGAAACTAGCAAAAACTTGAGATACATGTGAGGTGATATGTGAATAGCAATCAAACACAAAGTCTACACAATTCATCACATAGAATTTAAAAGAGACTATCACCTAAAGAGTTACATCCTATAACTCCCACATCTCCTAGAACAAAAGCTTGCAATCATGTAAGTTTCTTGCATTTTTGCCTCTTATTTATATATGAATTGGCATTCAGCCTAATAGTACACACCGGTTTGAATTAAGTGAATTGGCATCAAGCCTAATAGTACACACCAGTTTTAATTTTAATTGAGGTTACACCTTATGTTCTTTTTGTGCATGTGCTATACTTTCTCGAGCACAAAATCTTATGATATGCACTAAGGTGTTCATGATTGGCTAGTGAACAGTGGTGAGATGGTTATTTATGCCTTTCTCAAAAGGATCAAGTCCGACAGTCAAAGAACAAGTGACTTCATGGTTAAGGCAAAGTGATTAAAAACCACACACATCTTTCCCACACAACATGCACTACAAAGTTTCAACTAGTCAAGTGCAATGAATAAGTTCATCCAAGCTAAACAAGGTACATTCACATGTTATGTAAAAATAATATGGCCAATCCTTGATTATAAATCCAAGATCTATAATACAAAACACAAAAATCTTTTTGGTTTTAACAAACGTTATAACCACTTGTTGAGATTTTGAAAAAATTTATGACCAAAAACAAAAAACACACTTTGTGCTAAATGATCAATGCAAATGCAATGCATGACAGTGCTTAACTAAGCTATAGAGGGTACACAAACAAGAAATATCAATTTCTTAATTAACCCATGAGTACATGTACAAACTAGTACATCCTCACACAAAATCAAAAATAGCTTAGCACAAACTATTCAAGTTTCTCCACAATGTCAAGCATGTTCTAAATCAAGAGAGATATCAAAACTCATGTAATCCTCAAGAAAAATAAAACAAGACACAAAATAAAATTTTTTGTCTTTTTGAAAATTTTCAATGTTTTTGGATTTTTTTTTTTTTTTTTTTTTTTTATAAAAAAACAACCTAGAAAAAACAAAACAACCAAAAACAAAAATAAGACATGTCCACAAACAATAGAAAGAATTAAAATAGGGACAAGTCAGCAACACTCACCTTAAAGGATCTTTTCTCACCCATATAGCACGAGACTTCGGCTTTGTAGGTGAAAAACCACGAGAAGTAGAGTGTATTTGAGGGATTACACCAATCTTCTGAGACAGACTAAAATCCTGCAAATTCCTTTCACAAGCCAACAAGCTTAAATTTTTCAAAAGCATATGAAACAATTTATATGGACTTATGGCAGGAGTAATATTATCACATATCCTAGATTGACATACAGAATGCTTAAGTTTCAATTTATGACAATTAGGACGAATGTGACCGGAGACACCACAAAAGTGACAAATAGAAACAAATTTAGGAACATCAGTATTCCTAACAGCAAATCTAGTCTCAGATTTCAGTTTTTGCCTCAACAAAGAACAATTTGGTCTAATATGACCAACAACACCACAAAGGTGACAGGTAGGCACAAAAACATATTTATTATGCTCTCTAACAGTAGGTTTAGACTTAAGTTTAGAAACTTTAGCGTCTACATCAGAACTTTTACCTTTGTCTAACCTAGCACAATAAGTCTTTTCTTTATTATTCCTCTTAAAAGGAGGGATATAAACTTTCTCAGTTTTAGGCTTAAGAGAAACAGAAACACTTCTGTTATTAACAGTAGGTTTGGTATTAGACAAATTTTCCAATTTAGCTTTAGCCTCAGCTAACTTTTGTTCCAAACTTTTCATCTTCTCATCTTGAGAGGAAATTTGATTTCTCAAAAACTCATCTAATCTAACAAGCAATTCCTCTTTTTCAAGATTAGTCAATTTTAACTCTTCTTTGAATTTCTTAGAAATTTTCAAAGATTTAGATAATTCCTTACGAAGAGTTTCAAAAGTATCAAAAAAATCAACAGAAACAACAGTGTCCTTTTTATTCAAAACATCACAAACATGAGCAGAAAGACACTTCAAATTATCCATGACAATAGGGGTCAAGCATCAGCTCTTAGATCAAAAGATCTAAAACAAGAAGAGCTACCCGCTCTGATACCACTTGAACGGTTTTAAACCCCTTACAAACAACCAGATTGCGTAGTCTAGATTAATTAGCCAAGTTGTTACTTAGTCAAATTAAACAATTCTAGGTTAAAACAATCAAATAATCATATCATGTATATAAAACATATAAAGCAGCGGAAATAATAAAGAACACAAGATATGATCACCTAGGAAACCACACGGAAAAACCTGGGAAGGATTTTACCTACCGATCCTCAAGGCAAACCAGAATTCACTATGAAAGAATTGAAGTTCTTACAAAAGGACTACAAGCTCCCCGCTCGACTTCCTAATGCTACCAACCAGTAAAACTTCCTGACACGACACGTGCAGGCTCCGAGTCCACGGACTACTTCTTTCTTGAATTCCTCAATCAGCTACAAGCTCCCCGCTTGTTTATCTTTTAGTTCCAATGGTTGCAACTTGTAATGATCTTTAAGATGTTGAAATCATCTTCACCTTGAAAACCCTAAGTTTTGTGTAAAGGAAAGCTCCTCTAAGATCTCACAAGAGATTCACACAAAACAGAAAATATGAGCAACAATACAATATGGAGTCTCTTCAAAAACGTGGCTAGGGTTTAGTTTATATACCTAGGGTAAAAACATAAAACCCTAAACGTTTAATGAAGTAGGGCTGAGTTGGAAATTCTGCAGAAAAATCAACCTGTGCGATTTTCGATCGATCGAGCCAGGCCGAAAGTCCCAAGTACTTCTGCAGCCACTCGATTCCAACTTTACAATATTAAACCAACTTTGAGCAAGCCTAAACAAGACTAAATACATTGTTTTGATCATGGTTTGCCAACATTACAAATTAGAGTTCTAAATACATAAAATCCTAAGACCTTAGAACCTAACACCCTTCCATTAATTTTGGTCTAATAAAAAGCACTATCCCATCCATATTCACATGAATTAATATTTAAAATATTGATTAATTTGTGCAATTGATAATTACGTTCTTGTTGGGGAGATTAACACCTTGGGAGCCTCTAGATTAATAATTAATACAACATATAGGAATACCACTTGACTCAATGGTTTGGAGCTAATTATGTTATATTAATCACTTACCTATCTTATTCTTATTCAATGTAAAACTTTATTCACACGTGCATAAACAATAGTTCTGAACTCAATAAAACATGACATTGGTGGGAAAAATAAGTGATAAGCCTAGAATGTATTGACCCCTTGTGATGAACTAACCAATTAATTAGCCAAGTTAATTAATTAATTCAATTTACATGCAATAAGCGTGGTAACACAAAAAAATCACCAACTAAGTTAAATGCAGCGGAAAATAAATTTAACACAGGTGATTTGTTTACGAATGGGAAAAACCACCGAGGCAAAACTCCACCGAGTGATTTTAAGGTCACCACTCCCGAGAATCCACTATTATCACAACAAGCGATACAAGTAAAGGAATCCCAGTACCTTATACCAATCTACAGTTGAACTCTTACCCCAATACCCAATTGGACTTGTTCTATAGTGACAATTTCTCCTTTCAATACACAACTCCTAGTACGCGACTTACACACCAACTTGAGAAAGATGTTGGCTGCAAAGTTCTTCAGTTCATCCACACGATGAAGATTAAGAAGCTCCTTGGTCACAAAACCCTACGACGTACAAACGCAGCAGCTTCTTCAAGAGAAAGATGAACTAGAGCAAATTCTATCTTCGGTCACAATTTGCATGAACAAAACTTTGGTTCACACACTAGCAACCTTTTACGGCCCTTAAAATAATCCTTATATATGTTTAAGGTTGTGAGAAAAGAAAGCATAAACATGTACACACAGATTGGAATGAAATCAGATCTGAAAAACTGATTTTCATAAATCTCGATAGATACACTATCTATCGAGCAGCTGTCGAGCATCGAGTTTAAACAGCCTTTTCGAAAGCTCGAAAATGTGTTGAAAACACAAGAGTTGTTTACACCCCCAAATTAAAGTTACGACTCGATTGATTTTACACTAACTTAATACTAAGTGCGGAATAGTATAAATGCGAACGGACAAACATACAAGCTACTCTAATCCATAATCAAAGCAACACAGCGGTAACATGGAATGTAAAAGAGTAGGAAAAAAAGATGTAAACACAAGATAACACGCCAATGTGTTATTGAAGAGGAAACCGAAGAACTTCTCGGCCGCCCTCTAAGCGGAAATTGATCCACTAGACAATCAGTTGGGATACATGGGTTAGCAAGAGACCCTCCAAGCCTAACCTACCCGATGTACCTAAACCCTCCAAGCTCCTACTTCAACAAGGCTTCTCGGAACCGTGTCTTGTCTAGCTCTCCGGATCCCGCAACAAGCTCCATGTTGCATCTGCCATCCTTGGCTTCTTCCAATGCTTCCCAGTAGCACCAAAACTTCACTTGACACTCTAAAAGGGTGTGGTAAGTGTTTAGACTATCAACTTCTCAATGGTATGGAAATGGAGGGGTAGGAGTTGAGGAAATTCCATAAGCAAATGTGCAGAGGATTGTGGGTATATAATCTCTAACTCTCAAGGTGTTTGACTGGGGTTTTCTCTCAGAAGCACTCCTCAACATTTGTGGGTAATGTGGGTATAAATAGTGTAGGCACAAAAAGTGTGTATCAGAATGGACAGTCTGGCAGAACAGAATGTCTCACGGGTGTCTCGCAGGAAGGCCTTACCCGCGAGATACTCGCAAGACATAACTGTCTCCATCCTGGCCTGACTCTTCGCATTCCAACATGTGCAAGGCATATGAGTCACTTCGCGGGATGCTTAGTTGTGAGCTACCAACAAAAACTCTTCAGTTTTCAATTGCTTGAGTCGTCACACTCTTTCTCTCTATCACACAACCCTTACAATCAAATCCCACAATAAATACAGGGTACAAAAGATTGAATAAACTTACAATCAAATTTGGCACGGAATATAAGCCAACAAAACACATAGTTGTAAATAACAACTTTACAATTTTAAACCTCGATAGATATTAGCTGTCGAGCTTTAAAATCTAGCACTTCTTCACTTGATTCTTGGACAGACTTGCATGGCTTTAACACTTGAACTTGAAACCCTGTTCCCTGAAGCATTAAACACATCCTAAATCTACCCAATTACAAGTAAAGTGTGTTTTGTCAAAGGACCAACCAATTCTATATTGACATATGTTCCTAACATGATTTACATATGTCCTAACAATAAGTTGTCTCAATATATTATTTGTCTTGAGCTCAAATATATTCCAATCAAATTGTTAAATTTTTTGTCAAAACAAGGTCAAGTTCGAGTTGACCGCACTCAAACTTGTGGGAAGTGTTTGAAAAATGTATATTTTGATATAAAATGATGAAATTTAGTGGTTTAATTAAATTTTGACTTTGTTAGATTATCGGTTAATTAAGACAAAGTTTAGTCAACAAAGGGCATTAGGTAATTTTGATTGCCAAACCATAAAATTGGTTAATCCAACATTTTATAGGGCAAATTAAACTATTTTCAACATCCTTGTGATCCAAATGTGGAAAATAGAATTTTTGTCATTTTTAAATAAAATTGAGGTTTTTGTGTATAAAATAAGGGCAGACAAAATATGGTATCAACAACTAGGTAGTAAGTAGTAATAGATGGATAATAGCAAGGAATAGTGAAGAAACAGACCAGATATAAGTGAAAAGTTTAAAACCCAACGTAATTGACCCACTAAAACTGAAAGCTTCACTCCAAAACCCACTGCTAAAACCAAACACTTACTGAAAAACCTTTGAAACTTAAAATCCCACTTAAATTTAACCAAAAAACCAAACAACACAGCATCAAGAACATAGAAAAGAGTTTCGAAATAGAGTGAACAAACTAAGAGTGAGGCAAAGAGACTCACCTAAGCTAAGATGATCTAGGTAGAATCGTTGGATTAAGAGAGATGAGTGACAAAGATGAGGAAATGAGAGGAAAATAAGAGGAAATGCTCTATTATTCTTTTATGGTATGTTTGGTTGAGATTATTTTAGGGAGGAGAGAGAGAGAGAGAGAGAGAGAGAATGGTTGGAAGGGAAATTTAGTTGGGAGGGGAGGGAGGAGAGAAAACTAGTGGGAGTCGAGTGTTTTCTCCTCGAGCTCACCAACACCCAATCTCCCCAAATTAGAGAGATTATAGGAGAGAAAACAAGGTGGCTTTGCTCCTTGTTGTTTTTGGACAAATATACCCCAACATAAACATTCGGGATGTTTTGGACCTTTTGGATTCTTTTTTTTTTATGGGTCTTTTTCTAGACGTTTCCTTCTTCTTCTTCTTTTCCTTTTTTTTTTTTTTTTTTTTTTTTTTGGGTGGGTGCTCATAGGTTTCTTTTCTCATCATTTTTTGTTGGTTTAAAAAAAAAAAAAAAAAAAAAAAAACAACAACAACAACAACAACAACAATTTTGGGTTAATTTCTTACACTTATTTTTTTATTTTTTTTCATTTAATTGAAGTGCCCATCTATACACAATTTTTTTAAAAGTATATAATGCGTTACTTTTTGTTTTATTTAATAAGGATATGATTGTAAATTTATACAACCTCTATTTCAATCCTTTCATTTTTAATCTCAACAAAACAAAAAAGTCTTCAATCCCTCCACTTTTCCACCCTCCCAACCAAACACAAATGAGAGAAACTAAAATCTTTTCTATATTCCCATTTTTTCATCCTCCCAATCAAATGGACCTTTAGTGCAAAATATGATATGAAAGAAATTATTAGGTCCACTGGAGGACTATTGACATGGTCCTCCTTAGTCCTCCCAACCAATAAAACGCTGCCACTTATGCAAATGTGACATCACCTATTGATTTTTCATATTTTTTATTTCTTGTACTGAATACAAAGTTGATTTACATATTAGCATAGATGACATTGTTTTATTGGTTAGGAGGATCAATTCAGTAGTCCTCCTAGTAGACTTAATAGTTTCTCTATATATGGAGTGAAAGAACCATCGGGCTTTAAGTGTGAAATCTGACTTGATGACAAAAAGTCTTGCATGTGGGTCCCGCCGATTTCATTTTTATTACTCATTTTCCATTTAACTTAATTCTCTAAGAAGTGAAAACTCAAAAATGTTGTTCTCATTTTCTTCACTCATTCTCACTTTTTGGACGATGAATTATGAAAACTGAGTTAAAAAACCTAAACCAAACAATATTTGAGATGGTGGGGCCTACATAAAACAAGAAATGGATTATGAAACTAAATGAAATGGAGTGAACCAAACAGGCTCTTAGAAACTACACATTAGCTTTTTGAATTTTATCCAAAATAATAGATCAGGTTGAAGTTCACGATTGTGAAGAAAGTTGTACCTAGAAAAGATGAAAAAATCTAGGATAAGAAAAAATAAGAGAAAAACTTTTCCCCCTATTTTGAGTAAAAATGATGGTTTTTATTAGGACAAAGTTTGACTCCAACACCCACTAAAAAAATTACATGATTACATATTTTGAAATCTAACCGTTGGATTGCATATTATTTATGTTCTTAACACGCATGTCAAATTTCACGCCGATTAGATGTTTTCAATCCATAAACCTATTTTTTATGCATAATCTTAAATTACAAAATAACTTGAAATTTGAACTTTTATTGATAATATAGCTATTGATTTTTTTTTCCTTAAAATTTTGCAAGAATGAATTATATAAGAAGAAAATGTAATCTAATGGTGAATTTGTCAAAATTCACATCTAATAAAAAATTATTGAGTGGAGTTGGAGCCAAACTTTGTCCATTTTATTATTATAGGAACTTATAAAATGATGGAATTGCATGAAATTTGGAGCCCCTCAATTTTGGTGAATTCCTTCGTTAACACCTCGAAAAGTCAAAATAAGGTTGAAGGTTCACTTAGTGTGTAAAACACTAATGAAAGTTTAGACCCCCAATATCAAATTAACTAACACACACTTATACTCAAACAATAAATGTGCGGAATGATAAGTATAAGCAATACCCAAATAAACAAACTACTCTAAACCATAATTAAGCACAACACAGCAACAATTAATAGGAGAGAGTAAGGGTTAAGGAGATGCAAATACAAAGATAACATCGGCACGTGTTATCGAAGAGGAAACCGAAGAACTCGGCGAAAATCCTCTCCGCCGCCCTTCAAGCAGTGAAATGATCCACTAAAGAATAAAGTTGGGATACACGAATAGCAATAGACCCTCAAAGCCTAATCTACCCAAAGTGCCTAAGCCCTCCAAGCTTCTTACTCCAACAAGGTTAAGCCTAACCATGTCTTCTTTAGCTTTCCAGATCCCACAATAAGCCTATTGCTGACCAAGTGAATTGGTCATCTCCGAACTGCTTCCCAAGTACCAAATTACTTCCTCACTAATATGGGTATGGTGAGATAAGGATTTGGCTAATAAACCTCTCAAGGGTATGTCAATGGAGAGGGTGAGAGTAGAGGAATTTGGAGAATCAAATGTCTAAGATTATGGATGAGCCAATCTTGGTTTTCTCTAGGGTTTCTCTCTCTAAATTCCCTCTAGAAGCTCTCTACATTTTGTGGGTATAAGGGTATTTATAGTAGGATACGTGAGGAATGTGAAAAGTCATTTTTTTGCAAAACAGGGCATTCTGGCAACTCAATCGCAAGTTTGAGTCGTGAGATAACTACCAAGCCAGATTGTACTTTTGTCATGTAGTGTTCCAACTGTCGTGATCCTTCAGTTTCCTGCATGCTTCACACGTGTGGCATTTTGGCGAGTTGCCAATCATGAGTCACTTGCGAGATCCAGTAGCAAGAATCACTCTAAATGCTCACACACTTGAATTCTTCACACTCTCTCTCACACAACCCTTACATAATTTCCACCTAAATATAGGGTATCTAATTGCTGAAATACAGGAAAATTTGACATGGAATAAAGCCAACACATTATTGAATAAATTCAACCTTACAATATCCCCATTTGGATATTCCGTGACAAAACCCTAAAAAAAAAACTCTAGACTTAAAATGTGAGTTGGGAACAATTGCCAAAACTCACTTACACCTAACTCTAGATTCTGTGAAGCTCTTGAACCATACGGACAAGTTTTCCTGAAAACAATAACACAAGAAGATCATTGTAAGCAAAAATCTTGAAATGCATATAGAGCAAGCATAATGCGATCAAGCAATAATGAATACAACAATAAAGCATGGTTTGACCAAACAAGAACAATCACTATAAATAGTGACCACAATGATCATTCACACAATGAATGAACATCCAGACATGCAAGCTAATAAGCTCAATGCAAAGTATCATTTGCATGTCCAACACTCAACCGATGCAAAACACTAAGGTAGTTGCATCAAGGATACAAGATCCAACCAAGTGTACTAAAGAAAATGCAAACATAATCTAAAAGTACTAAATAGCTACAAAGCAAAGGTACATAATTAAGCATAGTCAGGTACATAACATAAACTATGAAATATGAACATAGACTATAAATAGCATAAAACAGAAAATATAAAGGCTTTGCTCTTGCTTTTCATTGCATTTCTCCATTGCTCCCCCTTTGATCTAGCTCTTCCTACCCCTATCATTACACTCCCCCCATCATGAACCATCTCCCCCTTTTTGTCGAGGAATAGCTAGTCCTCATCTTCCTCTAACTTCCTTTGGATTTGGTCCAAGTGAGTTTGGAGAGATGTGAACTTTATGTCAAACCGGGTGTGTTGTGAGTGCATGATAGATGCGAGTCTGGACAACTTGGTGATGATGTCTTGTACTGATGCCATAATGTTGTCCAACTCCTCATCATAGGGATGTGAGCTAGAGCTTGAACCACTATGAAGAGCATGACTCTCTTGCTTGATTCCCTTTCAATTGTGACCGATGATAGCATTGAGAGTGCAAATGTTGATTGGGCTTTGCTTAGGATGAGGGTACTCATCTTCCAATGGATGAACGCCTTTGAGCTTCAAAATTTTTGAAATGAGGCAACAAAAAGGAAGGTAGTTCCTTGAGGCCGTTCTCTCAGTAGTCTTGCTCAGAATGTGGAAGATATGTGAGCAAATATCAATTTCTTCATCAGTGATCAAGTCATGAAGAAATAAAGCCCGACCAAAATTCATGTACTCGGTGCTTGAGAAAGGATAGAGATTGTGGAGCATGATTGTAGTGAGCAACTTCAATTCGAGAGAGAGGGATGATACACCTATTGATTTCCCATTTGAAGCTATCTCCAAGTTCTCTCCAAAAGCATCCCAAAGCATCTCAACATCCGGATCCAAATCATCATACATCGGTGGTTTGAGAAATATCGGTTGGTTGATGTTCAGAATGATAGTAACATAGGAGGGTGTGACCATGAAGTCCTTTCCTTTACCATCTCTTCGTACGGCTCTTCGAAGTTGGATAGAAGATAGTTCCAATCTTTGGTGGCACACCATTTGGGAATGTTCGTACTAAGAAAAGAAGCTTGCTCAACCACCCTTTCAACCAACAAGGGAGCATCCTTGAAGTAGTTCTCATGAGCTTGATTTGCGGCATATGATCTAAACTTAATGGCATCATAAAATCCTATTGATGCTCGAGTCTTCTTCGACTTAGCGGAGATGTCAAGATCAATCACCGGTTCTTTTCCCTTGCTATTGCCTCCTTTCATAGCTGATTTCTTGAAAGGAGACATCTTCAAGCAATATCATGTAATATCAAAGAGTAAGATGAAACATAAATGGCAACAGACTTGATTAGCAACAAGTTAGTCCCAAAACAAAAATTTTGAATTAAAACTCTAAAAACTGGAATTTAAAGAGTAATCCAAAAAAATTTTGACATGTGAAGACATAAAACATCAAATCATGATAGAATCATGGCATTAAACACTAAACATGTCAAAATGTGTGTGTGTGTGTGTGTGTGTGCATCATATGCAAAAGTGTGCAAACTAGGGCAAAGTGTAAAAACACATAATCATTTGATATTTCAAAATCAAAGAAACATGATTATCCCTACAATCTTTGTATTCAAAGGAATCCAAAGAGACACACAAAAACATCTAAAAGACATTTTATCATGAACATAGTATGCACAACACAACACAAAACATAGTACAATGCGTAAAAATGAAAAACAAACATGTAAACATGGAGAATAAGCATTATACCAACAAAACCCATATATCAAACCCATCAAAACATCAACAAAACCATATTCAACAACTATATTTCCATATCTCAACATATACACAAAATCCAAGAAAACTAGGGCTAGAAACTTGAAATACATTGAAAATAAGTGAAAACCCATACCTTTTCTTGAAGATTGATGAAGAAAATCGAGGTTTTGTGAGTGAAAATGGAGGTTTTGGGAGAGGGAGAGGCAGAAAAGACAATGTGGGTGCACGTGATGAGAGGAAAAACTGAAAAGTTTTTGAAAAATGTCTGAGATTTAACCTTATTTGTGCAAAAACATGATTTTCATTACTCAACTGACCTGCGAGCAAGTCGTAAAAATCCCTCGTACAAAATTTTGAAAATTTTGTCTAAGTCTTTTTTGCGACTAAAAGGTCTGCTCGCAAGTGAGTAGCGATGTAAGTCGCAAAACCTTCTGAGTAAGCTCGCGACTGGAGCTTCCACTCACGACTAAGTCGCCAAACTAAGTCGCGAAAATGCCAACAACCTAGAAATTTTGAAAAAATTTCTAAGTGTTTTTCGTGACTGGGGGACTCATTCGCCAGAGAGTCGCAAGAGCTTCTAAGTAAGCTCGTGATTGGCATGACCCGTGAGTGAGTCGCCAAAACAGAGTTGCAAAAAAATTTGAATTTTCTAAAATTTTTCAAAACAAAACACTTTCCAAAAACAACTAAAAATACTCAAAATTCTTTTTGTATTTAATCAACATCTAATTGACTATGTACAACACGTTTAATCAAGTACAATCACATAAATGAATAAGGAATTCATTGAACATAAACATGTGTGATGTGTGTGGGTACCAAATGTGAGATAGTCCTTAGTCTAATGAGAAGCTTCAATGATTAATTCAACCAAGACATACACAACTAGCACTAGGAAGAGTGACGAATCTCAATTATAGAAATATGCATATATGACCTCCCACGAAAAACTTGATTACATAGCATTGAAGCATTTCTTTTGGCTTCTTTCATTACATATGATCATTTAAGAACAAAACATTTCATTTTGAGATCGATGCCTGGAATTTTTGATATTTCAATTTTGAGAGTAAGCCTTTGGCTTTTTGGGCATCATACATTTTCATTATAAGTCGCTTTCCCTTTTTCCTAGTCAAATACTAGTATGTGTAACGGCTTTTGTAGCTCATTATCTCTTTTCGAGATTTGACATTTGTTGAGCTATAAGCAAAAACATAAAAAGAGTGGGAAGATATATAGGCATAAGTCTATGCATGTCTCAAGATCAACAAAACCATTGGCTAATCATTCATGACAAGTTTGAAGATCTATTTACAACAATCACATAGAAGTCAAGATTTTTCCCATAAAGATATGAGTGCATAAAGAACAAGCTAAACTCGTAAATGCACAAAGCCATTTGTAGGAAGATACAAGGCAAAACATGCATGTGACAAAACACAATAATGCCGATTAAACTTTTTGGATTTTCTACTTTTTATGTGTTTTTGGATTTTTGACACAAAAACAAGTAAAGATTGATAAAAAAGAACAAACATTCAAAGCTATTAAAAACTAACAAAAACATTAAAAACATGCTAGAATTAAAAACATAAGCTAACAACCAAACAATGTCACAACATATTGGAAGTATTAATGCATGGACATGTTCTAATGCTTATGCATGTGTACCCTTCTTCACCCACATGATACGTGCATTTGGGGTGATATCCTTGGAGGATTGCATAATTGAGTTGCGATTCTCAAACCTTAGGGTGAAGTTTTCCAAACAAGACATGATGGTGTCTATCATTTTCATCACCTCACCAATGCCAGGATCGACTTCACACCCTTTTGATTGCTTGGCATTCCAATTCCCCTTTCCTTGTCCTCTTGGCCTTTGAGAACCTGCATTCTTCAATGTGTGAAGCTTATGGCAATTAGGTCTAGTGTGTCCTCGGATTCCACAATGGTTGCAAAAATGTTGAGTTTAAGGACCTTTTTGTGACTTCAGAAGAGACCTCCCTTTAGCCTTGGGTTTGGCCACAAAGGGATTTGGAGATTTTGTCAAAACCTTTTGAGCAATCACATTTGACTTCTTCTTAACCTTCACATTCTCAACAATTGGAGTTGCTACCATTGATTCCTTGGCTTTAACAAACTTCATCTCCTTAGACACATTGGCGCTTGAGCTACTTTCTCCGATGTATCCCAAACAGCTTCTATCGGAAGAGGGCTTTTGATATGCAAGCACCTCATCAAGTTTCTTTGAAGCTACCCGCTCTACTTTAGCATTAGCTTGTATAACCTCAAGCTCAAGAAACTTGATATGAGATTAGGCATTTGTTAGCTCTTCATTCATCGCCTCAACTTCGCATTTTGTCTCTTTATACGTCATGAGTATGCTCTTGTAATCTTGTTCAGCTTTCTTCATTTTTCTAATGGCTGCTTTAACCACTCTAGCATACTCTCCGATTTTCTTAAGAAGAGAATTATAGGATTCTTGCAATTCCTTTGCTCCTTCATCTTTATCATCAGATTCCTCCCCAATCCCCATAGACTCTACTTCGGTGTGCTCACCGAGCTCTTCCACTAGAGTGCTCAAGTCTTTCTACAAGTCCACGGGTGCAATAGCCATAAATGCAGAGTAGTTTCCTTCTCCGTCACAACTGTCTTCTGAATCCGAATTGGAGCTGTCTGAGTCACTAAGGGTAGTAGCAAAGACTTTACCTTTTGCCTTCAAATAAGTGGGGCATTCTTTCTTCACATGCCCATGCCCTTTGCACTCATAGCATGTAACCGCTTGAGATGGAAAAGAATCTTTGGAATCCTTCTTCTTGAAATCTTTCTTATTCTTCTTGAAATTTGAGAATTTCCCCTTCTCAAAAGACTTCCCATCCTTCTTGAATTTTAAGAACTTACGAAAGTTCTTAGCAGGATACATCACTTCCTTTTCAACCTCATCCTCATCCGAGGAGTCTTGAGCTTCCACTCTCTCATTGATTGTCTTGAGAGCAAGAGATTTGCTCTTCCTTTGTGATGGTAGAGATAGCTCATAAGTTTAAAGTAAACTGATGAGTTCTTGAATTTTAATCTCATCAAGGTCTTTGCTCTCTTCGATGGCGGTAACCTTAGCACGGAAGCTCTCTGGCAACGATTGTAGGATCTTCCTCACAACCTTGGAGTCCTCCGTCTTTTCACCCAAGTTGAATTTGCCAATCACCACTTCATTTAGCTTCCCATAGAAGGAGTCGAACAACTCATCTTTGCTCATCTTTGGTTCTTCGAAGTGAGTGGAGAGCATTTGTAACTTGGTGTCCTTCACCTTTTTAGTACCTTCATATGTGGTCTCCAAAATTTCTCATGCCTCCTTGGCGATTGTAACATATGAAATCCTGTGGAATTCATCAGGTGAGACACTACAAAAAATAATATTTAAAGCTTTACTATTAGCATTGGCCGCTGCAAGGGCTGCCTTATCCCAAGTAGATTTAGCAGCCTCCAGCCTAGTCCATCCATTCTCAACGACATCCCATACGCTCTCATCAATAAAGCACAAGAATGCACACATACGCACTTTCTAAAAGGCGTAATTGCTCCCATCAAAAAAGGGAGGTGCATTTAGGGATTGAGACCTATCCATTGTAGTGTCAAGGATCACACTTAGGATGTAGAAATCAGACAAAGTGTACCCATTTGATACCAATTGAAAGTTCACTTAGTGTATAAAACACTAATGAAAGTTTAGACCCCTAATATCAAATTAACCAACACACGCTTATACTCAAACAATAAATGTGCGGAATGATAAGTATAAGCAATACCCAAATAAACAAACTACTCTAAACCATAATTAATCTCAACACAGCAGCAATTAATAGGAGAGAGTAAGGGTTAGAGAGATGCAAACACAAAGATAACACCGACATTTGTTACCAAAGAGAAAACCGAAGAACTTGGCGAAAAACCTCTCTACCACCCTCCAAGTTGTGAAATGATCCACTAAAGAATAAAGTTGGGATACAAGAATAGCAATAGACCCTCCAAGCTTAATCTACCCAATGCACCTAAATCCTCCAAGCTTCTTACTCTAACAAGGTTAAGCTTAACCGTGTCTTCTTTAGCTTTCTAGATCCCGCAATAAGCCCATTGCATCAACCAAGTAAATTGGAAACCTCTGAACTGCTTCCCAAGTACCAAACTACCTCTTCACTGATATGGGTATAATGAGATAAGGATTTGGCTAATGAACTGCAGTTCCTTCCATGATCATTCTTATGTCTCCTAGGTGCGGTCTAGGACATTCGTTCTCCCTCCGGGCAATTTGTTCTTGCAGCACGTCCGTCCTTTCCTTGTTGTCAAACCTCTACAGCTTTCTTTGTCTGATAAGAGCTTCTATTTGTTGCTTTAAGTCGTAGTAGTTAGATGTGTCATGGCCATGATCACGATGAAAACGGCAGTACTTGTCTCTGGACCTCTTACTAGGGTCTCCCTTCAGCTTGCCAAGAAACGTTAAGGCTCCTTCGTCCTTAATCTGCATCAAAACTTTATCGATCGGGGCATTTAGCGAGGTGAAACTTGTGAACCTTCCAGTGGGGGGTTTGGAGCGCCTTTCCTCCCGTCAGTCTCCAGTCCTTGTTGTCTTTCATCCCTTATCCTGCAGTGTTTCCTCCTATCTTTTCCTCTTTTTAAGCTTCTCTTCTCGGGCTAGTAGCGCGTCTTCCACAGTCATGTACTTAGTTACCCTGTAAAGTACATCTAACATAGTCTTTAGGTCATTTTTGTATAAAGAAAACAAAAACTTACCCTTCCATAACCCATTGGTAAACTCAGTCACGAGTATTTTGTCGTCAGTTTCATTAATAGAGAGGGCGTCCTTGTTAAAACGGGTTATGTAAGACCTCAGTGTCTCCTCCTCCCGTTGCTTGATGTTCATCAAGTAAGGAGTAGTCTTCTTGTGCCTATGCCCCCCGATAAAGTGTGAGGCGAACTATGCACTCAACTCCTTAAAGGTGCTGATGAAGTTTGGCGTCAACCTGCTAAACCATACCCTTGCAGGACCTTTTAGCATAATCAGGAAGGCCCGACACATGATCTCATCTACCACACGTTGCAGGTGCATTAGTGTTTTGAAAGTTTCCAAGTGATCTAAGGGGTCCTTACAACCGTCGTAGGCTTCTACCTGCAGCATGCAGAACTTTGGCAGAAGGGGGAATAAGGCAACGAATGCAGTGAAGGGTGAGTCCATCTGATGGACCAACTCATCAAGGTCGCTTGATACCCGTCCTCTGAAGGCGTTCATCATGAAGTCCATCCATTCCTTCATCATCTGCATCTCCGCGACCATGTGCAATGGTAGAGCCGTATCTGCGGCAAATGGACGGCTTGTGTCCTATCACTCTTGTCTGGTTAGGGCGTTGCTGCCTTCCAGCCCCTCTTGGTTCCTTCTCTCAGCGTTGATTCCTTCTTGGTCCTCTTTCTGAGTGTTAAGCGCTGCGTTCTTTTGGCATAGTTGCTATTCTAGGTCATGATTTTGCTTGGTGAAGCGTTCTACAGCAGCCGCGAGAGTCTGAACCTATCTCTCAAGGGCGGTGGTACGTGGTTCGTCCCCTTAATTATTGGTGGTGGTTGCCATTGAGCAAGTAAGTACCATGCAACTTTTTGTCTAGAAAGCGGTAGTATGGCTTACTTCCTATTCCCACAGACGGCGCCAACTTATGATGATGAAAATTGTTAGTAAGCTACACAATCCTTACGTGCTCTAGACAATACCCGCACAACATAAAAAAGAAGAAGACCCTACGAAGAGTACCGATGTGGTATCGGCCAAATGCCCTCCGAATGTCAAGTTAGAGAATTTTCACAACTCTAGAATGCTAAAGTTAGGGTGCATTATGCGTACCTTGGTTTGTAAGGGCTTTGGGGTTTTTATAATAGCGTAGAGTTAACATCCGTTTCTTAGCAGAGAGAGTCTTTCCTTGTAGGGAAGATCCTCATTAATATATGAATCTTGTGAGATCCTTTCCTTGTAGAGATCCTCTTGATTAGGGTTAATCATGGGGCACAAGATGTTTCCTTTTATACATATTCGTGGAGGCCAAGCAAGGCCATGCTAGACCCGTCACTAGTTTCTTTCTTCCTATCAGCTTCTCACCCCGTCTAGGAGTCTTGGTCGTCTTATATAGATGTCATTGGGTTGGAGGTGAAGTCGTCGGCTATAAATAAGACTCATCGACCTTACAACATCGTTGTTTTCTTCTGAGTATGCTCAATATGGCTGACGGGTTCTATGAGACTGACGACTTCATCTTATGTGAACACCTTTTAAGAATTACCCCTATCACCTATGTTAACACTATCCAATAATACCGTGTCATGTCAAATTTTTTCAAATAATTGTACATAAAAGATTAAACTGTAATACACAAAATTACTCTTTATTTTAGAAAATTAAAACCATAAAGTAAGTTTCCTGTAGAACCCATACACCTTTGGCAACTGCCAGAGACCCACCTTGCCAAGAAGCCGCTAGATTGCACACAAAATCTCCACAATTAGTCATGACCCACCGTTTTCAAATTATTCAGTGGCAAAATTCTTAATACTTTAAGGATGTATTATAATGTTTATGCTTGCTTCTTTCACCATTCATTCCATCAAATATTTCTAACATGGGAATCACAAAGAATTTTTTTATTTTTATTTTGAAAGGACATTGTATTTTTATTGGTCAATTGGATTTTATTTTAAATATAATTAATTAATTAGGTTATCAATATTTTATTTCCTAAATAATATTTATTTCCAATACAAACGTTTTTAGTTGAAACAATTGCAATTTATACGTCTTCAATTTGCTTCATCTCAAAAAGCTAGAACAATTTCTTTGGATGAAAAGCCTCTACATATAGATTAAGTGCCAGTAGACTAGTAGAGAGAGTGTGAACAAAATTGGGCCGAAGTTAGCCCATTATAACTTTAGACCTAATAGGCTTTAGGTCAATTTTTTCTAGGCCCAAACCATGTAGCCGCATGCTCTTCAAAGATGAAGCTCCGCTCATTTTGATAGCCTGTGTTCCATTACGTGGAAGACAATTTTGCATTCCTATATAACAGAGCTAGATGATTACTATTACTTATATAAGTTATTATTAGATGCTACTGAATATTATCAAGCATGTATCCCAATCAAGCAAAATTTAAATTAAGTATTTTAGGATTTATTCTATGGTTAGACTCTCTTTGTATCAGTTTCATCAAAAAAGTAGACACAACATCTTTATTAAAACTTGAGCACCTTAAATCCTCGACAAAATCCCATGGGTTATTTTTAGTGTTTGAACACCAATAGAAAAACCAATGTATAAATGTGGACTGGGCTGACTATGTGAATCTAGGCGTGGTTTTTCAGTTACTGGGGATTGGTAGTTTGAATGGGTTGGGACAATTGGGCCTGATTAAGGGTGTCTTTGGTTCCGGCCATCTGTGTTGAGTGTTGACTGCGGTGAGCCATAATAGGAATTTTTTTTTTTTAATTGTATTATTTTATTAATTTTTTATTCTACTCTCTAGAGCATTTGCATCAATCAATGCAAAATATAAAAATGATTCAATTTTACATATTCAATCTCCAAAATCATCTACATCAGTCAAGCTAAAAATGTGTAAATTTTGTAAAGTTGTTACAGTAATTGTGTAAATTTATACGGATACTTTTCACTTTGCATATAATTTTTTATTCTTTCTTTACATTTTCCAAGGCTCAAGGAAGAGAGTGTATGATGGTTATTTTGTGTGAAAAAAGAGAAACATTTTTAAAAATCAAGAAAATTTGATTTTTTTTTTTTAATGTAATATAGTGTAAAATAAATAATCTAATTTGGGATATTTTGAAAAGTGAGTATGTAAAATAGAAAAAGTAAGTTTTTCTACTAAAATAGACGGAATTTTTGTACAAACTAATGTGAATGGTCTAAGAGGAGAAATACAATTATGTGCTATAACACTATTCCATCTGGCAGTGGATAATCATAGTCACAAGAAACAAGCTATGACAAATAAATTTTCAACAATAACAATAGCAATTGAAAATGAAGGAGGTTGAATTTCTTGAGATTTTGGTCACAACACACATACTTGCGTGGAAGTGGAGAGACCAAATCCACTAATATATTGTAGGATCTTTCTCCAAACCCCTTCTTTTTCCAAAAAAAAAAAACATCTCAGCTCATTTGAAATCTTATTTTGAAAACATGATTTTTCCATCTTATAATAGTTGGTAGACCGTAGATCTCTACTTGTTTGTCCAATTCAAATAATTATTATGCAATTTAACACCTAAAGAGCAGTGTTAATCTTTATGCACATTAATCCATACGTCGATTATTGGTTTTGATCTTACAATGGGTTTGGAAACACTAGAAATTGGACACATAACACATTGTTCATTGCCCAACCAATTTTGCAAGTGGAGATTTTTATAATGTTGCTTAGCCCCCATGCCCCTATTTCTCTCGGCACCACTTACACTGTAAATTTGGAACCATCATACTCATTACAAATTTCACCTTTTAATTTTGACCAAAATTCAATTAAGTCTTATAATTTTAGTTTCATTCAATTCAGTCCTCTAACTTTTAATTGAATGAAATTGAATTGAATGAAATTGAGCAAAATTAAAATTACTTGACTAAATTAAATGTTGGTCAAAGTTAGAGAATGCAATTTGTAATTTAGCCTAAATTATAAGATAACTTTCCAACAAAACAATTTGGAAGAAGTTTCTCTAATCCACTATGTAATGACTTACATGAGCATTAAAAAAAAAACTTTTGATTGAGTAATTATACAATGTTCTAAGAGTATAATAATGACATACTCCTCACATAATAGTACTGGTAGATCTCACTAATCTATATATAATCTATATGTGTGAAATTGAATTCCAAATTAGGACTCTAATTTTGTGCCATGTGTCTAGAATCTGAAATTGAAGTTGAATTTTGCATCATGTGACTAAATGTATGTGGGCTCATTCTCATTAAAACCACTTCTATGTATTAAGTCAAGTGAGTTATTGTGCTAATTAAGTTTTTTCTTGATTTTGCAGTCAAACGTGAAAACCAAAGAGATTAATATTGGTGATAAGAACTCATCATGTGGCTAAATGTATGTAGGCTCATTCTCATTAAAACCACTTCTATATATCGGGTCAAGTGAGTTACTGTGCTAATTAAGTTTTTTCTTAATTTTGCAGTCAAACGTGAAAACCAAAAAGATTAATATCAGTGATAAGAACTTGGTTTGGGTACATTGCATAATTTCCAAAAAGATAGCAAAGCCAAAGTTTGCATCTTTGTTATAAATTGCTTACAAAATTTGTATATTTACATTTGCACTGAGTTTCGGATTAAAGTGTTTTCTTCTTGGTTCTGACACTAAGTTTTGTTTACTATTCACTTACAAAGTTTGCATCTTTACATTTGTTATAAATTGTTAATATGTGATTAGATGCACATTATGCCTAAAATTCACTATCCTTATATTTGGCTTTTTGTTCAGGTTTAGCACCTATAACAATGAAGAAAGCACTGCTGTGGACCGATAGATGATACTTTTTGCAACCTGCAAAGGAACTTAGTGATCAATGGAATCTCACGCGAATTGGAGAGGACCCGGCTGTAGATGTCTGGATGGCAAATGTGAGTCACTATGTTTTTAAAATTTTCAATGAAGGTAAAGGTTATGAATAATGTAAATTTTCCGGAGAGAGATTTATTATTCTATATTTACACAAGTTTAGTCGCCTTCTTGGAGTGGATCACTCCACCCTGTCTTTATATTAGAATTTTTTATTCAAATTATTACAATTTAATCTAAAATTTTATTTGAATTTTCCTATTGTTGTTACTATCATATATTATCATTCCAATTGTTCAATTAGAATCTGAAATTGGAGTCCAATTTTACTATATACGTGTACAATCTAATTATTTTTAATTTTGCTGTCATGTGCAGAAGCCAATGAGATGAAATTAATAACACATTAAACACTCATGCTTTGGGAATCGGTAGTACCAATCTAAAAACCATTGGACCTGCTTCGTGATAATACAACTATGAAGGATGTATAAAAACACGCACAAACCCATCTCTCTATAAAAAGAGATTGGAGAGAATTTCTTTTATCAGCCATGGAACTTCAGAAGTTTTTTCTTCACACAAATGCCCATCATGTTACAAAATGACCCATCGTAAAACAACAAAATGAGTACAACTCTGAGAGTTTTTTTTTTTTTTTAATTTTAATTTTTTTAAGCTGCGAAAATTTCAATCACCAATAGAGATTGAAGATTCAAAAGCGTGAATGGATCTTTTGAATAAACATTGTCACTAAGGTTCATCTTTCTGTGTAAAATATATATACTGCTAAGTTTTGTTAATAAAATTTTCTGATTAATAATATGAATTTAGACTTAACTGAGCCTTTTAAACATGAATAAACTCATGATTAATAATATATCAATTCTCATGCGGTAGCACGTGGCTACATACTAGTATAATAATAATAGGTAAAGTTGAGAGAAAATCCAATTAGATTTCAAATTTGAATTAAATTAGAGTCTAATTTTACGTCATGTGTCTCATCTAATTTAAGTTTTTAAATTTTTGTGCCAAGTGAGTTAATTCAATGTAAAAATTGGATTTCAATTAGAATTCAATTTTTGTACCATATGTCCCATCTAATCTAAGTTTTTTTAATTTTTGTGTCAAATGAGTTAATTTAGTGTAAAAAACAAGGAGTCCAATATAAGTAAACCACAAAAAATATAATTTTTGAATGATTTTATATTTATGATCATTTTTTTGTATAACTAAAAACAATTCAAGTTTATAAGTCATATATATATATATATATATATATATATATATTAATAGCCAAAACTAAGAGAAAATCCAATTAAATTCTAAATTGGAGACTAATTTTGCGCCACGTGTCTTATCTAATTTTTAAATTTTTGTTTCAAGTGAATTATTACGTGCAAAAATTAAAGAGTCTAAATTCAATTAGATTCTAAACTAAATTTTAATTGGAGTTCAATTTTGTGCATGTGTTCCATCTAATTTTTTTATTTTTGTGGCAAGTAAATTATTTAATGCAAAAATAGAAGAGTCTAGATCTAATTAGATTCTAAATTATATATATGTAATTGTGATTGTTTTTAAATATATCTGTGCATATGCACAGGATTACACACTAGTTAAATTCATAGTGGAATCAAACATTTATTGTACTCTTGAAGTATTATATAATTTTTCCTTTTAATCATATAACTTATTTAACAATTATGTGACTTGTTGTCAAGAGAATTGTCTCTCAACTAGCACGTCCTAACGTTTGATACATGTCATACCCGGGTTCTTAATTTTTTTTTGCTCATAATCTTGTTGCTTGGGTGGCTTTGGACTTGACTTTTGGGCTCAATCCATCTACATCAACTCTATCCTTGGCTGGGTTTTCCTCCCACCAGCTGGAGTTGGCTTGATCCCATCGAGCCTCTCGTAGTCCTTTTTGCTATATACGAATTAATCAGCCCAAAAACAGAAAGAACAAGTACGCTTTTAATAAAAGATTACTCTCTACCTTTCGTTCAAAAAAAAAAAAAAAAAAAGGTTACTAAGAATAAGATAAAGGATCATAAAATTCTGTAAGGCCTCATTTGTTTTGATATAAAACATTTTTTGGAAAATATTTTTGGCATTTTTGGATGTTTGGTGTAGCTGAAAAACTTGGTCAAATTGAAAGCATTTTTGCTATATATATATATATATATATTGCAACAATATACAGAGCCTAAGACTTAAATTTTTAAGAAATTGGTATTTTTTTAAGAAAATAAATTTGAGTTTATTAACTTATAATGAAAAATTAGTGAGAAGAAGATATGGGCTAACATTTTTTATTTGCTAAAATTAAATATTTTAAAAACTGATATTTAAAAAAAAATAATAAATATAGATTTGTCATTAGAAAAGCAATTTATTTGCTAACCTATATATGTATATCCACCCTTTGGCAAAGAGGTTTGAAGTTTCCTTCCAATGTATGATTATATTATATTAGATGTTTGCATGGTTGTCAAAATCTCGATCTGAATCTTACGATCCTACAATTTTACGATTTCACCTGCCTAAAACGATCTGAATTTTTTAAGGATTTTTGCGATCGTTCAAAATTGATAGGATCGTACAATTTTGACGATCGTAAACGATTATGGTTTCTTGTAATATTTTTTAACTTGATAGAAGGTTCAGATGGACCCAAATGAAAAATAACATCCTAATAGACCAAGTTTTGCTATTCTAATGTAGAAACATAGAATGTCAGTTGGACCTAATAATAAAAAATAACATCTTAATAGAGTGTCACGTTTTGAAGTTTTTGACATCTTTAAATGATGCTTATAAATGGATATAATGATGCATGGTTATTACATCAAATAGATGTAAATTTTGGATTATTATGAATGAATGTGTAATTTATGTGATTATTTAACATACTAATGTGTATTTTTTTTCTTAAATAATGTAGGATCTTACAATTCATGATTCAATCTTACGATCCATAATCCTACTTATTTCCCACGATCTTACGTAGGATCTTAATTTTGACAACCATGAATATTCGTGTATCTTATGATTAATGAACACTTCTGCTACAATGATATTTTTTTTATAAATTTTATTTGGTGTTTATATATCTTACAATACCTGATACGAACACAATACAAAAATCATTTAACATAAGCACCATTATATAAGGAACTTATTATAATCAATTAGCATAAGTTGGAATTTTATGGGTAACTTTCAAAAGGCTAGGGCCTCCTTCTCTCCCAACCACGTGAGTAATAAAGGCAGGCTTCTAGTTGTCGTTGATTTTCTATCTAAAGTTCTAAACCGAGTTGGTTAAAGTCAAGGCCTTTCATTCCAACATAATTATGTCAGCATTGACAAAGCGTTTGATTTCTACCTAAATTGCATACAGTATTTTAGATTCAAGAAATTAAAGTCTTATACAGCCAAGCCATCAATTGAGACAAGCAAAAGAAGAAATCCAAAAACAGGAAACTCTGAATTGAGTTCTTGAACTTTCACATAACAAAGTAAAGTCTCTTTCACAACGAAGATTTTTGTTCCTGGCATGGAGTCTTTTGCTACAATTCCAGCCCCTGTGTGCTTACTCTGTATGTTCAAATTCTGATGAGCTAATAGTGTTGTTTTCTTTTTCTTTTTTGGTATTATATTTTTTTAGAATCAAGTGAGTTTGTTTAATTCTAAGGCTTTTGTTACATTGTTGAAGGAATCTGTCGAATTTGAAACTGGGTGGAGAGATTTCGCCAGCAACTGGAGATTTGAGGAACCTACAATTTAATTATGTATGTTAGCTACTCCTGGTTCTTTTGCTTTTTAGTATTATATTCAAGTTTTGTGACTCCTAGTGAGTAATTTTAACATATATATACTTTCTGTGTACTTGTAAAATGGCAGAGATTTAAGAAACCTAAAACTGCAATATTCGTACATCATTTTCCATATTTCCTTTGCTCCTACAAGCAAATCATCAACCATGTCTGTTATTGGAGAGGCTGCTCTGTCCTCTTTCCTTCAGGTGTTGTTTGACAAGTTAGCCTCCTCTGATTTGTTGAAGATATTTCACCAAGAGAAAGTTGATGCTGATCTCCAGAAGTGGAAGACAACGTTGCTGAAAATCCATGCAGTTCTGGATGATGCAGAAGAGAAGCAGATGACAAGCCAGGTTGTGAAGATCTGGCTGGATGAGCTCAAAGACTTGGCTTATGATGTGGATGACATCTTGGATGAGTTTGCCACTGAAGCTTTGCGACGTGAGTTGAACCCAGAACCCAGCAAAAGTAAGGTACGGAAGATCATTGATGCTTGTGTTGGTTCGAATCAATGTTTTGTTATGTCAATGAGGTCCAAGATTGAAGATATCGATACAAGGCTGCAAAGAATTGTTACAGACAAGAATGCATTAGAATTGAGAGAAAATATTGGGGGAAGGACTAGAACAACAAGATCAAGGGCACCCACAACTTCTCTGGTGAATGAAGGTCATGTTTATGGCAGGGATGAAGATAAAAAGGCCATTGTTAAGTTGTTGCTGAGCGGTGAATTGAGTGATGCTCAACTCTCTGTGATTCCCATACTCGGTATGGGAGGAGTGGGTAAGATGACACTTGCCCAACTAGTCTTCAACGACGATGATGTGAGCCATTATTTTGATATTAAAGCATGGGCTTGTGTTTCTGAAGATTTTGACATTATAAGGGTAACCAAAGCAATTCTACAATCTGTCACTTCTGAGTATTGTGATGCTAATGATTTGAATTTACTACAAGTCAAATTGAAGGAGAAATTATATGGCAAAAGGTTTTTGCTCGTCCTGGATGATGTTTGGAACGAAGACTATGATAATTGGACTAAACTATGTTGTCCTTTTGAATTTGGAGCTTTAGGATGCAAGATTATTGTCACAACTCGAAATTATGGAGTTTCATCAACAATGGGAACTACTCCAGCTTACAAGTTGAAAGAGTTGTCAAATGATGCTTGTTGGCTTCTATTTATCCAACATGCATTGGGGGCAACAAATTTTACTGCACATCCAGAACTTGAAGAAATTGGTAGAAAATTTTTAAACAAGTGTAAAGGCTCACCTTTGGCAGCAAAAGTACTTGGCGGTCTCTTACGCACTAAACACGATCCTGACGAGTGGAAACATGCATTACATAGTAAGATTTGGGATATTCCACAAGAGAAAAGCAGTATTCTTCCAGTTCTTAAATTAAGCTATCAATATTTCCCTACAGATTTAAAGAGGTGCTTTGCCTATTGTTCATTATTCCCAAAGGGTTATGAATTTGAAGAGAAAGGGCTAGTCTTGTTATGGATGGCAGAAGGTTTGATACAAGAAATAGAAAGAAACAAGTCGATGGAAGATGTTGGTGGTGAGTATTTTCATGATCTACGAAGGAAATCATTCTTTCAACAATCAAGCAGTAATGAATCACTCTTTGTAATGCATGATCTTATCAATGACCTTCATCAGTGGGCAACAGGAGGCTTGTGCTGTACATTAGAGAATAAAGTGGAGGGTAATAAGCAACCCAAGATTTCTACAAAGGTACGTCATTTCTCTTATATTCGAGGTTATTATGATGCCATCAATAAGTTCAAAGACTTACCCAAAGATATGCATTTACGAACCTTCCTACCACAACCAATAAAAGAACGGGGTTACTTAACAAATTATGTTCAAAGTTGTTTATTGCCACAATTAAGATACTTGAGAGTATTATCTTTAGGTGGATATAGAATCATTGAGCTGCCAGATTCAATTAGTGAATTGAAACACCTAAGATACTTTAACCTTTCTAGTACTGAGATTACAAGGTTACCAGAATCTATATGTTCTCTATACAACTTGCAGACATTAATCTTGAAAGGTTGTTCCCGTCTAACAAAATTACCAGGAAAAATTGAGAATCTAGTCAACCTTCGACATCTCGATATTACAGATTCAATTTCAATTAGAGAGATGCCAGCGGGAATAAAAGAATTAAGGAACTTACAAACACTATCTGATTTTTTGTGGGGAAAGGTACTAGATCTAAGATAGGAGATTTGATGAACTCGGAGTCTCTTCAAGGAACACTTCACATTTCACACTTGGAGAACATGCTTGATGTCTATGATGCAAGAAATGCTAATTTAAATGGTAAGAAGAATTTAGATGCATTGGTGATGAAATGGGAGTTTGCACATGATGATTTACAAGATGTAGAAGTTTCAACAAAAATTCTTGACATGTTACGACCTCATGGAATGATGAAAACACTTTCTATTGCAGGTTATGTTGGAGCAAAATTCCCAACTTGGTTGGGGGATCCTTCTTTTTCTAATATGGTAGATCTAAGAATAGATAGATGTGGAAACTGCATGTTCTTACCTGCTTTTGGACAACTACTGTCTCTCAAATACCTTGTTATTATGAGAATGGCTAGGGTCCAGAGCATCGGTCCTGAGTTTTATGGCGTAGGTTGCTTAAAACCTTTTCGATCCTTAGCAAAACTTTGCTTTGAGGATATGCATGAATGGCAAGATTGGTTTCCTTGCAAAGTTGAGTATGAAGAATTCCCTCTCTTGCAAGAGCTTTCGATCCTTAAATGCCCCAAATAGCAAGGAAAATTGCCTCATCATCTCTCTTCATTGGAAAAATTTTTGATTTGTGAATGTGAACAATTGGTTGTTACTATTCCTAGCCCATCAATGCTTCATGAATTAGAAATTGTGGGATGTAAAGAGGTTGTGAATAGAAGCACGTTTGAGTCGTGCTTGCTAAATTCAATGGTTCTGTCTATTCCAGAAGTGAAAAGCTTGATGGAGGAGTTCATGCCTAAGTTTGTGAAGGTGGAAAATCTGACAATAGATAATTGTAAGAAGCTCACAACTTTGTGTCAGGATGAGCTTATGTCCCTTGTAACACTAGATATCAAATCGTGCCAAAGTCTTGTCAACATCAATTTGACATCTACATTAAGGACACTAAAAATTGATGGTTGTAGTGCTTTGAAATCCTTGCCAATGTCCAATTGTACATGCCTGGAAAATGCAACTATTGAGAAATGTAATTCTCTTACGTTCATTTCAAGAGGCCAGCTACCTTCAAATTTAAAAAGCCTGGAGATAAAAAGTTGTCAGAATTTGCAGTTTGTGGTCGACAATGGAGAGGCTTCTTCTTCTCCAACTTCTTCTTTATTGATGAATGAGGAGAATCTTGACAGTAATTGTAAAAACAATGCATCTCTTCTTGAGCACTTGGATATTAGGGATTGTCCATCTCTAAAATGCATATCATCAAGAGTTGACCTACCTATCACACTTAAACACCTTAAGATTTATAAATGCTCACAGTTGACATCCTTATTATCAAGAGACGAGTTGCCGACAGCCCTTAAACACCTTTATGTATGTTATTGTCCAAAGCTGGAATCTACAGCAAAAAAGTTACACAACAATGCATTTCTTGAACATATTGAAATTCGGTATTGTGAAAAGCTTAAATCCTTACCAGAGGGCCTACACAAACTTTGTCAGCTTAATCAGATCCACATTGAGAAGTGTTCTAGAGTTGTTTCCTTCCCAAATGAAGGGTTGCTACCCACTAGCCTGAGAAAGCTTTTTATCGAATCATGTGAGAAACTGTTGAACTTGCCCAACTGCATGCACAACCTCAACTCTCTTCAACAATTACTTATACGTGATTGTCCAAGCATCACATCCTTTCCAGAAGAGGGTTACCCCACTAACCTAACAAGACTTTGGCTGAAAGGGGCAAATATCTGTAAGCAAGTAATTGAGTGGGGATTGCACAGACTCACATCTCTTACACTTCTTGACATTGATGGTAGATTTTCGGATTGGCAGTCATTTCCTGAGGAGGAAGATGGGAAGATGATGATGATGTTGCCGACCTCTCTCACCCGCCTGTTTATTAAGAATTTTCAAAATATAGTATTCCTATCATCCAAAGGCTTTCAAAACATCTCTGCTCTTGAACTACTGTCAATCAAAAATTGCCCTAAACTTGCATCCCTCCCAGAGAAGGGCCTGCCTCCCTCACTTCTGCAACATTATATTAAAGGGTGTCCAGTGCTGAAACAACACTGCAAGAAAGGCAAAGGGCGAGAGTGGTTCAAAATTTCCCACATCCCATGCGTTCACATTGATTGGATGTCTGTCTACCAGCTGGAGGAGGAGCAGCAATAATTGTGCAAAACAGAATGGGAAAAGTTAGATATTTACTCTGCCTTCCAGGTACAATACTTAGAAAGAATGAACTTTGTAATAAAAAGAATGCCCAAATGAAAGAACAATATTGTTTTAAGATTGTGCCAATTCCTGCAGCATGGAAGCAGTGGCTAGCTTCTGAAGTCCTAAAAACTATTCCCAAATTTCTAAACATGGAGGCACGTTATATTTTGGGTAGTACATGTTAAGATTTTTTTTTTTTTTTTTTTGGATAATTGAACTTCTGGCACCTTGAATTTTTAGCTCATCAATATCTCTTATATTCTATAATTTATTTGAATTATATGAACCATTTATGTTTAACGTACATTACTGTTCAGCAAAATGCCTTAAAGAGATATTGTAGCGTGAAATTTGATGATTTGCAGGTTAACAATTATCAGTGGATATGCACAAAATGGTAGGATGGCTTTCTAATGCTATGGCTGAGCAGAATGTCATTTCAATCCAAGATCATCCCTTTCACAGGTATTTCACAAATGTAAGCTTTGGTAGTTTCCAGTATTAGAATATATTGTCTTCAACAAAACAATAAATCAGGACAAAAGAATAATGAACTTATATATATATATATATATATATATATATATAAAAGTTACATTGTTAAGTATGAAGGTCCACTGGTTCTTTAGCAAGGAAAAAAAAAAGGTCCACTAGTCTTCAAAAGTTGGTCAAGTAGTTGGAGTGGAAGACGCAATGATTGAATTATATTAAAAAAAAAAAAAAAAAAGTTACATTGTTAAGTATGAAGGTCCACTGGTTCTTTAGCAAGGAAAAAAAAAGGTCCACTAGTCTTCAAAAGTTGGTCAAGTAGGAAGAGTGGAAGACGCAATGATTGAGTTATACTCTTTGGGATAAAGGGTTTAATCTTGATCGGTGTGTGTTTCTCCTTTTTGGAGTGCATGTCCATTTTCAGGGATTTCACAATGGATTGGATAGATGAAGGGTCAAGAAGAAGGGAGGCTGGTTGCATAATTCGCAAATATTTTTTCTTAGTTTGCTTATTCCTTCTTTGTGAAGCTAATTCATGTTCAGGTTATTTAAAAAAATCTCTTTCTTTTATATCTATAATCCTTATTTACTTGATGAATTTTTTAGACACTGATTTAACCCTCCCACTATACTGAGCCATCAAATTTAACTTTTATTATAGTTCAATTAGTAAACCTATATTAGGAGGGACTTTGTTCAGTTTGCTGTAGATATTGGATGAAGCAAAACAACCTATCAGAAATAATACATTCCCAATGATATTGAAAAACAACACTCATGAACATGGCTTTATATCTTGCTGAATATGCAGAAATTTCCCAAACAAACAATAGTTTTGGGATAGATATGAATTTTACAAAGAAATGGGAAACATTGGCTTCGTTACTTTTACTCATTTGATCTGGATCTAGGTTAATTTTAGGATGGAGAGATAATTGACCTGCTTATGTTTCAGTTGAAACAACCTTCTATGCCCTTATTTAATCTTTAAAAGTAACAATTAATTGTTGATGGCAGATCTGATAGAATACTTAAGGCGTTCCTTATCAGTTATTTATTGACTGTTTAACTTTTATTTTTGTTTTTCTTTTCCATTTTATTTTTCCTTGTTTCTTTTCACTACTTATGATTTGCTCGACATTTTGGTACAATTCCTTTTCATCTCTGTTATTGTAAATAGCAATGTTAGTGCCTCTTTATTTGATTTTGTTAGTCTTTTGAAACAGCGACAGCAAGCTAGAGGTTATAATGTATAGTGTGTAATGATTTATGATATCTTATAAAGTTCAAAATTTTATCTCTTTTATCTATGCTATATTGCCCTTTGTGTAACCAAGAATCAAAGTTGTGACTGATTTCTTTATTTTAAACTTTTCAGGAAAAATTTTCATTGGTTATTCAGCCTAAAGGAGGTTAACAAGTTATTATAGATGTACTGAACTACTGAGAACATGGGAAATTTGAAGGATTTCAATTCATTTTGTAGAATCTGGTAATTATAAATATTTTTCTCGACTTCATTTCATGTTATATATGCCACCACTCTGCTTGTTTTGTTGTATCCTTTCTGGTCATGGTGAACGGTACAGTTCCTCCAATTCATCACTATCTGATGATCTTGAATTTCTCTACAGGCATCTACAATTCCCATTAGATGCTTTTTGGAAGAAATGATGCCATAATGCCATTACACTTTTCAATTCGATTTCCCTCCCTCTTAGCTGTAAGGATCATAAAATTGCTCCATCCCATTTATCTCGTTGACAAAATCCTATGGGTTATTTTTAGTTATTTACAACCATCAAAATAAGGTGCTTCAAATATTATAATAACTAGTCGCTAACCCGTGCGATGCACGGAAAAATTCCAAAAATGAAATATTTATGAAACATTCTAAATAGTTTTTTTTTAATAAAAAAAATTCAAAAGCGATGGAACTCCAAAGCTTGCGCTTACTTATTACATAGTCCTATAGGATATATGTCCTGCCTATTTCACAAAAAGCTTGAATTTGTTCCAACACATCCGAAATCTCATTCAAGCATAGTTCATGCAACCCAATTGATGCTAGCAACTGTGAGTTGGCAAGCTCCACAATCAAATCTCTGATCCATAGTTCGTGACAAGAGTGTAACACTTAATAGAGCATGGCAACCATCCACAATGGGTTTCCTAGGCAAGGAATTAATTTAGTATGGACTATAATAAGAGAATCATGACTATCTTTATAAATAATGCCAAAACTTGCATAATAGGTGGCTTTGAAAAAAGGCCAGTGCTATGTCCAGTTTTGAGATGAGGAGAAACAGGATTTGCAGTTGTTGGGCTCGCTTAATATTTAAGCTTATGTTTTTTAGCACTATAAAATTTAAAGATATATTAGGCTAGTAAACAGTTAAAGTTATTTTGGTAATAAGTGAGGTAAGAATAAGTTGTCATTGGGAAAAAAAAAAATAGAGAGAAATAAATGTTATGTCCATAATATTTTCACAATACTTTTACAATAAATCCTAAGTGGTAGGTTGTTATGAGTGGACAAAAAAATAATTTAAGTTGTGAATTCAAATTAGAACCAATAAAAACTTATTACATATGTTTTGTCATAAAAATGTTGAGAAAATATTATGGATGTAGTTTTTATAAAAAATAATAAAAAAAATATAAGAAAAAAGGAGTGTTTTGTTTGCAAACAAATATGAACCACATCAAGTAAAATGCCATTGTCCACCAGAACTAATAAAATGGTAAAATGAACAAATAAAATAGTAAATGTATTTTAGTGGGTTATTGAATTGTGGGAAGGAGTAGCCTAGTTGTGACATGAGACCGAGGCCAAAATTTTGTCGGCTTCTTTTTCCTTTGTTTGCTTTTCTCATATTTATAGACATGTTAACTTAGTTGCTCATAGCCTTGCTAAACATGTTAGTCATGTCTTATGGTGTGGATGGAGGATGTTCCAACACTCTTATGGTGTGGATGGAGGATGTTCCAACACGCATAAGCTCTATTCTCTTAGCCGATTTTGGCTAGTTTTGGTCAACCTTTTTAATACAACATGCTGATTTGATTCTCAAAAAAAAAAAAAAAAAAAAAAAAAAAGATCTCCAATGTTTTTTTTTTTTTTTTTTTTTTTTTTTTTTTTTTTTTTTTTTTTTTAATGAGGAAGAAGCAAAACTAAAGTTTTTTTAGATGGTTGTTCAAATAACTTTGTATTCATCCTCTTTTTTTTTCTTTTTTTTTTAATTGTCAATTAATTTAATTTTCTATGTGGTTCATATATAATCTTGTAAAAAGGTTTGCAAAATTTATTGGAGCTTTGTCCACCACAATCCATAGCTACGAACTTCTTCTTTTTCTTCTACTCTTTTTTCTTTCTTAAAAGCTAGCTTCATTTAATTTCGGCCAAAATTCACCATAATAGGCCGGAATGGCCACAATTACTAACATATCAAACAAATATAAAGTTAAAAAATAAATAAATAAATAAAACCTACTAAATTTCTTCTTCTTTTAATTTTCCAAATTAGTTTTAGGCACAAAACTAAATCAAGGTTTGAGCAACATAGTAGGTCTATATTATTGGTCTATATCAGAGACATTACTGATAAGCTCACAAAAAAAGCTGATTAGACTCAACAACTAAATGATCTCAGCCTTAATAAAAAAAATAAAAAATAAATAAATAAATAATCGTAATTTTGTTTTTGAAGAAGAAGAAAAAGAATCTTTGAGATTTAAAAGAAGCAGAAGATGAGATATAGAGTGCATTTTCAACGAAGGAGTTAGACCCATATTGGGTTTTTACTTATCTTTCTTTGCATATTTTTGTTGGGTCTTGAGAGAATGATGAATTCAGTGTGGGTTTTGGGCCTTTTGGCGGAGTTGAGGGAGGGGAAGTGATCGACTTTGTAGGTTGGGGATGGACAGAAATAATGGAAAAAAAAAAATTCGGGGCAACAGGGAGCTGAAAATAAACGTTAAAAATAATAATTAAATAAATAACTAAGGTGTTAATTTGTTAGACTTGAAAAATTGATGTGCCAAAGTCTCATGAAGTTAACAAAAAGTCCACAACTTTGGTTATATAGTATGTTATGATCATAGTGTCTCACATGGATTAAGTATAAGTTTAACCATGTGTTTATAAGCTCTTGGGCACCCTCTCCTTGCAAGCCGGTTTTCAATGGTGAGTTCTACCCATGGGTTCCTAACATAGTATTTATAACTTTGTTTCTATTAATTTTTGTTTCGAATTGGTCGGGTGCTCTTTTACCTTGGAAAATCAATCAATTACCTCATGGGGAATTAGTCATGCCTACAAACGATATAAATAGTACTGTTGCCTTAGCTTTACTCACGTCAATAGCACATTTTTGTTTAAAATTGTAGAAGAATTTTGTTTTCTTTACGTATATATACCTAATACCTATGATATTAGACTTTTTAAGTTTTTGTGCTATTAACTACAATATATGTGCCAAATGTTAAGGAGCTCATATATGGAATGACATAAATGCATTTATTAATATTGTATTTATCCTTATCTGTGAGTATTAATTATTTATCCTTATGAGTTCCTTTTGAATGGTTCAACAATCTTCTCTTGCTTAAGGCCAAGTTTTGGGTCTATTTTTTATTTTCTTAGCTGGCTATTCATTCACCTCCTTAAAGAAAAGTACCAATTTCATACAATATTGGAAATTTCATTGACCTCCTTTGTATAGTACTTTAATTATTGAAAGAAATACATAATTTTTCGTTAGGACAAGTTAAAAATTAATTCTGTAAAATTTCGGACTTTATCTCTCATAATTGGTGAATATATGCAATACCTACAACGTAACAACTATTCTAATAACAAAGTGTGAAATAATTAAAAAAAAAAAAAAAAAAAAAACGAACAAACACACACACAAGCTCAAACTGACAACTAACTTGTCAAACCCTAAAAACATTCATGACCCATTTACCGTCAACAACTAAACAACTCAAACTCTGAATAATCCTTCCCAACCACAACCTACCAAATTTGGAAAAGAAAAAAAAATCCATTTTCCCATATACATTTTTCATGAGAAACAAAGAAAAGAAAAGTTGTGATCTCTCTCCATAATTTGCTTTCCGATTTGTTATACCAATGACATATATTCAAGCAAAGACAATGTCTTGAGGGACCAAATAAGATTTGTGATACCAAGTGGGTAGAGATTGTGTATGACATTATCATTTATAGACATAGTTTTGAAACCTAGATCGTTCAAAAAATTGTAAAAGGGAGGTGTTTAAGGTTTTAAAGGTTGGACTAAGGTTGAACTGAAGTCATACCATGATGACATTATAATTAATTTAATAATTATTTTAAAAAAAATTAAATTAGTAAAAATATAAAAATTAACTGAAATATAAATATTTATATTTCAAATGTATTTTTCATATCATAACATTCATAAGACAAATAAGTAATATTAAATCATAATCAAACATAAACAAATATTGAGTTTTTCAATCAATGGATATATATAAAATTAATATCCTTAAACTTTTTGTTAAAGATCAATATTCTACGCAAGTCTTCATTTAAATTATCTTAAATCACATTTAGCCCATTTGGTAATCCAAATACTTTTTTTATCATGCCAATCTCATTTAGTATATATGAAAAAAAAAAAAAATACAAAAACTGGAACAGGGGTGGACATTGGTTTGTCCGCCCATTAAGTGATCAAGTACAATACAAACACAGGCCTTAGCCAATTTAAGAAAGCAGTAAGTTGTTAAAGACTTGCAAGCATTTGTTAGTTTGTAAAAGTGGATGACAACTAAAGCTTGCCTAAGCATTGGTTTGTCCGTCCATTTGCAACAACTTGACCTTCACTGTGACAGTCAAGCAATGAAGGCCTGCAGAAATGGCAAAAACACAGCAAGAGCGAGAGAGACAGAGACAAAGAAGAAGAATAAGAAGAAATAGAGATGCAATCTCATGGTTTGACAGCATCTCATGGTGGTTGAAGCTTCAACAATGGCTGTAAGTACCCCAAAAAAATCTCTAATCTGAACTTGTGATTGGGCCGTTTTATTGATTCATGGTTAATCCGGTCGCACCGTACAGTCCGATCCAAGTTTCAAAACCATGTTTACAGATTGTTCAAGCACTTCTTTGTTTTGGTTTGGAGGTTCAAGGCATTTAATTCTAAAAGCTTTTGTTTTTGTTTTTGTTTTTTTTTTTTTTTTTTGGGTCTGTTTGTTTGCTGAGAACCCCATGACAAATATTCATGGCTTCAAATCTGATAATTTCATGGGGGGCTCCTTAGTGGGAAGGATTGGATTCTGCAATGGCATAGGTTAGGCTAATAGGCTCTTTATCTATAGAGGAAGAGAGATTGTAGATATATATAGAAAAAATAACGCAGTGGGTGTTCTATTTCCAATAGGCACAATTGAACGTTTTGAAAAACCTCTTGTTTGGGAATAGGAAGAATCACCACTAATCAAGACAGATTTGAAGAAGGTCCGAATTAATGCTCAATTAGTTGAAGAATAGCAAAATATTAATTACAAAAGGAAGGGATAATGTGTACCTAATATGGACTCTCTTTTTTTTCTTTTTCTTTTTATTATTTATGTATGGTGGCAATTGAACAGGTATGAAGGAGTGATTCAGTTAAATAAGGAGAGGAAGAGACTAAGGAGGGAAGAGAGAGAGTTTGGCGTTGGGAAGCTGAAGTTGTGAAGTTTTAAAAGCGTGAAAAGCTGAAGTTGTGGAGTTTTGTAAGCCTGAAAGACAAGAAGACAGAGAGCGGTTAGCAATAAAGATTATTTAGCTTGGTTGGGGCTTTATGGTTAACTGTAATATATAAAGATTGGGTTTTAAAGTGGAGATAAGGATGAAAATTGTTTCTTTTTAATAGTATATTAAAATTATGAAAATAATTTAGAAAAAAGAAAAGTAATTACGTGGCTGCTGACGTGGCTCAACGTGAGCGTAGCAACATTAAATGCTACGCTTCAGCTTTTAGTATTATATAGACTAGTCGCTAACCCGTGCAATGCATGAGATATTTGAATGAAAGTTATACACATTCACTTTTATTGATGAAACCAATCAAATTTGGTAATTCTAATTCAAAACAATCCTTGAAAATATGTATAAATAGATTAGTCAAATAAACAACATTCATCTAAAAGCCACAATTATATGGTTCAAGCATATTCCAATAAAAACCCATTTCAAATAATTACAACATATAAATTTCTGGAATGAAACCTCGTCCCTAAGAAATAATGAGCTATCCACATCAAACATTGTAATACTTTCTCTTTTTTAAATTATCTAGATAAAAAAATAAAAATAAAAAATAAGCAAACTCCATACTACCTAGAGATTATTACCAATTATGACAATAAAAAATGATATGACTGAAAATAATGGTGGATAAATACTAACAAAATTATATAAATCACAACAATGAGCTATTATACATTTATAGGATTTGAATACCACATGATTTAAAAAGATGTTGAATTTTTTTTTTTTTTTTTAGAAACAAAAGATGTTGAATTTAAGAGTAAAGTAATGATCCTAGACCAATTAAATATTTTATTAAGCCACTCTACCGCTCTCTACGTCCTCAAATTACAAACAAAGTCCATTAAACACACTCAATTCAAATTCACTAATTTCAAAGAATTTCCAAGTATTATTTTCTATACTACAAGCAACATGTAACGTCTTATCTACTTTTGACTTCCATCAACTGTAACAATTTGTATTTTGATAATTACTAAACAAATGCAAGAGAATCAAATTTTACAAAAATATTTCTTCTTGATAAATCTTTTGATATTTATTCCTTTTAAAAATCTGAAATATGCTAAAAACTAATCAATTTATACAATGCAAACTATTTGGCTCTCTTAATTGTTAGACAATATGCCTTGAATTTAACTTGTGTAAAGATTCTAGTTCCACACAACATGTGTTTATTTAACGCATAAATTATAGACAACTTTTAGCCTATGAACATGACATCAGCTATTCTCATCCAAAATATATGTATGTCCATAGTCTTGGCATAAATTACAAACAACTTTTAACCTTTGAACACAACATCATCTAATGTTAGTTGGTATGAGAGAAGTCTTTTTCTTCAATAATACAATCGACAAAAAAAAAAATTTCCCACACAAAGCATAAGTCTTGAAATAATCAATTATATGTTGAAGAAAATGCAATCACTCATTTTTCTTGTTCAATCACAACTCTCGCCTCCAAGAAATAGATGTTGGACCAAATGATCTAGATGAATGTCATATTTCCATTTTCCTTGTCTTTTTGTTTTTCTCTTGTCAACTATCATTTGGCCAACCCTCACAATTTGAGTTATTTCCCTAGTCACCTCTTTCCCTTTTTACCATAATTTAAATTAAGATTATATTATATTTACAATGGGAAAAAATTAAAGATTATATAATATTTACAAAGGGAAAAAATCATATAATGAGCCAATGAGCTTTAGGCTTTAACTCAAATAACACTTCCTCTTCTGGCAAAAGCAAGGTGATGCAAATGCAAATTAAATAAAGAACTTGAAAAATATTGATTCTTTTTTTGAAGAGAAAAATTTTCAATTATGTTGCTCCCTTTGCATCTCGGATGATTACTCTAGGACTTCCTTAAAGAACACTGCACATTAAAGTTTGCTTTTACAACATTGAATTTATAAGTTTTCCAACTCAAATTGAACTCAATTTTTAAATGTATGATACTATTGATATATTAGAAATTAGACATCACATGATTTTTTTTTCTCTTGTGAAGTGTGAAATTGCCTAGAAAATATTTAAACCATTTAATCATCTACTTCAATTAAATTTAGAGAGTTAGAAAAAAAAATAAATAAATAAAAGGAAACATTTTTAGAAGATTTTTTGCCTCAGCTTTTCTCTGAGTCAATAACCTAGTGCCTTATATCACAAAACAACAAAGGCAAAATTTTAATAAATAAAGTAAGAACAGCTACAAACATTGAGAGAAAATATGACTTTCAATTTTAACATTTATTTTTCAAGAATGTAGTTTTATTGTTTTGGACAACGCTAATGATCTAAATCATATAATAACGGGCATAATGCATAACCTTATCATTGTCAATATTATAATAAAATTAATTAAAATTTTAATTAAGATGGATAAGAGGAAGCTTGACTAAGTTCTGCCTGAAAGCTCTCTAGCTTCAAATTTTACATGCCAATTCAGGAAGAGAAATTAATGAGTTGATAGAAAAACAAAGAATCAAGTCAACCCATCAATTGACTTCGGGGGGGGGGGGGGGGGGGTGGGAATAAAAGGCTGAAGAATTGGAGTTTAATAAAATATAATGAGAAAGGATGCTCGTAAAACTATTAAAGAATGATCATCTGAAACACAACTCCTACAAAATAATATTAAAATTTTACGTTTAGTAATATCGGAATTGTTGCATTGTTGAAAAGAATTTTCTATATATAAATAAGCATGGAGGTGAAAGCTTTGAACTACATACTATATTAAACCTTTTTTTCTTTTTTATTTATTGAAAATGATAGATTTTTATTATGTAAATAACAATGTACAATGGTTCAAACAAATGTGCTAAGAAAGGAGGGCAACCCATCCAAACACCCTCCACTTTGTCAACCATATTTGCGCTTGACCTAATGATGTATACAAAAGCAAAAGTTCTGAACTGAGAATTGAACAACCAAACCAAGGTAAGTGAGATTCGGGAGATTGCTATCGAAAGACTGGACTACTCTTTGATTATCACCTTTATAATAATGTACCTTAGCCCAGTCCAGATTGTCAATTGAGCTACTTCTCTCATCACCCACCCAGCTGCCATCACTACTTCTATTTTACCTAGAAGAGCTTTGTTCATGGGAAATAAAACACACCAGAGTGATCCTTGGCCACGATTCCTATTATAGTTCATTTTTACCACATTAGTGACACATCAGAATGACATATTTGATGGTTCCAATATTCTGGTAGGTCCTTAGAGTACGTAGGGGTTATTTCATTGATGGTTATAGGTCAACACTCTTCCCCTACATATGCAAGGATGCAATTTTTTTTTTTTTTAAATCAATCTAGAGGTAGATGTTCATATCTACATAGATATAACAACCATCATTAATTAACCAAATCAACTAACATGTGTAACCCAATTCATGAAAGCTCCTTGCTCATGAAAAAGGTGGGGTTGAATACCTAATCTTTTTGCAATAATTGTTTCTCTAGTGTATTAGTGATTCAATTGGAACAATTTTGACTTTCCATGCTTAATTTATTTCAATATTGGAACATTGTATTTTGGGAAAATGAAAAAGAAGGAAACAAAAAATAGAGGAAATCTTACTACACAAATGGGGGTAAGCTTTTCACACCATGCAAATCTCTTAGAGGCCTTTGGTCAAAGACCTAACAAATATAGCCATTTGATTTTCTACACAATCTTTTTGCACAAACAGGGTAAGTTTTTAACACCTGCAATCCATGAACTATGGCATAACAATTAAATTGAAAAGGTTAAATGATAATGTTAAAAAAAAAAAAAAAAAAAAAAAAAAAAAAAGATGTTTGGAGCTTTATACAGCAAATTGAACATTAAGTTGTAAGTCTTCTCCGACATGCCACTCCAAAATCCCAACTACTGCCTTTAAGCTTCTCTTGTCCTAGCTTCTCTTTTCCTACGTTATGTGTTGTTCTTCCTAATCAATTCCACCCACTTCTCTACGTGAACTCGAGTTCAATAGATTTCTAAATATAATATACTGATTGAAAGTGGAACAATACCATGTTTGTGTTGCAATTATGGGAGATGGACACAAACCGACTCTCTAAATTACTTCAAAAGTAGCTGTCATCTCAAACTCTCTATCATAACATTGAATTTTATATGGTTCTACACTTTCAATCCGATTTATTTAGTAACAAAAACCTATAGGCAAACATCAGGACAAGGAAGGACACTGAAAAGGCACAATTAATACTAAATAGAGAGACAGAGAAAACAGAAAGTTCAAGTTGAATTTGAGGTAAAGAAAGAGGGAAAAAAAAAGAAAAAAAAAAAGTATGATGGGGACGCTGATGCGGCTCAACAGGAATGTAACAACAATAAATACTCCACTTCAACTTTTATATATATATATATATATATATAAATGGAATTCAATTTCGGGTCTTTTATTGGACAGGTTGGGTTGAGTTTATTGGAAATTTGGAGCCCATATTAAAATAAATAAATAAATTTTTTGTTAAACCCTCACTATTTAAGGAGCGGGACTAATTATATGAGATATTTACCGACACTCCCTCAAATAAATCTATCAATCATCATCACTCACGTTTTAAAACCCCACTAAAAGAATGGTTCTTCTCAAAAACTAAAAGAATGGAATTATTTAATATTTAAATCTTGTGTGGATCCAAGTCATATTTTGATCTCCTCCCACCAATGTTGAGGCATGAACATTCTCACACAAGCATACAATTATGATGAGTAATACGTGTTCCAAACTCTTTCTTCCAAGAGGTTTTGAATGAGAAAAGAATAGTTACTGTAACTAACAATAATTTGGGTTCGGGATAGTTTTATAATTATATATATATATATATATATAAAGTCTCTTAGGGTCGTATTAGAGTCGTATGCTCAATTCTACTTATCTTTATCTTTATTTTTAAGAGATTAATACTTAATATGAATAGGCTTATGTCTAGTTTGTACAGCTTATCTAGAAAACTCTGAAAACCAACTATTAGGTAGAACTGTAGAAGTATGCACACAATCTTAGCACAACTTAAAAACGCTTGCACAGTGACTTGAGTTTCACGAATTTGATAAAAGAAATTCACAAATTTTTAAAATTGAAACCATGAATACCAAACCATCTCTAAACCAAAGACTATGATAAACACAATTAAGCAAAAAAATTACTGCAGAAAATTCAAACACCAGGGAGACAATTTTCTTTGATTCTAAAACCCAATCAATATGTTATACAATCATGATATTGAAGTAGACTTTGATACCAATTGTTGGTTTTGCATCTCATACAGAACAAATAGTGGAAGCAAACACCACAGCACTACACTAATAAATCAGAGTCACACTAAGTCGTTGGAATCATGCATAAGACCCAGCAATAAAAAATTCAACACACTAAGAAAAATGATTTATAAAGTAATTAAATTCAACATAACAACCATCCACACCACAGCACAAAAGAGGTAGTAAAAAGGGGGGAAAAAATCATGCAAAAGAATAGAGCACAAAAGAAACTTGGATTTAGAGATACCTCAACTGAATCATCTAGCTGTTGTCACTATTTATATATTGTAAGGAGAGGAAGACAGGAAGGAAGGAAAACAAAGAGGCTTCCGTTAAAAGGGAGAGAGACTGGCAATGATTAAATGTGAAATTGAAGGAAACCGTAGAACAGAGAAGGTGGGGAAGGAGAAAGAACTAAAATGTGGGAGACAAGAAATTAAAACCGTGTGCAATTAACAAAAGGAAAGGAAAAACAAAAAGTTGAAACCATGAAAGCAAAGGGTTTAAGTTGAAAAGGCTTTGGCTATGGGCTTTATGGGATATTAAGTTTGTAAGAAGTGGGCTTTATGGTGAAGATAGAGATGAAACTTATTTTATAATTATCTGTATTTAAAATTGATAAAAATTATTTTAAAATTGTAAGACAAATTCAGAAAAGATGATAGAAATGCATGGTTGCTGATGTGGCTCAATGTGAGAGTAGTAACATTAAATACTACACTTCAGCTTTTATGGCTTGTTTGGAAGTTTAGAGAGGGAGGAGAGTAGAGGGGAGTAGTGGGGAGGAGAGTAGAGAAAAATGATTCCCCTCCATCTTGTTTGGAAGTTTTTAAAATTAGTAAGGGGGAAGGGAGTAATTAGTCCTTCCCCTTGTGTAATTTTTTTAATATAACAAGGGTAAATGAGGTAATTTACCTATTTAATAATTTATGTGTTCTACTCTCCCTCCAAATCTCTCCAATTTGGGGGAATTAAAATTAGGAAGTTGGAGGTAGTTGAAACCCCTCCAAATCCCTCTTAATCCCTCCCCCTCCTTCCTTAAAAAACTTCCAAATTAGGTAATTAGATTACTCTCCCTCCCTCTACTCTACTCCCCCTCCATTTTTAAACATCCAAACAGGCCATTAGTAATACATAGATTCACTGGGCAAAAACATTTTGCTGACTTGACTTGCTAATTGCAGCCCACTAAGAAGGCATTGCCATGGCGTTGACCAAATAAAGCTTCACTGTTTGAACACAAATAGAAAAACTAATGTATAAATGTGGACTGGGCTGGCCGTGTGGGTCTCGGCTTGGTTTTTTGGTTACTGAGTATGGTTGTTCGAATGGATTGGACCAATTGGGCCTGATTAAGTTTTCAAAAAGTGAAACATGAAGTTTTGCAAGTCATTTTATAAAGATTCTCTAAAAGAAAATTCCAAAAACTCTCTTTCAAAATAAATTTTAAAAAAATTCATAATTATACTAATAACTAGTCGCTAACCCATGCGATGCACGGGATAGTTAAATAAAAGGACAATTAACCAACATCACGTTAAGGTAAAAGAATTAGTGAGAGACTGATTTGCCCACCAAGAATTTAAAAGAAAAAAAAATTGATATAATAAAATCTAAGAAATTTAGAAATAGAAAATTGGGTTAATAATATGCATATTATAGACATTTTGCTAGTTAGCGTTTAAAAAAAAAAAATGGATCTGTCATAATTAAATAAAATACAATGGGAATAAATATTTAACTTCTATGTTTTTCTATAGTTTAGAAGTGTTGTCTAACGTAGAATGTTATTGGGTTGTAAGAAAGATTTTTATAAAATGTTAATACCATATATATATATATATGCTTATATTGTCAATGTCTCACTGCAAGTGCATAGTTACTGAAACCTACAAAGTAATTTACAATTCTTAAATTAATAAAGCAAAATTCCCAAAAGTTATATATATACACACACTCAAAACTGATATAAACTACAAAGATAAAAACAAATCTTATTTAGTCGTATTAATAACAATATAAACAATTCAAAACATGGAACATTATCAAATTTATAACACATAATTCCATTATCTTTTATGTTGAATCCAAACAAATAATTAATTGAAATTAATCCAAACAAATAATTAATCAACCAAAAATCAAAGTTTTAATTAAGAAAACAAAAAATCACATGAACCCAAAATAAAAATTCTCAATAAAGCAAAAACATATAAGGTAAAGAATTAAGATCAACCTACTAAGACGCAAATACCAAAAACTCCAAAACTTAAACCTTCCAAATTTTATAGAATCTCCAAATTCTACACCGTAGATTTGTAAGTGATCTAACGGCTAAAAAAATATTATTAAATGCCATTACTTTCCATCTCATTCATAATTAATACTAATATTTTCTCTCTCCTTGTTTATTGTTTTCCTAGTAAACCATGTAAGATAAATCAGATAGAAGTTATAGAAGAAAATTTTGAAGCTCAAATTGATAATGGAAAACTTACAGCAATAACTCAAGAAGAAGAGACAGAAACTAAATATGTTCCGAAAATTTTTATTTTGCATTTTGATAGCTTCACTATGATATAAGCTAAATATGTTTCGAAAGAAAACGTACCAAAGCATCACACTTCATGTAATTCTTAATGAAAAATACTGTACATGTTTTATCTAACAATACTCTTAAAGATATACGTTGCACGCATCATTTTCTTTTAATCTTTAAAAAATTTCATGTTTCTTACAATGGTGCATCACTAAACTGTGGTGTTCATTTCACCTTTCTGTAGGATTATTACATTACCACTGCTAGAGAACTAGCATAAATGGTTGGAATTCGAAAGGCGCCAATCTTGCATCACTTTTCAGAATCAAGTTCTAGGGCAGCAACTATTCATTGCTGCCCTTTAATCAAGCAAAAACTTTATTTTATTTTTTTTCAAGTATAGAAATGCAAGTTGTTAAAAATGGTAGTGTGCCCTTTAATCAAGAAAAAAACAATAAATAAGGAGAGAGAGAAAATATTAGTACTAATTATGAATGAGATGGAAAGTAATAGCATTTAATGATATTTTTTTAGCTGTTAGATCACTTACAAATCTACGGTGTAAAAAAGGTGTAACTTTATAAGAGTTACATCAGGTGTAACTTGAACCCATCTCTTACATCAATACATAAAACTTGAACCTCTATTTTTCTTTTTCTTTGTGCATTCTCTTATTCCCAAATCCCCTTGTGCACTTTCTATTGATCCTTATGCACTTTTCATTGGTAGAGCATGAAAAGTGTGACAAAAGATTTGGATTTAATACGCATTAATGCGCTAATATTGATTAGGAACGAGAATGGAAGAGTCACTGACTACGAGGAGTGCGTATTAAATAGCCTACAAATGATCAAACCACACTTCCGTAAGTGATTAATGTATAACTTTTGTCTCAATGATTACTTTTATACCTTATTTAATTCAATAAATTAAAATGTATTCAATGTCTATTACCTAAAATATATGTTTATTTTTTTTTTACTCTTATATCATATATCATTAAATTAGAATATGTTCCAAGGAATATATGAGTAAATTTCTTTATAAAATTCTTCTTTATTTTTTAAAAAATAATATATATATTTTTTAAAAAAATTCTTTTAAAGATTTAAAATTATGGATAATTTGTTTTTGTGGGTATCTAGGATGTACGGATCTTCGGGCCAAGGGCCTTTTACACCGCATCCTCGGCATGCCCTTCAACGTCCTAGGCCGTCCTCGGATGGCTTTGCAACGTCCTAGGCATGCATGGCAACGTCCTAGGCATGCTTGGCAACGTCCTCGGACGGTGTCCTAGGAGTCCCACATCGAAGGAAAACCCCCTCACTTTCTACCTTATAAGCGTTGAAGCGAAGGGAGTAGTGTACCACTAGTTTATAGTTATTCGAATAACTAAACTAGTGGTACACTACTCCCTTCGCTTCAACGCTTATAAGGTAGAAAGTGAGGGGGTTTTCTTTTGATGTGGGACTCCTAGGACACCGTCCAAGAACGTTGCCAAGCATGCCTAGGACGTTGCCATGCATGCCTAGGACGTTGCAAAGCCATCTGAGGACGGCCTAGGACGTTGAAGGGCATGCCGAGGATGCGGTGTAAAAGGCCCTTGGCCCGAAGATCCGTACATCCTAAGTACCCACAATAAAAGGGCCAATAACTATAAACTAGTGGTACACTACTCCCTTCGCTTCAACGCTTATAAGGTAGAAAGTGAGGGGGTTTTCCTTCGATGTGGGACTCCTAGGACACCGTCCGAGGACGTTGCCAAGCATGCCTAGGACGTTGACATGCATGCCTAGGACGTTGCAAAGCCATCCGAGGACGGCCTAGGACGTTGAAGGGCATGCCGAGGATGCGGTGTAAAAGGCCCTTGGCCCGAAGATCCGTACATCCTAGGTACCCACAATAAAAGGGCCAATAACTATAAACTAGTGGTACACTACTCCCTTCGCTTCAACGCTTATAAGGTAGAAAGTGGGGGGGTTTTCCTTCGATGTGGAACTCCTAGGACACCGTCCGAGGACGTTACCAAGCATGCCTAGGACGTTGCCATGCATGCCTAAGACGTTGCAAAGCCATCCGAGGACGGCCTAGGACATTGAAGGGCATGCCGAGGATGCGGTGTAAAAGGCCATGACTAGTTACAAAAACATGGTGAGATATAGGATTAGTTGTTACCTTTTTTGGCTCAGTGCATTCACGAGCAAAATGTCCTTTCTTTCCGCAATTATAACAAGTCAACTTCGACTTGTCCTTCTTTGCGCGCTTTCCTCTTGTATTGCGCTTGACAAACTTAGCCTTCTTAGGCGGTGGCCCATTAGGTCTCTCTTGTCCAGGAGCGTAATCAGGTTGCTTGCGTTTAGGCCTAGATGCCTTACGCGAGCTAGTCTCAGCCATGTGCACAGAACTAATCGGCTTGGCTGCTTCAAGGCGCTCAGCTTCAAGTTCCAAGTGACGAGCCACATCATCAAATGTTTTGATGTTCTCATTATGTGTCAAGTTTTGACACATCGTCTCCCATGAACTTGGTAGTGAACGAATCACTGCCTGGACTTGTTGTTCATCAGTAAGATTGTTTCCAACAGATTTAAGCTCTCGAATCATGGAGGACATCGCCCTAAGATGCTGCTTCATCGTATGTTCAGAGCGCATCTTATATGAATCAAATTTCATTGTTAAGCCACGCAGTCTAGTGGCTGATGTCCCTCCATATCTTAGTTTTAGAGCTTTCCACATGTCTTGTGCAGTTGTATATTGCTCAAACTCACCAATCAAGTCATTGTGCATGCTGCTTAACATTGTAAAGCGCGCACACAAATCCTTCTTGCGCCAACTTTCATAGGCAGCAAGTTCACGTTGGTGTTGCTCAGTACTTCCCTCATCGGGTTTACTCAACGAATGAGTTAGAGTCTCTAGGACTTCTTACTCATTCAGCACATACTGGATTTTGCGGTGCCAAATATTGTAATTTTCACCATCCAATTTCTCTCCTTTATTAAGATCAGCAACTATACCTTTAGAAGCCATTTCACTACAAAATTTCATAAATGGGACATTACACACACATTTCAAAAATTTTGACGTTCGATCTAAGATAAACTTAGATAATCAACACACGTCACAAGATCGAAAATTTGCTAAGCTTCCTAATCATCTCTTGCGCCACTAGTGTTTATTACTAAGCTTAATTTTAATCTATTCGTGCAAAATTATGTATGGGAGATAATGCAACTCAACCATACTCCCATTATTCCACATTTCAATTCTAAACATATTTACAAAATATATGTATTGAAAATATTTCACCAATATTATCAATTAACTATTAAGCCAAACAAGCTATCACAATTTAAACTCATAAGAAAATTCATATAGGCATCTTATTATTTCACTAAGAAATAATTATTTCTTTGTCGTGTTAAATATGATATTTAACGTTGTGTAAATATTTTTGATACCATATTTCACTAAGAAATAATAACGAAATTAAAAAATTTAAATAATCAATTAATTCCATATCATTAAATATTTCTTAAAAAAATATATACACCACCAATAAAGAGCAACATCATCATTAGTAAATTGCAACAACCCTTTAAATCTAAGAATAATGAATAGTCATGATATTTAAACTAGAAACACTATTCACATGTACAGGTTCCAGAACTAACAAAAAAACTTTTAACCCACAACAAAATTTATGGCCCCACCGTCTTCTTCTTCTTTCATATATATATATATATATATATATATATATATATATATATATATATATATTTATTTATTTATGATAACGGTGAAATAGGCTTTATAGGCATCAACGTGGCCCGCTGTACAATTTATGCTAAATGTATCTGAGCCAATACAAATGAATTTAGGTAGTAAAATATTGTGGGACCTTTTCTTATTATTATTTAATTTGCTATCTCTTTAGCCCACGTGACTTTTGGCAAGTGAAACACGTGCAGGAGTGCAGGTTGTCTTCAACCTTCGCCCTTTCAGTTTCTTTCAGCCAATAACACGAGTTTCAGACATAAAATTCAAAATTTTATATCTTCTACATTTCAAGTCCATTTTTAACATACCATATACCGATTTAAAGCTCATAACATATAGATTCATAATATGAAATCATATTTTGCAAATAAAAAACATATAAGAGCAATTTTATCCTTAAAGTTTCGGTGTTCTAAGTTTTGTTAAACTATATCTCATGGCACACTTCGAGATTTGCTATGAAACTTAAGGTATATATTAATATATGTAATATAAACAACATATATTAATTTCAAGGCACGAAATGCTCAGAATCAAAACTTGCCATTGAAGGCCATGTGAGGTGCATAGAAATTCATAACATATCTTAGAAGCATAAAACGTGTTAAGAACTAATCATATATGCCTATGACATCGAGAACAACCTATAATAGCTCTGATACCAATGTTAGAAACAGACTTTGCAGCGGAATTTAAATAATCGGTTTTTTACGGCGTACCTCTCTTGGCCTAAACCGACGATCACCCAAGAACTTTGAGGATGTTCTATGCTATCCAGAGCTAGCCTCCACGCAGACCAGCTGTCCAAACACGTTTTGAATTCCAGTTTGTGTAACCCACGAACCAAAAACGTTTCTCCGACGATGTTGCACACTACTAGAGTGATGTAAACATAACCCACAACCTAAGAGCCTCACAACACTCTATAAATACTATGAGAAATGCAGAATTCGTCCACACTCTAATGGGTACCATTCTTGGTGTTTATATGCAAACCACTCCATTAATATTGAGTGGGTTAGTGGACTTAGTGGGGTAGAGTAACAGTCCAATAATTACTTCTTAATTCTTGGGTGTTACAATCTGATTGAGGCAAATAGAAGGACATGCTCACATTGGGTGATTGTCCAAATTCTTTCAGTTTCTAACAAAAACCCTTTTGGTGAACAAGTTAAGAAGCTTGTAACCTTTAACACCAAAAGGGTATCCAAGAAAAACACAAGGAACTGACCTAGGATCAAATTTAGACCTATGATGAACTAAAGTTGAAGCAAAACAAAGACATCCAAAAACTTTGAGATGTTCATAGGAAGGAGGTTTGTCATAAAGCTTCTCAAAAGGTGACTTATTGTTCAAAATAAGGGAAGGTAATCTGTTAATGATATATACAGCAGTTAACACACACTCACCCCAAAGATAAAGAGGGACATTGGATTGAAATTTTAAAGCCCTAGCCATGCTCAATATATGTTGGTGTTTCCTCTCCACAACTGAATTTTGTTGTGAAGTGGCTACACAAGAATGCTGATGAATAATACCATTAGCAGAAAAGAAATCTTTCAAGAAAAATTCAGGGGCATTATCGGTTCTAAAGACTTTGATTTTAGTGTGAAACTGAGTACATATCATATTGTAAAAGGAAATAAGTAAAGGTTTGGTTTCTAATTTACTTTTCATGAGATAGACCCAAGTTGATTTAGTGGCATCATTAACAAGGGTCAGAAAATATTTGTAACCTTCTTGAGTAGGCTTAACAAAAGGACCCCAAACATCACAATGAACAATGTCAAAAGCATTATGAGAAATATGATTGAAAAATGGAAAGGGAAGCTTTTTCTGTTTAGCAATAGGACAAAGAACACAATTTTTATTGCTTTGGAATTGGATTACATCAGGGAAATGATTGTGCAATGCACTGAGCTTATTATCTAAAACATGCCCAAGTCTAAGGTGCCAAAGATATGACTTAGAAACAACAGGAATGCTAGAAACAGAATGAACAAGGGAATTGAAAACAGACTACAAAATGGAAGGGGCCCCTGATAAAGATGTGCAATCTGATGGAACTTGCAGCAAGTAAAGATTGTTGTGCAATTTACCCACTCCAATCATTTTCCAACATGCCAAGTCTTGTATGAAACACAAGTTTGAAAGGAAAACAAAGCAACAAGATAGGGATTTTGTTAATTTGCTGACAGAGATTAGATTGAATGAAAAGGAAGGAACACAAAGGACATTTTCAAGAACTAAGGTAGAGGTTATTTGAATTGTTCCTATGTGAGTGACAGTAACTTTCTCACCATTAGGTAATTGAACAAAGGTAGAAATAGAATTAGTAATCTTGGTGAACAAAGAAATAGAATGAATTATATAATTTGTGGCCCCCGTATCAAGGACCCAAGTCTCACCATTGAAGGCAGTCATATTCACAGGATTAACAGCAAACACAGAATGTTGCATGCTTAAACACATATTTTCTTAAAACAAATTACAAGAAGTACCTAATGTAGCACTAAGATTGATTGCAAAATTAGCTGAATGAACACCTTCACATGAACCGGAAGCAACGGCATGGGTATTGAGCAAAGAGATCAGTTGTTAACACTACTCAAAAGAAAAAGGAAAATTTCTATTGCATAGTTCCTTAGATTGAGATTAGGATTGATCACCCTCAAGACTGATCTGGTTTGCCATTGGAATATTTAACTTCTGCTTGTAACCAGGTGGAAAACCAACCAGCTTATAACACTTCTCATTAGTGTGACCAAGCTTGCCACAATAACTGCACATAGGCCTTCCTTTCCCAGTGTTGCCTTTGAAATTCTTGCTAGTATTACCATAGCCATGAGTAAAGCTTTGATTTTTAACAGCAAGAGCAGTCGTTTCAATTGATGAACCCAAATTGAAACCCAAGGATCTTTGCCTCTCTTCTTGAATCACCAGAGAGAAAGCCTTATCTATTGAAGGAGTGGGTTCCATCATGAGAATTTGAGTTCGTACTTGAGAATAAACATCATTCAACCCATTGAGAAACTGCATCAGTGAATCTTGATGCTGAAGAGTGGTGATCTTGTCATTAACACCACAAGTGCACTTACCACAAGAACAGCAAGGCAGAGGTCTAAAATTCAGTAATTGATCCCACGATGCTTGAAGCCCTGTGAAATATGTAGTGACTGTTGAATCACCTTGCATCACAGTAGAAATCTGCTTCTGTAGCTGTGAAATTCGTGGTCCATTAGCTTGAGAAAAACGATTTCTGAGTGTATTCCAAACCTCAAGAGCTGTGTTCCTATAAATCACACTAGCTGTGATATGAGGTGAAACACAATTCAAAATCCAAGAGGAAATCATTGAATTGCACTTAAACCATGCCTTCTTCTCCAAAGGAGTGACTGCCATTGAAGCAGTGATTGATCCATCAACAAAACTGAGTTTGCTTTTAACATCCAAAGCCATCTTCATAGCTCGAGACCAAGTAGGATAATTGGTCTCTGTTAATGGCTGCGGAACCAAGATCGCACCAGGTGATTTACCCTAATGCAAAAAGAACGGACTACGAGGATCCTCCATCGGTGTAAGCTCACGTTGTGAGGTTGAAGATGAAGCTTGCTGAGGATTGGACGCCATTGAAATGGATTCAGGCTCTGATACCATATGAGAATAGAAAAACAGAGAAGAAGAAGTAGAAAAATGCTTATGGAATTGAGAGAGATAGAGAATGTGAGAGAGAGAATTTCTGGAAATCTCTGTGATTTTTCTATTGAATCAATTGAATTAAAAACTGTACAAAACCCTATATTTATACTGACTGAATGAAGAAAACTAATTCCCAAATTATGCGCTAGGCAGTTACAGGGAAGTTACATCGGCTACTGCACGTGTATCACCCACGTGTAAATCATAAATAACTAATACAATCTAAACTACAAGTCACTTAGTTGCTCATGTCGTTTTGCACATCACTTTGCACATCACACTATCACTTGCTTCACTTTGCTTCATCTTGCTGGCACTTCACTGTTGCATCACTGCCTTACTGTGTCACTGCTGCTCTAACCTTGCCTTTAACTTTAATATCTTTACAGCATCTATGTTTGGTGTTACTCCAGTGCTGTCAATCAGGTTCACATGCTATGAAAAATGCTTTGAAGGAAATGATGAAGCACCTGACCATCGGGTGACATTGCAAGGTAAAGCACTCGCATACTATGTCCCGTTAGAGTTGCAACCTATCAATCAATCCAACAGTTTCACTAATAATAAAAAAACCAGACAAGTCTAGTTGTCTATAATTTCAAAGGTTATTTACTTTAGACCAAGGTTTGCTGACAATTATGATGAAAATGAAAATGTTATGACTAAAAAGCTAACACCTTTGTCATTGATGGACACTTCCACACCATAATTTGATTCTGGGAATACCCATGAGTGCTTACTATTTCATTCATATTTTTACTCCATGCAAGATTGCAAACCTGCATGTTAAGCAGCAAACTCTATATAAGTATTCCTTCAGCACATTCATTTATTCAAGAACAAATTTCCACATGACAGGATCATATATTGTTTGAATTGGCAATAGCACCCACTTCCCCTCCCGGCCCTTATTAGAAATCATAAGTTGCCTATGGGCATTTACAAAGGCTAGTAGAATTTTTTTTTTCCCTTACGAAAATCAACTGGTATTCTGATGCATAAAGAATTGAAAAGAACTACCTGGCTCCCCGTGTCAACGCTGTTCAGTTGGTGGCCGTTTGTGGTGTTCTAGAAGCAAATACATCTATCAGCTGTTCCACCTCCAGATGCAAGAAGGCCACTTTGGTGGGGTGACCAAGCAATGGCCTTGACAGCAGCTGTGTGCTCTGTTAGTCTCAAAGCTGGTTGCTGAGAATGCTGGTTCCAGACCAAAAGCTAGGCTCACCAGTAAGAAATCATATTAGTTATTGACTAGATACAAAGCTTCCAAAGAATAAGAAACAACTAAAAGTTAGTGATGAATACCTGATTATCATTGCCACCAGATGCAAGTTCCCTGTCATCATGGGGCCATTTTAGCCCACATACTTGTTGCATTGAAGTTAAGAAAAGGTTAAGATTACTGCCGTTTTCCCAATAACTTCTCTGTTTTCTCCCATTAAGTTGTGGTCCATGTTAAAGATAACATATCAATAACGTTGGATTATAACACTTAACAGAGGATATGATCCTCTATAAAGCTAAATGACAATAAAAGATATGTATAGGAAGCTCCAAGTAGGTGGGACCAAGGGCTTCAGTTGATGAAAAGAGGAGTTAGGAAATTTTCAATGGCTTCACCTCAGACTTGTGAAGTATGTTGCGATTCCTGCTTCCGGAGGCCAATCTGCGCGAATGACATGCCAAAACCCTTGTTCTTGTTTGATGCCCACCCATGGTTCGGACTTTCTTGCACTGTGTCCCATCCCAGACCTACAACAGTATACCGAAATGCTAGCTTAATTTCAACTCTATAAGAGACTAATTGAACATACTAGCCTGCAAAGAAGATGTGATAATTAAAGGATCATATGCAAGTTTAGAGGACTAGCTACCTGAACTTGACCAAGATTTGTACCAATGGAAATGTATGAACCCTCTTGGGTCCATTGGACAGAACACACCATCATTAGGTCCCAAATCGCACCGGTCTGGTCGATCGCAGCACCACGCCAATTGCACCGCGCCGATCAAGCAAAGATCGAACCTAGTCACCTCACATGCCTTCGTCTTCACCTTCGAACCCACACGCCTTCGCCTCAAGCAAAGATCGCAGCACCACGCTGACCCACACGCCTTCTCCTTCGAACCCAGTCGCCTTTCTCTCTTCCTTCTTCCCTCAATTTGACCGGATTTGATGATTTTTTTTCTTTGGGTTTTGTTTCTTTTGTGTTTGTGGACTGAGAAATGATATTATATATTTGTTTGGAAGCTGAGAAAATGTGAGCAACAAGTAAAAAATGTGTTTTCTATAGTATTTTCAAGAATGCAACTAAACACTAGAAAATATTTTTCAAAGCATTTTTTGAAATATAACCAAACACTTGAAAATATTTTCATTTCCCGAAAATATTTTCACCTGAAAATATTTTACACCCGGAAAATATTTTACACTGAAACAAACGCAGCCTAAGAATGTCACTGCACTGCTTGGTTTGTTATTTCCTCCTCGCTAATTGATTTGATCTTGATTTCCTCTACAGGCATCTGCATTCTGCAATTCCAATTAGAGGCTTTTGGACTTCATCCACTAGCACGTCCATCAAATATATCCCTAAACACTAATTCCAATGGGCTTTCAGAAACACACCCTCTTAAGAATCTGAAATTCTATTGATTTTCTGAGCATCTTATGCTATAAATTAGAAGCAATAAATTTTTGTTTTACAAACGAAAACTACTAGGGTAGAATTAGAAGCCTACACTAGTCTCTTTTAAATGATTACTACTTTGCTCCCTACATCACAGCAATTTAGTATTGTCTTTTAGTGATCAGTGATGTATGCATTACTAAAGGCTTGAACTCCCTTAACCTTTCAGCAAAGTCTATTTCCTTTGATCATCTACAATTTTTTTAAGAAATATATAAAAATTAATAATGCTAAAGTGATATTTTTATTTTCACCATACACTTATGTGGGTGAGAGAGCCCAACGCCATATGATGGGCCTGGGGCCCGAATCGAAAATAACTTCCCGTCTGAAGAGGTTAAAGGGGTCAACGCTTTACCCTCTTGGTAAAAATGCAACCAGGGAAGGACGAACATTGCGTCCGAAGACAACCTGACCAGTCCGAAGGGATCCTATTCAACGGATCTCCAGAGAACCTGATCAAGTAGATACGCTGAAGATTCCCCTGTAAGGTTTGAGCTTTGGGCATGCCTAACTGCATGGCTATCATGAAATATCTTACAAATAAAGCTGCCACCGCCGCATTTAATACACTGCAGCAACTTTCCTGGCCGCATTTATGTGGAGAAGACACCTGAACAGTGCATCCTCAACCACCACCACTCACTGCAGGTTAAAGCAAACTTCTGATGTGACTAATACTCAAGTGGACGCCTAGATGAAGGACAAGTGTGCGGTGAAGATGAGGAAAAAGGTGTATATATAAGGGAAACAGGCCTCACGGAGAGAGTGGGAAAAAAAATTGTATTCACTAAGTTTTTAAATATGAAGCCTCTTCGGACCAAAGAGATTTCCTATTAAACGCTAGTCTCAATCCCTTTTTACATTGGTTTGCTTGTATGAACCGTTGCTAAATCCATAACCAGCCCAGTTGTTTAACCCATTCTCTACAAATTTATTGTTGGGAATTTGTTGGGCTCACAATCCAAAGAGTTGATACCTGGCCCAACAAATTTGGACCCTACAATTGGCACCGTTTGTGGGAAACAGCTTGAGCAAAGGTGGAAGCAACACCTCAAAAGATGGCTAAACCAAGGCAACGACCAGCGGAGTCCAGGTCATCTCAGCACACCGATCCCTTTCTTCATCTGGAACGAAAGCAGGATTGTGAGGGCAGCGTACACACCGCACGTGACGGTCAAAACCAGTCGCATGGAGAGAGCCACATGTCCCATGCAGAGAAAAACAAAGACATGCAGAAGGAAATCGATAGGCTAAGGAAGGAGTTGCGCCGTGCGAAGAGGAAGCGCAGTCCCTCATACTCTGATGAAGATTTTGAGGATGAACGGGATGTTGTCTACGAACAGAAACTTCGAACGCCAGTCAGCGAATCCTTTACCTATGAGGAAATGCGTCATGACGAGAGGAACCCTCAGAATCCTTCACCCAGGGGCACAGGGAACGACGCTATGAGTAAAGCCCTGGATCAGATTTCCAGATCTCCCTTTACCCGTAACATCGAGAATGCTAAACTTCCTCGACGTTTCCACCAGCCTACGTTCACCATCTATAATGGCCGGACAGACCCAGTGGAACATGTGAGCCATTTCAACCAAAGGATGGCCGTCCACTCCAGGGACGAAGCCTTGATGTGTAAAGTCTTCCCATCCAGCTTGGGACCGATAGCCATGAGGTGGTTTGACAATCTGAAAGCAAAATTTATAAGCTCTTTCCAAGAGTTGACTCAAGCATTTGGTTCACGTTTTGTCACGTGCCGAAGGGTTCCGCAGTCTATGGCGTCCCTATTGGCAGTCAGTATGAAAGGAGGTGAGACTTTGAAATCGTATTCAGATAGGTTCTGGGAAACGTATAACGAGGTAGAGGAAGATTGTGAATTGGTGGCTATCAGCTCTTTTAAACTGGGCCTCCCTACTGAACATCCCTTGAGAACGTCCTTAACGCGCAAGCCTGCTACCAGTATACGCCAGTTGATGGATAGGATCGATAAGTACAAAAGAGTTGAAGAAGATCAGCAGCAGAGTAAGGGAAAGGAGAAGGTTATCCCTCAGGAGGGGAGGGATTTCAGGTCGGACAGGCAGAACCACAACAGGCCGAGGAGGGACTGGGCCGGACAAAGCACAGCGCACTTCCAGACGGTCAATGCGGTTTTTCGCGAACCAGTACACCAAGTCCTGGATAAAATAAAAAACGAACCGTTCTTCAAGAGGCTGAACAAGATGGTGGGAAACCCTGAAAGGCGCAACCACAATCTTTACTATCAGTATCACATTGACCACGGGCATACTACTGAGGAGTGCAGAAGCCTGTGGGACCATCTGGATCAGTTGGTCAGCGAAGGCAGGCTAAAGCACCTCCTACACCACTCCTACGGTCAGGGAAATCAGGCAAGCACGGGGCCCAGGAGAGGCGATTCGGTAAAACCTCCCTTGGGAACAATCAATGTTATTTTTGCTGCACCAGGAAGGACGGAGTCTTGCCCGTCCAGGGTATTGTCGGTTGCTCGGGTGCCCTCGGAGAAGGTTAACAGAGAGCCGAAGAGGCCTAGGACTGACGTCCAAGTTTTGGGCTTTTCGGACGAGGACAAAATTGGAACTATACAGCCGCATGACGATGCCCTGGTAGTCACACTGAGAATAGGCGGATACGACGTGAGGAGGGTGATGGTAGATCAGGGCAGCGCTGCAGAGATAATGTACCCAGACCTATATAAGGGGCTGAACTTGTCCCCTGAAGACTTAACTCTGTACAGTTCCCCTTTAATCAGTTTTGATGGCAAAGTGATCATTCCGAAAGGCCAGATCAGACTGCATGTGCAAACCGGTTCTGAGACGGTGGAGGTAGATTTCATAGTGGTGGATGCCTACTCACCCTACACTGCTATAGTAGGCAGACCTTGGCTTCATACCCTTGGGGCTGTATCCTCTACACTGCACCAGAAGATTAAGTATCCGTCCGAAGGGATAGTCGAGGAGATCATAGGGGATCAGGCTATGTCCAGGCAATGTCTAGTGGCAGCCATCCAGCACGAGCCGCATGCTGAGCCCTCGAATTGTAACAAGGAGAGTTTATAACAATTAAAGCCTTCGGCGCTGGACACCGAAGCCTCGGCCGGAGAAGTAGAATGCGAAAGCTTGGCAAGGATAGTTGTTGATAACAATCCAGAGAAGTTCTTCCAAGTCGGATCCATGCTGCCTCCTCAGGAGAAGGGAGAGTTGATAGAATTCCTCAGGGCAAACGTTGATGTATTTGCATGGGACCCTGCGGAAGCCCCGGGGGTAAGCCCAGATTTCATTTGCCACCATCTAAACGTAGATCCCACCATAGTCCCCAAGAAGCAACCGCTCCGGCGTCCATCGAAGGAACACGCAGATGCAGTCAGGGAGGAAGTGACGAGGCTCAAGCAGGCAGGGGCCATTAAGGAAATTTTTTACCCCGAATGGCTGGCTAACACAGTGGTGGTAAAAAAGAAAAGTGGGAAATGGCGGGTGTGCGTGGACTTCACTGATCTCAATAGAGCCTGTCCGAAGGATCCGTTTCCCATGCCAAAGATAGATCAACTAGTTGACGCTACTGTTGGACATCCTCGGATGAGTTTCTTAGACGCATTTCAAGATTATCATCAGATACCACTGGCTCTCGCCGATCAGAGCAAAACGGCTTTCGTAACTCCTGTAGGGAATTACCACTACAAGGTAATGCCGTTCGGCTTGAAAAATGCCGGGGCTACCTATCAGAGAATGATGACCAGAATGTTTGAGCCGCAATTGGGTAAAAGCATGGAGGTTTATATTGACGACATGGTGGTAAAGAGCAAAGTCATAGCCGAGCACATTGGGGACCTTAGGGATGTTTTCGAAATCCTGAGGGGACACAGGTTGCGCCTGAATGCATCCAAATGTTCTTTTGGTGTAGGATCAGGCAAGTTCCTGGGGTATATGGTCACTCACAGGGGAATCGAAATTAACCCCGATCAGATAAAGGCCATCAACAACTTGCGAGCTCCTCGGAACCCCAAGGAAATTCAAAAGCTGACAGGGATGACCGCTGCCCTTAATAGATTCATTTCCAGATCGGCAAACAGGTGTAGGCCTTTCTTCTCATTGATTAATAAGTGGAAGGATTTCGAATGGACGAAGGAATGTGCGGTCGCTTTTCAGCAACTTAAGGACTACCTGGCTAGACCTCCCATCATGTCCAGTCTGGAGCCAAACGAAGTCTTGTTTGCTTACATCGTTGTGGCTCCTAATGCTGTAAGCCTGGTACTAATCCGAACAGACTGTGGTGTACAAAAACCAGTCTATTACGTAAGCAAGTCGCTGCACGAAGCTGAAGTTCGTTATTTGCCACTGGAGAAAGCCATTCTGGCAGTTGTGCTGGGTACGAAGAAGCTGCCCCATTATTTTCAAGCCCACACCGTTATAGTCCTCACCCAGCTCCCGCTCAGGGCCATACTCCGAAGCGCCGATTACACAGGAAGAATTGCCAAATGGGGAACAATCCTCGGGGCTTTCGATATCAAGTACATGCCCCGCACGTCAGTGAAGGGCCAGGTCCTTGTGGACCTGGTCGCTGAATTCACAGAGCCCCCTTTAGAGGAAGTAACACCAATGCTCGGCGCTGAAAAAAGGGCCGTTGGGATGGTTTCCTCACGGAGCCCCTTACCCTGGGAGGTGTACGTTGATGGTACATCGAATCAGAGGGGCTCTGGAGTGGGGCTAGTGCTGATATCCCCAGAAGGAATTATCATCGAAAAGGCTTTAAGGCTGGATTTCTCAGCAACGAATAATGAGGCAGAATATGAGGCTCTATTGATGGGAATGAAGATGGTACGAAGGATGGGAGGAAAGTCGGTTGAGGTATTCTCGGACTCGAGATTAATCGTCGGCCAAATGTAGAGAGAATTTGAGGCGAAGGACGAGAGGATGCAGGGGTACTTGAATCTGATTAAGTCCCTGCAGTCAGAGTTTGAATATTTTAACCTGCAGCACATCCCCAGAAGTGGCAACACACATGCCGACTCTTTAGCCACCCTTGCCACCTCTTCGGCGCACGCATTACCAAGGGTTATCCTCATTGAGGACATGCAGGAGCCTACGGAAGTAAGAAAAAAGTTACTCTAAGTTCATTGCGTCAGAACCAACCCGTGCTGGATGGATTTCATCATCAAGTTCTTGAAGGACGATGTGTTGCCCGAAGAAAGAGGGGAAGCGGACAAAATACAGAGAAAAGCTACAAGGTTCTGGCTGTCCGAGGAACAGAAACTGTACAAACGATCCTATTCAGGTCCATACTTGTTGTGCATGCCCCCCGAAGCGGCTGAGTCACTATTAGAAGAATTGCATGAAGGGATCTGTGGGAGCCACACTGGAGGGAGATCTTTAGCTCATCGGGCCATTACTCAGGGTTATTGGTGGCCAAACATGCAAAGGGAGGCCCAGGAATACGTTAAAAAGTGCGACCAGTGCCAGCGGTTCGCGCCGAACATACATCAGCCGGGTGGTACCCTTAATCCACTATCCAACCCATGGCCCTTCGCTCAGTGGGGACTGGATATCGTAGGCCCATTCCCTAAAGCAACAGGAAACAAAAAATTCCTTCTAGTCGGAACAGACTACTTCACCAAATGGGTCGAAGCCGAACCTTTAGCGAATATCAGGGATGTAGATGTGAAGAAGTTTGTCTGGAAAAATATCGTCACTCGATTCGGGGTCCCCCATACCTTGATCTCAGATAATGGGCTTCAGTTTGATAGCAAAGCTTTCAGGGGTTATTGTAGCGAGCTGGGAATCACAAACAGATATTCCACCCCTGCCTACCCTCAGGGAAATGGGCAGGCCGAAGCTGTAAATAAAGTCATAGTTAACGGACTAAAAAAGAGGTTGGATGATACGAAAGGTAGGTGGGTAGAAGAGTTACCCCACGTGTTGTGGGCGTACAGAACCACACCTCGCAAGTCTACTGGAGAGACCCCCTTTTCAATGACTTAACGGGCTGAAGCCATGATACCCCTAGAGACTGGATTCCCAACGTACCGGATGAGCTCCTTTGATCTGATCAGCAACGACGGGCAGCTGGAAAAGAGTCTGGATCTAATTGAAGAACGAAGGGAAAATGCAATGGTCCGACTGGCGCATTGCCAGCAGAAACTGAGGCGGGGCTATGACGCCAATGTAAGGCAGAGACCCTTGGAGCCTGGTAATCTTATCCTGAGGAAGGTAGTAGGTAATGCAAAGAACCCAGCCTGGGGAAAGCTGGGACCGAACTGGGAGGGACCATATCGCGTCACTTCGAGGGCCGGCGTTGGAGCATACTTCCTAGAAGACCTGGATAATCGTGTAGTGCCCCGGCCATGGAATGTAAATAACCTCAAAAGGTACTACTATTAAAAGAATTCTCCTTTCAGTGACGACACCATTTTGTTATGCTAATCTCTCAAGTGTTTAAACTTAAATCCAATCATGCCTGTAGTACTCGAACCAGATTATTTGGGTTAGTTAACGCTCCTCCACGTTTTACAAGTGTTTAAACTTAAATCCAATCATGCCTGTAGTCCTCGGACCAGATGATTTGGGTTAGTTAACACTTCATCATAGTTTTCTCAAGTGTTTAAACTTAAATCCAATCATGCCTGTAGTCCTCGGACCAGATAATTTGGGTTAGTTAACACTCCATCATAGTTTTCTCAAATGTTTAAACTTAAATCCAATCATGCCTGTAGTCCTCGGACCAAATGATTTGGGTTAGTTAACACTCCTCCACGTTTTACAAGTGTTTAAACTTAAATCCAATCATGCCTGTAGTCCTCGGACCAGATGATCTGGGTTAGTTAACACTCCTCCACGTTTTACATGTTTAAACTTAAATCCAATCATGCCTGTAGTCCTCGGACCAGATGATTTGGGTTAGTTAACACTCCTCCACGTTTTACAAGTGTTTAAACTTAAATCCAATCATGCCTGTAGTCCTCGGACCAGATGATTTGGGTTAGTTAACACTCCTCCACGTTTTACAAGTGTTTAAACTTAAATCCAATCATGCCTGTAGTCTTCGGACCAGATGATTTGGGTTAGTTAACAATCCTTTGCGATTTACAAGTGTTTAAACTCAAATCCAATCACGCCTACGGTCCTCGGACCAGATAATCTCGGTTAATACTCGTTCATGTTATTAGTCTAACCTAGTGTTTGGCGAAACACGCAAACTTAAGCTGAATTACGTCAACTGTTATGGCCTCGAGGCCTGGTTTAGCAATGCTTGAAAGATTACTGTGGTTTTGGTTGATTATTAATTGTCAAACTATCATTGTTAGCCATAATGTCAATCTAACATACACCATAAAAACCACAAGGAACAAAAAGCAAACTACTTCGTTCATTAAAGAGGTAATTTCATTACAAAAGTGGATAACAAAGGATCCTAACATCCTAAGCAATCTGAACATCCTAAGCCTTATTCTGAGGCGCTGGATCAACCTTTGGCAGATCGCCCGCATCTCCGGTCTTAGGGGGTGCCTGACTTGTCTCAGGTAGGACTGGAGGATTCTGACCGGCCGAGGAGGCTTCCGAGGCATCTGGCAGGTCGCATATATCAGGGTGATAGTAGACACTCCCAGGCTGCCTCAGGGCAGACTCTACGGGGACTCCTACCGCATCAAGGCCTTTGCCCCATGTAATGTCGCAGTAATCCCTGCAGACCTTGGCAAACTCCTCGGTCAGCCTCGTTTGAGTATCTTGCACCCCCAGGAGGTAGGCAGCCTGCTTCTCGGCCTCAATTGCTTCCTTGGCCAACTGAGCGTCCTCCTTGGCCAATTTAGCAGCATCTTTGGCCTTGTCCAGCTCAGCCCGAAGTTCTTTCACCAACACTCTCTCTGTTTCCAGATTGATTTCGGTGGTGTATAGCTTCTTGCGTTGGTCCTCGGCTTGCTGTTCAGCGTTCCTCAGGCCTGCCTCCGCGCTTTTCTTTGCCTTCGCCTCCTCCCTCAGCTGCTCGGAGATGCGGGCGCACTCGTCTTTTGCATTGCCCAGTGCTTTCTCGACCTCCTCCCTGGATCGAGCCTGGGCTTGCACCTCAATATCTTTCTCTTTATTCCACTCCTCAGCCACGAAAATTTGTTGGGCAATCTGCATGACAACCAAAGAGTTCTACGTTAAGTTGCGAACATGCATAAGAACTACAAGGAAATATCACTTATCTCACCATGGCTAAATCCCTTTTGAGGGACAGAAAGAGCTCCTTTTGGCTGAAGCGCCGATAGGATTCCATATCCTTCGGAAGGAGGAGAGGCTGCTCCAGCGCTTCTGCAATGTGCCCAGCTTTCCCTCCAGCGTAGTTTCGGAGGGAGGCATCATAGGGGATGGCTGCACCATCCAGGGTCAGCTTTGAAGACCACACCCGAGTCCCCCGTCGCACGTCTGCGGCCAAGTTCTCTTCTCTGCTCTCAGTAGAAGAAGCCCGCTTACTTCTCGTATCATGGGTCGTCTTCTGCTGCTTGAGACCCTTCGGAGGGACCACTTCCCCTTCTTCAACATCCGTGACCTCTGTCACCACCCTTTTCTTCTTCAGATCAGGCAGCGCTTTTAGGCCGAGATCCCTTGGGGCTGGAGGAAGAGGAGGGGGTGGTGGCAGATTGGCCGTGGGCTGGGATGTACCAGTACCCTTGGTCGCGGCCTTCGGCCTCCTATTCTTCATCAACTGGTCTAGACTCTGCATATCTTCTTCTTCAGAGTCGTCTGGCACAGCTAAATTTAAGAGCGGAGCAACTGAGTGCCTATCAAGCACCTCGTCGGCAGCCAAAATTTGAACTTCCTCCAAGGTTTCCTCTTCGAACTTGAACTGGTCGATCTGCTCGTCAAGTGAAGGTGTAGAAGAAGCAACTCTTTCTTCTGCTACCGATTCGAGGGGGACTTGTTGAACAGGCTGAACAAGTACTGGAATACCCTGCGGATTAGGATGGGGTACCGGGGCGAGGTCGAAGGGAGCCAAAAAATTCTTCCGAGCCACGTCAATGCTGTTGATGCGGCGATCCCCGAGTGTTATCGCGTTGCCAATCGGCTAAAGTTCAGACTTCGGAATATAGCCAAGGATGAGGGGAACGGACCTGAGCTGTCCGTCTTCGCTTACAAAAATCTCTGACCGAAGAAGGTAGTTCAGAGCCGCGGTATTTGTGAGACTCAGCCGAAGAGCCACGTGATTTCTATCTGCAAACATCGCAACAAAACTGTCAGAAAAGATTGAAATATGACGAAGGGAATCCCGAATAGCTGAAAGCAAAAAAGGTTAGAGAATCTCAATGGGGGATGTCCCACCTGGCTCTCCTGGCTGGGTTGGGCAATGAATTCCATCATGCCATGCGCCCGAGACGATCAGATAATCGTCCTTCATCCCTTTATTAGACTTGGGGAGACAGGAGAGAAGTCTGACGACATCGGAGCGGGACCTTAGATAGTATCCCGCCCCCTCTTTGGTACGACACTCATACATGTGTACCACATCGTGCCAGGTTAGCCCCAATCCTAAGTGATGGTTTAGGTCGTCAACTGCCCCTAAAATCCTAAACGTGTTAGGTGCGCACTGCTCAGGGCTAAGCCTATGGGCGGTAAGGTAACTTCTGGTGACAGGACCCATGGGGATGGTCATTCCCCCCTCCAGGAAAGCGATAATGGGGATTATAACTTCACCCACTTCTCAGTCCGTTAGTAACCCCTCCGTGGAGCAATACCTCAGGCCCACTTCCTGAGGAATGCGATATGTCACCCTAAACTTCTCTATCTAGGAGGGGCTGTCCACTAGGTATTTAAATCTACCCATTTTGAATAAGGTTAGAGGGAGGAAATGCGAAACAGCAACTGAAGAAAATCTACCAAAGGCCGAAGAGGCAATCTGAATAGATTTCGAAAATCTCGAGCAAAGAACTTACGCAGAATCGAATTAGAGGATGTTCTTTAGCCTTGCGAGGAGGTCGTAGCGGATTCTGGAACGAGTTGAAGCAGGTGATAGGAAAGGCTTTGGGAGTCTGAACGCTTGAGTTCGCTGGAGAGTCTGAAGTTTGTAAAGTGAGAAAACAACCCCCTCTGGGACTTTATATAGAGGTAGGCAAAATGGTGGGACTTATCCCGCCCGAAATTTTTAGGGGAATCTCGTCCGTTGGATTTGGAACGAACCATTAGATTTCATGGACAAGACACCGCCTGGAGCAATTAATGACGCCTCGGAAACGACGCAACAGCAGCGGTAATAAAGAAGGTGCCTAGATTCATGCGCATACACACGTGTGGAGTCAAAAATTCAATGCTTTCATTTGTCAAAAGGTCAAAACCCCACTTTTTCTCTTCAGATGCGAGGGAAAAATTGGAATTTTGAGGGGCTATTGTGGGTGAGAGAGCCCAACGCCATATGATGGGCCTGGGGCCCGAATCGAAAATAACTTCCCGTCCGAAGAGATTAAAGGGGTCAACGCTTTACCCTCTTGGTGAAAATGCAACCAGGGAAGGACGAACATTGCATCCGAAGACAACCTGGCTAATCCGAAGGGATCCTATTCAACGGATCTCCAGAGAACCTGATCAAGTAGATACGCTGAAGATTCCCCTGTAAGGTTTGAGCTTTGGGCATGCCTAACTGCGTGGCTATCATGAAATATCTTACAAATAAAGCTGCCACCGCCGCATTTAATGCACTGCAGCAACTTTCCTGGCCGCATTTATGTGGAGAAGACACCTGAACAGTGCATCCTCAACCACCACCACTCACTGCAGGTTAAAGCAAACTTCTGATGTGACTAATACTCAAGTGGACGCCTAGATGAAGGACAAGTGTGCGGTGAAGATGAGGAAAAAGGTGTATATATAAGGGAAACAGGCCTCACGGAGAGAGTGGGAGAAAAAATTGTATTCAATAAGTTTTTAAATATGAAACCTCTTCGAACCAAAGAGATTTCCTATTAAACGCTAGTCTCAATCCCTTTTTACATTAGTTTGCTTGTATGAACCGTTGCTAAATCCATAACCAGCCCAGTTGTTTAACCCATTCTCCACAAATTTATTGTTGGGAATTTGTTGGGCTCACAATCCAAAGAGTTGATACCTGGCCCAACAAATTTGGACCCTACAACTTATTTGGTGGTCTCTATATAACATCAAAAGCCATTCTAATGCATTTGACATTCGTAATATGCAAATTCTTAAGTCTTAGAATCATTTTTTTTTCACCACTCTTACTTAGTGGTCTTTGTACATCAAAAGCCATTCATGAATTTGACATCTGGAATATGCACACTCTAAAACCCAGTATCAAAGATGTATCATTATGACAATCATATGATTAATGAATGTAAAATTCGTAATTGGGAAGCTATATGATGACGATAAAGCATTACTATATCAGCTGTTGTCTATGGCATATTCTAATGAGTATATGAAAAGCTTCTAGAAATTGAAGAAATAAGAAACAATACATTTAAGAGTTGCAATGTCTCACCATCGTGCACCCTTGATGTGATTGACACGATGGCCACTTTACAAATAATAAGTGCTTGTGGAGTGGGATGTGGGGTGGGGGGCAAAGGTTGGGATTTAAGTCTCCAGAATGGAGTTTCACATACATATACACTTAAATTAGGCAATAGTAGAATTTCTATCTTTAAAAAAAAAAAAAAAAAAAATTGCAATGTCTCAAGCAATTTCATGACATCTACCAATGTCACTTTGCCATCGCAGCCGAAAAGAAGAATATCACAGTTGCTGGTATCAGGCTTTTGATCCACAAGCAATGCTCACGTTTCTCTACTGTGACAATCATTACATAAATAATGTTTTAGACACTAATTCAAATGGAACTATGATACGTTCAATTTATAATTTAAAAGCAAGTCACTATATACCGGAATAGTTATGGGGCGCAGGGACACAATTACATCTTCTTCTTTTTTCTTCTTTTTTTTTTTTTTTTTAAGTAAAAAAATAAAAAAGATGTAATTTTGTCCCTGTGCATAATGAAAGTTTCATAATTTTACGTGAGTATAATTATCACCATAAAACTCAAACAAGGTCTTCAATCAACCGATTTTGATTTTACCTATTAAGTTTGTGACATCAATTAAGGATTACACAATTTCATGGAACTACAGTTAATGAACGGAAAACACCATTTTCGCTTTTAGATTCTTTCAGTTTAGTCTCAACCATTAAGAAGCCAACAACAAGACCGACATGCCCACATGGTTATCACCAGTTTCACAATCAAATTTTTGCACCTCTAAAAAAATCCCTATTCGGTCAGCATAATAATTAGTCACAAGAAAAATTCAAATTTTATTTTCTTATTTTGTTGAAGCTAAGATAATTGGTGCTCTCACTTGATTATAATTAAGCTTTTCATTAAAAACTAGTTGCAGACCTACGCGTTGCGCAAGATAATTTTTTTTAGGATGATCTTATTAAATATATTTGGGGTAATAGGTAATAACATTCTCCCATTCTGTTTACATTAATAATAAAATATTTTAAATTTATTTAAGAATCTATTTATAAATGTTTAACCATGGTTAACATTACTCGTAACTTTAGAATTAAAATACAAATTAATAAAATACCAAAACATTTGAAATGACAAATCTCTCCATAACTCATTGGGAAAAGAAAAGGGGGAAAAAAAAGCAAAAGTCATTACTTAATATTTTTAAATACACTTTAACTAAAAATTTTAAAATAAGAGATTTTAATTCTAAAATTAAGGATAATTTTGGAACCTACCTTAAGCACAGGCATGTTAGTACACAATATTTTAATATTAATTTAACAAAGTTTGGTCAAATAAATGTAAAGGGTGAAAATATTTTTTTCCTTCAATATTGGGATGGAGTGTCATTTCTTCCAACCTCAAAGAAGGAGAATATAATAATAATAATGATGGAGTCTCATTTCTTCCAACCTCAAGGAAGGAGAATATAATAATAATAATAATAATAATAATTATTATTATTATTATTATTGTAAGGGCAAGTGTCAGATCCTAAGCCTAAAAGGTAAAAGGATTAAGGCCCAAAGAACCCAATACAAAGAATTTGTAGAGAGTGGGCTAAAAACTAGGCTTCAATTAATTGGACAACGCTCACAATGGATTAAAGGTGGTAAGAAAGCAAAGAAATTCTTCCTTGGCAAAGTCTGAGGAAAGTAGTTCTTGAATATATTTCACTTAAACTTTATTACAATTGTAGTTTTAGTGCTACAGTGTTTTTTCTTCAGATTCTCAGATGATCCTCGTGCAATGGTGTCTTTCTTCCTTATATCCCCTTCTTTTGCTTCATCTCCACCCTTCACGTGTAGGTTAAGTTGCTTACTTTGATTCTTGTCCCATCAGCACCTTCCTAAAGTCTTTGGGAAGTAGTTGTAAGGTTGAATATCACTATTCAGGTATCACCTCCACATTAATGCGTCTAGAGAGTTAGCTATAAAGCATTTAATGCGATGGTTGCAGCTTTCCCTTAGATATTTCTTAACTTCTCTTTGTCCTATTCCCTCATGATGTTTATCCTTACCAATAGAATTGCCCTGAGCGTTGCTCCTGATGGCAGGTCAATCCTCCTGACCTCTACTCGACTAAGCTGAGGAAGTATTTCTCCTCGGACTAGCTTCCCAAATCCTCACGACTAGAATCCTTCTATAACCCATTGATTTGTACTTCTCCGTTAAAGCCTACCTGTCCTCAGACTGCTAAATGTCCTCAGACAAAGCCCACAGCCCAATATACACTCCTGGGCCCTTCATTCCTATAATAATAATAATAATAATAATAATAATAATTAGTTATTATTATTATTATTATTATTATTATGTTGTTGTTGTTGTTGTTGTTGTTAATAATTGATTTTTCATTTTCTTTTAAGTTAATAAAAACCTTACATATACCTTAAGTAAACTCTATATATTCCACTTCTTTAGATGTGTGAAATCATAGACTACTACTTCATAATAATAGTAGCTAATTAGTTTTATCACTTTTTTTCATAATTTCATTTATAACGTTTTTTACTATTATCATATATTTACTAGCTAATGATTTTCATAACAGAGGTGTTAAATGAGATGTAGTATTATTCATTAAATTTTTAAATGTAATTGTGTATGAAGATTATATGTGTGTGTGTGTGTGTGCGTATGTGTGTGTGTGTGTGTGTGTGTGTGTGTGTGTCAAAAAAGGGATTTTAAAATTTTCTAACTTTATTTCTTATGTAATTTCTAATATTACAAGAGAACATCTCCTTTTAGTTATGAATTAGAGTTTGATTAGTTTTAAGTTTAAATATATTACTACAATTGTGTTTAATTATTGATTATTGATTCAATTTTTTAAGTAAATGTACTAGTTGATTTTATTGCACTGTAAAGTTTTTAATGTTTTCCATATGGTCGTATTTATTTTTTTATTTTTACTTCTCCTTACAACATCTTTGTTTTCCAATTAACCGTTACTAATTGACATTTGATTTTTTTTTTTTTTTTTACCATCTCTCTCTCTCTCTCTCTCTCTCTCTCTCTCTCGACAACCTACTGTTTTCCAAAATTTGATGATGATTTTACTGCATTAAATATGCATTGTAGTTTTTTTTTTTTTTCATTTAATTTTACTACCCTTAAGTTAGTATATCCATAACTATTAGTTTCTTTATATTATATTTGGTTTGATATCCTCATTATTTTTTTTTTTTATAATTTAGTGTTTCCCAATTGGCATTTGTTTTGTATTATATTTTTTCTTTGATATATTGGGTTTGAGAATGACTTTGTCCCCAACATTACTCCACTTTATGATGACACTTTTATTTATTAAATTTAAGTAAAATGTTAAAAGTTTAATTTTTTAAAATATAAATATAAATAATTTAGTGATATGGAAGATGTGGGGAGATGAATAGTGATATTAAGGTTTATGGTGTGGGGAAATGAAAAGATAAAGGGAAGAAAAAATGTTGGACAAAGTGTGTGGATGGTCGGGATTTTCACTTCTTTGAGGCTTGACACCCTATACCTCACCTTAGAAGGCTTTGTCCGCTTTGGGGAGCCAAGCCCTCAAGGTTTTGTATTACGAAAGGGTGGGATTGTCCCACATCGCTTAAGTAACCCTCCCACTCATGGTTTATAAGCCCTTGGAGCAGGGGCGGAGCCAGAAATTTTTGTTTGGGGGGGCCAAGTTGCAATGCTAATATATTTATTAAGACAACTTTCACACCCACACACACATATGTACACACATGCGCACTTTTTTATTTTATATGCACACACTTTTTTATTTGATAAGTTATATATATACACACACCCAACCAAAAAAAAAAAAAAAAAATCTTAGTATTTTCAATCAAAATTATTTTTGACGACGATCTTTCATAAAATAAAATTCAGTTTTTCCATTTTCATGGTCAAAATCTTAAAAAGTTTCATTTTAAATACAAATTATCAAATTTTACGCTAAAGTAAGTAAAAAATCTTTCAATTGAATTAATGAAATTTTGAAAAACATAAATGATCCAAAACTTGGAGAAATAAGTTAGGGTCTAAACATATTCAAAGCTACCTTACTTTAGCACATTATATGGCAACTAAAGACACATTTCATGTGTAGTTTTAGTGACAACAATGTTTTAATGAGTCAATGACTTGTTAATTATCACATAACGGGTTGAAAAATATGGATTCAAACATGTTTGATACCAAATTTTATCAAATATTTAACAGATATAAAAGCACATTTTACAATAAAAAATAGAATTGCAAAAAATAAAGTTATAGCTCTATAATTATTAGACCAATTATTTTTTTTAAGAGCATTATTAGACTAATTCAAATATTTGGGGGGGCCAACTCTTATTTTTGTAGACTAAATTTTGAAAACATAAAAATAATTGTATATATACTTTTAAAAATTTTAAAATTTTGGGGGGCCATGCCCTTATACATGCCTCCGCCCCTTCCTTGGAGCAACCATGAGTGTACCACTACTACACTCCGACATGCTATGCTTGGTTTGGGAATGACCCCATAACAATTATTGGTGGTCCTAAGTCCCTTCAGAACTTGAACACCTTCTTCATTCAAGATTAGACATCCTTTCTTTAAGAATTGAACTAAGAAGTTGTCATCACAGATCTAAGTAATACTCAGCAAGTTCACTTTTAATCCCTTAATATACAGCACGTCAGTCAACAGTGGCAGTCCCAAAATGCCCACCGTTCCCTTTCCAAGAACTTGTGAATGACTACCATCTCCAAATGTCACAAAGCCATCTTCCTTCTCTTTAAGAGTTTTGAACAGAGACTTATCTCCAGTCATATGCTTTGAACAACCGCTGTCAAGGTACCACAAACATGAATTAAATACTTTCAAAGCGGTATGAACAAAAAGACATGCATGATAGAGACATTCTTGACCCTCGAAGCAGGACTCATTTTCCTTTATTTCATTCAAGGATGAGTGAAGTTTTCTTTTTAGACGATCAAGTTTATCACACAAGTGTCTATTTCTCCTCTTATACTTATAGACTAAGGACTTTGACTCACATAAGCTGTTATGAATATCATGGTTTCTATGAACTAGGGATTTCAACATGTGACAGAAGATTCTAGCATGTTTCTTTGATTTAAATAACTCTAAAAACACATTACTAGAACAGTCTTCAAAAATGCTCATAGAGTCTTTTTCACAAACGTCTTTACTATCCTTCATGTTGATTTTAACCAAGATACTTTTCAAACAACACCAAGGGGTCAAGGATCACACTTAGGTATTTAAACCATAGCAAGTGTACCCGCTCTGATACCAATTGAAAGTTCAAAATGGGTATAAACCACCCTTGAACGTTTAGACCCCAATTACAAAATTACCAATTCAAGCTTTATATCAAACAGTTAATGTGTGGAACATGATAACAAGCTTATAACAGAATTGATAAACAATCTAAGCCAAATATAAACACATCCACAGCAGTAAATATAAGGATAAGATAAAGGAAGGAAGATGCAAACACACGGACAACACACGATGTGTTATCGAAGAGGAAACCGAAGCGCTTGGCGTAAAACCTCTCCGCCGCCCTCCAAGCGGTCAAATAATCTACTAAAGAATATAATTGGGATACATGAACAACAGAAGACTCTCCAAGCCTAATCTACCCAAGTACCTAAGCCCTCCAAGTTTTTTGCTCCAACGAGGTTACGTCGAACCTATTTCTTCTTTAGCTTACCGAATTCCGCTACTAGACCATAGCATCAACCAATGTAGATTGGTTCCTTCCTAACTGCTTCCCAAAAGCACCAAATAAATCTTCTCACAGACGTGGGTGTGGTGAGATAAGGATTTGGCTAAAGACCTCTCAACGGTATGACAATGGAAAGGAAGAGAGTAGAGGAATTTGTAGAGTCTCTAAGGTTAAGATTGTGGATGAATCAATCTTGTATTTCTCTTAGGTTTCTCTCACAAAAATTCTCTCTGGAAGCTCTCTACATATCGTGGGAATGAGGGGTATTTATACTGGAATGAGAATGGAATGTGAAACGTCATATTTTTCCAAACAGGGCATTTTGGCGACTTGACCTCGCGACTGGGTTTAGTCGCGAGTTCAAACCGCGAGCTAACGGCCTGGCTAGCCTAGGACTTTTGTCCTGTAGTGCAACAGCTGGCGCGACTCTTTAGCTTCTGACATGCTTGGCACGTGTGCAGACTTTTGGCGACTTGCAAGCTGCGACTCACCCGCAAGATCCAGTCGCGAGATTCTGTTTCTTTGCACAATCTTGAGCATTTCTTCACACTCTCTCACTCACTACCCTTACAAGTTTCTCACCTAAATACAGGGTTACTAAGTGCTGAATTACAAGCAAATTGGCACGGAATAAAGCCAACAAGATGGTTGATTAAATTTGTTAAATAACATTATTAGCAACGCGATGTGTTATACCATGTTATGTATGCTAGAGTGAATGCAGAAGATGAAAGCATAGAATAGGAACACTGAGAACACGAGAGTTACGTGGTTCAGCCTTGTCAGCCTACATCCACGGAGGAACCCCTTAAGGGCTACATCTTTATTGTATAAGAGTGTAGTACAATAACCTGTGTTACAATGAACCATAACATGAGTATATATAGGCGACTAAACCCTAGACTACTAGTTCAAGCAAGAGTGGGCTTGGGCCTATTACATTGGGCTAATATGTCTAATATATATCTCTAACACCCTCCCTCAAACTCAAAGCGGAAGCTAGATGAAGGTTTGAGGTTGGATAAGCATGAGAAGATCCCTTAGAGATGCCTTGAAGAATGCTTTTAAAGAAACCACAATGAAGAATATGTCAATTGACCAATTTCGGAGCATTAAATGAAGAAACAGAGTCCAAAATTGGAATCTACGTGAAAAACTGAGCAAGACAGGCCATTTCGAAAATTTTAACTTTTGGTCAAAAGTCAACGCAAAAGTCAAAGTCAACTGTTCAGGGTCAAAGTCAATGGTCAGTGCTTCACGAGTCAGATCCGGGTGGTCCAGGTCGGGTCAGGTCGGTCCTGTCAATAATCAGCTAGGTGACGTGGTGCTGACGAGGCGACACTACTGACATGGTTAGCGACGTGGTTGATGACGTGGTGATGACCTAGATTAGGGCTGACGTGGCAACAGCTTGCGTGGTGCTGACGTGGCAAGATGACGTCATCAAATGACGTTAGATGATATCAGCAGGATTTCTTCGGCCTGTGGAAGGCGCGTGGCGAGTTCCCCAGCGCGTGGTGGCGAGACAGATACCCGGCAGCGCGTGTGGGCGCGTGTGATGTCGAATGAGGACCAGATTCTCAGGCCATGTAGATCGAGGGACGACAAGGCCTTCTCGGTGGTGCATGTGTTTTAGATCCCAGCTGGGAGTCGAGAACCTTCGGCGGCGCGTGTGAGAGTTCCGGAGACATCTGCGGCGCGTGGAGGTGCGTGGAAGGGCTTCGGATGATCGGATTTCTAGGTTTTTGTCGCAGGAGGCCGTGGGTCACGTTTGTGTGGTTGGTTTCATCAGGTGAAGCATCGATTTGCACAGATCTGATATTGTGAGTGGTTCGACTTGCTTGAGAGATCAGAGATGTAGCAGCGAGGCAGCAACGGAGTTTCCATGGGAGCTGCATGATGCTGTAGACCCGGATCTGAAAGGTGTGGGCATTGTTGTGGATCTATGTTATGCACGTGAGAATCTTCTTTGCTTGCTAGAGACGTTTGTTTGATGCCAAGAACGGAGTTTGGCTCTGATACCATGTTAAATAACATTATTAGTAACGCGATGCGTTATACCATGTTGTGTATGCTAGAGTGAATGCGGAAAATGAAAGCATAGAATAGGAACACTGAGAACACAAGAGTTACGTGGTTTAACCTTGTCGGCCTACATCCACGAAGGAATCCCTTAAGGACTACATCTTTATTGTATAAGAGTGTAGTACAATAACATGTGTTACAATGAACCATAACATGAGTATATATAGGCGACTAAACCCTAGACTACTAGTTCAAGCAAGAGTGGGCTTGGGCCTATTACATTGGGCTAATATGTCTAATATATATCTCTAACAAAATTCAACCTTACAGAAATAATCTTCTCTACTATTATACGATCTTTAAAAGTAAAATTTATTGTTGATAAATTTGGTAGAATGCTCAAGAAAATTATAAGAAATTTTCTAACTATTTAAGCTTTCATTTTCTGTTTTCTCTTCCATTTTATTTTTCTATGTTCTTCTCCACTACCCATTTTATGGTTTGCTCAACATTTTTGACCCAATCTCCAATGAACTTACAAAGTGAGCAAAGAATGGCATTTTGGGCTTCGGAAGTCATACGACGAACTAATTGACTTTTCTTCTGTGATCATGCAAATAAAGATGTCAGTTATTTGATCTCATTGGTCTTTTAAAAAACTAGCAAGTTAGAGTTAACTCCTAGGAATTTGTGATGATACTATATGTTTCCATTTTCAACGTATTGTCTCTAATTTAGTTTATGCTATGGTATCTTCATTTCCATAAATGTCACATGGCTGTATTGAACAAATAACTAAACAAGGTTTTAGATGTCACTGAATTTTTATTATTTGTCAACCTTCAGGCAAGTTTTTCAATGGTCATTTTCTTCTGTGATCATGCAAATAAAGATGTCAGTTATTTGATCTCATTGGTCTTTTAAAAAACTAGCAAGTTAGAGTTAACTCCTAGGAATTTGTGATGATACTATATGTTTCCATTTTCAACGTATTGTCTCTAATTTAGTTTATGCTATGGTATCTTCATTTCCATAAATGTCACATGGCTGTATTGAACAAATAACTAAACAAGGTTTTAGATGTCACTGAATTTTTATTATTTGTCAACCTTCAGGCAAATTTTTCAATGGTCATTTGACCTAAAGGATGCTAAGCATTTTTATGGATATTCTGAACCATTAAGAACATAAAAATGAAGGTACTTTTTGTAGTGGTATTTTGGGTTAAATAATGTGTTTAAACTTGGTGAGAGAGTGTAATTAAGTGAGTGTGTTTAACAATTAGTTTGTTTCTCAAAAAAAAAAAAAAAAAAAAGAACATAGAAATGACAAAGCAATTCAACTGCTTTTGCAAGTATGATAATCACAAATATTTTTCTTGTCTTCACAGCTTCATATTCATGATGGAATATTCCTTTCTTTGAAATCCTAAGAGCATCCATATCAGTGGATGCAAAATTTCCATCTATTTTACACAAAAAAAGCTACTTTTTCTATTTTACACACTCATTTTTACAAAACACTCACATCAATTCCTCTATTCTACACATTTATTCAATAAAATATTCATTCTTTTACAATTTTTTATTATTCTCTCCCTCACTGCCCCTCTCTCTCACAAACCCAACATGCAAAGGAAAGTAGCAGTTGGTTTGTTTGGTTTTTACTTTTTTTTTATTTATTTCAGAGGGTCAAAAATTTTAATTCCCAGGAAATTTCAATTCTTTGAGAATTCAATTCCTTAACCTCAATATTTTGAAATCCAGGAAAACCGGGTTCGAATTCTGATTTGAAATTTGAAACCGTGCGAGCTCCGTTGTTTTCGTCGACGTCCAATTCTGACGGTTCGGTGATTGAAATGGCTTCGCTTCTTGGTTCTAATCAGTCTTCTTATGCTCCTCTTAGCACTGAAGATCCAGGTCCTTCAAGGTACGCCTTTTTTGTTGTTGTTTTTGTTGTTGTTAATTTTCTTTATTTCTTGTTTGGTTGGTGAGAAAGTGGTGGAAAAGAGTAGAACTAGAAGGAAAGACGATCGGCTACCCTCAAATTTGGGTGAGGTTTATCGCAAATTTATTTATTCTTTTTTTTTTCTCTATGTTTTTCTTGGCAACCAAACAAATCCTGTGTAATACTAATTTCTTGTTTTACTTGATTTTGGAAGAAATTTTTGATGTGGTGTTCTCTGTTGATGCATGGTGTGGCGTTCTCTGTTGATGTGACGTTCTCTGATGATTGGTAGCAATGAGAGTGAGGTGAGAGTCGGAGCAACTACAAAAACAAAGAGAAGGAGAGAGAAAAAATTATTAAAATATAAAATGCACGTGTTACAGTAACCATGCATATATGCACAGTTACTGTAGCACTTGCATTTATGTATAATTTTACACCAACTGATTTGGATGTTTTTTTGATTAAAATGTGCGAAATGAAGGAATTTTTGTATTTTGGAAGACTTTGCATCCACTAATGTGGATACTCTTAAGTCAAATTCTTCCGTGGCAAAATTCTTAGTACTTTAATAATGTCTTCAAATGTTTTTGACATAGAAAGCGCAAAGAAATATTTAGGAGGTGTTTGGTACATGCAGTTAAAAATTGAAAATTGTTGTTTGAAAACATATACCAAACACCCCCTATTTTTTTTATTTTGAAAGGACATTGTATTTTTATTGGTCAATTAGATTTTATTTTAGATATAATTAATTAATTAGGCCATCAATATTTTATTTCCTAAAAAATATATATTTCCTATATAATCGTTTCGTTGAAACAATTGCAATTTATATATCTTGTTATATAGGAGAATTGTTGTTGTCGAAAAAAAATTGCTAGCAGTAATTGGGAACCGTATCAATTTGCTTCATATCAAAAAATTAGAACCAATTCTTTGGAAAAAAAAAATGCCTCTACTGAAGTGCCAGTAGACTAGTAGAGTGTCAACAAAAATGAGCTGAAGTCAGCCCATTATAACTTTAATAGGCCTTAGGTCAAGTTTTTCTAGGCCCAAATCATGTAGGGCCATGATCTTCAAAGATGAAGCTGCACTCATTTGGTAGCATTATTAGTTTATTTTCATATTACTATTACGCGTCTAAGTTATTATTAGATGCTACTGGATATTATCAATTGTGTGTCCCAATCATTCAAGCAAAAGCATCTGGGGTTTAGTTTTCTTATTCGTAATGGACTTATTAGCATTGTGCTAATGTTTACTTAATGATGATGCGTAAGCTCGTCAGTCACGTTCGTCAGACAGAGACGATTCTTCAGCCTTCAAGGATGGACACCGGTGTGGTGCCTGCCACAACGCCTCCGATGCCAAAGTCAGTGTACAAAACTCTTTTCAAAATAAAGCAATGTAGAATAAACAGAGTGAAAGGAAATCTCTTGTTACTTGTATGTGTGTATGTACCTTATTCTTGGCGATGTGTGGGGCTTATATATGTTCTTATGGCCTCTAGCCATTGGAGTGGTTATGGAGGTCTTAATGCTCCTTCTGGTAACGTCTGGGGCTGAATAATATGTCATTAATGTCCTTCAACGGATTGTACAGTTGTCCCTGTAACCGTTTTGGGCTTTGATTGCCTGCATTGAATGGTCTGGATTTCTTCGTCAGTAAGAATATAACTGGCTTACCGAGACTGAGGTTGGATTCGTCCGTCTTGATGGGATCGTCCGTGAGGGATGAGCTCGTAGTCCCGTCACTTAATTTTCATATTGGAGTGTATTTAGTTCTTGTTTAGTCTCTAAGAAATTCAATAAGACAACCTAAAATCTTATCATTTCAATTAGTATTTTCTTGGCAACCAAACATGACCCGAATTTGGCCCTTGGGCTTTTGCATTTTTGGTAAAAGGGTTTGGTCCTGTCCCTCATATTTTGTCTTTTAATCAAACAACCCTGTCCACAATAAAATTCATTAACACTCATTAGTGCTAACACTTCTAGCCAAACCTAACCAAACCCACCAACAAAAAACCCACCTTCCATAACCATCCTCCAATATGAAGAGGAGACCCACCTGGTGGACCAGGCCAGAGGGAGTAGGGCCCAAATGATGTTCAAAATAATCTACCACCACGTTAAGGTCATTCCATAAAGATGGAATTATTCATGGTTGCTTTCCAAAAGTGTTGAGCACTGATAAAGCTACCAATAAATTCTGATTTTTTTTTTTTTTTTTTGAGAAACAATAAATTCTGATTTTAAAAGCGAACTTTGTTTTGCATCTTTGTTATCTTTGCATTCACATAAGTTGCACTAATTTAATATTTCAGCAAAAATTAATCTAAATTCAACCAAAACAAGCATGGATCAATTTCATTAAATTAACTAAAGTTTTTAAAGAGAATAGTTTCATCTCTACATTTAGTGAGCCTCTATTCACACCATATTAAATTTTAATGTTGATAATGTATTGAGACTGATGCGTGTATATGAAAATAACAGATAGCTAAACTAGCAAAAATATAGTTTTTTAAATTTGTTTAGCTAAATATTTGAGGAGACTAATGTGAATACTCTTATTTATATGATTCCTTTCTATCAATAAAGCTGTGGAGCTCGGCACCCTTCATTCTTTATGTAACTTCATTCTTAATATCACCTTTGCAACCACGAAGAATACACAGCCAGGACCACCATTTGAGAAAGCAAAAGAAGAAATCAAAACAATAAGAAACACTTGACTAGAGTTCTTGAACTTTCACATAACAACTAGCTTTTAACTAATTGCATACTTAGAACCTGTTTGGTAATGTTATTCTAATAATGTTGTTTATATTTTTTAGAAATACATGTAGGTGAAAAAAATTTGTAAAAATATGTATAATGTTATTTAAAAATTGAAAAGTATTGCTTAAAATGTCATACAAAAAGTCCCTTAATTTGCTTCACTGTAAGTAATGAAGATGCGCTACCTAGTTTCCCGCCTTTGGTGGCGCTCATAAAAGCCCTTAGTTTAATACCCATTAATTGAAAGCAGCTTAAGTATGCAAAGATGGAATATGGAACTTTATAATTCTAGCTTCTTTTTTTTTTTGTTTTTGGGAGATAAAAGATAGAATATTTCTAGCTTTTGAAATTAACCGGAGCATGCATAGGACAATGAAAGGTATATGATGCAAGGATGCTTATTTTAGAAATATTATATATATATATATATATTTTAGAAATAAAATAATTAGTTAGCTTACCAAGGAAGCTAACTTATAAGTGCCTGGAAAAAAAATAAATGCTTGAAGCTAACTTCACACGTGCGGTGAGAGTGGATAAAATCCAAGTCTACATTAGGCTCCCTATCTTAAAAGAATAATAGCTTTATAAACAAAAGAACAACAACTTTCCCATAAAAAAAAAAAAAAAAAAACTTTATATTATGGTAAACAACACCATAAGTATAAAATAACACCCAACAACTTTCCCATCAACATAAATAACACCCAAATTTTGAATATTAGGAATGTGATAGAATTTATTTTTAAAGAATTAAAAATTAGCAAAAAATATTATTTTAAGTTTTGATATGATAATAGGGTATTAGTGAACTAATTATGAAATTTTGGGCTCATCATGCTCTTGCATTCACGTATTTTATTTATATTATGGTAACTAGATTCAAAGAAGCATTTATAGGAAAAATATAAGTATAAAATATAAATCAATGCATAAAACATTTAACTAATTTATAATTTGTCCAGAACTTTATAGTTTAATTGACACTTTTTAGTATTTTGAAATAAGACATTAAGGTTTGTTTGGGATTTGCTTATTTTGCCAAAACTGAAAACTTTTTGTTGAAAATACCATAGATAAAGGTAAAAGTTAGTTGAAATAGTACAGTGGGACCCATAAATAGTACCAAAAAATGCAGTGGAGCCATGAATAGTAGCAAAAATAAACTAAATGGTAAAATAAGCTGGCTTTTTAATTTAGAGCCAAACGCACACTTAGGGTCCATTTGGAAACGACTTATTTAGCTAAAACTAAAAACTTTTTTGCTGAAAGTACTGCAAATAAAACTAAAATGTAGCTGAAATAGTATAGTGGGACTCATGAATAGTACCAAAAAGTGTAATAGAACCCATAAATAGTAGTAAAAATAAGCTAAATAGTAAAAAAACCTGGCTTTTTAAGCCAATGCCAAACACACACTTAGGGTCAATTTGAGAACAGCTTATTAGTTAAAACTGAAAATTTTTTGCTGAAAATACTATAGATAAAGGTAAAAGTTAATTAAAATAGTACAGTGAGATAAATAGTAAAATAAACTAACTTTAAGCTCTAATCTCAAACTTAACCTTTATGTTTAAATCATCCTCTGCCTACGTTGAATTATATCCACAAATAAATATTAAAAAAAAAAAAAAAAAAAAAAAAACAAACAAACAAACAGCCTTTAACTAATTGCATTTGTGACTTCACTATTTAGCTAGCCTTTTTTTTTTTTTTTTTTGGATAACACACTGTCTAGCTAGCCAGTGGCAAGTGAGGCATGGAACTTTATATTTACAGCTTTTGATATTGACTGGAGCATGTGTAGGACAATGAAAGGTATATGATGCAAGCTAGGTTGCTTAAATATTTTAGAAATAGAGTATAGAATATTTAATTTAGCGTTTTGTTATTGTAGGGTTATTATTTCATTGGATGTATTGAGATCAAGATAGTCCTTTGCTCTTTGATTTGATTGAGAGCTTGACATGGCCGCATTTTTCTTTTCTCTTCAACTTCGGCAATTCAACTCAACTGCTTAATATTTGGTAGATTGTGACTCTTGATTATTTTTTAAATTTTCATTTTTTTTCAATAATTTGAGAGTTATATTGGAGAGACGAAATTTGAACATTGTCGGGGTGTTTGGTACCACTACTAGCTTATACAACAGTTTTTAATTTTTAAACAACATTACACATATTTCCACATACTTTTTCACCTACAAGTATTTTCAAAATATACAAACAACATTACTAGAACAACATTACCAAATGGGCCCTTATATGTCTTAAAAACATAAAGAGAGGCCAACTAATTGGTCTACAAGACACTTAGCTTACATTTTACTTTTAAAAAGTAAGAAGGTAAATGGTTAAGCCTATTTTTATACACTTAATTTTTTACCTTACAACATGGCTTCTTTTTATCATGATAAAATGAATTTACCCTTTTTTTTTTATGAAATAAAATTTTATTTAATTTTTATAAATTTTAAACATATTATGAAAATATATTGAAAATGAACTCTCGAAATTTTAGAATATAGTAAAAGAAATTTCATTGAAGGTTACATTTGAGTTTATAAAAAATTTTGCTAAGAAAATTTAGATAATTTTAAATGAATTGTAGGGTTTAAATGGATTAGAAACACTTTTAAATGAGCTTAAAGTAGTTTTAATTAATAAAGAAATGGTTTAAATTATATAAAAAAAGACATAAAATTAGATCACTCTTTTATTATTATAAAAGAATCAATGAAATATATATTATTACTTAAACTATGATTGAAATAGAAGCCATAATAGCATTCCATGTTTCCATCCCCGGCATAAGTAGCTAATCTTGCTAGTACATCTGAACATATGCCGTGCTATTTGTTTAGAGCCGTAGAGCATTCTCATCAAAGATGTCAAATGCTATAAATACTATTTTTTAACATCTGATTTTAAAAAGCACACTACATCAAATGTGTTAGATGCTATAGCAAGATGTTTAAAAAAAAAAAAAATTATTTGTTTATTTGATTTCCATTATAGAGGTGTCAAAAAGGTGATTTGAGGGGACATAATTGAGTTGAGTATATAAAACTCATTTACCTATTAAAAACCATTTAACTAATTACTTCTAACTCAAATTCAACCCAACCCAATTATTATTAGTAAACCCAACCCACCTAATTACCAAAATTACTAAAATGCCACTGAAGTGAAAATAACCAAAATACTCTAAAATCTTAAAAAATGACCAAAATATTAAACAAATTTTTTGTAATTTCTCACACTTTCTCACCTACCAAATAGTTGAAATCTACCAAAAATAAGAAAAATACATGAAAGCCCTAAAAAATCTTACCCCAAATCAAAGAAATACAAAGAAGCTTAACAAATCTAATGCCAACAGAAGCCACACTAAATTTTACAAAAAAAAAAAAAAAAATGTATGATTCTTGGAATCAACGGCTTGGGATCTAAGATCTAAGATTGTCTCCGGAACATAGATCTGAGATCCATACAAGTTTCTAACTCTAATCGCTGTTTGTTTACTGAGAAAATGGACTACAAGAAAACATAAAAGGAAAAATTCGAGTTTCTTCGAAAATCTCAACTCAACTAAAAAACAGATAATTCAATATTTCCAAGTCGCCAAGGGTTCCTTTTTTTCTCTCACACTCTGTAAAAACCACAAAAAGTTGGTTTTTTAAAATTTTTCTAGTCCATTTTCTCAGCAACCAAACAAATCATAAATTTAAAGAATTGACAATTAAACAAACCTTACAAGCTTACTCTCTCAAATCTTAAATCTCCAATCTTCGACACGTCACCCACCTCCGAAGACCAGGTAATTCTGAATCCCACCACGAGTGGACAACCATCACGAAGCCACCTCCAACTCAGACGAGTTAGAGCCACCGCTCGCCTTCGATCAACCCCTGGAGAACGACCTGGACGCGGATTATTACAAGGCACACTCATTAGCCACGATTTTTCCTCATTTTCCATCATTTTCTCGCCAACCAAACATAGCACCACCAAACTCATCGTCCATTTCCACAATAGATTCTTATTTCCACCATGAATAACGCCTCCATTGAAGAGCTTCGTGCTCAAAGAGAAGCACGGAGAGTGAGGGAAAGAGAGAGGCTAGGGTTTGAGTAGAGAGAAGAAGACGATGGCTAGGTTTGAAAAGAAACATTGAAACGGGCTGGGTTTTTTTTTTTTTTTTTTTTTTTAATATGGGAAGGGTTAGGTTGAATTTGGGTATATTGTTTTTGGGTTAAATGGGGTTAAATGGGTTTTTAGTTAAAACCTAATAATCACTAGGTCTAATTGGGTTAATGTCCATTTAACCCAATTAATAATTGAGTGAATTTAGGTTTAATTAGAGTGAGTGGATTTGAGCCGGCAAATGAGTTTGGACTTACTTTGTCACCCTTAATTTCCATCCACTCAAGACTACTTTCCACCGTCCTCATACCGGGACCAACACTTTTCTGTTCCCATGCCTGTGTTTTTGCAGCTGGATGTATGCAAAATTCCACGATTTTTCCAGCCAAAAGAGCTAGTTAGTTTATGGTGTTTCACCACTACATTATCATATTAGGTTAGAAAAAGAAGAGAAGAAATTTTATCTTCTCATATTCATAATTTATTACCTGATATGTAGCCAGGTCATGGTTAATAATTTGATATTGATAACAACTTTTTCCTTTCAAGTCATTGGGCTCCTCAATTGTGGATTGGGTGTTTGGTCATGGAATTTCATTCCTACCTTTTCTTACTTTCTATAGTTTGTTGACTACTTCATATCACAATGGATGTAATTAATTTAAATATATATATATATATATATATATTTAAATGAAGCGGTAAAATAATAAAATCTTTAATATTTGGTATATTATAAAGTAAGTTATTAAAATAAACAAAGTAACTTTTTAAGATGCTAAAATCTAAATGCTATATTTTATAAGAATGCTCTTTAGTGTCAACTTGTGCAACTTCTAATATAAACGAATTGAGCTGAGCTGAGCTAAGCCGAATATTTAAAGTTCAAATTTGTTCATTATTTAATTTTAGGCAAAAATACTATTTTAGTTCTTATATTTTGGGGTCATGGTCAATTTGATACCAATCGTTAACTCACTAACGAAAAATTACTACGTGGCAAAACAGTTTGCATTGTTGGCGCAGACATAATTATAATAATAATAATATAAAATCATGTAATTAACATTAAAAAAAAAAAGTCACCTAAGCATATTAAAGAAAAAGAAAAAGCCATGTCAAATTAATATATATATATATATATATACATATATAAATTAATTGAAAGAAAAAATTAAAGAAAATAAATTTTTAAAAAATCCTCAATTTCTTTTATTTTCTTTTGTATTCTTCTACTTTCTTAGGTACCAAACATATTACCCAGCAAAAACACAACAATCTAACCGTGATTTGCACTGTGCACACACTAAAAACAATAGAACGAAGACAATAAGATAACAATTTTTTTTTTCTCCAGTTTACACTTTGCCCACATGGGAATCTCGCCGTTCTAACCCAAAACGTCTCTATCACCACCACCATGCTCCCACCACAACCACCTCCATTAGATCTCGATAGCACCCACCACATCCTAGCTCCGTTTGCATCAGATCTGCCAAAAAAACAGCAGAGAGGACAACATGCGGCTGCTGCGTTGTGAGGAGGACTGAGGCGTTGAAGAAGAAGAAGATTGTATTAATCTATTATTCTAGTTGAATGTACCCATCAGCCATCGTTAGTTGATTTTTCTAATAAATGTTCAATTAGCTTCTTCTATATATGTGACAAAGTAAAAAAGATGCTTCTTGTTTGAATCTGTGTATGATTTTGATTACGGTGTGAATGTTTGATTAGTGTCTAGTTTCAGATTATTGTGTTGCTTTCTGGGTAATGTGTTTGGCAGCTAAAAAAATGCGAGAATACAAAAAGAGATTTAGATTTTTTTTTTTAAATTTCTTTCAATTAATTTTTTCAGAATTTGTTTGTTTGTTTTTTTTTTTTTTTTTTTTTTTTTTTAATTTGACATAACCTCTTCTTTTTCATTAGGCATAAATGCATTTTTAGTCTTTATATTTTGACTTTTTTTCATTTTAGTCCATGCATTTTATTTTTACCACTTTTAATCCCTAAACCAATTAACGCGGAACATTTAAGTCCTTGAAACACTATTCCGTTAGCCAACTAACAGAGAAACTGATGCTCGCATTAAAATATTATTAAAAAAATTATCTAACATTTTTTTAATGCCAAAATTAAATAAAAAAAAATTTTACTCAATTTTAAAAACAGATCCATGAGATCTGAATAGAAACCCAGCAAAGAACATGAAACCCAGCAATCAAAAACCTCATACTCTCTTTCCTAATTCTCTCTCTCTACCCTCTCTCACTCACCGCTCGCCCTCTCACTTCATCCTCCTCGATCCCACCACTCCCCATGACTCATTCAAGTGGGACGAGTTCGAGGACGAGCTCGACCCTGGCTCTTAGCGCCCAATCTTTGAACCTGACTCCTCCTCCTCCGCCTCGGCCCCACCCCATCCAGTCCCCACCTCGGAGTTCGATTCGCTCTTGATAGGGTGGCCATGGAGATCGACGCCTTGTAAGGTATCCTTGGCGGCCTTAGTGACTTCAATTCGCTTAAAGAAGACGAAAGCGTAGCTGCGAGAAGTCGCTGGCATGATTGTCCATGAGATCTGACTTCAGCGCACCGTACTGGGCAAAGAGATCCATGAGATTTGAGTCCGCAATGTCACTGGCATGGTTGTTCATGAGATCTGACTCGAGCGCACCGTACTGGGCAAAGAGATCCATGAGATTTGAGTCCGCAACGTCACTGGCATGGTTGTTCATCATCATTGGAGTTGGCGGCGTCTTCGATTCGTCGGAGTCGCCGCCGATTCTTCCTGGCCTGGTGTTCATCATCATCGATTTGTTGTTCGGAGGCGGCATTTGCGGATCAATTGGTAATTTGGGTCTCACCACAGAGAGAGAGAGAGAGAGAGAGAGAGAGAGAGAGAGAGAGAGAGAGAGAGAGAGAGAGAGAGAGAGAGAGAGAGAGAGATTGGGTTTGGAGAGAGAGAAAGAGATAGAGATATTTGATTTTGGGGAATGGTCTAGAGAGAAAAAAGAGAAGTGGATGAGAGTGAAAAAAGGGGCGGATGAGATTTGATTAGGTTTGGTGGTTTCGGGTTGCTGCTGTGTTTATTTTAAATTTCTGGGTTTGTTTTTTTCATGTGGATTTTATTATTTTTTTTGGGTTTATGGGTTTGATTTGTTGGAGGATTCAGTGGAAGAAAGGGATTTTGAATGAATTTTTGCATGTTTAATTTTCTGGGCAACCTTCATGTTCTTTCCCGAAGAACATGAAGAACATGTTACTGTGTTCTTCCGAAAATAATGAAAAGAAAAAAAAGAAAAAAAAAATTTAATTACTCTTTTTAATTGGTTTATGTAGGGACTCAATTTGTAATGGACCCTTGACAATGAAATTTGTAGAATGTGGGTAGAAGGGCTTGGCATCAACGAAGTAAACAACGGCTGATGTGAAGTTTATAATAGATGATGGAAAGTATGAAGTTCATAGGAATCTTATCAAAGAAATATGGCTAAGTGTTTGCGAAGCATATTTGAGCCGAGGACCTCTTTTTCTTAGAACTGATCTCAATCATGTCCTTTTTTCCAGGACCTATCCCCATCCCCCATTTTTTATGTTGGGGGTCTTATTGGTTATATAGTTTCATTTTAGTTAATCTTAGCCATCCATTTGTCAAATTATCCGAACTCTATGTACAGGGGTTTGTCTCATCATCTGCAATTGCAGTTTTTATGTTAGTTCCTAGCCGCCTTTACAGACCTTCTTTTAGTTGAAGTGACCAAAGCATTAGGGTTTGCTGGTCACCTCACCATTAAGGCGGCCAGAATGTTGGTTGCGTTCATTTAATGAGTGAAGGATATTTTCCCTTCATCTACATCGGTTTGCCGAAGAGGTGGGTATCCTCGACGAGCCCTTTGGATGACTTGGGCTTTTTCCCATTATCCTCGTCCTTTATATTCTTCTCAGCGTGGGCCTTGGGCCGGATATAGAGTGGGCCAGAGTAGTTAATATTTGGGGCCCCACAGTTTGTATTTGTTATAGTGTTCTTTGTGTTTGTGATCTTGTGTTAATGTTTAAAATTGAATTTGTGTTTTTTGTGTTTGGTAAGAAAATGAATCATATAGGGGAAGAACATAAAGAACATGAATATGTTCTTTAGAGTTCATCAAAAAAAAAATATGTTCTTCTGAAAAAAAAATTTTGGAATAAAAAAAATTTATTTTAATTAAAGAAAGTAAATTTTTTGTTTGAAAGAAAATATTTTTTTGTTTGTTTTTTTATTTTTTTAATTATAATTGAGTAATTAATTTTTTTTAATTTTGGCATTTAAAAAATGTTAAATAATTTTTTTAATAATATTTTAATGCGAGCGTCAGTTTCTTCGTTAATTGGCTGACGGAATAGTGCTTCAAGGACTTAAATGTCCCGCGTTAATTGGTTTAGGGACTAAAAATGGTAAAAATAAAATGCAGGGACTAAAATGAAAAAAAGTCAAAATGTAGGGACTAAAAGTGCATTTACGCATTTTCATTAATATGCTTAGGTGGCTTTTTTAATGTTAATTACATGATTTTATATTATTATTATTATTGTTATAATTATGTGTGCACCAATAATGTAAATTGTTTTGCCATTTAAGCATTTTCTGTTAGTGAGTAAATGGTAGGGGCCAAATTAGTTGTAAGTTGAAAATAGTAGGGACCAAATTAACTGTTATCAAAATATAGGGATCAAATTGACCGTGACCCCAAAATGTAAGGACCAAAATAGTATTTTTACCTTAATTTTATTTCAAACATAATCTGATCTAAAGCTTATCATAAAATAAGATTATATGTTCTTTATCAAAAAAAAAAAAAAAAGATTATATGTTCAAGTTTGGTTCATTTTCTTATTAAGCAAGATCGAGTTTATTCATGACTTATTTAAGTAACTTATTCTTTTCCCATATATATTAAAACTATGACTAAAATTTGTTTAACCATTTACAAATTTATAAACTACAAATAATAATTTCATATCATGATTGGTAGCATTACTATTATGCTTGTGAAGGCAATCATTTTCTTTCCTTTCATTATCTCAGATAATTATTTCCACCCCCCCCCCCCCCCACCCCCCCCCCCCCCCCACCCCCTCTTGCGGGCAGCGGTCAACCCCCCTGGTGGCCGGCGGTTAAATTAGAGCATTTGAATCTTTATTTTAGATGACCACTTTACACAAAAGTATATTGTAATTAGAATCCAATGGAATTATATAAAAGATTATATTATATAGATTTATGGTAAATAGCTTTTAAGGCTCCATATATCCTATTAAAAAAAAATCCGTACCCAATGATGCTAATTATGTTTGAAAATTCCAACTTACACTAAAATTGAGCTGTACGCTGGATTCCAAAACAGACCTTGAAGTCTGGTAACGTTATTTTAATAATATTATTTATATTTTTTAAAAATATGTATGATAAAAAAATAAATAAAAATATATAATATTATTTAAAAATTAAAAAATACGTTTAAACACAAACACACACACATATATATATATATATATATATATATAAGGAAAATGCTAAGGAGTGCCTTTAGGGCACTGATTAAGAATCCAGTTAAGGAAAGTTTTTATGGGAAAAGAAAAAAAAACAATTAATATTTTGACAGTTTTTTTCATTTCCCATAAAAGTGATATTAAAACTTTCTTAAAATAGATTCTTAACTAGTGTCCTAAGGGCACTCGTTAGCATGACCCTATATATAAAACAAAAGTCATGAATGAAGCGCTGTATTCCATATCAAATGGAAGCAAAAGTCTTGGGAAGAGCCCCACCCATTGAATAAAGCAACCTATTAATAAGTCATTCTTGGCGTGTACTATTTGTGAACTGTAATAAAGCAGTCCAGCTTTATGTCATTTCTGAACTTGACTTTTGAAACCGCGTGATTGACAGCAACAGAATTAACAAAAAAAAAAGGAAAACCCTGAAACACTTTTCTTGAACTCTTAACAGAACAGAGTAATTCTCTTCACTCCCAAGTTCCAACTCAACTTTTGTGGTGTCTCTCTGTTTACTTCATTTCCAAATTTCTCTCGTTTCCACAAGCGAACCATGTCGATTGTCGGGGAGGCTGTCGCGGGGGCTGCTTTATCCGCTTTCTTCAAAGTGCTATTTGAGAAGTTAAGCTCCTCTGATTTGTTGAAGATCTTTCGGCAAGAGAACGTTGATGCTGACCTCAAGAAGTGGAAGACAATTTTACTGGAAATCAGTGAAGTTCTGGATGATGCAGAAGAGAAACAGATAACCAAGGAGTCCGTGAAGACCTGGATGGCTGAGCTCGAAGACTTGGCTTATGATGCGGACGACATCTTGGACGAGTTTGCTACTGAAGCTCTGCGACGTAAGGTGAATGCCGAAGTGAATGCCGAAGTGAATGCCGAATAACACAGCACAAGTAAGGTACGGAATTTCATCCCTGCTTTTTGTTTGGGTTTGAATCCGAGTTCTATAAAGTTTGATGTCAGTATGCGATCCAAGATTAAACGGATAAATACAAGATTACAAGAGATTGTGACACAGAAGGAAGGTCTGAAATTGCAAGACTGTGCTGGGGGAAGGACTATAACAACAATATCAAGGCCGGCCACGACTTCTCTGGCTGGAAGTCATACCTATGGCAGAGATGAAGATAAAGAGGAGATTGTCAAGTTGTTGTTCGAATCAAGTGATGCTCAACTCTCTGTGATTCCCATAGTTGGTATGGGTGGACTGGGGAAGACGACTCTTGCCCAGCTAGTCTACAAAGACGATGAAGCGAGCCGTTATTTTGATTTGAAAGCATGGGTTTGCGTATCTGAAAATTTTGACATTGTAAGGTTGACAAAAGAAATTCTACAATCCTTCACTTCAGAATCTTGCCATGATTATAATAATTTAGATTCACTACAAGGCAAACTGCAGGAGAAATTATGCGGGAAGAAGTTCTTGCTCATCTTGGATGACGTTTGGAATGAAAACTACGAATTGTGGACTGAACTACGCAAGCCTTTAGAATCTGGGGCTCCAGGAAGTAAAATTGTTGTCACAACTCGGAATGATGGTGTTTCATCAATAATGAGAACTACTCCAGCGTACAAGTTGAAAGAGTTGTCACGTGATGCTTGTTTAAGTATATTTACCCACCACGCATTAGAGGCAACAGATTTTAGTGAGCATCCAGAACTTGAAGAATTTGGTCAAAAAATTGTAGATAGGTGCAAGGGAGCACCTTTGGCAGCAAAAGTACTTGGTGGCCTCTTACGCTCTAATCGCGACCGTTATGAGTGGGAGCATGTGTTAAATAGCAAGATCTGGGATATTCCTGAAGAAAAAAGCAGTATTTTTTCTGTTCTTAAATTGAGCTACAATTATCTCCCTTCTCATTTAAAGAGGTGCTTTGCCTATTGTTCACTATTCCCAAAGGATGATGAATTTAAAGAGAAAGATCTAGTCTTGTTATGGATGGCAGAAGATTTGGTTCAAAATCCAAACGGAAAGAAGCCAATGGAAGATCTTGGTGGTGATTATTTTCATGAGCTACTCAAGAGATCATTTTTTCAACGATCAAGCAATAATGAATCACTCTTTGTCATGCATGACCTCATGAATGATTTAGCTAAATGGGCAGCAGGAGACTTGTACTATAGGTTGGAGGATCAATTGGATGGTAGTAAGCAATTTGAGGTTTCTACAAAGGTACGGCATTTTTCTTATATTACTTATTCAGATGATTGCAACATAAAGGTTGATGACTTCCCCAAAGATTTGCATTTACGAACCTTCTTGTTGCTACCGTTAAATTGCACGTACTACTTAGCAAGTTTTGATGCTAATTGTTTGTTGCCACAACTAAGATACTTAAGGGTATTATCTTTAAGTGGAAATGAAATCTGTGAGCTACCAAGTTCAATTGGTGATTTGAAACATCTAAGATACCTCAACCTTTCTTATACTAAGATTACAAGTCTACCAGAATCAACAAGTTCTTTATACAACCTACAGACATTGATATTGAAAGATTGTTCCAATCTCACAAAATTACCAGAAAAAATTGAAAATTTGGTCAATCTTCGACATCTCGATATTTCAAATGCAAATTCAATTATGGAGATGCCAGTGGGAATAGCAAAATTAAAGAGCTTACAGACACTATCTAATTTTGTTGTGGGGAAAGATAAGATAGTAGATTTGATGAATTTGGAATCTCTTCAGGGAACACTTTGCATTTCCTGCTTGGAGAACATGCTTGATGCCAATGATGCGAGAAAACTCAATTTAAAAGGTAAGAAGAATTTAGATACATTGGTGATGAAATGGGATGATGATTTACAAGATGCAGAAGTTGTGACAGATATTCTTGACATGCTACGACCTCATGGAGCGATGAAAACACTTTCCATTAAGGGTTATGTTGGTGCAATATTCCCAACTTGGTTAGGAGATCCTTCTTTTTCTAATATGGTGGACCTAAGGATTGAGAGGTGTGGAAAATGCATGTTCTTACCTGCTTTTGGGCAACTACCAGGTCTTAAGCACCTTGTTATTATAGGAATGGCTAGGGTCCGGAACATTGGTCCTGAGTTTTATGGGGAATGTTGCAGCCAACCATTTCAATCCTTAGTGAAACTTTGCTTTGGGGATATGGATGAATGGCAAGATTGGAGTTCTTGCAACAAAGAATTCCCTTGCTTGCATGAGCTTTCTATCTTTAAGTGCCCCAAATTGCAAGGAAAATTGCCCCATCATCTCCCGTTATTGAAAAACCTTTCCATTTATGCATGTGAGCAATTGGTTTTTTCAATTCCAAGTCCTTCAGTACTTCAAGAATTAGAAGTTGTGGGATGTAAAGAGGTTGTGCATGAGTTTGTGAAGGTAGAAAAGCTAATAATAGAAAATTGTAAGGAGCTAATATCTTTGTGTCAAGATGGGCTTATGTCCCTTGTAACACTAGAAATCGGAATCAAATCGTGTCAAAGTCTTGTAAACATCAAGTTGAAGTCTACATTAAGGACACTAACAATCGAACGCTGTAGTGCTTTGGAATCCTTGCAATTTGTGATGGATGAGGGAGGGGCTTCTTCAACTTCTTCTTTCTTGATAAATGAGGAGAATCTTAGCTACATTGATAACAACAATGCATCTCTTCTTGAGCACTTGGAAATTTCTAGTTGTCAATCCCTAAAATGCGTATCATCAATAGTTGACCAAGCTGCCATGCTTAAAAAGCTTCGGATTAGTGGATGCCCAAATCTAACAATTTTATCATCAAGAAACGCGTTAACTACCCTTAAAGTCCTTTCTGTAAGGAATTGTCCAAAGCTGGAGTCAATAGTGGACACGTTACACAAGAATTCGTTACTTGAATATCTTGAAATTGAGTCTTGTGAAAAGCTTAGGTGCTTACCGAGAGGCCTACACGAACTCTGTCACCTCAAACGGATCGATATACTACGGTGTAATAGTCTTATCTCTTTAGGAGATTTGGCCCCCATCAACTTGAGAGAACTTTACATCAAATACTGTGCGAAACTAGAGGCCTTGCCGAACGACATGCACAACCTCAACTTTCTTCAAGATTTATCAATATGTGAGTGCCCAAGCATCGTATCCTTTCCAGAAGAGGGTTTCCCCACCAACCTTAGATATCTTTGGTTGTCAGGGGCGAATCTTTGTAAGCAAGTATTTGAGTTGGGATTGCACAGACTCACGTCGCTTACATATCTCGACATTGCTAATGGAATTATGGATTCGTTTCCAGAAGAGGAAGATGGGAAGACGATGTTGATGTTGCCTACATCTCTCACTACCCTGAGCTTTTATAATTTTCCAAATTTGTTATTCCTCTCCGAGAAGTTCTTTCAAAACCTCTCTGCACTTGAAAAAATTTCCATCGGTGCGTGCCCTAAACTCACGTCCCTCTCAGAGAAGTGTTTTCCTCCCTCGCTACAGCGACTTTATATTTATGATTGTCCTGTGCTGAAACAAAACTGCGAGAAAGACAAAGGGATAATGTGGTCAAAGATTGCCAACATCCCTTCGGTTATAATTGATGGCCTGAAGCAGCAGAAATAATTTTGCAAAACAGAGAGATCTTACTTCCAGGTACAACGTTATTTCGTTTCATAATATTTCAGTTCAAGAATTTTTACAATTATACAATAAAATCCTCTCTGTTTGTGTATTTAAACATTATGATTTTAAAAATTCAAACCTAACCCAAGTTAATTCTTTCAGTGTTGCAATAAAGGCTAGCTTCAAAACTTGGAGGAGGTATGTTAAATTTTGACTCGTATATGTTCAATTTTTTTCCCCTTCTTTTAACAATTGAACTTCTGGCACCTTGAATTGTTTGCTTATCTCTTATACTAGTTAGTTATTTGAATTATATGGACCCTTTATTCCTAAGGGCATATAGATGTTCGATGAAATGCCTGACATAGATATTGTATTGTGGAATTTGAGAAGCTTTAAAATTGTACTAATAATACTAAGGATCCTATTTGCACATAATGGCAGGATAATTATTGTACCATGTAATGTGATGAGTGCAGGTTATATATCATGTTGAGGAACAATGATCAGTGGAGATATGCACATAATGGCAGGATGGCATAAAAAAAAGATAATGCCTTGCACAGATGATCAAAGCACTCTCACCTGTGCTGTAGATGGTAGGTATTTCATAATATAGGGTCTGATAAAGTACTCAATCTAAATTAGCCAAAACTAATCCAGGTCATTTGTAAAATATATTTTCAGGTAGTTCCAGTATTAGAAAATATTTACTTTTACAAAAGAAGAACAAACTATTTTTTAATCAACAGTTACTATTAGTTCAAAGAGCCATCTAATAAATGACACTTTTTTCATTGGTTCCAAAGCACTTTTGGTGTGAAATAAAATATCATAGGTTCATTTTATAATTGAATTTATTGAATCAAATTCCATTAATAATTGGCTCTCAGTTTGGATGGAGAGATCCTCCATAGATGCTTGCTTTTTTTTCTTATGTTATTCTTGTTATTGCAGCCACTCTTTGTAAATTCAGGAATGTGACCATATGGTCATGATCTGTCAAGAAGAAAAGGCTGGGAATCATTCTCTAAGAAGCTGTAAACCTACTGCGTACAGTTGGATACAATTTGGTGATTGTCAGGTATGGCAAGTGTTGATCTTTGGTGGAGGTGGTGGGTTTGGAGCAAGTGAGGTGCAAGCTTTGTCAGACAATTTGTGAAGCCTTATCCTATGTATTTGTGAAAGGTGTGGCAGCTGCACTTGTACTTACAAGCATGCCTGGGGTTTACAGCCTTTGTTGTGGATTGAAAACATGAAGCTGTGAGATACATGCTGTTAACATATTGTTTTGCTGCGCTCCTAATCTTCTAAGCCCTGGCTTCATCAAGCTGTTGGCAATATCCCACTAATGCTCATCACCTAGAGGAGCAGCAGCAATAATTGTATAAAATATATTTACACGTGGGATGCATATTCAAGGATTGGACATAAGAAATTAGGTATAGTTTTAAGAGGCAATGAAACTTTCAAGCATTTCTTTTCTAAGTTTTGGTCAAAGGTTTCATATACTTAAATGGGATTTTATTTGTAGTTTTCATTGGGGGACTATTTAAAATATACCTTAGTGAGATAAATTTTGGTACTTTGTGTGTTTCACATCTGTGATGAACTGTAGCTATTAAGAGCCATATGAAGCCTTACATTGTGGGTAATTAGCTTGGGAATAGAAATATCTCATTTGCTAATGAAAATTACTTGAAAGGAAAAAAATTGTAGATTTGCCAATTCAACATAATAAATTACTCTTTTGCAGCTACAGGCTGTGGGTGATTTAGGCTTTCAGAAACAAAGCTACCAACAAAGGCTGTCAATGAGATCAGTGCTGTGACAGTGCTTGATTATAGTAAGAAATTGGAGCAGCTTTTTAGGGAGGCTTACTTGTTAAAGAAGGACCAAGTTATCAAGCTGTGGGAAGTACTTTGGACGTGGAAAGTTAGAGGCAGACAAGGATGGGCTGCTGGATGCTTTAGCTGGGAAAAAAATTCCAAATCCATTGCCTTCCTCCTCCTTTTGAGACAAGCTCTGTGGTCTTGAAGCATATGGGAATTCTAAGTGATTTTGTGCTCTCAACCGGCAAATAGCTTGAGAAACTTTTTGAAAATAGACAAATTCAGGACTGGGTGAGTGCAGGTGTTATTGGCGACCTTCGAAGTCTATTAACCAGTATAAGAAGTGTTGGCTCTAATAGGATTGATCCCAGAATTCTTTGTCAAGTCAGGTACTATGCAAATATGACATCAAACTGCTATATGAATATCTGTTGGAAGATTGTTTTTTGAAACTATAGTTTCAAGCTCAGTAATCAAACAATCTTGGCTTAAAAAATCTTTCAAACAGCATTACACATTGTGCTAGAAATCTCAGCTTTACGATCAACCACTATGGTGAGCACAGTAATTTAATATATGGTTAGACCATCAATATAATTTTTTTCCCTTCTAAATTTTTCTTGATAGTGTTAGCACAGAAATTTCAGCCTTTGATTTGTATAGCCTTTGATTTTTCTTTGATGATGGATGATTGCATTCATAATGGGCTAATTACTAATTGGTAATTACCTAGAAGTACATTGATTTGTTGGATCCTAGCTGAGATGGCCACATTAGCTGAATTTGGGTATCTGGTAATAATAGTTACAAATTTTGTCATGGCTTGTCATCATTGTTATTTATGAAGCTTAACTGGAATACAAAAGTTTGATCAATAAGGAAGACACACAAATTGAATTTCTCTCTATGGGATAAAGGGTTTAATTTTAATTACAATTTATTTTTTTATTTTTTATTTTTTATGTTTTTGACTTCTCAGAGTTCATGTCCATTTTTAGCAATTTCACAGAAGGCCTATGAAAGGAAGACAAGAAGGAGAATAGAGGTTGGCTCCGTAATTGACAAATATTCCTCTCAGTTTGCACGCTGAGCCATGTTTAGGTTATTAATAGTATCATCTTTTTTTACTTATAGATCCATGTGGTATTTGCACAGATTATAGTATTGTACCCTTCCACTAGACTACCTGAGCCATCAATCTTAACTTATTTATTAGTTCCATTGAGTAAACCTATATTAGGAGATACTTTTCTGCATTTTTTTTTAATGAAACAAAACAGCCTATTAGTAAGGATACATTACCTAACATGAGACTGAGATATAAAATTTAAAAAAAGGAAAAAAAAAAAAAAAAAAAAACCCTGAATTTATATCATGGTGAATGTACAGAGTTGTCCCAAAGACTAATTAAATGATAGATACGCGTGTTAGATAAAAATGAGAAACTTTGGCTTCATATTTCTATTTGTTTGATCAGGATTTTTGTAAATCTTACCAAAGCAAGATAATAGTAGTCACTGAATTTTTCATTGAAAACTTTCAGGAAAGTTTTTCATTGGTTGTACAGTTTAAAGGAGGCCAACCTGTTAATTATACATGTGCTAAACCATTGAGAACATGGAAGCAGCAAACCATTTGAACTCAGTTTGCAAGTCTGGTAATTACAAATATTTTCTTTTTCTTCTTTTCATGTTTAAGTGTATATATATATATATATATATGTGCCTTTGTCTGCCTGTTCAGTTGTTCTGCCTGTTTCCTTTTTGGTCATGGTGAATAGTACAGTGCAACTGCTTCCTTGCTAAATGATTTGATCTTTAGTCTGTCCACAGGTGTCTGCAATTCCAATGAGAGACATTTGGAAGCAAAAGCACCATAAGGTAGTAAATGCTCTCTTTTTCTCCATTTGGAAGCGAAAGCATCATAACTCGCTTGTAATAGATTTGAGAGGAACATGCAAAGCACCTATGCAAACTCTACCAACTTGTCTCTCCTATATATATATTTATTTAAAAAAAAATCCACCGTTATTTGCAATCATAATATTTCAGTTAAAAAATTTGTTGATGTAGAATGCTAAATCCGACAATTTACCCAAAATGAAAGGACAAAATCCTCTTCTCCCCTCCATGTGTGTATTTATACAATGTGGCTTTTAAATTTAGAACCTTAACCTCTTATTTGCTAATTCTTGCAGTGGGGCAGTAGAGGCTAGCTTCTGAACTCCTAAAAGCTTTTCTTGAATTTCAAAACATGGAGAGATGTAAAATTTTGGATTATGTTAATGTGTCCTCATTTTTTTAATCTTCTTTTTCCCTCTTAAAAATTGAGCTTATGGCACTGAATTTTTAGCTTATCAACATCTCTTATAGTTTGTAAATTATTTGAATTGTACGAACCTCTTATCCCTAAGGACATGTAGCTACTTGATGAAATGCCTAAAGGAGTTATTTTATCTTGGAATTTGATTGATTGCAGATTATATATCATGTTGTGGAAGATGATGATTAGTGGAAATGCACAAAATGACAAGATAGCTTTTTAATAGGATGCCTGAGCAGAATGTCATTTCAACCAAAGATCACGCTTTCAAGGATAGTCAAGCATTGTCACCTGTGCTATAGATGGGCAGGTATTTCATATGTTCCAAATCACTGTCACCCCACCATTCCTTAACTTATGCTAATGTTTTTTTTAGATATTTTTTAGAAAGCTATTGTATGATGAATAAGGAAGCAGAACACTTGTTCTGCAACGTAATGGATTTTGAGATTTTGGATTTACAAATTTGACGATTGCTGCTTCGTAATCTAATTTCTTACTTTGTCTTCATTTCCCTCAAAAATAATAATTTTCTTTCTTTTGTGAACTCTGGACATTTATAATTACAACTTTTCGTTCATTTTAGCTGATATATGCTCAGATTTTTGGAAGTGGAGGGCAAATTACATTTCTTGCCAAACATCAGGGACAAGCTTATAAGTTGCCTATTGAGCCTAGGAGTCCCCATATATTTCAGCTCATAATTTTAGCTGAGACTTGCTCATATTCTGGAATGGAGTGCAAACTACTTTAATTGTTGATAATGTAGTCACATATGGAGGCTTTCCAATAGAGAATGAATTCTTTGCTCCATCAATCATTTCCTTGACTTTACTTGTTTTTGCCAATTATCCTGAACTTTTTAAAGATGACCGGTTGATTCCCAGCATGGTATGCTAATGGACAGTTGTAAATGGAAGTCCCTTGGCATTTTTGCATTGTGCTTTTTGGGGGATCTCTACTTTTTTATCTAATCAATATATGTTATAGTTTGTTTTTGAAATAAATTTTTTTCATTTTATAATAAATTTTAAACTTGATCAATAAGGAAGACACATTGATTGAGTATGCTCTTTGGGATACAAGTATAATTTTCATTGTGTGTATGTTTTCCCCTTTCAGAGCTCATGACCATTTTCAGGGATTTCACAATGGAAATATGAAAAGAGGGCCAGAAGTAGAAGGGAGGTTGGACTGTAATTCACAAAATATTCTTCCCAGTGTGTACTTGCTTTCTACGTAAAGCCGATTCCACTTCAGGTTGTTTACTATTATCACTTATTTGTATTTATAATCCTTAGTTAATTCTTCAGTCACAGATTAAACCTTCCCACTATACTACCATCTATGTAACCTACTGAGTAACTCCATTCAGTAAACATAAACTGAAAGGAGGGCTTTTCTGCAGCTACTAAATGAAAGAAAAATGCATTTTTGTAAGGCGTAGTTTCCCAAAGCTATGTATAAAATTGAAAAGCAACACTCAAGAACCTGAATATGCAGAGTTTTAGAAACAAACACTAATCATATGACAGATTTTAGTTTTAGACAGAAAATGGGATTTCTACATATTTCTTGTTTGATCTAAATTTAAGTTAATTTTGGTACGGCGAATGATTCACTTGATTATTTTCCAGTGAAAAGAACCTTCCATGCTATTATATGAACTTTAGAAGTAAAAATTCATTGCTGATGGTAGCTCTTATTAAATACTCAAGGCATATCTTATTTGCTGACTGTTTAATTTTTTCTTTTTCCATTTCTTTTCTGTTTTATTTTTTGATGTTCCTCTCCACTGGCCATTCTATGGACTGCTTGGCATTGTGGCACACTCTTCAGAGGACTTAAAGAGCAATGAGAGGAGGCATTCTAGTCTGAGAGTGCAAAAACCTAATCGAATTTTCCACCTGTGTTTATGTAAATAAAAAGTATGTGCCCCTTTCTTTGACCTTGTTCATCTTTCAAAACACCATCAAGTTAGGGATAACTTACAGCAATTTTTGTTGAATTTTTTTTTTTTTTTTTTTTTCCTTTTTCAAAGTTGTTTCTTGAGTTTAGCATATGCTATGGGACCTTTCCCATAAATATAACATGGTAGTATAGTACAAAAAACCAAGACTCATAGTTATCACTGAATTTTCATTGTAAACTTCCAGGCAAGTTTTTCATATGTAATTCGACCCGAAGGAGGCCAACCAGTTATCAACCTAAAGTTTTATCTCCATGAATGATGATCCTTTTTCTTCTGCTATTATAGCCACTTTGTGTGCTATTTCGAAATGCTGGATTGTGGGGCACGATTGAAGGGAAGGTTGTCATGCTTCTCAAGCTCCTAACTATTACAGAGACAAGATCATGATCTATCAAGAAGCAATGGTTGGGAATCATTGTAATGAGAACCTCCTTTGTGCAATTGGATACAATTTGTAGATTGTTGGGCATGGCAAGTGGGAGTTAGTACCAAAAGAAAGAGTTGCTGGTGAGGTGTGGGCTTTGTTAGACGATTCAGAAACCTTATGTACTTATGAAAGGTGTGCACTGCACTTGTAGTTATCAGTAACCTCTGAGCTTTGCAGCCTTTGTTGTGGAAGTGGGAGAGACAAGCTGTTAAAGAAGACATTGCTTTGCTGCTATGGTTTCGTACTCGATTGCTCATTAATTCTTGTCGGCTTGCCAATTCTACATCTTCCTCTTTTCCACTATAGTTTAGTCCTCTTTGTAATTTGAATTTTATGTTTAAAATCATATGTTCTATTGAGGTATTTTAAAGCTGGTTTTTGGCTTCGTCTAAAAAGAAACCAGCTGACCAGTTTACAAGTTATAATTAGTGATGCTGTTGACTTGCAACCAGTTTGACCAATGTGTTGAAATTTGTTCTTTGAAATTTTGTCTCGGCCATCAAATAATCTTGGCTTAAAAATTATTTGGACTGCATCAGACATTGTGCTTGAAATTATAACTTTAAGAGCAACCACTATGACTGGTACTGTAATTTACTTCTGGAATATTTAGTAAGACCATTATCATTATTTTCAAAAATTTTCTAGATAGTGAAAGCACAGAAATTTTAGCCTCTACTATGTAGTTTTATCTAACTCAATTTCAATTCAAAATTGAAGCTCCTTTATGCTTGATTGCTGTAAGTAAAGTGTGCTGATTACCTAGCATTACATTGATTTATTGCATTATTGCCAATATGGTCACATTAGCTGAATTCGGGGATCAGGAATGAAGACTTTTGTCACGGTTTCCTATCATTGTTCACTTTGATGAGGAAGACACACTGATTAAATTATGCTACTTGGGAACTTGAAATGATCTCTTGCCGAATATGTAAGAGTTTTTTCAATATATATATATATATATATATATGGGTCATGTTAATGAGTGCCGTATGGCCCTATGGGATTAGTTAACAATTCAATTAAAGAAAGTTTTTATGGAAAAATAAAAAAAACAATTAATGTTTTGACAGCTTTTTTCATTTCCCATAAAAGTGATGTCAAAACTTTCTTAAAATGGATTCTTAACCAATGCCCCTACGGCACTCGTTAACATTTCCTTATATATATATATATATATATATATATATGAAATTTAGCTTGAAATGGGGAACTTTTGCTTCATATTTCTACTTGTTTGATCTTAATTTTTTAAGGTTTTTTTTTTTTAGAAGAATCTTAATTTAAGTTAATTTCAATATGGTGAGATGCTTCACCTTATTGTATTTCAATGGAAATAATCTTCACCACTGTTATATGATCTTTAAAAGAAAATTTTATTGTTGATGATAAATTGGGTAGAATGCTTAAATAAAATATATGAAATTTTTTGACCTTATAAGCTTTCATTTTCTCTTTTCTCTTCCATATTGTTCTTCTATGTTCTTCTCTATTGCCCATTTTATGGTCTGCTCGACATTTTTGAGCCAGTCTCCAATGAACTCGTAGAGTGAGGAAAGACATATTTTGGGCTTCAAATTCTTTGATTTCATTTATCTTTCAAAAAATCAGCAAGTTAGAGGTAAACTTCTAGAAATATTTGATGATAATGTTTTTCCATTTTCATCACATTGTCTTTAATTTAATGTTTGCTATGTTAATCTTCATTTTCGTAAATGTCACATGGCTGTATGGAACAAAAAATTACCCAAGGTCTTAGATGTCACTGATTTTTTTTTTTTTGTTAACCTTCGGCCAAGTTTTTCATTGCTCATTTGACCTAAAGGAGGCTAAGAAATTATATGGATGTTCTGAACCATTAAGAACATTGAAATGACAAAGCAATTCAACTCATTTTGCAAGCATGGAAATCAAGAATATTTTTCTTGTCTTCATTTCATGTTAAGAACATACACGCCACTGCGAAATTACTATAATAGCCTATTTAGCAAAAAAAAAAAATAATAATAATAATAGTCTTATCTTATCTATTTGAAGCAAAAGTGTCATAACGTCATAAATTACTATCAAACTTTACCTGCTTGTAAAATGGTAATATCTTTCCTTTTAAGCATGTATATATATAATGAGAAAACTTTTAGGCTTGCTTCATTACTTCATATCTGATGGAATAGTCTTTTCTTTGAAGAGATTACATTCAATATGGATTTAGTATAAAAGCCTATGTTAACACTATCAATAATACCGTGTCACGTCAAATTTTTTCAAATAGTTACAAATAAAAGATTAAACTGTAATACACAAAATTACTCTTTATTTTAGAAAATTAAAACTATAAAGTAAGTTTCCTATAAAACCCGAGTCCAAATCTTCTGTCTCATTAATTGTGCTCCACTTCATGCTCCACCAATAATATTTAGACAGCTAGCCTCTCTTATTAAATGAGATAACTCTGATTTTAATGAGAGAGACTAATTGTCTTATTTAATGAGATATCTCATTTAATGAGATAGGCTAGCTGTCTAAATATTATTGGTGGAGCATGAAGTGGAGCACAATTGATGAGACAGAAGATACCCATACACATTGCGCAGCTGCCGGAGACCCACCTTGCCAAGAAGCCACCAGATTGCGCACAAACTCTCCACAATTAGTCAAGACCCACCGTTTTCAAATTATTTAGTGGCAAAATTCTTAATACTTTAAGGATCTATTATAATGTTTATGCTTGCTTCTTTCACTAGTCTCATTCCATCAAATATTTCAAACATGGGAATCACAAAGAAATTTTTATTTTTATTTTGAAAGGACATTGTATTTTTATTGGTCAATTGAATTTTATTTTAGATATAATAAATTAATTAGGTTATCAATATTTTATTTTATAAATAATATTTATTTCCAATATAAACGTTTTTAGTTGAAACAACGGCAATTTATACGTCTTCAATTTGCTTCATCTCAAAAAGTTAGAACAATTTCTTTGGAAGAAAAGCCTCCACATATAGATGGAGTGCCAGTAGACTAGTAAAGAGTGTGATCAAAACTGGGCCAAGGTCAACCCATTATAACTTTAGACCTAATAGGCTTAAGGTCAAGTTTTCCAGGCCCAAACCATGTAGCCCCATGGTTTTCAAAGATAAAGCTCCGCTCATTTTGATAGCCTGTATTCTATTACGTAGAAGACAATTTTGCATTCCTATAGAGCCGAGCTAGATGATTAACATTACGCATATAAGTTATTATTAGATGCTACTGAATATTATCAATCGTGTCTCCCAATCAAGCAACAGTCAAATTAAGTATTTTAGGATTTGTTCTATGGTTAGACTCTCTTAGTAGACACAACATATTTATTAAATAAGTGAGAATTTGTACACAATCAATATAAAACTTGAGCACCTTAAATCCTTGAATTCGTTAAAATTATGTACATATCTCCAGGTTAAAATCTCACAGACAATATGTTGTACACATAAAGCTTTAATACAGTCCACATGGTATAGGACCTTCTTTTTGATGTTGTTCAACTTCACTCATAGAAATGAGCCTCTAGTTTGATTGATTGTCTAAGTCTCATATGCCTTTTAAAAAAACGTGGGTATTTCTTGGATTTGAGAATAATAGAGAGAGAGAGAGAGAGAGAGAGAGAGAGAGAGAGAGACTGTCACTACTGCCTTTACTTTGTTACATTGAAAAATTCCATGGGTTATTTTTAGTTTTTTACAACCATTAAAATAAAGTACTTCAGATATTACAATAGTTGATTGGGAAAAAAGATTTTGCCCACTTGACTTGCTAAGTGGCTCACTAAAAACGCATTGCAAACACCAATAGAAAAACCAATGTTTAAACGTGGACTGGGCTAATCGTGTGGGTCTAGGCTTAGTTTTCAGTTACTGGGGTTTGGTAGTTTGAATGGATTGGGACAATTGGGCCTGATTAAGAGTTTTTTTTTTTTTTTTAATGTAGAGCCATTGCATCAACAAATGTGTAAATTACTCAACAAATGTATCAATTTTACACGTTCAATCTCCAAAATTACTCACATCATGCATGTTAAAAATGTGTAAATTTGAAAAGCTGTTATAGTAACTGTGTAAATTTACACTGATATTATTCAATTTATATATTGTTTTTATTATTTCTTTACATTTTTCGTGCCTAAGGGAAGAGAGTATATGATGGTTACTGTGTGAGAAAAAAGAGAAATAGTAATAAAAATCAAGAAAATTTTATTTTTAATATAATATAGTGTAAAATAGATAATCTGATATGGATTTTTAAAAAAGTAAGTATGCAAAATAGAAAAAGTAAGTTCTTAAACTAAAATAGACGGAATTTTTACACAGACTAATGCAAACGTGAAGAAATACAATAAGGTGCTATAACACTATTCCACCTAGCAGTGGATAATCATAGCCACAAGGAACAAGGTATAACACATAAAATCTGAAAACGAAAGAAGTTGAATTCCTTGGGATTTTGGTCACAACACACATACTTGCATGGAAGTGGAGAGAAAATCCACTAATATATTATAGGCTCTTTCTCCAAACCCTTTTTTTTTCCCAAAAAAAAAAAAAAGGCATCTCAGCCTTATGTTGTTTAGATTTACGCCGTCCTCCATACAATGCATATAGATTAATATTATATGGTTATGTGTCGGACTTATCCACCGTAAAAAAGAAACCAGTAAATTTTCAAAGAATTTTTAAAAATGTTTTCTGCAAATAAATTTTCAAAGAATTTTTTAAAATCTTTTCTGCAAATAAATTTTCAAAAAGTGAAAAATGAAGTTTTGCAAGTTCTTTAATAAAGATTCTCTAAAAGGAAATTCCAAAAACTCTTATTCAAAATAACAATTTTCGAAAGAAATAATAATAATAATAATAATAATAATAATAATTTTCAACCAAAAAAAAAAAAAGACTTAAACCATATAAGGTTAGAATAAAGTTACACTTTGTGCAACTCCTAATTAATTTTATACCACTTAATAATTTAATATGTACAAGAAATAGTAGACTGGAAAAAAAATTCAACCACAACATTGTAGCCCTTCGAATCTAGACGCATACATCTTTGACCATAGAAATCAAGGTATGAAGCATGGGTTTTGTTAGGTTTTTAGATCTCTATAAACTAGATTGTTTAACCTAATTAATTAATCAAGTGAATACTTAGATTTATTATTTAAATCTAGGTTAAAACAATAAAACCATATCATGTAAAGTAACGGAAAATAAAGAACACAATGATATGATGACCTAGGACAACCAAATCGGTAAAAAACCTGAGGAGGATTTAACCTAGCTATCCTCAAGATAAAAAGCAAATCCACTAGAAAGAATTGAAGTTTACAATAAGACTTAGACCACTAATATCCTCTTGCTACTACACGTAAAACTTACTACTACGACCCCATGATAGCTTCGAGTTCACGAACTACTTCTTTTCTTGGCCTTTGCAATACAAGCACCCACATTTGTGACTTTATAAACACAAACTCTTTTGTTTATGACTCCAAGACCACCCTTGAAGGTTTAGATCATCAACACCTTTGATAACTAGAGAAGGCAACAACTTCTACAACACCGAATCTTGAGATTCTTCTAAGAATAAGACCAATAAAAGACATGAGAGAGCTTTTTGAGTACAAAACTCTAGATACAAAATAGGCACACTCTTCTCTCTGAAAAGCCTTATTAAAAACGTGCTTAGGGTTTCCTTTATATACTAGAAGAAGTAGATCTAAAACCCTAATCCTTTTTGGGTTTGAACTGTTGCTAGGCCGAACTTAAAATTCTGCAGACCCGTATTTCGATCGGTCGAACCAGGCAATTTCTGAACTCTTCTTTATGCAGCTTACTTGTTCTTGAATCTTGACTTGAATCACCTTGAGCATTGTCTAATAATACCTATAGACTCCAAGATCTACATCTAGACAAGTTTGTGTTTACGATTTGCCAATTGTTCTAATTTTTTAGAGCCTAACAAGTTTGGTACATGATTAGCCCATTGCAAAGGAGGATTAAGGAGGCATTAAAGGACTGAATATAAACTAGGAGTTACACATTCTAATTAATTTTTTACAGCAAACTGGAAAAAAGGTTTGTTGTCACCAACCAAATAGTAGGGAAAGGGACTTCTTTATATTTTAGCTTAGTACTTTGCTCCCCCATATCTAATTGGACACATGGTAGAAAATGGATCATCAAGATTACTATAAAAGCTAAGCTTATTTAGATATGGGTTCTTTAACAAACCAATAATCCAGTCCTTTTAAACAAAACATAAATAACTAATGTAGAAAACTTTTTAAAGAAGTGCCATTTGAACTAGACTTTAGCCAATAATAAAATCTATGAGCAACTAACTTCACCCATCAAAACCAGTTGCTAGGTAATTCAAGCTCATTCCTCCTTGATGGGCTAAGTAGTTTGTGACCTATGCAAGTGCTTAAGAGTTAAGGGTTGATATCAACTTACCAAATCTTTTTAAAATGTATTTTGAAAATGAAATCAAATAGGTGATCTTTCTAGGACAAGGCCTCCATTCAGCGCACAAAACTTGAAAATTGACATGAGGTTATTTTTGGATATTTGTTGTGTTTGTATCTCATCAAATACTTTAAAGCTTTAAATTGGTTATTTTTGGATATGATTTCCCTATTTATCATTAGACTAAAACATCAATTAGTTTTTGGTGTAAGCGGGAATTGAACTCCAGATCTCCTATTCAACCATCAGAGACTTTACCAATTGAGTTAACTGGAACCTTTTTTTTTTTTTTTCTCTCTCTCTCTCTCTCTTAGATTCAAATTAAAGAAGTTACTCTTCCTCTTTATTTTTATTCTTGAGGTGCAAAGTCCCAAATTAAAATTTATATAATAATTGAACCTAAATTGCCTTCAACATATACTTATTTGATAGTCCAAGTATAACATCAAAATTAGAAAGCTATAGGTCTCGCCTTATTTCTTGTCTCGCCTGTTGTCTTTCAGAACATTATAATGAGTATATCTGTATATGACAAATTGACAAGCATCTAGAAACTAAAGAAATAAAGTATGCAAGGGATGCAAGGTCTCAAGCTATATCAAATATAAGTTTTCTAATCAAATTGAAGACAATATTTAACGGTCACTTTCAAATGAGAAGTTGTTGCAAAATTTAGTAAAAAATTAATCATACAATATTATTAGAATTTAAAAGATTTTCAAGTTTCTTTTTAATATATCATGAAAGATTGACTTTGAAATTCATAAGATACAATTATTTGTATTTTTATATTTTGTTAATATTAAATAGATACTATTTTTATTTTTTTCACTTACTAATTTGGTTTTGAATTTTGGTATATGTTTTACTTGAATAATCAAAACTTTTTAAAACATACCTTTTTTTATTTATTTAAGAAAAAAATTAAAAAAAATTATATTCTAGGCTTTGGCCCCCAAAATTTTATGAGCTCATTTCTTTTAGTATTTGAAAAACACATTCACATCAACAGAAATAAACACCCAAATTTTGAATATTAGGAATGTGATAGAATTTATCAACATAAATAAACACCCAAATTTTGAATACTAGGAATGTGATAGAATTTATTTTTAAAATGTAAAAAATTAGCAAAAGTTATTATTATAAATTTTGATTTGATGGTAGGGTATTAGTGAACTAATTATGAAATTTTGTGCTCATCATACTCTTGTATTCATGGATTTTATTCATATTATTGCAGTAACGAGATTCAAAGAAACATGTATAGGGAAAATATAAGTATAAAATATAAATCTTTGCATTAAACAATTAACTAACTTATAACTTGTTAAAAACTTTGTAGTTTAATTGACACTTTTTGGAATTTGGAAATAAGACGTCTAATATTCAAATTCTCTTCCCACTGTAGAATTATATCCACAAATAAAAACCAAACAAACAACTAGCTTTTAACTAATTGCTTGTTGGCTGTTGCTTCACTATCTAGTTAGTGGCAATTGAGGTGTGAGACTTTATGGCCCCGTTTGGTCTAGAGCTGACTCAATTCTCAGTTCTCAGTTTTCAATTCCCATAATTCAAACCCAAAACTCATAACTCAATTCTCAAACTCAGTTTCACTCAAAAATTGCAAAACACATGTTTGGGTTGAGTTCTCAGTTACATATTTCTACCACTTTTCCCCAAATCCGTGGAGCCCACCACTGACACTACCTAGTGCAACACTGTTGATACCCGCGGCTTATTAACAAAATAATCTTCCACTCTTCCTCTCACCTTTCATTTCTCTGACTCTCCCTCTTTTCTATCAAATTTTTTTGCCTATCAAATTTTTCCACTTTTCTCTGTTTCTTTCTCATCTTTCTCTGTCTCTCCCTTCTAAACCAAACAACCACCCAAATCAAACCAATCTCAAAATCCACGGCCAAACCAAACCACACTAAACCAATTCCAGCCACCTAGCCATGCAAATTTGAAAGGACACCCGTCAAATTCAAACACAAATAGCATCCAAGCAAAAGAGAGTCCAAGTTTGAATTCATACCCACAAAAAATTGTTCACATAAACAGGAAATACACAGCACCCAAACAAAACACACACACACACACACACCGTTCATAAGCCCACACCTAGAAACACCAAAAATTTCATCAAAATGCAACTCTTCTCAAACCTAAACCCATCATCAACAAGACCCCCAAACAGAAGACTACCACCACCATTTCAAAAAGAAAAAAGAAAACCAACCCATAGAGAAATACCAAATCAAACACAACAACCAAACCCAACAAATACCTAAGCCAATCCTCAACCATAGAGTAGAGAAACCAAGATTCAAAGCAGATCATGGTGGTAACTTGCAAGCAACTCTCGCCGCAACAACCTTGCGGAGACCTGTCAGAGAGCATCGCCCTCAAGCTCCACTTAATCGCCTTCAAGAACGTTGCCATGGAGTTAGGCTCGGTGGAGAGTGGTGTGGAGGACTTGATGGACGACTTGGCTGAACAAATTTGTGATCTAATGGTGGAGTATGTGAAGGGGCTTAGGGATGATTTTATGGGTTTTAATTTCTGGTCTAAAAACCAAAAAATAGGCAAATTTTTTTTTTTTTGCCTATTTGCACGAGAAATGGGCGAATTTGCAACGGTGATATCAAGCTAACATGACAATACACCAGCTGTGGGCTCCATGAGGTCTTCCATTTTACGGAAATTGCCACTGAGTTTGAGTTTGAGAAACAAAAAACAGCAAATCCTTATTTCATCATTGATACTCAACCCAAATTGAGTTTAAGTGATGAAAACAGGGAGAGAAAATCAAGCCAAACACTCCAGTTCTCGGTAGGTCCCACGCAATTCTCAGTTTGAGTGATGACAACAAGCTAATCCAAACATGCCCTATATTTCTAGCTTTTGAAATTAACTAGAGCATGCGTAGGACAATTAATGATGCAAGGATGCTTAAATATTTTAGAAATAGAGTATAGAATGTCGTTCCTGAATGTTTAAAGTAGGCGTCGGAAACACAATAAAAAAACTCCCCTAAGCTAAAATGGGATGCTTTTTAAGTAACTAACTTGCACAATTTATATATCACAAGAACATGATGGAAATTCCGTAATGGGAAGCTCAAACAGCTGATCAAGAAAGTAGGATTACAAATAAGAAGATTGGTAACATACAAATTGCTTTCCTAAGGTATGAGGAAATAGCAAGAAAAGAAAGGAAAAGAAAAGCACAATATGACTCTCTCTTTCTAACTCTTCTCTAGGTTTTTTTCTCAATATTTCTCCACACGCCCTCTGTGGTAGCCTTTATCCCTTTTATAAGCATTTTTTTCCCTTATCTCTCCAGCTGGCCTGATCCCAGCCAGATTTTTTGGAGATACTTGTCATATCCTCCCTTGGTTCTCTTCCCTTTTTGTCATGAAACATGACTTTTGGGGGTTGTTTGTATTGTTCAAATTGTCTTATATGTATTTAATGTGGAAAAGGTTAGATAGAGAAACTCTCATTAATGTGGAGGTGACGATCTCTGTAATTCTTATCTTTTCAGTGGGTTTCCTGAGGTGATCTTGGTAGGAGCATCACCTTAGCCAGAATAACAAAAAGGGTGGGATCAATCTCCCGTGGTATTTCTTTTATTTATCAAGGGGTCACTCATGCTTATGATCTCAGAAAAGCGTCTCGAGGTTGGCAACGTGCTCGGAACTCCGCAGGAATAGTCCTAGGAGGTTTCCCATTATTATTCATTGAAATAGGCTTGACCCACTTCCTCAAGCATGATCTTTGAAGCATTTGGGCTTCGGCCCTGAATCAAGTTCACCCCCCCCCCCCCCCCCCCCCCCGACATTTCATTTAGCGTTTTGTAGAGCTATTATTTCATTGGATGTATTGGGATCCAAATAGACCTCCTTTGCTCTTTGATTTTGTTGAGATTTTTTTTCTTGCAGATTTGATTGAGAACTTTTTTTTTTTTTTTTTTTGAGAAAAGTTTTATTGAGAATTTGGCTCTCGGGCTATGTAATTCGTCTAAAAAAAGAGCTTATAACTTGTGCATACATGTTGCTTACTATCTAGTGGCAATAGATTCCCAAATTATCCACCCAAAAAAGCTTATAACTTGTGCATACATGTTGCTTTACTAACTAGTGGCAATGCCAATGGAGTTGTGTAACTATATTTAAGGCATTTGGAATTTGCTAACAAAATGTAAGGATCAAATTGAAAGTGACGATATTATCACCAACGTTTAATATAACATTTTGTAGAGACATTATTTAATTGGATGTCTTTGCGAGAAATGCTACCTCTACAATATTTTCACAGCAAATCCTATATGACAAGCTGTTATTGGTGAATAAAAAAGTAACGTCAGTAGTGAGCCCAGATTAAAACCAATAACTACTTGTCTTCTAGAATTTATTGTGAAAATATTGCAAACATTTGCGTTTTGATTTATTGGGATAATATTGCTGATTTGACTGTAGTTATTGAATGAAACAAATCAGCCTATTAGTAAGGAGATATCCCCCTTACACAATGTAAGATATTGCAAAAAAAAAAAAAAACACTCAGTAACCTGAGTTTACATCTTAGCGAATATACAGAGTTGTCCCAAGCACTTACAGGATAAATACGTAATTATATAGAAACTAGTCGTATACCCGTGCGTTGCGCGTGATAATTTTTTTAGGATGGTCTCATTAAATATTTTATTAATACTATAATTTTAGTTATTAACCATTGGTTTTTCATTAGTTTTTAAGTTATTAAAAACCTTAAATATACCTCTTTTTTACCTTTATACACACACACACACACATATATATAGTGAATCTTTACACATACCTTTAAGAAAACTCTATATATTCCACTTTTTTGGATGCGTAAAATTATAGACTACTACTCTATAATGATAGTAGCTAATTATATATATATATATATATATATATATATATATATATATATATATATATGTAGGGACCGAGTTAGAGCACTTCCATTGGCGGATGAGTGGACGCAAGCCCAGCTGGCCCAATACAATGAATTTGTAGAGAATAGGTTAAAGGACTAGGTCTTAGTGAATGGGATAACGGTTATCATGAGTTCTCAAGACAATCAAACAGAAACGATCCAAGCTTCCACGAGAAAGTTCGTCCTCGGCACAGTCCGAGGAGCTTTGCTCTAGCATATTGAACCATCAGGAGTTGTTGGGATTGATCCCTCCCTTCCTCCTCCCTTTTCTAGAGGATTCCTTACATTATATATTCCCTTGTAGTTGATCCTAGCCCTCTATTTGTTTATTGTGCAGGTCACCACTTGAATACTTGTCCCATCAGCCGCCTTCCTAGACCTCCTGCGAGTTGCAGCAATCAAAGTAGCACTGTTCAAGGGTCATTTCCTCATTAATGTGGCCAGGATGTCAGTTGTGGGCATTTAATGTGAAGGTGACAACTTCCCCTCGAATTGCTCCTCCACCGGGCTCCCATGGCTGATTCATTGTACTCGTCTTTTCCCTGGGATGCTTCGAGAGGTTGCCTTTAGCGAAGTACTGCTCTTCCCTTCTACGATCTCGGCTGGCCGAGGACAGGATCGTCCTCAACGATGCTTCTTGGGAACTTGAGCGTCCTTCATTCATCCTCGGATGTTCCTACCTCCTCGGCGTGGGCCTTCGGGCTCAATATGAACTGGGCTAGGGCTGCCAACTTCTTAGGCCCCACAATATATTTTTAGTGATCTCATTTGTAACGCTTCTTACCATTATCATATATTTACTAACTGATGATTTGCATAACAAAGATGATAAATGAGAGGTAGCATTGTTCATTAGATTTTCGAAACTAATAGTGTATGAAAATTATATATATATATATATATATATATATATATATATATATATATATTATAAATAAGGTTAAATGAAATGTCAAAAAATGGATTTTTAATTTTCTAAATTTATTTCTTATGTAATTTCTACTACTGTCAGAGAACATCTCTTTTTTAGTTATGATTAATATGGTTTCCATAGTTAGAGTTTGATTAGTTTTAAATTTAAATTTAGTACTATGATTGTATTTAATTGCTTTTTTTTTTTTTTTTTGGATAGCAATTGTATTTAATTGTTGATTGTTGATTTAATTTTTTAAGTGAGTTTAACGATTTATGTTACTACAGTGTAAAGTTTTTAATGTTCTCCACATGGTAATTTCTATTTTTTTTTTTTACTTCTTCTTACAACCTCTTTGTTTTCCAATCAACGATTACTAATTAACGTTCGTTTTTTTTCTTTTTTTTTTCTATACCATCTCTCTCTCTCTCTCTCCATTGGCAACCTATCGTGTTCCAAAATTTGATGATGATTCTATTGCATTAAATATGCATTATTAGTTTTTTTTTTTTTTTTAATTTAGTGTTTCTAACTTGATTTGTTTTGTATTTCATTCTTCCTTTGATGCATTGGGTGTGAGAATGAGTGTTTCCCTAGCATTACTCCACTTAATGTGGACGATTTTATTTATTTAATTTAGGCAAAATATTATATTTTAAAATTTTTAAAATAAAAAAGGAGTAGAAATATAAATAATTTAATGATATATATGGGGGATGTGGTTGAATTTAAGTGTTAAATAAAATGATATGAGAAAAAAAAAATAAAAATAAAATACATATCAATAAACACTAACTTATCCAAATAATTCAATGTAATATAATAATAATACATTCTTATATACTATTTTTAATTATTTATAATGCAATATGATAATATTTAACAATCAAAGTCATAAAAAAAATAAAAACTAAAAAACTTAAAGCACAAAACTAAATCCCAACAACCAAAATAGAGTTCTAAAGAATACAAAACTTTATCAAGCTAAAATAGAGATGCAAGAAAAATAAAAATTAAAATCCACCAAAAAATTGAGAGAAAATTATGTAAAGAATGGAAGAGTGAATGACAAATTTCTACTAAGAGGATGTTAATAAAAAGAAACAAAATAAAGGAAGATAAAAAGAAAGAGGAAGAGTGATATCAAGGTAGAATGTTTGGGAAGATGAAAAGGTAAAGAGAAGGAGAAAGGTTGGAGAAAGTGTAAATGTTAAAAAAAATGAGTACAATTTGATGAGTACAATTTTCTTTTATTTGAATTTAAGTAAAGTATTACATTTTTTATTTTTTTTTTTAAAAAGAGAGAGAAAATATAAATAATTTAATGATAAGGAGGATGTGGTTGAATTTCAATATTGAGTAAAATAGAAGAGAAGAAAAAAATATATGAAAAATTAAAAGATATAACAATAAACACTAAATTATCTAAATTATGCTATATAATGGAATACTATTTTATTTTTATCTACTATCTTTAATATTTTATAATGTAATCGGATAAAATTTAACAATCAAAGAGCAAAATAATAATAATAATAATAACTTAAAACACAAAACTAAATCATATCAACCTAAATTAAAGTTCTTAAAAACACAAAAACTTATCAACTTAAAGCGGAGATGCGATAAAAAATAAAAATCCACCGACACATTGAGAGAGAGAGAGAGAGAGAACATTTTTGTGAGAGAAAACTATATAAGGATAGAAAAGAGTGACAAATTTATAGTAAGAAAGAAGGGATAAGAAGAGAAAAATAAAAGAAGATGAAAGGAAAGATGAATTGCAATATTAAAGTAGAGGGTAGTGGGGAGATGAAAAGGTAAGGGAAGAAGAAAGGTTGAAGAAAGTGTAAATATTTAAAAAAATAAGTGAATGTAAAAAAAAATTATAGGAAAATTGGAAATAAAAAAGAAATATATATAAATGTTAAAACTAACAAAGATGAATATGTAAAGTCAATAATCTATTTATATATATATATATATATATATATATATATATATTTGTAAAAAAATAGGAATAAATAATAATTATGTGGCGAATGATGTGGCGATGAGGTGGCGCAACAGGAGTTCAACATCAATAAATGTCACGATTCAGCTTTTAGTAATATATAGATAAGTAAAGTATTACATTTTTTATTTTTTTTTAAAAAAAAGAGAGAGAAAATATAAATAATTTAATGATAAGGAGGATGTGGTTGAATTTCAATATTGAGTAAAATAGAAGAGAAGAAAAAAATATATGAAAAATTAAAAGATATAACAATAAACACTAAATTATCTAAATTATGCTATATAATGGAATACTATTTTATTTTTATCTACTATCTTTAATATTTTTTAATGTAATCGGATAAAATTTAACAATCAAAGAGCAAAATAATAATAATAATAATAACTTAAAACACAAAACTAAATCATATCAACCTAAATTAAAGTTCTTAAAAACACAAAAATTTATCAACTTAAAGCGGAGATGCGATAAAAAATAAAAATCCACCGACACATTGAAAGAGAGAGAGAGAGAGAACATTTTTGTGAGAGAAAACTATATAAGGATAGAAAAGAGTGACAAATTTATAGTAAGAAAGAGGGGATAAGAAGAGAAAAATAAAAGAAGATGAAAGGAAAGATGAATTGCAATATTAAAGTAGAGGGTAGTGGGGAGATGAAAAGGTAAGGGAAGAAGAAAGGTTGAAGAAAGTGTAAATATTTTAAAAAATAAGTGAATGTAAAAAAAAATTATAGGAAAATTGGAAATAAAAAAGAAATATATATAGATGTTAAAACTAACAAAGATGAATATGTAAAGTCAATAATCTATTTATATATATATATATATATATATATATATATATATTTGTAAAAAAAATAGGAATAAATAATAATTATGTGGCGAATGATGTGGCGATGAGGTGGCGCAATAGGAGTTCAACATCAATAAATGTCACGATTCAGCTTTTAGTAATATATAGATGAGAAACTTTTGGATTCATATTTGCACTTGTTTGATCTGGATTAATTTCAGTAAATTTTACTACAGCTAGATGATTTCTCTAATTATTTTTCCAGTTGAAAGAAGCTTTTGTATGGTTATATAATCTTTAGCAGGAAAAATTCATTGATGATGACAGATCTAATGGAATGCTTAGGGTATACCTTCCTTGCCGACTCCTAAAAATTCTTCTCAAATTCCAAATTTTGTGTACATTAAATTTTTGGCCATAGCATTTTCAATTATTTTTTTCATTTTAACAATTGTACTTTTGGAACTTTTACCATTCTCATTTTTTAACTTTAACTTTTTAACTTTTTTTATTCAATGGTTGAGATTGAAAGTTTTTTTAAAAATTTTTTTTTTTCCCTCAACCATCCATTGCTATTGCATCGAGTGCAATATCTATCCTCCACCTTACCTTTTTTACTTATAGTTGTCCTTGTGAGCATGCATATAGTGTGGGTTTTTTTTCTTTGAAGTAAATGTGGGATTCGAACCCTAGACAATGGACCTGATAGAGGGCGCTAGTACCATTGAGCTAAAAGCTCGAACCCCATGTGGTGTGGCATTCATATTTGAGGCAATGGGTATAGGAAATTTGGTTTAGTTTTAAGAGAAGATCAAATTTTCTAGTTTTAAGATTATTTATCCTAAGATGGATTTCTTTTGTATTTTTCATTGGGGACTATTTAGAATGTACCTTAGTGCGATAAAGTTTGGTCTTTTGTGTGTTTTGCATCTGTGGTGAGGAATTTCTTTTGTATTATTCCTTAGGAAAAGAACTAATTCATTGGCTAATAAATATTACTCCAGGGAAAATCATTGAAATGAAGTGCTTAAATTTGTATGTGTTAAAAAAAAAAAATTGTGGAAAAATGTACTTCTAATACTTTGAAGTTTTAGCTCATCAATATCTCTTACAGTTTCAAATTTATTTCAATTACTATATGAACCCTTTGTGCTTAAGGCACAGGACTGCTCAATGAAATTCCCGAACGAGATATTGCAATGTGGAACTTGAGGATTGCAGGTTATATAACTTTTGATGACAATGCAAGGAACCCCGAAGACCATGCAGAGCATCGTGTCTTTTTACTCGGTTAAACCCTGGACCCATGTAACACGCCCGCATCACACTGATCAGGTTATATATTGTGCTGTGGAACTAGCTTATCAGTGGTTATGCAAGGAATGGCAGGATGGCTTTTTAACACGATGCTTGAGTTGCATGTCATGTCAACAAGAGATCATGCCTTGCACAGATGATTGAAGCATTGTCACCTGTTAGCTGCAGATAGGCAGGTATTTTATTTGTTCCAAAGCAGTTATGGTAGGAAATGAAATATAATAGTTTCCAATAAAATGTGTACCGACCTATATAAACCATTTTGACCATTCGATAGCTATTTGGAAATGTAGGAATAAGGCCATGCTTGAAGGGAAGGTTGTCAATAGACTCAATACTTCTGAGCAAGCACATGGTCATGATCTATTAAGAAGCAATGGCTGGGAAATGGGAATCATTCTCTAAGAAGCTGTAAACGTTCTGTTTGCAAATGAGCTCAATTTGTTGATTGCAATTGTACTTACTAGTAGCTCTGAGGTTTGCAGCCTTTGTTGTGGAAACTGGAAAGCAAACACCAAGCATGGAGACACAAGCCGTTAAGAATTACATTGTGCATCATATGTATTAATGACAAGTTTCAAGCTTGACAGTTCACAAAATATAGCTCTGGATGCGTTTCACCAACCACCAATCTGACTATTGCGTTGATAATTGCTCTTTAAAACTTTTCTTAAAGAAAATTTGGACAGCATTGCACATTGAGCTTGAAATCACAGTTTTAAGAAGTACCACCATGGTAAATAAAGTTTACTTGCTAGTAAGACCATCATCACCTCTTTTTTTTTCTCATTCAGATTTTATCTTGATAATGAATGCATGGCCTGTATATCGATTCTTATCTATTCGGTTTGAAACCTCCTACCAGCAAATTAAACTGATAACACGACATATGGTGAAATTATGGCTACCTTTAGTTGTAAACTTTCAAGCATAGTTTGCATTGGTTTTTCGTTTTGGCCTAAAGGAGCTCACCTACCATTTGGATGTGCTACACTATTGAGAACATTGAAAAACAAAGCATTTTAACTCATTTTGCAAGTTTGGTAATTACATTTTACAATATTTTTTCTTGTCTTCATTTCATGTTTTGTGTGTGTATATATTTCACCACACACTTGTTTGGTGGTCTATGTATAATTATAACATATTCATAAAAAACAACAAAGTATAACATCAAAAGCCTTTCTCATGCATTTGTCATCTAAAATATGAACTCTTAGGTCCTCGAATCAAAGATTTATCATTATGACAATTACATATGAATGCTGGCCCTAAAATTCACAATTGGAAAGCTATATGAAATATGATGACAGACAAACAATTATTGCCTCGCCTGTTGTCCTCAGTACATTCTAATGAGTACATGACAAGCTTCTAGAAACTAAAGAAACAAGAAATAAAATATTTAAGAGTTGCAAGGTCTCAGATCTACAAGTGCCACTTGGCAATCCAAAATTGAGGCCTTTTTATTAGTGAAACAAACTGCAGCTGAAAAGATGAGTATTACAGTTGCTGGGAACAGCATTTTGATCCACAAGCAATGTACATGATGGGTTCTTTGACATTTTGAGAAACATACTTCTCACACATAAAACAGAATAGGGAATTTTGCCGGTTGATCAATTATCAGTATGATTTGTTGTGGATAAAAAGATTATGGAAGCCTTTGGTTTGATTATCAACATGTCGGGAATCTAATAAAGAAAATAGTTTTGTTTGGTTCGCATTGATCGGATTTGAATATAATCCATCGTTTATATATGAAAATGGTACGGCCATGCATAAAAATCTTGATTACAATAATTTTAAATACATAGATTATGAATTAGGATTTCAATCAAAGAAAGGCAGCATCAAAATAATTTATCCAAAAACAAAAGAATGGATTGAGAACTAATGCCTTATGCATCAACAGACAAAAATAAGGTCAATATGCTCCATTGTTCATCATATTGATGAAAGAAATAAGTGTCGCATCATATCATGAAACAAATAAAGAGGGATAACTTATGAATTATAGCAATTCAATTTTCTTATAAAAAAATTATTATTATTCAATAATCTGATTAATAATCATTACACATAATCACTAGCTTCAATTATTTAAATCAACATGTGCATTGTGTAGATGAAAGTTAAATGTACCAGAGTGGGGTAGAGAAGTAAGAAAGGGATCCGCCTTCGTAATGGTGCTTATATTCGCCATCTTCCACGCTAAATACACCCATGTCGTACCCTCCACCATTTAAGGTGAAAGGAAAAACTTCAACATAGTCATCAGTATAATAGATGCAATTAGCTTTGCATCCATTGAAACTTGATGCAGACAAAGACACTGATGAATTGTCACCCACAAACAATGCTTGATCACCCAAGCTGTCAACCTTCACCCACTTGTATTTATATTTGCTTCTCACTTTTGTAGAACATTCTAATTTTAGAATTGTGAACCCAATTGTCACATAGGGATTATCATTGATTTTTTCTTCTTCATCTTCACCTTCACCTTCCCCTTCACTTTCATGAATGTTCTCATCCTCAATATCATCTTCAGAGTCTTCATCCTCAGTATCATCTTCCAGGAAAAAATGACCTCCTCGAAAGCGTGAAACAACCAAAAGATCTCCAGATGATTCAACAATATACATTTGGATAATTTCCTCGGTTGCCGGTGGACGTGGCGCAATAGATTCAATGAATGGAGTATCATCATCCGTGTGACAAACAAAAGCTTCACCATGACAGTTCACAGCATAAAATTTTCCCTTGTAAAATGCAATGTCAGAAATAGATCCAGAATGACTTGGTATATCAATCCAAGCTTTATATCCTGGTCTAGTGAAGGCCAAACTTCTACCATTACCATAGATAACCATGATTATGCAATCGCAATCATATTCATGAGTTACTAAGTTCCATGGATTCCTTGACAAAACACACTTCTCAAAAAACATATCTCTGTAATCTAAATGGTCGAGTTTGGAATTGCCATCTTCATTCCAAAAAAGAGGTTGAGGAAGACTTAATAGGTGTTTAGACAAAGGATGAAAGAGATTAACCTGGAAATCAGTGCCTACACTAAGCAACCATCCAAAAGATGTTCCAATGCATTTTTTTCCAACAAGCTCAGGCAACTTGAAGTTGTAAACTTTATTATCGAATAAGTTGACAAAGACACGCGTATGACTTTTTTGTTCCTTTTCTTCTGCAAGCATAAGCCAAGGACATCGAGGAGATAATGGTGGGTTTTCCAATGAATAAACACTTCGCCATGACTTGCATATGGCACCAAAGATGACAAAATCATTATAGAAAGATAATCTTCGCATTATTTCGGAGAGGATAAGATCCGGAAGATCAGCCCACTTAGACATCTTAACATGAATATGGTATTTATGCTGTAAGAGACTGCAAAAAAAGTATAATAATAATAAACAAACAAAATTTTAGAATTTAAAATTTTATGAGCTCATCACAAAAAAATAGTTATTATCAGTGATAACATGTAATATACTAAATAATAAATCATTCAAGTTGTACAGAGAATTTCTAGTTACAAGCCTTCATGACCTATGCAAGTGCTTAAGAGTTAAAGTGTTGGTACCAACTTACCAAAAATTTTCTCCTAATTTTAGGATAAGAACTTACTTTTATTTTAGCTATAACTAATTTTCCTTTACATAGCCATGAATCCTATTTCATTTTAAAAATTATTTCTTCCATTCTTCTTCTTTTATTATTATTTAGGGGGGATTTTTGGTTTTGCTCTAAATTACATCAAACATATCATATATGTGTTCTTACTTCTTCTTCTTCTTTTTTACCTTAAACAAAAACGATATAATTTTTCATTAAAAAAAAAAAAGCATGGACAAGAAGACATGCAATTTGTAAGATGAATAAAACAGTTAACGTTGATAAATGATCCAAAGAGAAAAATAAAAAGAAACAGAAAAAGTACCCACAAACCAAAATCAACAGAGAGAAACAGAAAAAGTAGTTTGCTGATAAGAAAAAACAGAAAACTTACCAAAAACTTTGTTTGGTGGTCTGGAGGCAGTGAGAGAGAGAGGCGCTTCTATCTTCTGTCTTTGTTGGGGTTTATTTCAAAACACTATTGACTCAGTCTGGACTCTGTCTCTGGATCTCTCAAACAAAAACAGTGTCTCAAGCCCATGTTATATACTGCCATTATTATATATCGTGTACTGTTCGGAGAAGGATTCCTGTTTGTGTTAGAATTAACTTAAATTTGTTTTTTTTAATAAAATGTTTGCGTTAAAAGTAATGATTAGGTGCTCCCTTTCCCGTGCGAATTCACTTCTTAGATTTGATAAAATTCACTTCTTAGATTTGGTAGTACCATAAATAGAAAAAAAAAAAAAGTAACAAAGTGTCACCACTATGTCACTTTAAATTCCAAAACTACCTCTATATTAGTTTTCAAAAAAAAAAAATATATATATATATATATCTGTAAGGGCTCAAAATGTAATGGACCCTTAACAATAAAATTTATAGAGAGATGGGTTTAAGGGTTTGGCATCACCGAAGTAAACAACGGCTGGTGTAAAGTTTACAACAAATAATGGCGTGACATGAACCTCATAGGAATCTACTGGTGGGAATTTGGCTAAGAATTTGCGAAGCATATTTGTCCTCGGCCCAAGCCGAGGATCTATATTTCTTTTTTCCTTTTCCCCCACCCCCCTTCTTCTGAGAGCCCTACTGGATGTATATATAGTCTCGTTTTTATTAATCTTCACCATCCACTTGTCAATTATCTGGTCTCTATGTACAGGGGTTTGTCCCATCGTCTGTAATTAGCAGGCTTTATGTTAGTTCTTAGCCGCCTTTGCAGACTTTCTATTAGTTGTAGTAATCGAGGCAACTGGGCTTGTTGGTCACATCACCATTAAAACGGCCAGAATGTTGGTGGGATAGGTTCAATGGATTAGGGATGTTTTCCCTTTATCAAAAGTCGGTGTGCCGAGGATGTGTCATCCTCGGCGAGGCCCTTGGGTGACCTGGGCTCTTTCACATTGTACTCGGCTTAGCATTATCCTCGGCGCGGGCCTTGGGCCGCACATAATGGGCCAGCGTGGTTAGTGTGGTAGGGCCCCACAATAGCCCCTCAAAATTCTGCTGCACGTCCCCCTGGGCGGGGAGGAGGATTTTGACTTCCTCGGCGTTTTTCCTCAGCCTGTTGGCTCTACCTCGTTGTCAGTGTTATCGCTATTGTAACCGTCTTTTACAGTTTTCTTTTTGTGCAAAAGGTTTGCCCGAGGATGGATAGGTTCGGGTCATTTGTGCTATGGCGCTTATTCCTCATGGTTCCCGTCCCCGATGGGGTTCGTTATTTGGCGCCTAAGGAGGTTGGTTTTGCCTCGGCTTTTGGACTCGTTGCCCATATACGCACCTTGGCTCCGTTCATCGTTCGTATTGCCTCACAGTGGCTGATTCCCATAGAGGTTCGGGTCTGGAGACCGTGCGAGACCTTGGTTTTTAGCGTTTAGCTTTTACGAGGAAATGTTCTTCCTGTTGACCTTTTGACCATGCAATGTTTAAGCTTTGTTTAGCACCTGGTTTTTCTCGTTTTTTCGTCTGAGGTATCTGGTTTCCCCATGAGGCTTGGGTCCGAGGACCATGCAATGCCTTGGTTCTGTCCAGTACCTAGTTTTCTCATTTAATCATCTGAGGTATCTGGTTTCCCCATGAGGTTTGGGTCCGAGGACCATGCAATGCCTTGGTTCTGTCCAGTACCTAGTTTTCTCATTTAATCATCTGAAGTATCTGGTTTCCCCATGAGGCTTGGGTCCGAGGACCATGCAATGCCTTGGTTCTGTCCAGTACCTAGTTTTCTCATTTAATCATCTGAAGTATCTGGTTTCCCCATGAGGCTTGGGTCCGAGGACCATGCAATGCCTTGGTTCTGTCCAGTACTTAGTTTTCTCATTTAATCATCTGAAGTATCTGGTTTCCCCATGAGGCTTGGGTCCGAGGACCATGCAATGCCTTGGTTCTGTCCAGTACCTAGTTTTCTCGTTTAATCATCTGAAGTATCTGGTTTCCCCATGAGGCTTGGGTCCGAGGACCATGCAATGCCTTGGTTCTGTCCAGTACCTAGTTTTCTCTTTTTAATCATCTGAAGTATCTGGTTTCCCCATGAGGCTTGGGTCCGAGGACCATGCAATGCCTTGGTTCTGTCCAGTACCTAGTTTTCTCTTTTTAATCATCTGAAGTATCTGGTTTCCCCATGGGGCTTGGGTCCGAGGACCATGCAATGCCTTGGTTCTGTCCAGTACCTAGTTTTCTCTTTTTAATCATCTGAAGTATCTGGTTTCCCCATGAGGCTTGGGTCCGAGGACCATGCAATACCTTGATTCTGTCCAGTACCTAGTTTTCTCTTTTTAATCATCTGAAGTATTTGGTTTCCCCATGAGGCTTGGGTCCGAGGACCATGCAATGCCTTGGTTCTGTCCAGTACCTAGTTTTCTCATTTAATCATCTGAGGTATCTGGTTTCCCCATGAGGTTTGGGTCCGAGGACCATGCAATGCCTTGGTTCTGTCCAGTACCTAGTTTTCTCATTTAATCATCTGAAGTATCTGGTTTCCCCATGAGGCTTGGGTCCGAGGACCATGCAATGCCTTGGTTCTGTCCAGTACCTAGTTTTCTCATTTAATCATCTGAAGTATCTGGTTTCCCCATGAGGCTTGGGTCCGAGGACCATGCAATGCCTTGGTTCTGTCCAGTACCTAGTTTTCTCATTTAATTATCTGAAGTATCTGGTTTCCCCATGAGGCTTGGGTCCGAGGACCATGCAATGCCTTGGTTCTGTCCAGTACCTAGTTTTCTCGTTTAATCATCTGAAGTATCTGGTTTCCCCACGAGGCTTGGGTCCGAGGACCATGCAATGCCTTGGTTCTGTCCAGTACCTAGTTTTCTCTTTTTAATCATCTGAAGTATCTGGTTTCCCCATGAGGCTTGGGTCCGAGGACCATGCAATGCCTTGGTTCTGTCCAGTACCTAGTTTTCTCTTTTTAATCATCTGAAGTATCTGGTTTCCCCATGAGGCTTGGGTCCGAGGACCATGCAATGTCTTGGTTTTGTCCAGTACCTAGTTTTCTCTTTTTAATCATCTGAAGTATCTGGTTTCCCCATGAGGCTTGGGTCCGAGGACCATGCAATGCCTTGGTTCTGTCCAGTACCTAGTTTTCTCGTTTTAATCATCTGAAGTATCTGGTTTCCCCATGAGGCTTGGGTCCGAGGACCATGCAATGCCTTGGTTCTGTCCAGTACCTAGTTTTCTCTTTTTAATCATCTGAAGTATCTGGTTTCCCCATGAGGCTTGGGTCCGAGGACCATGCAATGCCTTGGTTCTGTCCAGTACCTAGTTTTCTCTTTTAATCATCTGAAGTATCTGGTTTCCCCATGAGGCTTGGGTCTGAGGACCATGCAATGCCTTGGTTCTGTCCAGTACCTAGTTTTCTCTTTTTAATCATCTGAAGTATCTGGTTTCCCCATGAGGCTTGGGTCCGAGGACCATGCAATGCCTTGGTTCTGTCCAGTACCTAGTTTTCTCTTTTTAATCATCTGAAGTATCTGGTTTCCCCATGAGGCTTGGGTCCGAGGACCATGCAATGCCTTGGTTCTGTCCAGTACCTAGTTTTCTCTTTTTAATCATCTGAAGTATCTGGTTTCCCCATGAGGCTTGGGTCCGAGGACCATGCAATGCCTTGGTTCTGTCCAGTACCTAGTTTTCTCTTTTTAATCATCTGAAGTATCTGGTTTCCCCATGAGGCTTGGGTCCGAGGACCATGCAATGCCTTGGTTCTGTCCAGTACCTAGTTTTCTCTTTTTAATCATCTGAAGTATCTGGTTTCCCCATGAGGCTTGGGTCCGAGGACCATGCAATGCCTTGGTTCTGTCCAGTACCTAGTTTTCTCTTTTTAATCATCTGAAGTATCTGGTTTCCCCATGAGGCTTGGGTCCGAGGACCATGCAATGCCTTGGTTCTGTCCAGTACCTAGTTTTCTCTTTTTAATCATCTGAAGTATCTGGTTTCCCCATGAGGCTTGGGTCCGAGGACCATGCAATGCCTTGGTTCTGTCCAGTACCTAGTTTTCTCTTTTTAATCATCTGAAGTATCTGGTTTCCCCATGAGGCTTGGGTCCGAGGACCATGCAATGCCTTGGTTCTGTCCAGTACCTAGTTTTCTCTTTTTAATCATCTGAAGTATCTGGTTTCCCCATGAGGCTTGGGTCCGAGGACCATGCAATGCCTTGGTTCTGTCCAGTACCTAGTTTTCTCTTTTTAATCATCTGAAGTATCTGGTTTCCCCATGAGGCTTGGGTCCGAGGACCATGCACTGCCTTGGTTCTGTCCAGTACCTAGTTTTCTCTTTTTAATCATCTGAAGTATCTGGTTTCCCCATGAGGCTTGGGTCCGAGGACCATGCAATGCCTTGGTTTTGTCCAGTACCTAGTTTTCTCGTTTAATCATTTATTTTATCTGTTTATCCGTAGCCGTTTTAATTCTTGCAGCGTTTTACAATAAGCATTAAATAATTACAGTTTTCAAGCAGAATAATAATAGTAGTAAATGCTGGGGTTGGTAGAGGATAAGATCTTGCCGTGTTTCGCCTCTTCGTTTGGTGGGACTCTTCAGATAACGAGGCGTCTCCTGGGTTGTCCGAGTGACGCGTTCTGACGCTTCGGTGCCTTCTTGTTTAATGAGGCGTCTCCTCATTAATACCGGCCATGGATCTACGAGGATCTAACGGTTGGCAAGCCCCTTGGAAATTGGGGCGGCATTATTGCCTTCGGAAATCTCTCCCTGGGATTCATTGTGGATTTGGCCCTCATCAATGTTCCTCCTACTATAAAAGGCGTTCCTAGGGCAACCCTCCCCTTCACACTTGACAAACACTCGTTCTGAAACTCCCCAAAAACACATCGCCAAAAATTCTTCAAGGCGCAATCATCTGAGCCCCTTCGCATGTACTGGCCCTGAAAAAGGGTGTTCCTGAGAATGTACAGCCCCTATCAGGAGCCGAGGATGACACTCCAACCCTGGCCACCGCGTTGGGACGGGTGTATAGGAGACCCGAAGGTTTCCCTTCTTTTCAACCTAACCGGAGACAGAGCCCTCCTCACCATCTGGAGGGGGATCCGGAGAGAACGTAACCTCCCTCTCTTGGGTCTGGGTTTTTGACCCCCCAAGCCAGCTACAATGGGGGTGGGAGGGGAACCAGGCGGAACCCAAGAGCGAAACCGTCCTGTGCCTCTGTCTCTTCCGCCCCTAATGTAGCTTTCCTATCTTCTAATCCTTCTTCTCTCTTCTCTCTTCTGCTCCTCAACGAGCCTTCCTCTTCTCTTTCCTCCTCTCCTCCTTCACTTCTTTTTTCATATTTGTTCTTCATCTCTTCTTTTTTTCATCTCTTCCTCTATTCTCCTTTTCCACCTTTTGTTGTTCTGCCATTGTTGCTTTCTACCACTTTGTTCTTCTGCCGGCTTTATCAAGCGTCTGCCTTTGTAGTTAGCTTTAGAACAAGCCCCCTGGGCATTACTTGTAAGAGATGTAATTTTACTTCATATATGAATAAAAGAAGTAGACTTGTTTCACTTGCAGTCTTTCTTTTCGCATATTCTTGTTCTTGTGATTGTTGACTTCTGAATCATTGTTGTTGCAGTAGACTGTATTTTTTTTTTTGTATATTATTTCTGAAAGTGCTGCTCTTAATTTCTTTACACCGACCACCGCACTTGCCAGCGCACAAATCCTTCCCACAGACGGCGCCAATTGTAAGGGCTCAAAATGTAATGGACCCTTAACAATAAAATTTATAGAGAGATGGGTTTAAGGGTTTGGCATCACCGAAGTAAACAACGGCTGGTGTAAAGTTTACAACAAATAATGGCGTGACATGAACCTCATAGGAATCTATTGGTGGGAATTTGGCTAAGAATTTGCGAAGCATATTTGTCCTCGGCCCAAGCCGAGGATCTATATTTCTTTTTTCCTTTTCCCCCACCCCCCTTCTTTTGAGAGCCCTACTGGATGTATATATAGTCTCATTTTTATTAATCTTCACCATCCACTTGTCAATTATCTGGTCTCTATGTACAGGGGTTTGTCCCATCGTCTGTAATTAGCAGGCTTTATGTTAGTTCTTAGCCGCCTTTGCAGACTTTCTATTAGTTGTAGTAATCGAGGCAACTGGGCTTGTTGGTCACATCACCATTAAAACGGCTAGAATGTTGGTGGGATAGGTTCAATGGATGAGGGATGTTTTCCCTTTATCAAAAGTCGGTGTGCCGAGGATGTGTCATCCTCGGCGAGGCCCTTGGGTGACCTGGGCTCTTTCACATTGTACTCGGCTTAGCATTATCCTCGGCGCGGGCCTTGGGCCGCACATAATGGGCCAGCGTGGTTAGTGTGGTAGGGCCCCACAATATCTATATTAGTGGTTGTTTGGTAATATATTTTAAACAACAGTTTTCAGTATTTAAAAAATATTACACGAATTTTCACATATTTTTTTACTCACACGTATTTTCAAAAAATACAAACAACGTTATTAGAACAACATTACCAAATGGATTTAAGTTGCCCACCTATGGTTTAAAATTCGACACTTTTTCCACCTGAGGTTTGAGCAAAATTTAAGTTGTCTAACTGTAGTTTGAAATTCTATGATGCAAGCGTTCTGATGAATAGTTTTTTTATCTTGTATTTTTATGTTTTGGAATGAGAGAGACATAAAAGTGGAGCAAAATTACATATTTAGCTATATTTTTAATAAAAGTGGGTTATAGAAATCTAACTGAGCTAACTTCAAGTGAGTAAAGTGTCAAATTTCAAACAACAGATAGGCAAATTAAATTTCGGCCAAATCACAGTCAGGTAAATTGTAATTTACCCTAATCAAATATTATCTTCATCCAAATTCTTTGTTAACCTTTTCTTTGATGTATATGATCCGTTTGTTTGCGGAGAAAATAGAAAGTATAGTAAACTTATTATATAATATTGGATAAAATGCTATTATACCTCTGAATTTTTGGCTAATTGCTCTTGAATGTTTGCAGTCGTTAAACTTTTATTTTAGTAAATTTAATACTAAACTTTAGTTCTATAATAAATAGACACACCTAATTTTTATTTTAGCCAATTTAGTATATAAACTTTGGTGTTATAATAAATAGACTTCTAAACTTTGATGTTGTAGTAGTAAGACCCCTTCATTTTCAATTTATATATATATATATAGGGATAAAGGGCCCATAAGTGTGTATTGGGCCGTGGGCTCTATCTGAGGACCTCTAGTAGTCCGAGGACAAGAACACGATAGGGAAGAACTGCGAATCAAAGTGCCATGGACAAACTATGACTGGGAAGGCTTGGAAAGGTAGTCCGAGGAGGAATGCCTCCTCGGCTAAGCAAGGCAGAGGTCAGAAGGTTTGGTCTGTCATTAAGAGCAACCCTCTGGAAGATTCTACTGGAAAGGGTGAATATAAGGGGAGCATAAGACAAAGGGGAACTAAGAAATATCTAAGGGAAAGCTGCTACCACCACATTGAATGCTTTGCAGCTAACCCTCTGACCGCATTAATGTGGAAGTGATACCTAAACAGTGGTAGTCAGCCATACAGCTACTCCCAAAGATTTCAAGAAAGTGCTGATGGGACAAGGATAAAAAACAAGCAGCTTGCCCTACACGTGGAGGGTGAAGATGAAGAAAAACAGGGTATATAATAGAGAAAGAAGTCCCTTATGGAGGAATCGGAGATTCAAGAGAAGAAAACACTGTAGCAACAAGAACTAGACTTATAACCAAGTTCAAGAGAAATATATACATAAGAACTAGTCTCTTCGGATTGTGCCGATGATGATTTTCTTTGGGCTAACATTTTTTTTTTTTTTTTATCATTTGGGCTTACTGTAATTGCTGTCTAATTCATTAAAACCTGGTTTTCTAGCTCATTCTCTATAAATTCATTGTATTGGGTTCTTCAGGCCTAGATCATTTTCCTTTTGGGCTTGGCACCAAATTTCGTCCTTACAATATATATTTGGTGCAAAAAGTGACTAAATTTTTTTTGGGGGAGGGGGATTTAAGCATGTCTTATTGCTGCAATAGCAAAGTTTATGTGCTAAATTGGCAAAATAAAAAGGTAAAGAAATCTATTTGTTATAGTACCAAAGTTTATGTACTAAATTGGAAAAATAAAAATTTAAAGGATGCAAGTGTAACTAATTTAATATAATTTTATTCAATTTCCTTTAAACATATCCATATATATATATATATATATATATATATATATATATATATATATATATAATTTGGATAGGAATATTCATATTATAATTAAATCATGATCAAGTAAAAATATATTTATTGAAAAAGTAAATAATATAATATAATAAACCTTGTTTACTTTTTTGCATCTGTTTGCTTTCTCTCTTTGATATATTAGTTTTGAAATTTGACTATTCCATTCGATCAATGGTTCCCATTATGACAAAGCATAGTTGTCAAAACGTGAATTATATTGTAAATTGATTTTTTATTTTTTTGTATTGTGTATTTTAAGATACACAAATACCTAATAAAATTATAAAAATTTATAGATGTACATATATAAATTTTATATTCCTTATAAATTCACAATATATTAAACTAATAATTAATTTAATCATTACTTATGCAATAAGAATTAATAAATCTTAGCATATGTTTATAACAAACACATTCAAATTTATTAAACTCACAAGTAATAATATATTATGTATGACCCAAAATAATAAATTTTTTTCTTCATCTTGCCTAATCAACTTCATCTAAGTCAATGCTATCACCATGTTCATAATCTTGCAAAATTATTTCTTCATTATCACAATATTTACTATCTCTTTTCTTGTTCTTTTATTATGTTGTGGGGCCTTTTTTTGTTATGTTGGGCTGGGCTGCCCCTTTGTGATCGTAGGCCCAAGTGTTCTGGATTGCGAGAGTTGAGACCGGGCCAATTGGAACTCAACTTGGCCGGCTTGTGCGCAAATTATGCCTCCGTCTGCCAGGCGAGTGCTTGCGGCAGGCAATGCTGTTTTAGGAAAAAAGCTTGCGGCAAACAGACACAATTGATAAAAAAAAACAGAGCAAATGTATTCTGGAATGACCAGATAGTCCTTTTAATGGGAAATGACCAAGTAATCCATAACTATAATAACATTAATCAACCTTTAACAAATAAATAATAAAGGAGATTAGTAAGAAAATTAATCAAACAAGACAGGGAGTAAATTCAGTTCGGCTTGCCGGATTAATGCCAAAGAGGAAGAACGCCCCTTCTCAACACGATTAACCTCCGAGGAAAAGAAATCCTGCCGTGGAAGTTAATGGGTTGAGGGAGGCGGACCTGAATGTGTGACACCCGAAATAAGCATATGAGAGGGCCGTGTTTTGAGAGGGAGAGAAGGGAAAGGGACCTGTTGGTGCATGCCACTAATTCCTACCCTCTTTCTTTCTGTCTTTTTCTTTTTCTTAATGATTTCCCTTTTTTGATTTTTTTAGTGTTGTGCTTCCCCTGTTTTCCTAAGTGTATTACAGAGCATCTTCTTTTCTTAGTTTTTTCTTCTTCCTTCTCCCCCTTTTGGTTCACGGCAGAGGCTCCCTTTATAGTGCTTGCCGTGGACGGGTTTTACTATTCTACCCCCCAACCACCTCTGTCTGGCCCGGGCATACTTGCCGACCATTACTGTTCCGTCTGCGAGTACGCTGCTACAGACAAAGACGACTACTTTGTCTGTTAGTCTGCCGCGGCACTTCTACCTGCCGCGGTGGTGTTTCTCTCTCTCTACTCACTCATGGCATGCACCCATTGGTTCCAGCTCAGCCTTGCCTCTTTTGGGTGGTATGCCATCCCAGCAGGACGTATCTCCCAAAAGAGTTTGAGCAGGAACCTTAAAACAGGCCTTCCCCTTCTCCCCACCACCAAACCACGCCCTCTTACCTCTGACCCCATGACCCCACCATGTCTTGTATTGGCTGGGTACAGGCTGGTGGTGCCTGGTCTTTGCGCATGCATATGTCTGAAATCTGCCTGCTGTTCATGCATTTGCCGTGGACTGGAGACTTTGCCTGCCTGCCGTCCGTTTCTGGCCTTTTGCGAGTTATTGCTCAGACTCTCCGCTCCCTTAGAATTTTGGGCCTTGCTCAGTATTGGGCTTTGCGTTCCTTTCAATCCAATTTCTAACTTTTCTTTGCTTCCTATGTCATTACTTAGCATTTTCTTCCTGCTGGGCCTTTTATCAGGCCTGCCGTTCCATTTTTACCTCAGTGGCTTAACGTGGCCGTTGGTGTTCTTGCTTATGGGCTCCAATGTCCCTTTCTTTTCCCTTGGGCCTCTCCGGCCCATTTCTTTGGACGTCCTTGGTCCATTTACTAACTCCGCATCCCATGGGCTCTTACTAACTTAATTGGGCTTCCTCGGCCCAATTTTCTCATTCTCATCCTTAGGGTTCATGGGCTTGCCATTATCCCCTACTTTCTTTACTTACTTTCCTTTGGGCCTGCCGCGGCCCATTCTCTCCTTTTCACAACACATACTGCCCATGGGTGCTGTTTTCTCTCTTTCCGGGCCCTTTAGGCCCACTTACTTCCTCAAGACCCATTCATTCGTATTGAGAGGCCTGTGATCCATTGTTCCTGCCGCTTGGGCTAATGGTTTTCTTTCACTTGGTCCGTCACTTCTCCGCTGCCCGCGTGGCTGGGTTGGGCTGCCTTTGTCAATTTTGAAAAAAAATGACCCTCAACATTTAGCCCCCTGAACATATGGGACGTTCCTGCGGTCCATATGTGAATAAAAGACCTTTCTGTCCTTTCTGTTTCCTTTCTTTTTTTTTTTCTTCGCGGGCTTTTTGAAACTGTGGACCCCTTCACATATATTTATACTTCTTTTCTGCCGTGAACAGTGATGGCTCTTCGATTTTCCCAGAATGGCAGTTATCCTAAGACACAACTACCGCTTCATTTATTTCATTCTTCTTTTGATGGCTGATCAGTCGCCTTCCTTCGGGCCGGTATTAATTACTCACCTATTTAAGAAGAGAGCCCGTTCGAAAATCAATCACAAACACCATCTTTTCCAAAACACCGTGTCTGTTCCTCTTCCTTTATCATCTTCTTCTCTTCGAACACCCATATCTCTTCTGCTCAGTCCAAGCCGTCGCACAATGTCGCCGGTGAAAACCCCAGGTTCTTCCCGCCACAAAGGGAAAGTGAAAGTTTCCGAACCTCTCGCCGGACAAGAAATGGGCGAGGAGGCCATGTACTCCGACTCCGATCGCTCCGGCGAGGAAGATGCGCCGCGCGATCCAGACAGTGAGTGCGTTCCTCTAATCGACCCTTGGTATAATCCTTATCCTCACTTCCCCGAGGTTCCTGGTGATTACGTGCCGCCGCCGCCAGGCCGCGTGTGGCTCTCCATGTGCAGACGGAACCCTGACGTTTCTTGGGCTCCGGTGTCTTCCCCCATTTCTGATTTGGTCATCCGTCAAGGGGTTTCTCTTCTCGTGCCGATTCATTTCGTGTTTGGGTCAGGAACGGCCTTGGGTTGGAAGGAGTGGGTTGACCGAGAGTTGTCCGACCCAGTTTTTATGGGCTTGCTACAGCAGGCCGGCGTTATGAAGTCCATCATTTTATCCCGAAGTCTTTCTAATTTCCGAGACACTTACAACCTTTGTCACTTGGTTCGCCGGTGGTGTGCCACCACCCACACATTTTTCTTTTCCTGCGGCGAACTGACCGTGACACTCGAGGTTGTGGCCAACCAACTACTCTTGCCAATCTTCGGTGATGTGGATCCTGCTACCATAGAGCTTTCTCCGGAGGAAGAAGCCATTGAGGCCGAGTTGAGAAAGCGGATGTCTGGGAATGCCAAGTTATCGTACTGGGTTAGTACTTCCTCCAAGTTTTCTGTAGTCGCCCACCGTGCGGCCTTTGTTGCCTTTTGGCTTAGCAAGTTCGTTTTTGGTTCACATCCCCATTACGCCATCAAGCCTTTGTACTTCCGCTTGGCTATCAAAATATCTACCGGAATGAGTCTGCCGCTGGCCCCCATGTTCTTGGGGCATTTGTACGTTCAACTGGACATCCTGCGGAGTGATGAGAGCCAAGCGGGCTCCTGCCACATTGTCGCTTCTTCTGTCCACAGCACTATCCTGCAGCAATTGTTGTTTGAGCGCAGCACCCAGTACTTAGCGAAGTGTAGGCCTGTTCGCTTCGCGAGGGAGAAGTACCAATCATGTCCGTGAGTGATCACTGACTTCTGCGGCAGGTTTGAATCCGATTTCCCCTTAGCTTTTCGCTGGTCTGGTCTGAAGCCCATTGGTCACTCAGTTGTCGAGTCTTTTGATAGCGGTACTGGTTTTACTTGGAGGGCTTACAGAAATTTAGGTAAGGGTTACACATGTGCTGATTCTGCTATGGGTCCGTTTACTGATATTATTGGGACCACCACTCCTTTGACCGGTTTTGATGAGGTGGGGATTACCTATTTGGCGGCTACCAATGTTGGATGGCTGCCATACTTAGCCGATGAGGGCATCAGATTTGTTCACTATCCTGCCAACCGAGTGAGGAGGTAGTTTGGGCTGGACCAAGATATCCCTGATGACCTTTCTTATCTTATGGAATCTCCTACTTCTGTTCGGCATTTCCTGCGGCAGACTGCTTACGACTTTTGGAGATATTGTTTCAGTGCAGTTACCATTCCTGGTTCATCGAGAGAGGGTCTTTTCACTCCTGCCATGCATGGCTATTGGAGGGCAGTGATGACCTCGTTTGGAAAAGAGTTGATAGGTAGCCGTGGCTTTTCCCTTGTTCCACCTGACGGGCTGAGTATGCTCATATCTCCCAATCCTCGGTTGCTCTTGCCTTCCAAGTCAGTTTTAGCTTATGCCCAGAAACAGAGCCGTTCTGCCGTCTTTGAGTGGGACGAGAAGAAGAAAGGATGGTATTGGCTTGCGGGTGATTTTCCCCCTGGTTGGGAGAAAAAAGTTAAAGTTACCAACATTCCTGCGTCGACTAAGAAAACTCCTGCTAAGCATAAGTCTACAAGCAAGCCCAAGTCTGCCGCCCCACAGCCAGCCATGGATGCTCCCCTTTCTAGCAGGACACGGGGTAGCAAGAGGAAAACATCCCCTCATCCCATGCCTGCCACTGAGCGAAGGGTATGTTATATATACATTTTGTCTTTTGTGTTTTGATTTTAACTTGCCTGCGGCGAGCCCATGCCACGCCTACTGATTCCTTTCCTTAACACTGCCTCTTGTCTCTCTTTTTTCTTTGCAGTCTAAGCATAAGGAAGACACGTCGTCTGCCCATCCCATTGATCTTGATGAGCCTGAATTCGAGGTAACAACCTCCACTATTTCCTCCTCTCGTCCTTACTTATTATATATATATATATATATATGTATACATGTTATTTTTTTTTTTTACATATATTTCACCTGCCACGTGTCTTCATTTGTCTGGATTAACCGTAGGTTCCCTTATTCTTTACCACATGTGTATATACGCATTTTTTTCTTTTGCTTTCCAGGATCAGCCCGAGCCCCTTTCCGTCTATCGTTCTACAGCCGAGGAGTTGACTGCCTCCATGGGCACACCCGTGGTGGATTCTGGTGAAGCTTTTCAGATGCCCATTACTTCTGCTGCTGCACATGGGGTTCCTGCCGAGACTCCTAGCCCTCCCACTGGATTGGTACCTAGAGAAGAGGGTACTCATACTGAGGGGGTTAGCGAGGCCACTCCGTTCTCCACCGAGGTGCTTATTTCTCCACAGGGACTTGCTCCTGTTGTCATTTCCACCAGTGATCCCTTTGCGACTCTGTCTCAGGCCGCGAAGGATGGCTCTTCCTTAGTGGTCACTCCTTCTTCCATTCCCAGCTCGGCCACTCGCGGGCCCGATGTTGATCTATCCTCCGAGGAGTCCGAGGATATTCTTGGGGATCTTGATAATGAGCCCGTTCTGCCGAGGAGGATTTCTGAGTCTGAGGAGGAGGAGGATGCTCCACCTGAGGCTGGATTCAGGGGTATGTCTCTTCTCCCCTTTTCTTTTTTTTAGATTCACTTTTCCATCTTTATTCATTGGGCCCACTCTTCTCTTCTTTTCGCTTGCATGTCTTACTTCCTCCCCCTTTCCCTCCTTTTTTTTTTTACAGAGAGCTTTGAAGGATTAGGCATTGCGGCCAGTGTAGGAGTGCCTGCGGCAGTTGCTCCTGCCGCGCTCACAGCACCTATTCCTGCCGTATTTTCTGCCTCAGCTTCTGCAATATTTACAGCGTCAGTTTCTGCCATTCCTTCTGTGCCTGCTTCAGTTCTTCCCACAGCCCCCATTCATGTTGGTTCTGGTAAGCTTCCTTTCCCCCTTGTCTTCTCTCCTTTTCTTTTTAGTTCCTCATTCTCATGCCCTATGTTTTCCTTGGTAGGACCCCTTCTCACAGCCCCGTTTCAATTTGAAGCGGGCAGTAGTTCCACCACCCTTCCAGATCCTGTGGGCGGGTCTGCTGAGTTTTTCGCCCGCTTTGACCAGCCTGAAGTCAATGATCTCGATCCTGCAGCTTTCTGGGGCTCCGGGCCTCCTTATGTAGATTTTCATGGCTTTAGAGTCCCTGAGGACTGTGTTTCCCATCTGGTGACGATCTATGACAACCGCGGGGATTTCATGCAGGGCTTTCGACTTGGTCGTTCTGTTAGGGAGCACTTTTTGAAGATGTTGGAGAGTGTGCTAAATGACATAGAGCATAACTTCGTCGACACTGTCTCTACTGAGAGGATTCTGCAGTGGAGGGCTGCGGTGCAGGAGCTTGTCAGCGTAGGCTTTGCTGTGGAGTTCCTTTTGGATTTCCTTCGAGAGATTGCCCGGGCTGTTTTTATGAGGAGAGTTCGGCCCACTGTTGATGCTATTGACTCGCGCCTTGAGATCTTGAGAAAAGAGGTGGCCGACTTGGAGGGTCATCGCGAGCGTCTTCTTTCCAGTGTTGGTGGGTCTGATCGTTTTGGAGATCAGCCTCTCACTTCAGGGCTTCGTTGATGCAGCTTCTTCCTTGTTTCGTTGTTTCCTTTTCTTTATGACTCTGTTTAGTACATTATGTCTTTTTGTAGTACTTATTTGGCTGGTTTGCCATGATCTGGGTTTGTAACCTAACTTTATGATGCTACACTTTACATTTTGCTATGACATATGATGATAATACTTGGTGCTTTTCATTACATCCTGCCGAAAGCAAATTACAATTTCATGCTGTGACACAGTCACTTGAAAAATGATAAGGCAAAAGGAAACATAGGTTTTTTTTTTTTTTTTATTTAAAAAAAACAAAGGAAGGAAAAAAAAAATAGTTTTCTCCTCAGGCATAATACTGCTTCAGCCATTTCCCGTTGATCGGATCCATTAAATCTTTGCCATCTATCTGAGTCAAACGGTAGTACCCACTCGGGTGTGCTTCCCTTATCACAAGGGGTCCTTCCCACTTTGGTGCAAATTTGGATGGTCCTGCCAGGCCTCTTCTAACATAATCTGCTACTTTCAAAACAAGCTGTCCTTCTACGAACACTCTTTCTTTAGTCATCCTGCCGTAAGCTTCAGTCATCTTTTGCCTATATCTACAGCTGCGTTCCTGGGCCTGTTCTCTTTTTTCGTCAAGTCCTTCCAGGTCTTCACACATTTCTGCCGCAAAGACCTCTCCTTCCTCTCTTCCCTTTTCTTGCATCTTCATGACCCTCAGGGATGGGGTTATTACCTCCGCTGGGCTCACCACTTCAGTCCCATAGACCAAAGAAAAAGGTGAAAAACTTGTGGCTGACTTAGGCGATTTTCTGTAAGCCCAAAGGGCGTCCGGCAGGTGCATTGCCCACCCGCCCGTATACTCCTGACTCATTTTACTTATAATTTTTATGAGAGTTTTGTTTGTTGCCTCCGCCTGCCCATTCCCTTGAGGGTAATAAGGTGATGACCGGTGGTGCTTAACTTGGTAGAATTCTAGCATCTTCCTCACTTCACTGTTGACGAAAGGCGTACCATTGTCACTGATGATTCTGTGGGGTACCCCGAACCTCACGATTATGTTTTCCTTGATAAAGTTTGCCACCGCTCCTCCGGTGGCCTTGCGAAACGATACTGCCTCTGCCCATTTAGTAAAATACTCTGTGGCCACCAATATCCATATATATCCTCGTGACGGTGGGTTAACCGGTCCTACCAAATCAAGCCCCTAAGTGTGGAAGGGCCATGGGGTTACCATGCTGTGCAAATTCTGCGGGTGGGTATGAATTAAGTTGGCTTGCACTTGGCAACTGTGGCACTTTTTTACGAATTCCGCCGTATCCTTCTTCATGGCAGGCCAGTAGTAGCCCATCTGCAGCAGGCACCTGTAGAGCCTTTTCTTCCCCTGGTATTCCCCACATTCTCCTGAGTGTACTTCTTTCACCATTTTTCCTGCTTCTTCAGGACCCAGGCACCTCAAGGGGTCTCCGTCATACCCCTTTTTAAAGAGGACCATGTTATGCATGAAGTAGCGTGTCGCCAACCGCTTGAGTTTGTACTTTTCACTGTGCTTCTGCGGCAAGATACCTTCTGCCAAGTATTGGATAAATGGGCTCCTCCAGTCTTCGCAAGCGGACACAACATAGCTTTCTTCTCTGTCTACCGCAAGTTGGCAAGCCCCACACTGAGTTTGGGCTTGATCCGCATCTTTGCCCATGTTTGGCCAATAAAAGCCTGCCCTTTGAAGCCTGCGATAAAGACTGACCTCTCTGCAGGATCCGCAAGTTTTGTCGTGTACCTCTTTCAGCTTTCTCTGGGCCTCCTCTGGCCTCACACATCTGGCCAAGACCCCACCTGGCATCCTGCGATATAACTCCCCCTTCACTAGTGCGTAATCTTTTAGCACTTTCAGTCCTGCGGCATCATCTTCATTCATCAAAACTTTCTTTATTGGAACCCGCCAGTCTTCGTCGCACTGTTCCTCTTGAAATTTCTCCCTTAACGTGTCAATTATCGACTCCCTCCTTTTACTGACCTCTACTCTGGTGCTATCTCCTTCAAACATTATCTGAGATCCTAGCGCGGCTAACGCGTCTGCGAACCGATTTTCGTTCCTGGGAGCGTGCTCTATTTCAAAGGTTGAAAACTTTTCCTCCATTTTCTGGGCCATCGCTCTGTACGGGGCTAGGCTTGGCTCTTTCACGGAGAAGCTCCCGTTGGCCTGGCAGACCACCAAATTCGAATCGCCTAACACCCTCAAGTGCTTGACTCCCATTTCAAGAGCCGTGGCCAGCTCGGTTAGATAGGCTTCGTATTCCGCAGTGTTGTTCGGACAGGGGAACTCCAGTTTGAACGATAGTGCCACTGCTTTATTTTCTTCACTGTATAAAACTACTCCCACCCCTCCAGACTGGGCGGTAGAAGACCCATCGAATTTCATCACCCATTGCTCTCTGACTTCCTCTGCCATAGCCACTTCCCCAGGGACTTCATCATCCAGTGGGAACTCCTCCTCGCCCGGAAATTGGGCCAATAAGTCTGCTATAGCCTGGCTTTTTACCGCCCTGGGTGTCCCCATTCTTAAATCGTATTGTGACAGTTGTAGCAACCATTGGGATATCCTGCCAGAGAGGATCGGTTGCTGTAGCAAAGCCTTGATGGTATGGGATTTGGTCATCAATCATACCTCGTAGGCCAAGAAATAATGGCGCAACCGTTGTGAAGCATATACAATGGCTAAGCATGCCCTCTCTGCCCTTGGGTATCGAGTTTCTGCATCCTTCAAGGCGCGGCTGATGTAATATACGGGTTGCTCAGTGCCGCCCCCATCCTCCTGGGTGATCATCGCACCGATGGCGTATGAATTGGTAGCCAAGTAGAGTAATAGTGGCTTCTTGTGAATTGGGGCTTGGACTGTGGGGAGGTTCATCATGATCTGCTGCAGCCTTTTGAAGGCTGCCTGCTGCAATTCCCCCCACTCAAAATCCTGCCCTTTTCTGAGCAGCTTGGTGAAAGCGGAGGTGATTGATGCCAATCCAGGGATAAACCTTCGGATATACGAGACTTTCCCCAAGAAGCTCTTTAATTCCTTTACCGTACTCGGAGGTTTCATGGTTGCAATGGCCGTAGCTTTGGCCGGGTCCACATCTATTCCCCTACTATGAACTAAGAAGCCTAGGAACTTCCCAGAGGACACTCCGAATGCGCATTTGAGAGGGTTCATTCTTAGTTTGAAGGCTCTGCACCTCTCAAATACTCTCCTCAACACTTGGAAGTGTTCTTCTCTCTTCTTCGATTTTACTACTATGTCATCTACATAGTCCTCGAGTTCATGATGCATCATATCGTGAAATATGGCCGTCATTGCTCTCTGATAAGTGGCACCCGCATTCTTCAACCCATAGGGCATTACAGTGTAATAGAAATTGCCCATGGGTGTTCTGAAAGCAGTTTTCTCTGCATCCCTTGGCGCCATCCTAATTTGGTTGTACCCGCTGAATCCATCCATAAACGAAAACATGGCACTGCCTGCCGCAGAATCTATCAGTAAGTCCATTTTTGGCAAAGGAAACTCATCCTTTGGGCAGGCCTTGTTGAGGTTCCTAAAATCCACACAACACCTTATCTGGCCATTCTTCTTTTTCACGGGTACGATGTTGGACAGCCATCGCAGATGTTGGATAGGTTTGATGAATCCTGCGGCAAGCAATTTCTGCACTTCTTTGATTATTTGCCCCTCTATTTCCGTGTGGAATGTCCTGGCAGGCTGGGCTATTGGCCTGGCCTCTGGGTCTACATTCAACGTGTGTGCCACTAGCCCAAGGTCTAACCCTGGCATTTCATTGTATTCCCATGCAAAGACATCTTTAAATTCTTTCAAGAGCAACATCAATTCTGCCTTTTCTGCTTCTGCCAGACTTGCACTAATCAGGATAGGTCTTGGTCCTTGTGAAACAGATCCCAAGTCAACCTCTTCCATTTCTTCTCCTGCCGTAATCTGTGCTTCTTTTTCTGTCGCAACTTTCTCATTCTCTTTTTCACCATTTTCTTCTTCTGACCTTTCTTGAACCGCGCAACACGTCAAGTTCTCGTGTTGCCATTCCTGGGTGGGGCCCTTTTGTATTTCACTTGTGGGCCCCGCGCCCCTTCATAACTTATACACAATCCTGCCGTCAGGACCTCGGATCCTGACGCAGTGGGGTGTATCTTCTGGGTCCGCGGTAGGCGCTTCCTTCCTCTTCTTTTTTCTTGCCAGTAACTCCCTTAGGTCGGGCTCAGGATCATCCTGGATGTCTCTCCATTTAGGCACGAAGGTGCCTTGTGGCCTTGTCACTGAATTTTCCCCGGATGGAGCCCATCGATCGTAGAACATGGTCTCTACTAGATGAGCTTCCGCCTGCTCAAATGGTGAGTTATTTGCTGCTATGCGTATCATCCTGCCGTTCATCCGTCCTTTCACGCATTGGTGGTAGGTGGATGGAACTAATCTGTGTTAATGCAACCATGGTCGTCCCAAAAGCACGTGGTATGAGACTTCCGTTTTTACCACGTGGAACCGAGCTAGAGAAGCTATGGGTCCCACTTTTAACCACAACTGGATATGGCCCGCGGTGTACTCTCCCCTCCCACCAAATCCTGTCACTTCCATTGGACACCCTTGGATCTTTCTATCTGAAATCCCCACAGCTTGCAGAGTGCTCAATGGGATGAGGTTTACAGAAGCACCCGTATCTATTAGGGCTCTCTTTATGGGGATTTGATTTATGGATGCTGCGAGATAGAGAGGTCTCCTGTGGTCTGGATACCCCACTTCCATATCTTCATCACTGAAGGTGATTTCGGTTGACTCCTGCAAGATAGCCCTGTTATCTTGGACTTCCGCTGATAAACATTCCACCCCTGCCCCGGAAGCAATGCTTACTAGAGCCTCGGTGGCTACTTTTCTTTCTTTTGTCGTGAGGCCTAGCTGATCAAATAAGTTCCTGAATTTGGAGCTCTGCTGTAAAGTAGTAATCGCTGCGGCAGGCAAGGCCGGATTCTCTCCTTCGTCATCCCCCGGATCCGCACAGATTACTACTGCTGCTACACCCTTTCCTTTTTGATTCGGGAGTGGGTTTCTCTGGACCTCCTGCTGGGACAGTTCTAAAATTCCTTCCTTTATCCTGCGGTGCACTAGTCTGCGGAGTGCCCAGCATTCTGCGGTGGCATGTTGGACATAGTTGTGTAAACGACAAAAACGTGGGTCCCTCCTTTCTTCCTCGGTGGGCTCCCTAGCAACTTGGTTAGGTTTGAAAACGCCATCTGCTATCCATTTGTCTAACAGTACGTCTAGCTCCTTTGCGGTGCATGGTATGGGCGGGGGAGTATCGTATTCTTTTCCGTCGGTCTTCCTCCTCCGCTCACTGGTGGATACTGCCATGGCTTGTGGGGCGCTTCTTTTGTCCGTGCTTGGCTTTACAGACTGGGCAGTTTTTCTTGCCTTTTGCAGCAACTGCGCGAACTGGGAGATTTCAAGGTTTTCTAGGACTGCCCTGTATTCCCTGATCATATTCGTCATGCACATCTCCACCAGCGTCCTTTCCTCACAATGGTCATAGCAGTCAAGTGCTATGTCCCTGAATCTCTTGATGTATTCCATCAAGTCTTCGCCATTCCTTTGTTTGGTCGCTTGCAATGTTGCAAGTGTCACCGTTTCTTCTCCGTGAAAGTACTTGGTACAAAATACATCCACCATATCATCCCACGTTGGGATTGATCCTGGTTTTAAACCAATGTACCAGGTGTAAGCCCGGTCACACAATGATTTAGAAAATTCTCGAAGGCACAAGTCCTCGTCTGCGGCGTAAGGGCCGAGCGTATCAATGAACTTGCTCACGTGTGCAACAGCACTTCCCTTCCTGCCGTCATATTGTGCGAATACTCGCGGTTCATACCTCTCGGGGTATGGTTTACTGAGTACCCTTGGTGGGTATGGGGGTCTACGTGCGTAGAATCTCTCCTTTGGTCCTCTGGCTCTTTCTTGCTCCAGGAGAGCTGCCACTTCTGCCATAGTAATAAAACGTTGATCTGTATTCTGTCGGACACCACCTACTAGTGTCTCTTCTGCCCCATGTCCTGGGTCATGCTGGCTCCCCTTTTCCTTCGTTCTATCCGTCTTCAGTTGACGGATTTCTTCCATAATGCTGTTGCGAGTGCTGTAAGGCCTGCAACACCTCAATGAAGGTGTTGGCATTGTCTGCAGGGATCCTCGGAGGCAGTTGGGGTCCAGCCCCCATCTCGTTTGCACCTCCTTTCTGGTTAGGCTGCTGTGGGTGAGGTGTCGTTGGTCTAGATTCTGCTTGTGAGGGTACAGCACTCATGTTGCGTGTAGTCCTAGACTTTGGAGGCATTTGTTTGCGAGGGCCTTTATCCCTGAACTATTTCTCAACTCCCCAATGAAGTGGCCAATTTGTTGTGGGGCCTTTTTTTGTTATGTTGGGCTGGGCTGCCCCTTTGTGATCGTAGGCCCAAGTGTTCTGGATTGCGAGAGTTGAGACCGGGCCAATTGGAACTCAACTTGGCCGGCTTGTGCGCAAATTATGCCTCCGTCTGCCAGGCGAGTGCTTGCGGTAGGCAATGCTGTTTTAGGAAAAAAGCTTGCGGCAAACAGACACAATTGATAAAAAAAAACAGAGCAAATGTATTCTGAAATGACCAGATAGTCATTTTAATGGGAAATGACCAAGTAATCCATAACTATAATAACATTAATCAACCTTTAACAAATAAATAATAAAGGAGATTAGTAAGAAAATTAATCAAACAAGACAGGGAGTAAATTCAGTTCGGCTTGCCGGATTAATGCCAAAGAGGAAGAACGCCCCTTCTCAACACGATTAACCTCCAAGGAAAAGAAATCCTGCCGTGGAAGTTAATGGGTTGAGGGAGGCGGACCTGAATGTGTGACACTCGAAATAAGCATATGAGAGGGCCATGTTTTGAGAGGGAGAGAAGGGAAAGGGACCTGTTGGTGCATGCCACTAATTCCTACCCTCTTTCTTTCTGTCTTTTTCTTTTTCTTAATGATTTCCCTTTTTTGATTTTTTTAGTGTTGTGCTTCCCCTGTTTTCCTAAGTGTATTACAGAGCATCTTCTTTTCTTAGTTTTTTCTTCTTCCTTCTCCCCCTTTTGGTTCACGGCAGAGGCTCCCTTTATAGTGCTTGCCGTGGACGGGTTTTACTATTCTACCCCCCAACCACCTCTGTCTGGCCCGGGCGTACTTGCCGACCATTACTGTTCCGTCTGCGAGTACGCTGCTACAGACAAAGACGACTACTTTGTCTGTTAGTCTGCCGCGGCACTTCTACCTGCCGCGGTGGTGTTTCTCTCTCTCTACTCACTCATGGCATGCACCCATTGGTTCCAGCTCAGCCTTGCCTCTTTTGGGTGGTATGCCATCCCAGCCGGACGTATCCCCCAAAAGAGTTTGAGCAGGAACCTTAAAACAGGCCTTCCCCTTCTCCCCACCACCAAACCACGCCCTCTTACCTCTGACCCCATGACCCCACCATGTCCTGTATTGGCTGGGTACAGGCTGGTGGTGCCTGGTCTTTGCGCATGCATATGTCTGAAATCTGCCTGCTGTTCATGCATTTGTCGTGGACTGGAGACTTTGCCTGCCTGCCGTCCGTTTCTGGCCTTTTGCGAGTTATTGCTCAGACTCTCCGCTCCCTTAGAATTTTGGGCCTTGCTCGGTATTGGGCTTTGCGTTCCTTTCAATCCAATTTCTAACTTTTCTTTGCTTCCTATGTCATTACTTAGCATTTTCTTCCTGCTGGGCCTTTTATCAGGCCTGCCGTTCCATTTTTACCCCAGTGGCTTAACGTGGCCGTTGGTGTTCTTGCTTATGGGCTCCAATGTCCCTTTCTTTTCCCTTGGGCCTCTCCGGCCCATTTCTTTGGACGTCCTTGGTCCATTTACTAACTCCGCATCCCATGGGCTCTTACTAACTTAATTGGGCTTCCTCGGCCCAATTTTCTCATTCTCATCCTTGGGGTTCATGGGCTTGCTATTATCTCCTACTTTCTTTACTTACTTTCCTTTGGGCCTGCCACGGCCCATTCTCTCCTTTTCACAACACATACTGCCCATGGGTGCTGTTTTCTCTCTTTCCGGGCCCTTTAGGCCCACTTACTTCCTCAAGACCCATTCATTCGTATTGAGAGGCCTGTGATCCATTGTTCCTGCCGCTTGGGCTAATGGTTTTCTTTCGCTTGGTCCGTCACTTCTCCGCTGCCCGCGTGGCTGGGTTGGGTTGCCTTTGTCAATTTAAAAAAAAAATGACCCTCAACATATTCTAATAATTTTTTCTTTATATTATTTTTTAGCATTCTAGCTTCTTAGACTTATAACAATAATATTAAAATAAAGAATAATTATATTTTCATTTAATACATTATTAATAGCATAAAAAATAAATTTGCAAATATGAAAGTAAAGTGTCAAATGTGTTGTCCAAATTCTATAGGAGAAAGAGAATATGAAAAAAAAAAAAAAAAAAAAAAAACTCATAGACATGTTATTTTATTAGATTCAATTAAGTATTACAATAATTTTGTGATAAAAAGTCCAATAACTTGTTTAAACCCAAAAAATAATAATAAATAAATAAATAAATAAACCCACATGTTTGTGTATTGTACAATTCATATGATTCATATAATACACACCTATGTATTAGATATTTCACAAGCACTTACGATACAAAACTTTTTGTGTACAATATGATGCATATTGCATGATACATATCACGTTTCGTATGATACCAACAACTATGCTACAAATTACAAACACAAATATTGTATATTAAATAGAATATTTTATAGATAAAATAAAATACATTAAATTGGGAGAAAGAAATGAGACGTTTGGAAGTCATGGGCAGCTCTAGGTACAGTTTAGGGGGTTCATTTGAACCCCCTAAGCCAGGCAAAAAAAAATATATATTATATATAGTCTTTTAATTTTTTTTATTTGACCCTCCTAAAATAAATTTTGAACCCCTTAGACCTAAATTTTTTTAGGCCCAGCTGAAATGAATTTGAATATGATCATTTTAACAATATCTTGGTCTTTAAAAAAAAAAAAAAAAAAAAAAAAACCCAATAACAAACCAATTTAATCTAAAATATGGGGGAAAAATAGTAAGCCTACCAACAAAAGTATAAATTTTTTCATTTTAAATCTAAAAAATAAATCATTTATATAGATCTTAACAAATTTGAAATAAACGAATACATAAAAGTTTATTGTATTTAGGTCTCACTTGGAGTTCATTTAACAACAATAATTCATATGTTGATTGTATTTAAAAACAATAGATGATTTCCAAGATTTAATCTTAGCAACAATAATTATAGTATCTTCATCGTATTAATAAACAATATGCAATGAACTTATAGTTTATCTTATATGAGAAATGTTATGTTCATAATACGCTCGTAATAAAGCCTAAGTGGCAGATTGTTACTAGCTATTATTGATGGAAAAAAAAGTAATTTCAGTAGTGAGTTTAAAAAAAAACTAATAACAACCTATAAACTAAAATTTGTTGGAAAAGTATTGTGAAAATGTTGTAGATATAATATTTCTCATCTTGTATTCTCTTGTTAGTTTGTACTATGAAAAATTTTGTAATAAAGAAATCACGTAGACCGCAAGATTCACTTTTTATTTTTACCCTAAATGCATCTTCTTACTGACCCCCCTAAAAATACGTCCTGGAGCCGCCACTGCCGGAAGTGTGTGTGAAGCATAAATTTGAACCATTCTTTACATTTATATTTGTTTTATGCAGAGATATGGAATGCTCTTTAAGTCCATGAAGTCCTTCTCAAAAAAAAAAGTCCATGAAGTCGTATAAAGCCCCTGGTTTCTGATGAGCTACATGCAAGGTTCTTCTAAAGATTTTGGTTTGTGGTGGGAGATTCTGTTAAGAAGGAAGTGATTTTTTTTTTTTTTTGGGAGTTACAAGTTATGCTAAATATATTTAAACCAAAATTTGATAGCTCACATTCCTAAGCAGCTTGGACTTGGAACGGTCAATCACTACAATGGAATTCCAAGGATAACTTAAAATACCTCAGTTGGCAAGGATCTTGAGTTCTAATAGGACTTGGCAATAGTAGAAATAATTCAAATTTTTATTTTAAAAAAAAAAGAAAAAAAAAGAAAAAGAGAAAGACCGGTGTGAAAATTTAAGAGATCTTGAAATATTAGAATGTCAACTAATAGTCAAACATATTTGCATATACTTTACATTTTGACATTATAGAAATAACATTCAAGTTTGCATAGTACTCAAAAAAAAAAAAAAAAAAACTTTGGGCATGCGTTTTGGGTATTTTAACATAATTATTAGCTATATATTTAGCTAGCTTATTTAATTAAATAAAAATTAGCTTAGTCATTGTTTCGGTAATTATTATGAATTTTGTCAAGTTTTGTTTTAGCATTAGAATTTTTTGTTGTTAATTTTAATTTTCCGTACATTGAATGGTGAATCATGAATGTGAATTTAGTCCACTTTTTCTGTTTTTATTTTTTATTTTTATCAGTTTAAGGTTGTTATCATTAATTGAATGTTAAATGACAAAATGATTTATTGGGCCATTATATCTAAAAATATTTCTGAACCAGTTCTACTTGGTATTCCTTGTTGGTTAGTCATGAGTCATGACTACTGGCTACGCCACAAATTACTGCATTAAATATAACGATGAAAATAGAGGGTTAGACTGTCGGCTTCATTCTAGGAAAGGAAACAAACTTGTTAGTCTCGCTGATCCTAAAATTGTCTCTCCTGACACAGACATGTTAGTCTTGTTGATCCTAAAATTGTCTCTCCTAACACAGACCTAAGTGATATGGGACTAGACTCGACTTTAAACCGATTCTTTTTTTGATTTGGAATAGGGGAAGGGGAAACCTAGACTGAATACTTAGCGGAATGGAATACGATGTCCAACTCCAAAACTGCATACGGCGATGTGGCCCATGTGGGACTAGACTCGACTTTAAACCGATTCTTTTATTTTATTTTATTTGGAATAAGGGAAGGGGAAACTTACACTGAATACTTAGCGGAATGGAACAAAGACTTAAACTCACACGCCAACTCCAAAACTGCATGCAGCAGTTAGAGTCGCGGAGCGAGTTATAAATCCCTCTCCTAACACAGACCTAAGCGATGTGAGAGTAGACCCGACTTTAAACCGATTTTTTTTTTTTTTTTTTTTTTTTTAATTTGGAATAGAGGAGGGGGAAACCTCGATTGAATACTTAGTGGAATTGAATAAAGACTTAAACTCACACGCCAACTCTAAAACTGCATGCGGCAGTTAAAAAAATAGTGGCAAAGTGTGATTGGTAAATAAAAAATAGTAAGTCCATGTGTAAGTGATGCAATGATGGTCACAGTCGGCCATGTCAAAGTTGTGGCAAAAAAATTATAGAATAATTTATGGTCCTAAAACTACTCAATATTTTGTTTGAACAAAAAGGTATCTCCTGATGTACCAATATCATAAAGCAGCCTTGTAAGATATGGTCAAGGCTCTCTCCACCGGCTCATGATTGCTGCTACGTGGTTGGGGTTGGGGGTGTCTGGTACATAGAGTCTGAAACTTGTTAAGATGAAACCTTGGAACCACATTGCTTTTGAGTTTGACCATATACTCAGGAAGGCTAAAATTTCCTCAAGGAACTACTGTGGGAAAACTCTTTTAAAATATCTAATACTTTTAATGTGTTTATTCAGGTGGATAGAAATATTTCAGTGTCATTTTTAGATAAACAGAAGACTTGCAAGCAAAAACTCCTGAGAAAGGAAATAAAAAAATATTGGCGAAAATGCACTTTTTGCCCCTACATTTGAGGTCAATTTTCATTTTGGTCCCAAAATTGATTTCTTTGCAAATTTCATCCCTAAAATTTGAAAATCAGTTATAAAATCGTCCTTGCCGTCAACCAACAGACGAAACCCTCCTACATGGCAGATAGAGTGCTCTGTTTGTTGACATGGCGCTGACGTGGCCATTAAAATATTATTAAAAAAGATTATTTGGCACTTTTAAATGCCATGTCAGCATTTAAATTAATAAAAAAAGCCATGTCAGAGTATTTAAACAAAAAATAAATTAAATTAAAAAAAAAACCTTAAATCTAATTTAAAATTTTTTTTTTTTACTTTTCATTATTTTTTCATAAGAACATGTTCTTCATGTTCTTCCCAAATCCAAGAAACAAACCTAGCAACCAAATCCAATCTCCATCAATGCCAGGAAAATAAGAAATAAATCCAACAAACCAACCAATCTCTAGCAAACCCATAAACTCATAAACCCATAAACTCATGAATTTCACATTCAAATTATCAAATTCCTATTCCAAATTCATCTTGATCATGAACACACAAGAACAACAAACCCAGAATATTCAATCCCAAGAACAAAAGAATAGAAACCCAAAATATTCCAAAATTTGTACACAAATTCTTCCACAAAAATCAATTGTACACAAACACCAACCCAAATCTGAATGGTTTTTTTTTTTTTTTTTTTTCTTTCCTTTTTTATGTTCTTACCAGGAGAAGATTTGGGACAGGAGCAGATCTAGGTTTGGAGCAGATCCAATGGTGCCGTTTCTGCCTCCTCGAAACCAACAGCACCGTTTCACATCACCAACCCCAACACCAAAACGACATAATCCACCTCCTCAACCACTCGTCAAACGACGCCATCCCGACCACGAAACGACTCCTCAGCCACCTCGTTTCTTCATCGTCCTCATCAATCTAGTCTCGGCGGCTCGTGGTCGTGAGAGGTAGAGCTTGGAGTCTTCGGCCATGGGCCTATGGGTAGATCGAAGAGAGTGTTTTGTTTTATTTGGCCATGGGTGTCTGGGTTTTGGAGCTTGCTGTCTCCGGCCATGGGTGTCTGGGTATGGAGTAGATCAAAGAGAAATCAAAGAGACAGAGAGTGAGAGAACAATGGGTAGAGAGAGAGGGATTAAATTGATGCTATGACGTTGGTGACTAAGAAAATTTGATGTTAAGTTGGGGAACTTGGGTTTGTGGGATTGGGATTGGGGTTTGGTGTAGAGGATTGTGATAAAAAAATTTAAAACTGAGAATTGAGAAATTAAAATTTTAGTTTAAATCAAATTTGTAATTTCAGTTTAAATTAAAATTAAGAAATTTTGTTTTTTAATTAGATTTAAGGTTTGTTTTTTAATTTATTTTTTAATTTAATTTAAATACTCTAACATGGCTTTTTTTATTAATTTAAATGCTGACATGGCATTTAAAAGTGCCAAATAATCTTTTTTAATAATATTTTAATGGTCACGTCAGCGTCATGTCAGCAAGCAGAGCACTCCGTCTACCACGTAGGAGGGTTCCGTCTGTTGGTTGACGGCAAGGACGATTTTAAAAACAATTCTCAAATTTTAGAGGTGAAATTTGCAAAGAAATCAATTTTGAGACCAAAATAGAAATTAACCCAAAATATAGAGACGAAAAGTGCATTTTCACCAAAAATATTTTAACTAGACATGCAACATGGCAGCTCTTGAAATCTGTAATAGGATCCTCTCTATTTGGAATTTAACCACAGTTTATATTAAATATTACAAATCTAAAATGTATCCAATGTCACATAATATGAAATTTATTGTGAAATGAGGAGCAGAATCATGTTCCTTGAAATATGGAGCAGTGAAAGTGATATGGTCACACATTTACCAACAACAAAAAGTGTTCACCTCTAGCCTAGGCAGAGAGGAAAATTTTCATTCAATAGACAAGATAAAAGAGTCATAGCCCCAATGGAGCAGAAGGCTAAAACATTGCTCAAGCCATTGGGGGCGTACAGATGAACTCACAGATAACCAAACACAGACGCACAACTTTCAAATGGCAACTCAGAACTCAGCAAGCTTCAAACCACAAAGTCAACTAGCATGGTCAGACCATATTCTAACATAATTTCTAACTGTCAGAATTCCTGGGAAGATTCCTAGGCTATGGTATCAGGTTAATTAGTTTAGGTTGCCACATTACTGATTATCTGAAAGCGGCTTCAAGAAATACATTGGCGTGAAAATCTCTTTCCTGGAAGGCAGAAATTTAACCATGGGAGCAGCTCATGGGTACATGAGTACATTAAGGCAATGACTCAGAAAGAAGAAATTATGATTCAACTCCTACAAGAAAAGAATTTCAACAACTCTTTCCCTTTTCACCATTTCTTCTTAATTATCATTGCAAGGTTGGGTGCACTACAAAATTTAGGACCATTGATTTAGTTCAAAATATCCACTTGCACAAGTTACAGGATTAGAGAAACCCCACTTAGATGGATCTGATGTAATGCCGGATTTGCAGCCTGTGCATGAGGCTACAAACTTCCTCATTAAATATGTAATTATTGCTAACTTTGTGTTACTCAGAAACAATACATCAAAAACTTAGCATTGAGCTCAAAGAGAATTAAGTATGATACAGCGAAAACTTACTTTCCACCTCCAACTAGCCCTTCTGCAGTTTGCACTAGAAAATTTTGAACAAGTTGACTTCCCTTTGGAGCAAGTCCCACAAATTCCAGGGTCTTGACCTAACAAAAAAAACTCGGCACTCATCAACTGCCTTTCTAGAGTTACGCAAGTACAAATTCTTGCAAATCTCAACGTTAACCAAAAAATCTGGCCAAAAGCATGATTTTTACAAACTTAAAGTTTGGGAAGTGGGAGCTAACAACATTAATGTAACATTAGAATGAAAAAAATCTTACCATGTTTCTTGTGATGAAACTCCCAACAGAAGTTAGAAGGAAACCACTCAATGACAAGTGACTTTTATCTGAAGGCAAGTACCAGGGGATAGGTGAGTCCATTGCAAGATCTTTCTCTCACATGTCCTTTGGCAGAATAAATAAATACGTTGTCACTTGTGCAAATCATAACAAAGATTCAGAAGGGCAAAAACAAAAAACAAAATAAAATAAGAAATATCGCTCACCTCCAAACCAGCTTGCTTAAGAGCTTCAAGGCATTTTCCTGTCAACCTGATGTTAGGAAGGCCATCACCAATCTCAATTTCTTTCCAACCCAAAAGTTCAATGAAATTTTGATACACTCACGGAATATAACCCCCTAAGATGAGATTCATGGTAATAAATTCAATACTCCCCTCTCCTCCCCCCAAAACAAAAAGGAAAGAAAGAAAAAAGGAATACAAACATTCGCTTTTTCATGCCTCAAGCATATCTTACCTTTAGTTTTTAATGTTCTTGGTTATTGGGATCAAAAGAATCAGTCACGCACCACTCATATGCAGCAAAACACAGTCCAGGCTTTAATTTGCTCTGTATATTTCTTTGTAACATCCATACTATTCAAATCAGAAACAAAGTTTAAACCAAAATAACCAGAAAGAAAGGAAGAAGGGAGAGAGAGATTACAAAAAGTGGAAAATGATGTGCCATCCTAGCCAAGGTTATGGTATTAGAAGTAGGAATACACATGACATCTGGTGCATGGCAAGTGGCTTCAATCACATATACTGCATCAAAAGTATTGTCAAGAAATAGCATTTTCATGAAGTCAGCCTGCATCATCAAGAATCAATAAGAATCATGAACCCCATTTTTTATTTGTAAGTTACACACCCACTGGTGGATCTTGAATGCACAATATCATGCTCAACCTTGCTCTTGCAAGAAAAAGAGGTGCCATTTGAGTTAAAGCTCATTGGACACCATAAACCCAGTTGTAATATCATATTAAGTTTGTTTTAAAGTATCACAACTAATAAATATAGAATACTTACAGAAGAATAAAATATAATGGAAAAAGCATTTGAAAGTAAAGGAGTTCACTACATAAACATGAACTTGGTCTGCAAGATGACCAACCTTCACAAATTTGCAGGTTTTGTCCACTCCAGCAATACGGTTTAGTTCCTGTGGAGCAGCAGTAGCTTGCGGGAGTCATTGCTAATGTTAAAATTTTAACATTTCAGCAGTCATAAATCCAAAGCCAATTGCGGAAAATCCTCAAACCTTCACCAACTATGACTTCAGCATTGTCTTAATGGCAAAGAATTACCTCAAGAAACAATCCAGTTCCAATCATAAATAAAGTAGAACATATCATAATAATTTACCACAAAGAAAAAATGCCATGGCGTCAAAAACAAAAACCAAAAAAAAAAAAAAAAAAAAAAGAGTAAACCAAAAAACTCACAAACACTGTTCAGGGTTTCATAATACTAAACATATCATAAAAACAAGAGGTAATAATTGCTTTTCTAGATGCAATGATCTTTATATCTTTATTTATTTATTTATTTTTTGTGTGTGGATATAAACTAGTAATTCCATTAAGAATATATCAAGTACAAAGCAGCAAAGCATCAACTTTGATGTACTAAACACAAACGCTCAATTAACCCCTTGAACCAAGTTCTAAAAAAGAACTACACAATTAGCCAGAATTACAGCAGAAAGCAAATTGCAGCAATGAAAGAACTAATCTATTGGCAACAAGCAACAGATCAATGCCAAACCAGACAGTTAGTGGCAGAAAACCTAATTGGTCCTCAACACTGCAAGAAAAACAGAGTTTCCTGAATTAGCAATCTTCCCAAGACTGGCCTGTCCTCTTTATCAATTTCTCCTCGGAGATGACATCTCCATTGTGAACCATATCATTTCTTTGTAACCAGATATGGTAGCCCACTATGAAACTTTACAGAGAATGGCTCTAAAATCTTTCCCTTTTAGATTATTTTCCCCCAAGAGACAATATCATCCCCGTTACTAGGAATATTTGACACTAAACAAAGTCCCATGATTTGCTTCCAGACTCTACCAGTAAAAGAGCACCCAAAAAGCGGGCGATCCCTGCTCTCAAACCCATTCTGGCAAAAGAAACAACTACTATCTCTATTCCATACCCATTGTAGTAATCTCAATCTAGTTGTCAACCTATTATTAAGGGTCAGCCACCAATGAAGCTATGTTTAGGGATGGCTTCAGGAAACCATAATAGTTTCCACCAATCCACTTCTTCACTTCTGCGTCTGATCTGATTCCAGGAAGCAGCACACGAGTTTACCACTAGCTGAAGCATACCAGTAAGGCTGATCACTCACTCCAATATGAACCAAGCACAGTTGACTCTGAATTGTTACAAGATCTTCTTACTTAGCAAGGGCCAATACCATTCTTCATTCCTCAACACATTATCCACTTTGGCATCAAAAGTGCTTGCTACATCATATATTATTCTATGCCCAAATGTTTGACAGAGATTACCAGTAGGGTGCCAGTTATCTTTATATCACTGACTGAAATATCAGAATGCACCTTCCCCTTGCTATCATTATGTACTCTACAAAATTCAATATCACTTTCAAAGTGATAAAAAAATTTGACATATACATCTACAAAATATAAACAAATATATAAAAAGAAATTCCACATAAGGAACTAAATCTTATTCAAACTTTTAATTCCAATACCAAAAGCAGTCAAAAACCTGTCCATGCACAGTGAAACCTCCCTTTTCTTCATTGAGCATGCCATTAACTGTACTCCATTATTAACCCCAAAAATAGAAAAATTACCACGAAATGTGTCCATGACATCAACCCATCTTGGATTGCTCTATTCTATTCACTTCCTTCTACATTGCTAGACTCAAATCCTTGACCGTTGCAATTCATCGCCGCAACATCTTTACACACCAACAAAAAGGGGTAAGAAAAATATCATCTTGTCAAAAAGAGTATTAGCATTCAAAATATTTCTATTTATAGTTACATTCCTGTCAAAATGCTAATGAGAGAGAGAGAGAATGTACTATAGGATATATATATATATATATATATATATGATTAAAAGGTTCAATTGAACTGATATTCCATGAATGTGTCCATCCACTTCACCAAAATGTGCATTTCTAAGTATTGTGTCATTGGAGGAATTCATCTCTATTTAATTAGAACTCAAAATTCTATTTTCTTCTGGTTTTTTGTTTTTTTTCCCCAATTGCCTTTGTTTTTTAATTTGAGTGCACATTTGGATTGCACTGAAAAGGAAAGCAGACGTGCGTCTGCGTATTTTGTGTGGATCCCGTGCACTGTGCACGAGACCCGCAAGTACTTTTTTCAACAAAAACAACTTTAAAACAGGGTCCCACGGACCTATTCACACATTTAAAGTAATTTTGCTACAGTATTTTCAGTTTTCACCAATAAGTGACATCCAAATAGACCCTAAGCGAGTTAAAGACTTTTGTTTTTGAATTTGACCGAACTAAAGGTTTGCAAACTACTTATTATATCTTACGCATACATGCAATTTGTATATATAGACGTTTCTTTTTATTCCCAATCCTCTTGATCTCTATTCCAAAAGCCATCTGAATTTCTTTAATTTTCACATATGCCTAAATGTGATGTGGCATACTTATTAACCTGTTTGCTTAACTTTCTAAAATTCTCGAATCCTCTTGTTTACTATTTTTAAAATTCCTAAATTCAATTTCAACATTTTATTGAACTAAATGCCATAGAAACTTGATTTTACGACAATCAAATTAGGATTTTAACATTGAACGCGAAGTGAGGAAACAGTTGCTTACTTGAACAATTAGATCTTTAAGAAGCTTCTTAAACACATGGTGATCGCGGCTCACATTCAAAAGATCCTTCAAGGTAGCCTCTTTCATAGCATTAAAGATGTCGTCTTGAGCTTGAAGAACTTTGATCCAAGATGCATTAAGTTGCATCGAGTACTCGTTAACACACACAAACAAAATTAGAATTCCTTAATGTCACTGATTGTTCAAAATAATTTGCATAGATCAATATGATAAGAAATTTTAGAAATTTGTTTAGAAACCGGGCAAGACCTGAAGAAACCATTGAATCTAAGAAAGTTCTGAAAAAGGATACTAAATAGGATGTACAGTCTTTTCCCACTGCCTTCATCAGCATATCAACACCTGCAAAAGAACTTTTGTCAAAAGACAAGCATTGATGCATATTTATATCACATTAGACATGGATTTCTTGAATGAGAATGCAACAAGGGCAACACATGAAGACATCATAAAGTAGTTTTGAAGGGAATATACAACTCCATGCCTAAACATGTTTTTCAGTGTAACATGACTTAACTATTCTTTCAACAGATTGCATCATCAAAAACTGCAAGTTTTTGTAGATGCTAGATCAGCATTGGAAAGACTCAGTTGGTTTGAGCATTACAACTCAGAATTATTGTCTCTATACATTATCAAACCTAGGTCGTTGATAGGCTCTGAATAAGGGTATTCAACCTTCAAAGAAATTCAATTTCCTAGAAAAATGAAGAGCCCTCCCATCCATTCTTCTAACCATAAGTGATAAAGTGACATAGGAAAATTTAGGCATAATCTGTCTACGTGCCTGTGGTGGATAGTATCAGCTGGATTTGAGTTTCAATAAGGATAGTATGGGATTCAAAGGCAAAGAAAGGCTGAGAAGGAAATAGACATGTTGCAAGATTTCTAGACAACAGTAAAATTAAGTATTTTAGGATTGTTCTATGGTTAGACTCACTAGACACAACATACTTATTAAATAAGTGAGAATTTGGCCAGTCAATATAAAACTTGAGACCCTTAAATCCTTGAGTTCATTAAGTCATGTACATATCTAATACCTCCAAGGATAAAATCTCATGTATGGGGATATATTGTACACACGACCCTTAAATACAGTCCACAAGTAACCTTCTTCTGATCTTTTTTAATTTCATTCATAGAAATGATCCTCTTATTTGACTATCCCTTTAAGCCTAGAATAAAGAAGCATAGAGTCAGTGATGTTTTTGATTAATTACTGATTCTCCCAAAAGTTAAGTTGTTAGAAAATAGTGAATTTAATTATTTAACCATAATTCAATTTAATCATTTAACCATAATTCTAATACTCCCCCTCACATGTAGGCCTAAACTGCTACTTAATAATTAGGGCCCAAGATGTGGGGTTTTAAACATTTTAAAAGGAGGTAAAGTGAAGATGGGGATCAAACTCAGGATCTCCTACTATAATACCATGATAAATTATAGATTCTCTCAAAAGTTTAAGCCGTTAGTAAATAGTGAATTTAATTATTTAACCATAATTCTAACAGTTTCAATTACCATGTAAAAAACATTACAATAAATCAAACTTGCTTTACAATCTCGTGCATTCCAACTATTCATAGGAACTTCCATGATTGGGAGATGGAGGCCATTTTCTCTTGTTTTAATTTCATTTACTCTCAAGTTCCAAGGGGGGAGGGGGTGGATAAGAAGAGATGGTGTCTTAAAGGGGATGTGAATTTTGAAACTCAATCTTTTTATAGGTAGATTCGGGGTGGTGCATCTACAATCCCATTCCTTTGGAAAAGTATTTGATCCGTTAAGATTTTCAAGAGGGTGTCATTCTTTTTGTGGATAGCAGCACTGAGAAAGATTCTTACTTTGGATAATCTTAATAAGAGGGGTATGCCATTGGTGAATTGGTGTTGAATGTGTCAAAGTAACGAGGAATTAGTGGATCTCCTTTTACTCCATTGTGACGTTGCTTATGCTTTGTGGGGATTTGCGTTACAAATTTTTGGGATTCAATGGGTTATGCCGAGTAATGTTGATACTTTGTTATTTAGTTGGAAAAATTGGTTTGGTAAACATGGCTCCGATCTTTGGAATATGATGCCAGCTTGTTTGATGTGGCTAGTTTGGAAGGAGTGGAATAGACATACTTTTGAAGATATGGAGAACTCCTTGGATCAGTTGAAAACCACGTTTGCTTGTACCCTTTTTGATTGGTCCCGGGTGTGGGATTTTACACATTGTTCTTCTATTTTAGAGTTTCAAGTTTCTCTTAGATTTTCCCTTTGAGACTTACGTACTTTTGGACAGTGAACATAAAGTGAATTTGATTTTCAATGAAATTACATTACTTATATATCCAAAAAAAAAAATTCAGCAAAAAATTAACCTAATTAATTAATTACAAGCATAAATGCATATATGTGTCTCTACTAGTTTATGTAGAAAGTTCACAATATGGAGAAGCTAGATGAATAAGCAATGCTCGGGTAAGCAGTAGCACCATCTAACTGTAAGCAATAATGACCTATTCTCTAACTAAAAATTCCCAGAGTTTCCAGACACAACAAAAAGGACGGAGAGCAAGTCCCACGTGATTTTGGAAGGGAATCAATAGAAAAACAGAAACAAGAAATTATACTTGTTATGGTGTGTTGTTTTAATTGGAGGCAAAAAGAACAACAGAAACAAAAATGCCTTGAAAAATTTAAAGCATATTTGGATATCTAAATTGAAAAACCTATTTAGGTGCGAAAATGTCTACTAAATAATTTTGCATAAGTACATAAACAAATGAAAAAAAGACATGATGCAGGTACAGGAGCATCAAAGAAGTATACAAAGAGACCACCTAAGAGAAGAAAATTTTGAAATGCAGATTCTATAATGACCCTGAAGGGAGATGATGAGGTAAAAAATGTCGGGTCTCATGTCCATACATAAAGAGGTTGCAAAGAAAAGGCCTTAAGCTCCAAAATCCTTCAGCTTAAGATGCTAGCATGGTCATGGATCCACCAACTTTCTAAGATGCTAGCATGGAGCCAAAGGGATAAAGCAGCGTCATAAGCAATTTTTGCTAAGTAAATGAGAAATGTTCCCTACAAAGTGAATAATGTGTTAATGAAATTCAACAAGGTGTTCTACTCATGTAACATAGAAGGGCATCAGATACCTTCAGCACCAGATCATCACAGCAGCCCCTTGTAACCTTAATTCAATTTCTAAACCTTCTTTTCCTAAACCTAAGCTTTCTTATATCACTCTCATTCCCAACCCCACCCCCTTCAAGAGAGCCCTAAGCTTGAACCTTTCAAGGCTCCCATACATCATCATTATTATTATTATTATTATTATTTTTGATAAGTAGGGCTCCCATACATCATTGAGCCTCTTAAACTGATGTATGAAAATTTAAGCCCAAAGAAAATAGGGAAAAAAGGGTGTTTTCTTTCCCTTTACATTATGTTTTATTTATTATTTAAAAAGTCATGTGACTAGCATGTGACTTTTAACGAAGTTGGATGGTTAGAATTTAATTGTTTTGTGTAAGATTAAGGGCCAGAATTCTATGGTTACTAAAGGCTATTATAAATAACCTAAGTTGGGTAATTGTAGGCAGCCTTTTCTTATCTATTCCATAAAATTACAGAACGGATATTTCTTGAGCCCTTTCAACCTAAAAATCGATATTTGATTGCTCTATTTCAACCCTATTTACTTTTTCTATGACTTAATTTTGTCTGTTGTAGGAATTTCTTCTTAAACCCTTTTCCTATGCTTGATCTTAGTTCTCCTCACCACATCAAAAACTGCACATTAAGGATTAATCTTGGCCCTTGCTTAAAAGGAAAACCATAACTTATAATAGCTTTATAAACTAAACATAGTCGTGACAGAAACAGAACAAATTAATTAGTATTTTAAAGCACACCCCTCAGAGAGCATTGCAAAAATGCTGAAAAGGACCAAAGGAAGAAATACAGAGCAAAACAAGTGAAGCACCCTCACCAAGAATTATATTTGTCAAGTACTTGCCAGGTTTTGGATGAGTTTGTGTACGCTTAAGCCAGTCCATTTGGCTATATCCTTTCTCAAAAGGAACCTTGGCTCAAGTTGCAGGCTTTCTTGCAACAGTCTGTTACTGAATTTTCTTAACAGAATCCGCAGTGCCTCCTAATGCTACTGGTCTAGACAGTTCACTTGACAGTTTTGGAGACGACTTATCAGTAACATTGAAAGACAAAAAATCAACTTTACCCTGCCTCTTAGAGGCAGTATTTTTAGGAACTTCATTCCACAGAAGACTGCTACTCTGACACTGCTGCCATTTGAGAATTCATTTTTTATGGTAATGCCATCAACATCAGACACAAGCTTCTTTGTCTCCTTTCCTCGGCCAGCAGGTGAGTTAACCAAAATTTATAACCAAAACCATCTACTTAGATAAATTCATTAAATTTTGAAAATCACCCAAAATCATATATATTTTAATATTTTTAAAAAAATATTAATATGAATTTGAGCCAATTCAGTAAGGTCATTAAGCTATAAGTTCATCATATCAAATGCACATACCAAACGTACCTGACAAAATGTAAACTCATCTTCATTGTCCATCTCACATAGATTGCAGTTTCCTAATGAATTTAAGAAATATTTCCTGTGCAAAGATACAATGATTAACAAGTACTGTTTTACCGGCTTCATTTATGACTGCATTAAAAAAAAAAAAAAAAAAAAAAAAAAAAAAAAAAAAAATCTAACATTGTCTAACACACCTATCAACAGAAACTTTTAACAGTTGGGCAAAAGACAAATGTACAATAATTTTTTTTATGAGGCAGACAAATGTACAATAAATTGAATACAATTATTATAAAACATGTAATAACTTATTCAGATTTGCCCAATTTCTATTAGTTATGTAGTTCTCCAGCTTTGTTATCTCACCACACATAAATTTTCTACAAATTCCAACAGTCATCTCAATAAATTTTGTTAACAGAATCTCCAGTGCCTCCTGATGCTACTGGCAGACCATGCATATCAGGGGACCGAGGCTGTACTCATGGTATACAAAATTCTTTGATAATGACTAGACACTAGAACTAGGCTAGGTGGCAACTCCTTTATCCACCATTTATGCAGAAACTTTAAAGTTGCATTGCATACACTACAAAAAAAAGGGTTTTAGGCCACGTTTGTAAAACGCGGCCTTAGGTCCAAAAAACGTGGCCATAGGCCCATTTGGCCTATGGCCGCGTTTTTTTAGGCCGCGTTTTGAAATGCAGCCCAATCCCCGTGACTATAGGCCAGAGGGGGTCTATGGCCGCACTTTCCAAACGCGGCCTAAGACCTGGGTCTATGGCCGCACTTTACAAACGCGGCCTAAGACCGGGTCTATGGCCGCATTTTTAAACGCGGCCTAAGGTCCATTCTTAGGCCGCGTTTGTAAAGTGCGGCCATAGACGTGGTCTTAGGCCGCGTTTGTAAAGTGCGGCCATAGACCCAGGTCTTAGGCCGCGTTTGGAAAGTGCGGCCATAGACCCCCCTATAGCCGCGTTTTTACAATCCGGTTACTACTTTTCAATATGTCTATAGCCGCGTTTTAAAAATGCGGCCATAGTTTTTTTTTTTTTTTCTTTCTTTTTTGCCCTTTCCTTTACAGCAGATAGTGAATGTGTAAACGCTGCTATAAGTTTTACAAACGCTACTATTTCAAGTTGGAATATCAAAAGAATATCAAGCTGAAATTTTCACAATATCTTAAACTTGTCACATTATCTTAAACTTGTCACATTATACACATTATACCTCAACTTGTCCATAATACACATTATACACATGACTTCCTATGACTATCCCCATGTCCAAGCTTTTTGTCCATAATGGCACTGCAAGAATGGAACCAGAAACAAGAAGTCAAGAATGAAACTTTTTTCCTAAGTACAACAATTTAAAAAATAAATGAGTAGCAAACTTCCACATTATTCAGCCAAACTATCACCACAAGCACCAATCACAACAAGAGTTGATCATTAAAAATTAAAGGAATTTCTTTGTTACCTTTTCAATAAACTGGAGAAGTATAAAACGAACAAAATAAACTTGAGCAGCATCACTAAATTCACAATATGGACATAGGAAACTCTCTATGACATGAGTGATGCAACAAGCAAGAAGAGTCAGACATAGACACTTTACATGGGGGAGGATGAGAAAGACATTCATGGCTGCCAAGTTTCCCAATATTTCCAAGGCTAAGGTTCCTGAAGCACAAAACTAAATCATTTTCACACAAGAATTTTTCAAAGCATGAGGAAAACGAACCATCAAGAGAAATTCATGGGGATTTTTTTTTCTTTTCCACATGATGATAAAGATATAAACATATTGAAATCTCTACAATATAAGTTAGAGCTCTATGATACATTTACAAACAGTATAATTTACAAATCATGTGTCTCCAATATATAGATAAATATATTCAGAAACACCAAAAGAACCAACAAAAATCCACTGTCTTCCCTAAAATGTCCTCCCAAGTCTAAGTCTACCAGCCCAAGTCTAACAAACTCTAAGAGTCTAACTATTGTCTCGACAAAGTTAGCAAGACTAGAGCACAAACCATTAATAATGACTTTCCCATAACATAGTACTCCAATCATTAACAATAAAGGAAGCTCCGCGCTTGAGATATAGCTAACTGATTTGAAAAACTGTTAGGGAGTGGGATGAACGAAAGCTCGGTAAGTAACATAATTAATAGAGGTGAGGGAAATGCAAGGTTTATGATGTTGTGCACTTTATAAGACATGACATAAGTTGGGATTTTCCAACTAAATTTTGCAAGATCATTTTAGTTGATAATGGGATAAGAATGATCAAAATAATGCAACACAAAGTTTTTCAAGATAACCACCATGAAATTACGTACCATATTCTGTGAGCAATAACATTACAATTCCAAAGCTAGAAAATCTAATACAAGGTGAAATGTGACAAAGACACCATACTATCACACAGACAAGTCAAGGGATCCACCCACTCACAATTGAAATGATATTGTCCTTTCTGGTTTGTAGTCTCTTGGCCCAATGGGCAGCAGCCTCATTCATACTCTCAAGATTTTGCCTCTCCCCCTACGGGCAACATGAGAGAACGTGTCATGTAGGACCTCTTTTGCATGTGGTATGTTGGTCTCATGGGCTCTAGTCTCATCCAAACACTCAAACATTTACCTCTTCCCCCATGGGCAATAGGGAAGAATGCGCTATCCAAAGTGAAAGACACTGACCTAGCTCTAATACTATTGTTACAAACACTGGAAAAAAAATTGAGGGGATAGCTTAAACCAACGTTATACTTTATAACCTACCCCAATGGTCTTCCCAATGTGAAGATCTTTCATAGCATAACCATGTTTAAAAAAGAAGAGAGTAATTGCAAGTTCACATAATTGACCAACAAGTAGTAAGTTATGAGCAAGACTAAGAACATGAAAAGTGTTAGAAAGTTATAATTTGTGGTAGCTTTAGAATCACTGATAGACTTAGTAGATCCATTTACAATGTGAATAGGAGGAATATGAGAGGAAAATAACTTGTGAGAAAAAAGAGACAGATTAGAAGTCTTATGATTATAGCATGCGGTATCAATGTAAAGAAAATTATCCAAATCCACTTCTACACAAGCGAAGAGGACCACAAAAGCATACCACATTGAGCTAAACTCCTTCACCATTCATTGAGTTGAACTCCAAATGCACCTGCAATCACAACCATAAATTCAATTTTCACATCGCATTTCAAAGTCAAGAACAAAAACCACAAAAGTTCAAAATCTTTCAAGCGCATTGACAAAATTCGAGTCTAAAAAAAAAAACAAATTGATCATAATTAAGTTTTTAAAATAGCAAAGTCGAGAGAAATAGAATAGATACCTGATCGAAGGGAGAATAATAGAAAATTTGAATTCTGTTTATAATATCAAAATAATATTCATGTGTACAATATTCCTTCATGAACATCCAAAAAGTAATACAACCTACAATAACAAAATATCCACAACGAGTTCTCATTGTGATGCAGCGCTATCCTGAATATATTAAACACATCGTATTAGTAGCACATAAACAAAGCATTGCAATAAACACACAATTTTTATTGAATTAAATGCAACATTTTTATACCACAAAAAGCTGTGACGCATTTGGAAATGACCTCATTGACTCAAACATGCTTCTCATATTAGCCATCATTTCATCAATTTGTATCTTATGCTGCGCATCTGATTGGCGCTTTGCTTCGGCCATTGCTTCGACGATTTGCTGCTTATTCTGCTCACGTATTTCGGCAATTTCCTCCTTATTCTGCTCACGTATTTCGGCAATTTCCTCCTTATGCTTCTCCTGCATTTCGAGGATTTGCTCTTGATGCGTCTGCTTTGATTGGGCAAGTTCGTCCCTTAAAGTCTGCTGTAAAGTTTCCAATTCAGTTATCCGATGGGTTGTTTCCCTGGACACTAGTGGAGTTGATGTATAACATGGCAAGTTGGACCCACTTATTCCTGATGGGGTTGGTCCAAAACCAACCCCACGTACACGTCCATGCCGTTCTGCCCCCATCACTTGAGCAAATGCATCATCTTTTGCCCATAGGATTCCTTCATGAGGCTCTCCTTGTAGTGAGCCACCTTTGTCCATAATGTCAGCCATTTGTTTCTGTTCTCATACAAGAACCAAATATCATATTACTTGATATAGTACTATTCACACACAAAATACAAAAGAAATAAGTTACGATATAGGGCTTACAATCTTATCTCCCACTTCAGTACTAATAGGCTGCCCATCTTTGGTGCTATATACTTTCGCAAAAACAACAGCACGCTCCACTGCGTGGCCACTTTCTTTTACCTACATCATATTCAACAGCCTCATTACAATAGTGAAAATTTATGTTGGTGATATGAAGCGGCAATCGACAACCAAACATAACAAATGTAATTTGGGATAACATGCAATATAATGTACAACAAAATAAAAAATATAGATTATTGCTTTCAAAAAGACAAGTGAGTTGTTTTCTTTAGTTGTGATAGTGGCTACAATAGTCCCTACCTAGCCCCCTCCCAAAGTTACTCCCCAACCCATTTTCCATCACTCAACTTCCTCACGTTTCCTCTCTCTCACTTGTCTTTACTGTCAAAGTGTCAATTTTCTTTACAATCATCCTGTTTTTGCTGTCACAGTGTCAACACTAACGTGATTTAAATAAGCACAATAAACATGAAATGTTCCCATCAATAAAAATTCTTCAACTTTCGCAACATATTCTTTTGTTTTTTGGTTTTTTGTCCCTATAAAGGTAAAGCATACTGTACACATAATTATATACTATAAGCTCTTTTAAGCATTTTAACACACACACACTTAATCACAAAGTAATAACATATATATATATATATATATATAGGCAAAATATCCTCAAAACTGTGTCACACACCCTAAAAAAGTTTTGATATGAACCCATAAAATTTCCTAACAAAATTAAAATAATACTAGTGTTTTTTCATATCCAAATTGTGAAATCACATTTGGGGCTTTCAAAGCGTATGTTTAATCTCCAAAATCACCAACCCAAATGGATTTTAATATAGAGTAACTCCACGAACATAAGCACTGCTTATTTTATCACTAAATTAGCAGAGTCAATTCAAAATCATGTTTCGTTCCCACAAGTCAAAAATAGTAACGAAGTTAATTAGTTCAAAACAAATACTTGAAGAAAGTATTGAGAATAACAATTTCATGGTGCTAGAACCAAAGCAAGACAGGTGATTTGCCTCAGAAGCTACCTACATTGTCAGCTGAGATGTTCAAGATGCTAATTCACACAAGATGCTCAAATTCATCCGTAAATTAGTTTCATCATAAAATATTGTAATATTAAAACCCTAGGTAGTTAGGATAAATAGCATTTCTTACCATTTTGTCAGCAGTTTGTGCAAAACTTATAGGCCCTGACCTTGCTATGTCCTTTTGAAACCCACGACTTCTTATGTTCGTCTCAATTAATGTCTACGAACACATTCCCGCCAACAGATTAAACCAAAAAAAAAAAAAATCAGTTAAATAAATTGTACTAAGTAAATTCAAATACCTCATCATATGTATTCAAATACCCCACTAAAAGATAATAGAGCATGAATATAGCTAAACCTTCGTAGCAGACGAAAACCAATAGTCAACTAGCGCCTCGTACTGTAGCCTATCAACCTTATCTGGTTTGGCCCGAATGACATCTTCTTTCAACGCATCTTTTGGGTAGCATTTCTTTTTTAGCTTGCTTCTTCGATTCCTCCTCAATTCCCCAAGTAGGTGCAGTGCCCAGTTCTTTTGATTAGCTGGTAGGATAATTTCAGCAGGAATGTCCCACTTTTTCTGAAATGTAAAAATTGAGTGAGCATAGTGCAATAGTCCACCCTTTTGAAAATGCCATTTAACACACATACGGCTGTAAATGACAATAAAAAGAAGCTTAATTTGATACTACCTCAATCTCTACCCAGCAAGCTTCTTTTTCCTTATCAGGGAAACGCGTCCAAGCAACTGGCACAAGTGGGCACAAGATGGGGTTAAGGCAAATGGTGCCCAACCACCTTTTGAAAGTTTTTCCGCTGTCCCCAATCGGTTGGCCACGTACATTTACCTCCAATTTAACTTTCATATGCGATGGCAGACTCCATATTTGCTGCATTAGCGTTACCCCACGCTTTTTACGCACATTACTAGCTGATGGGGTTTCTTGAACCACATCTTCTGCACGCCCATTACTAGATACTGGCGTTTCTTGCACCAAATCTCCTGCATATAGTAAACCGCCATTAGGAATGAAGTTTCAAAGTTCACAATTACAGAAAAGTTACTCTATATAGCTCAAGAGCTCAACTAACATGATAGTTATGTTAGTAAATGTGGACATTTTGATACTTGCCTTTTAAATAATCTTTTTTTCCCCATTCGTTCTATTAATTTACTTATTACTCAGTACAATAAGTGAATTAACTCGTTCATAAATTACAAATTACACCATCTAATTTTGTCATAAATTCAATTTAGCCTTCTAACTTCCACGGTCTTTTTAAGTCAATATGATAACTTTTACGTTTATTAAATGTATCTTCTTAAGAGACATTATTTTCAAAATGCAAAACTACCAACATTACATAATTTCGGACACTTGACAGCTAATTCTGTATATATATATATATATAGTAGACAAAATGACCACTTTAAAGAAATGAAAAAATATGCATTTAGTATCTTTTCTCAAATGTTACATTTGAAGATATGTCAACTACCTGGAGAAGGGGGTTGTGTCTCATCTTCGTCATCGTCACTTGTGACCCCTCTTGCTTGGTCAGCCGCAAAGGCAGCCCTTAGCTCTGCCTGCACGCTCTGTTGTGCACGTGACGATTGTTGGCCAACTTCAACAACAGTCAATTGCTTGCCCCTTCGCCTTCCTGCGGCCAACAACAACAAAATTATGCGTCTAGTAATAAATATCAAACATTACATTTGGAGACATGTAAACTACCTGGAAGTTGTGTCCTAGCATCACTTGCAGCCGTTGTTGCCCGCTCAGCACTAGACATGGCTTCACGCTCATTCTCCCCCCTCTGTCGTGAACATGAGGGTCCTTCGCCAACTTGTACAAGCGGCAATTGGCGTTTCTTTCCCATTCCTGTGTCCAACAAGTTTACAACACAAAGAAAATGTTAATATTACACAACAATCAATTGCACACAATTTAATTGAAAAAGACAAAGTTAAAATAACTCATTTTAATATTTACCAATATATACAAGCATATATCCAAGTTTACAATTATTCTTTGACAAACACAACAACGATGAAATGAAACTCTTAACACCACACAAACATATATCCAAACTTCGTAAGAAATTAAATTCAATTCCAATAACGAACTAAGGAAGGAACTGGGTGCATAATAAGCACAAATTAAAAAAAATGTACAATATTAAGAGGAATTAACAAATTCATCAAATATTACACAAAGACATTCCAACTAATTCATGAATGAATATGTTTTCAATAATAATTGTAACATCCAAACGCATAATACAACACTATACTATTACACTACTCATCCTCGATGTACTCGTCCTCGTTGTCATCTTCATTGTCGTAGTCATCGTCAATAAACTCACAATTGTGTATGTCGTTTACTTCATGAAGATCTCTTTCAGCAATGATAGAAGCATCAATTGTCATTCCCTCTACATCATCCCGAGCCCAACTAAGATTGTCACTCACAACCTCATTAGTATTTATATTGTACGGAATGTTCTCAGTTTCACTATATGTGTCGTCCTCGTCACGTTGGGGACCAATACCGGCATCAAACACATCTCTAGCTTTAGTTTTGACAACAACATACCAATCCTTGTGCCTTTTATCTTCTACATAAAAAACTTGTGTAGCTTGAGATGCCAAGACATATGGTTCATCTATTATGTCATCCCCACCATGTATGAAGTGTGTAAAGTTCACCATAGGAAACCCAAATTCATCCGTCTTATATCTTCTCCTATTTTGGTCATCAACCCATTTACACTTGAATAACACATGTTTGATATTGTCAGAATAATTCAACTCAATTATATCCCTTAGAACACCATACCACGTAATGCCACCATCCGTAGCGACACTAACTCCACTATTCTGCGTTTTCCTATTTGCCTCATCATTTACAGTCCTAAATTTTAAGCCATTTATGACATAATGCTTCAGCCGCTTTACATATATATATGGCCATTTGGACAGTGTAGCAAGGGTATCACTAACTCCCTCCCTTTCCCTATCAGCACCAGTCAATGACATCACCTAACATATCCAAACAAAATTATTCATATTAGCACAAGTAATCGTAATTGGGACAGTATTACAAATCCACGACTAAGTTGAAAATGTTATACATACATAACCCCTAAACCAAGTACAAAACTTCTCCATGTGGTGCTTATATATAATGGCCTCGGAATAACGATGGTGGCCTTGTTGGAGTTCATCATCTATCAATCTTTTCTGCATCCTGTGCAGGCAATTGTATTAGGGTTAATAGACCTAAAGTACATTGGATTGACATGCAATCATATTTGTATACGTAGTACTTACTCACGAAAGTGGTTGATGTTTTCGGAATTGAATAAAACGTAGCGATGGGCTTAGGTCCACTCTCTATTGTTTAGTGTCACGATCGAAACCACCCCTGTTGACTCCTCAATCGTCCTGGTTGGTCGATTAAATATAGTTTCAACTCCTTCCATATACCGTGAACAAAATGTTAAGCACTCCTCTACTATGTATCCTTCAGCAATAGACCCTTCCGGAGCAGCTTTATTTCGTACGTAAGACTTAAGGCGAAAGAGGTACCTATAAAGGAATGATAAGATTAATGATCGGCAATGGTAATTTGAAGACGCACATGCAACACATAATTGATTAATAATATTACACACATCTTACCTCTCAATGGGATACATCCAACGGTAGTGCACTGGACCACCAATCTTGGCTTCAGCAGCTAAGTGCATGACCAAATGTACCATCACTGTAAAGAAGGACGGAGGAAATATCTTTTCCAATTCACACAATGTCACTGCAATGTCTGCCTCAAGAGTCGCAATATTTAAAACCCTAAGGGTTTTGGAACAAATTTCTCTAAAGAAGCAAGCTAACTTTATCAACGGCCTAGCAACATGAGACGGCAAAGACCCACGTAACGCTATGGGAAAAAGTTGCTGCATCAAGATATGATTATCATGACTCTTCAAACCAGAAATCTTACATTCTTTCATATTCACACGGCGTGAGATATTGGAAGCATACCCATCAGGCACTGTTACGTCCTTCAAAACTTGCAAGAAACCATCTCTTTCCGACGAAGTCATATGAAAACAAGCGGGCGGTATGGTATACTTATCAGCACTTTTTCGCTGTAGGTGGAGTTCACTCCTTATCCCCATGTCCGCTAAGTCAAGGCGTGCCTTGTAATTATCCTTTGTTTGATCCTTCAAGTTCAGCAATGTGCCAAGTATATTGTCCATCACATTCTTCTCTATATGCATCACATCAAGATTGTGTCGCAACTTCTGATCCTCCCAATAAGGTAAGGTGAAAAATATACTCCTCTTCTTCCAACCATTATGGTCTGCCTCTCCTCTCTTTCTTTTATTGTAAGCAAGTTGACATTTCCTTCCCAGACAATGTCCAACTAAATGTTCAGTTTCCAGAATAATGTCTGACGCGAGTGGCGATTCAGGAGCCGATCGCGTATCATTAGATCCATCAAATAACATACCTTCTTTCCGGAAATCGTGGTCAAAATCCAACCATCGCCTATGTCCCATGTAACAGAATTTGTTTCCATTTTTCAAATATCGAGAGTCGGTGTATACGGCACAAGAAGGACACGCCAAAGCACCTTTGGTACTCCAACCCGACAAATCTGCGTACGCAGGAAAATCATTTACAGTCCACATCAATGCTGCACGCAATTGGAATATTTCTTTTGAAGATGCATCGTATGCCTGTACTCCAACATCCCATAACTCTCTTAGTTCTTCTACTAACGGTTGCAAGTACACATCTATAGCAATCCCTGGCGAGGTAGGACCAGGAATAAGTAATGATAGAATCAAAGATGACCGTTTCATGCACAGCCAAGGTGGGAGATTGTAGGGGACCAACATAACAGGCCACGTACTGTGACTACTACTCATAATTCCGAAGGGATTGAACCCATCCGCAGCTAATCCAAGTCTGACATTACGAGGGTCAGACGAGAACTCAAAATGCTTACTGTCAAACATTTTCCATGCATCTGAGTCAGCAGGATGCCGCATAACCCCATCATCAGTACGACCATTAACATGCCATTTCATAGAACTAGCCAGATCGGGTGAAAGAAATAGCCGTTGCAATCTTGGCTTTAAAGGGAACCACCGTAGGATCTTTGCAGCTTTCTTCTTCCCCTTAGTGGATGAAACATTTTTACTAGCAACAGATGCCTCATTTTTTTTCCACCTTGATTCGTTACAACAAGGACACGCCTCGAGATTAACATTTTCCTTCCAAAACAGCATACAATCATTGGGACAAGCATGAATCTTCTCATAACCCAAACCCAAATCTCGGACAATCTTCTTAGCCTCATAATGGTCCTTTGGCAACTTAGCGTCTGAAGGAAGCATATCCATCAGGACTTGAAGCAACATAGTAAATGACTTGTTCGTCCAACCACACAGAGTCTTCAACTGCAACAACACGACAATGGCTGAGAAAATGCTAAAGGTTTGTCTACATCATCTATCATCTTGTAAAACTTGGCCTCATCATTCAGACCTTCTGCCGAATGTTGCGCAGTTGGACCTTCTTCCATTGGTTCGGGTGGCATTTCATGGGGGGGGGCACAAATCGTGCAACATCCCATGAAAATCACCGTATAGATTTTGGGTTTCTTGCACATGAGAGCTCCCACATTCTGTAGGCGTTGTAGCAGCCGCCGATTCCCCATGAAATATCCAAATTTTGTAATTATTAAGCATCCCCGAAGTCCAACAATGATCACGTGCCACATTTAGCGGTTGTAACATCAAATTCACACATTTTGCACATGGACATAAGATCTTCCCATCGCGCGCGGATAGAGACGCAAATTCCATGAATTTTGCTACACCTTCAAAATATTCCCTTGAACCCCTCTTCTTGTCCATCCAACTTTTATCCATTGCGATACAATATTTATGGAATTTTACCTACACCAAGATTTGTTACTACAAAGGTAATATTTATGTCCATAATTACATTCATCAGTGATTTGTTAAGAACAAACATACCCAAGTATGCTTAAATTTTCTTAGAACATATAACACTTATCCTAGACTAAGTCAGTGTGATAAGTTCTCAAAGTAATTAAGCATAATTGTTTTAAAAGTATATTAACAAATACTCAATTCATGTAATTGTAATAATTATTAAATACGTAACAATTATTAAGTCCGTAATACCATGATGCTTAATTACTTGGGTCATTGATCAAGAATGAGTTAAGAAGAGATTGGTTAACAATTTAAACTGTACTGATGTTGTATGAATATGTGCCCAACAACTAGTGTGGATGCAAGAGTGTGATGTTGGTTTCATACCAAACATGTGTTTCAAAAGGACCTATATGAACATAATCCATCAACAATGCCTAAATGAAGGACTCATTTTCTTTGCTTTCTGTTTTACACAGTGTCATAAGACCAAAAAATAATGCAATGACACCCAAACATGAGAATAAGTTGGCAAGTTTTTCTTAGGAAAGTAGTTCATACCAGATGGTTGTTCTCGTCTAACTCAAAGAATAAAGTTATTCCCCAACCTGCAATCCACAAAATTTCCATCACACATATTACTGTTAGTAAGGGTTCATTCAATGTAAGTAATATACATGCAATTATTATTGCAATGCAAACCACTACCATCATCTCTTCATATCTATTTTACTATTTAAATGAAATTCAACTTCAAAAATGTTGCTTCTGGAAGAGTAGTAGCCTTTGTAAGACCACCCTTAAATTGTTAGTGGAATCAGAATTTGTTAAGCACTTCGTTAAATTTCTTAATTTACACTAATGTCTTAAATTGTCTTATAAAGTTACTACAAATATTGAAGATAACTTTTCTCCTTAGGAAAAAAAAAAAATATATATATATATATATATATCTATTTTGAAGAGAAAAGTTACTTTTTAAACTTTTTAACACCTTGTTTGACAGTTAAGCCACGATACAAGGAAAAAAAATATATATGCTTAAGATTTTAGATTTACGAGTTTGAGTTTTATATATGGTAATTTTAATAAATTTAGATTTAGATTAGGTGCTTTCAACCCAAACATGTCTTTTCCCATTATTTATAAGTGCACCAAAAAAAATAGATCAAAGTGGACCAAAATGAACTGAAGTGATCCGAATGGACCGAATTGGACCAAATAGACTGAATCGGAACTAGGTGGACCAAATAGGACTGAACTAGACAAACTAGACCAAATGGACTGAATAAGACCAAATTGAACGGTGGTGGATCAAAGTGAACAGAATGGACCAAATAGGACCATTGTGGACCGAATAGGACCAAATAGAATCAAAGTAGACAAAATGGAGTGAATAGGACTAATGTGGCCGAATAGAGCAACTGTAGACTGAATGGACTGAATTGGACCAAATAAGTATATTAAAAATAAATATATAGTTTAATCATATTAAAATAATTATACATTCTCAGAGCATTAGCATTGGAAAATGCTAATGCTATTTTATTTTACAATTCTAAAAACCCACAATTCTATTATACTATACCATTTTACAATACCTCCACATCCCAAAACTCTATTTTTATTAAAATATTATTTTTTTTAATTTTCTTTATTATTTCTTTAAAGTGTCAACTTTTTTTAAGATTTTGGCATGGTTCCAAGTTTCCAACGGTCACATTTCTTTCCAACTGTCAATTTCTTTCCTGGGCTTTCCAAGTTCCAACAGCCAATTTTTTTCAATAGTAATTCTAATATTTTGATTCCAGTGGTCACGTATATTTCTTGGCCTTTATATAATTTCCTTTCAGTAAACCTTTTTTTTTGGGTCAAATTCAACATCTATTCCAAACCAAACATACTATTAACAATGCCAAGTGATAAAATGTTGAACTATAAGATATTTGACTGTAGTGTTGCAAGGGTGATTATTGAAGAAAACTTATTCGGACTAATTGAATTTCTAACCTATGAGATATATGTTGAACAATATATTGCCCAAGATAAAAATACAGGATTTCTAATTCAATTGCTACAATTAGGTCTCATTTAAGTGAATAAAACCTTCAATAAATTTTATTTAAAAAAAAAAAAAGAGAGAAGAAGAAGAAGAGGAAGAAAAACCATTTCGTCAATGAAATATCCAACTTCCATTTAAGCAAATACAAAATTGGGGGATATAATAGTAGCCATGCAGTCAAGAATGAAGCACCATTCAACCTAACCGAATCGTAAGCTTTCATAAGGTCAATTTGTAATGCACAAGCTAGAGAGGAGTTTTTACAATAACTTCTTAATATTTGGCTAACAGAGTGCTCTCTCTCTCTCACACACACACACACAAAGAGTATATCTCTTAATGAAGATTAAACAATGAAGCAAATAACTGTTTACAAAGACAGAAATCCAATGATTCAAAAACACCTGGAGAAACTGAATTAGATTGATCACAAAAGGGTTTAAGACTAGATCCTAAGGTGTTGAAACTAAAAATTAAGAGACTATGCAGAAAAATACAAATTTAGCAACTTCTATGGAGAATCCTCATATCATCAACAAAATTTACTCCCTTGAACCTCTTTTGTAAACACAAACAATTCTTTGATCAAAACCCAAACACAAACACAAGCTGAAACCCTCTTTTTATTGCAAAGAGAGAAAAGAAACACAAACACAAAACTCATACATTGCTCAAAACCCACCTTTCAGTCAGCACCAAAACCGACGGAGTTGAATCCCCCAACACCGACGGAGCTGCGTTTTTGCAAAATCTGAACTAAACCCAAAAACCCTTGAGAATGGGCAAAAATTCCAACCTGCAATATGCATACACAGAAAGTCATGACAACCAGAAAATGAGGAAAGAGAACTAACAAGTAGCAAGAACACAAAAAGTGGAATTTTATACCAAAACAAGCTATGAGTAACATGGTCTCACCTCTATTTGTGCCCTTTCGGCCACCTTGTCAAGCAGGCAAGATGCATGAATCGCTCAATCTTTCTCTCTACAGGTTGAGCTCATTATCTACAATGAACTCCTTATTAGTATAGTTAAATATACTATACTTCTAAAGAAAATTTGGTAAAAGTAAAACAGTAGGTAGAGACTATAACTTTAGAAAACAAAAATCAGTCAAAAACTGAATATGACTTAAATTGTGGGAATCAGATGGAGTGGATATTGTCATATTGTAGATTAAGGGAATCTGTCAAATCTGTTTGCCATGTTAAACTTTCAATAATGTATTGTTAGCATGTAAAAAGATATATTTGGAATTTGCCTTTCTAGTTAGAGACTGTTTCAGCAATCAAGGAGAAGTGTTTTTGTACTTCAAAAGTGCAAGAAAATAATAGCTGCTTGTGGAAGTGAAGAGGCAATAAGTTAACATTGAATCAATTGCACTAGTTCCTTTGAAATATTTTCAGTTTCGAATCTGCAGTAGAATAATCTTGATTTGTCCCAAAACTAAATAAAAGCCCACACATGACCTCCTTCATGCAAGGCATCTCATTTGGAAATGGCATCATCACATTGTAGAAATGGCAAATATATAATGGTGCAGCAGATAGCAGTTAATAATAGTTTTGATTTACATATTTTTTTAGTATGCCTGGCACACATTATAGTTGATAAGCACTGAGGTAAATTACATTTCTCCCGACATTGGTCTTGCTATGCAAAACAGTACTAAATCACTTAGTAACTGCATTTTAAATATTTTTCTATGGTGCCTACCACACTGCATGGTCAATAAAGTAGTCAGCAAGCAAATCACACATCTCTCAGCATTAGCATGGATGTCCAAAAGAACAGTATAATGTAATGCATGCAAAGCACATAAAGAAGAAATACACTTCATTGCATGAAGCCTCTTGAGTAAAAGAATTGCTAGTGGTGGGTCTATTTGAAAGTGATTGCTCACAAATTACAGTTTTCCCATTTTAGCAAATTATGAAAAAAGGTGTGAAAAGAGTTGTCATTAGTAGAATAGGTTTAGTAAAAATGATATCACAAATAACATACAACTCTAACAAAAAATTAGAATAGAATAGGAAAAATTACTGCATGATAAGCAGAACAAACGAGTTGATGGGGATTAGATTCTAAGAGCATTTACTTTCATTATTTTAAAAAACATATAAAGTAATCTACTATTTTATACAAAGAACAGTAATAAGTAAATTCTTAAACACCTCCCTTCACTGAAGAGAGCAAGTACAAAGAATATCTGAGCTTATTTAGCACCAAAACACACACACACAATTGACCAGTTAGGCACCTTAGGTTCCACATTGCAAGCACAAAATTAGCTTTGGAATTGATACCCTGCAGTGAAGTCATATTATCAGACACTAATGAATTCCGTATATGTCTTGATTTGATAATAAATTATGTGAATGGTGTTGTACAAGAGTAAAGAGCCCATTCTCCGTATGCTTTAAATTCTAAAACAGACAACTTTACAAAGTCATTATAAAAGAACAAAAGGCAACAAGCAGAATAATGTGTCTTACAAAATCCTTGAAGATCTGGAAATCCATAGGGTTTACAAACTCAACTGATATCTTATAGTTGACTTCTAGGTATATGAAAGCTAGATTTGCAGAAACTGTACATCTCTTTTTCTAGAAAATTGCTGTTTACCATTTCCTTCAAAATACCCCTAAAGAAAATTCTGTAAACAAAAGTCTGCCATCACCCAACAACCCAAAAAAAAGAAAAAAGAAAAAAGAAAAAAAAAATAAAGCCTTTCATCTTCCATTTATTCATATACTTCTAAGTGAAACTATATGAATCAACTTGGCATCACAGAAGGCATCCAGAATCTATACAGAACTCCATGCAAAACAGTATAAAAAAGGCAGATTTGTAAAATGGAGACAAACTCACAATTTCTTTGTTTCACATATTCTTAAGAACAATGTTAAGCTAAATATGGAAATAACTCATGTTTTCATTTTTCCCTTGGATTTCATAATCTCAGCCTCTCACTCTGTTAATGTGAAGATATCCAACCATTCCATTATTATAAATAAAATCAATTTTCACATAGAGAATGACTACCTTCTCAAGCTTTTGTAATCCAATTGATGGACAGTCAAAGAAAGGAACAAGCAATTTCAAGTTGCGTGAATACAACTCCTTACCTGAAGGTGATGAGCAGAGATATTAGTTTATCCTTCCCATAAATATTTGCACTTTTGCACACAGTGGCAATTTTTAGTCACTCTCAGAAACAGGAGAGAGAGAGAGAGAGAGAGAAATTTAAGGCATCTGGTATTATTTGGGTATGTCACAAAATCTGGTTAGATACTAGATACAAGGATCTAAGTTGAATTTTCACCTGTACACAAAATACAAAGATTGATGTGATAGTGTTACCTTATAATAGGTCAATCACCTAGATACAAAACTTGGACAAAATTTAAATATATCTATCAGATTCAACAGGACAAATTTTGCTTCAAATTTAGAAGATGTAAGTCAAAAGTCGAGCATGATTAACAAAAGGCAAGTAAGATAACAATTCTGACTAAATTTATAATTAGAGATGTTTGTTTTTTTTGGTGTTATTCCATTCTTATAGAATCTTAATAAACTGAAACTCAGACATATCAAACAACCAATCACAACAAAAATTGTGGAAACATTCTAATTAGAAAAATACACCATTATTCTTTTTACCTCGAAATCTGATAGTTGGATCTTCGAAGATACAATCTTCAGAACAAATTGCAGAAGTGAAAACCCCTATTTCAGATGAAAAGATCATATTACTGCACATTGCCAGAAAAATGCCTAATAGTTAACTGATTTCAATTCGAGTGAATTTAGTACACAAAGAAAATACAGAGCTCTTTAAAACAGTTCAAAGACACCTGTGAGCAGATGCCATACAGAGAACTTACCATTTGTCGAGATTATACACTTAGAAAAATACACCATTATTCTACAGAAAGACCCAAATGCAAATTGAGAAAAAGGGAAAAGCTAAGAGAAAGTACCCGTACAAGAGTGGAGAAAGATCGGCGATGGGTCTTGGGTAACAGATCGGCGATGGGGCGTGGCCTGCGATGGCTGATTGAACGGATGGGTGAGGATGATGGATGAACGACAGTGGGCTTCGAAGATGGGTGAGGAGGAGGATGAATCGGGTCGGCGATGGAGCGTGAGCTTCGGTGTGACTGTGAGGACGATGATGGCCGATGAGGAGGAGCGTGCGCTTCGGTGTGACAGTGAGGACGATGATGGACGATGAGGAGGAGCCTCTGTTTGACTGCGATGGGGTGTTCAGGAACAAAAAGAGAAAAAAGAATTTTCTGTGCCCAAAAGAACTAAAAGGGAAGCCCTAATGAGGCTTGGGCCGCGTTTAAAACGCGGCCGTAGACCCTCTCTATGGCCCCGTTTTAAAAACGGGGCCATAGTTGTAGTATTTGGGCCCCATTTTCCAAAAACGGGGCTGTAGTTCATCTGGGGCCGCGTTTTTACAAACGCGGCCCAAAAAAACGCGGCCCAAAACCCGCGTTTTTTGTAGTGATACTAACTTGGCAATCAAATGTGTGACACACAACAGATCTGTTATCAATTTTTGTTCCTTGGTTGGGTTACATTTACTTGTTTAGAATTATTGGTACACTAGAAAAATGTCACTCTCTAAAACAACATAGGTTGAAATTCAGGTTGTTACTATCAAGGGTAAAAGGAGACAAAAATTGAAGGACAGTGTATCCTAAGTAGAACTAATAAAACCTATGCCCACACATATGACCTTTGTGGCCTTGTAGTTAAATTGGCCCAACCGACGCTTAGTCAAGATTCCAAGGTTTTTTTTTTTTTTTTTTTTTTTTTGAAAAGCCTAACCCAATTGCCTTTTTATGCTTGTTTTTCTCTCTCCAATCTTATTGATCGTTGTAATCTGGGCTCTTGATTTGTGCCACAATAGTACACTTCCAATGTATCAGGTTGGTTTTTTTAAATAAAATTTCTTATGTTACTTATCAAAAAAATTATAAATATAGATATTTTATTACTCAAACCATGGCTAAATCAGAAGCCATAATACGCTCTATTAGATCCCCTCTATAAATCTTTAGCTAATCATGCTAGTGCATGTGCCATACTATTTCTTCTTCTTTTAATGTGTACCAAGCTAGATCTATCTAGAACCTTAAAGCTAACTTGTGCATCTTCTATTAGGGTTTTAAACAAGCCAAATTAAGCCAAATATTTAAAGTTCAAATTTGTTCATTCTTTAATTTTATTTTGAACATGAGCCAAGCTAGAACTTTATCACCAAACAAGGTTATATATTCAAGTTTGGTTCACTTGCTTATTAAACAAACTTGAGCTTGTTCACAACTTGTTTAATTAACTTATTATTGTTCAATATATAGTAAAACCATGACTAAAAATTGTTTAATCATTCACAAATTTATAAATTTTTAGTCAAGGGTGGCCCAACATAATTTAGGGCCTAAGTCAAAAATTTTATGTAGGGCCTTTAATATGTAAATATTAATTAAACAAAATTATTTAATATTAATCAAATCAAGTTTAATTTGATACATTAAATTCATAATTTGATGAATAATATGAATAATATCAACTAAACTAATGTTAATTTCATATAGAGAATTGAATATTATAGTTAAATCATAAATATTAATAAATAGAAATATAAATATATTACTGTGGGGCCCTACTACACTAACCACGCTGGCCCATTATGTGCGGCCCAAGGCCCGCGCTGAGGATAATGCTAAGCCGAGTACAGTGTGAAAGAGCCCAGGTCACCCAAGGGCCTCGCCGAGGATGACACATCCTCGGCACACCGACTTTGATAAAGGGAAAACATCCCTCATCCATTGAACATATCCCACCAACACTCTAGCCGTTTTAATGGTGATGTGACCAACAAGCCCAGTTGCCTCGATTACTACAACTAATAGAAAGTCTGCAAAGGCGGCTAAGAACTAACATAAAGCCTGCTAATTATAGACGATGGGACAGACCCCTGTACATAGAGACCAGATAATTGACAAGTGGATGGTGAAGATTAACGGAAACGAGACTATATATATATCCAGTAGGGCTCTCAGAAAAGAGAGAAGGAAGAAAAAGGGAAAAAGAAATATAGATCCTCGGCCTCGGCCGAGGACAAATATGCTTCGCAAACACTTAGCCAAATTCCCACCAGTAGATTCCTATGAAGTTCATGTCACGCCATTATTTGTGAGAAACTTTACACCAGCCGTTGTTTACTTCGGTGATGCCAAACCCTTAAACCCATTTCTCTATAAATTTTATTGTTAAGGGTCCATTACATTTTGAGTCCCTACAATTGGCGCCGTCTGTGGGGAGGATTTGTGCGCTGGCAAGTGCGGTGGTCGGTGTAAAGAAATTAAGAGCAGCACTTTCAGAAATAATATACAAAAAAAAAAAAAAAAACAATACAATCTACTGCAACAACAATGATTCAGAAGTCAACAATCACAAGAACAAGAATATGCGAAAAAGAAAGAAAAAGAAAGACAACAAGTGAAACAAGTCTACTTCTTTTATTCATATATGAAGTAAGATTACATCTCTTACAAGTAATGCCCAGGGGGCTTGTTCTAAAGCTAACTACAAAGGCAGACGCTTGATAAAGCCGGCAGAGGAACAAAGTGGTAGAAAGCAACAATGGCAGAAGAACAAAAGGTGGAAAAGGAGAATAGAGGAAGAGATGAAGAAAAGAAGAGATGAAGAACAAGTATTAAAAAAGAAGTGAAGGAGGAGAGGAGGAAAGAAAAGAGGAAGGCTCGTTGAGGAGCAGAAGAGAGAAGAGAGAAGAAGGATTAGAAGATAGGAAAGCTACGTTAGGGGCGGAAGAGACAGAGGCACAGGACGGTTTCGCTCTTGGGTTCCGCCTGGTTCCCCTCCCACCCCCATTGTAGCTGGCTTGGGGGGTCAAAAACCCAGACCCAAGAGGGGGAGGTTACGTTCTCTCCGGATCCCCCTCCAGATGGTGAGGAGGACTTTGTCTCCGGTTAGGTTGAAAAGAAGGAAAACCTTCGGGTCTCCTATACACCCGTCCCAACGCGGTGGCCAGGGTTGGAGTGTCATCCTCGGCTCCTGATAGGGGCTGTGCATTCTCAGGAGCACCCTTTTCCAGGGCCAGTTCATGCGAAGGGGCTCAGATGATTGCGCCTTGGAGAATTTTTGGCGATGTGTTTTTGGGGAGAGTTTCAGAACAAGTGTTTGTCAAGTGTGAAGGGGAGGGTTGCCCTAGGAACGCCTTTTATAGTGGGAGGAACATTGATGAGGGCCAGATCCACAATGAATCCCAGGGAGAGATTTCCGGAGGCAATAATGCCGCCCCAATTTCCAAGGGGCTTGCCAATCGTTAGATCCTCGTAGATCCATGGCCGGTATTAATGAGGAGACGCCTCATTAAACAAGAAGGCACCGAAGCGTCAGAACGCGTCACTCGGACAACCCAGAAGACGCCTCGTTATCTGAAGAGTCCCACCAAACGAAGAGGCGAAACACGGCAAGATCTTATCCTCTACCAACTCCAGCATTTACTATTATTATTATTCTGCTTGAAAACTGTAATTATTTAATGCTTATTGTAAAACGCTGCAAGAATTAAAACGGCTACGGATAAATAGATAAAATAAATGATTAAAACGAGAAAACTAGGTACTGGACAGAACCAAGGCATTGCATGGTCCTCGGACCCAAGCCTCATGGGGAAACCAGATACTTCAGATGATTAAAACGAGAAAACTAGGTACTGGACAGAACCAAGGCATTGCATGGTCCTCGGACCCAAGCCTCATAGGGAAACCAGATACTTCAGATGATTAAAAAGAGAAAACTAGGTACTGGACAGAACCAAGGCATTGCATGGTCCTCGGACCCAAGCCTCATGGGGAAACCAGATACTTCAGATGATTAAAAAGAGAAAACTAGGTACTGGACAGAACCAAGGCATTGCATGGTCCTCGGACCCAAGCCTCATGGGGAAACTAGATACTTCAGATGATTAAAACGAGAAAACTAGGTACTGGACAGAACCAAGGCATTGCATGGTCCTCGGACCCAAGCCTCATGGGGAAACCAGATACTTCAGATGATTAAAACGAGAAAACTAGGTACTGGACAGAACCAAGGCATTGCATGGTCCTCGGACCCAAGCCTCATGGGGAAACCAGATACTTCAGATGATTAAAAAGAGAAAACTAGGTACTGGACAGAATCAAGGCATTGCATGGTCCTCGGACCCAAGCCTCATGGGGAAACCAGATATTTCAGATGATTAAAAAGAGAAAACTAGGTACTGGACAGAACCAAGGCATTGCATGGTTCTCGGACCCAAGCCTCATGGGGAAACCAAATACTTCAGATGATTAAAAAGAGAAAACTAGGTACTGGACAGAACCAAGGCATTGCATGGTCCTCGGACCCAAGCCTCATGGGGAAACCAGATACTTAAGATGATTAAAACGAGAAAACTAGGTACTGGACAGAACCAAGGCATTGCATGGTCCTCGGACCCAAGCCTCATGGGGAAACCAGATACTTCAGATGATTAAAACGAGAAAACTAGGTACTGAACAGAACCAAGGCATTGCATGGTCCTCGGACCCAAGCCTCATGGGGAAACCAGATACCTCAGACGAAAAAACGAGAAAAACCAGGTGCTAAACAAAGCTTAAACGTTGCATGGTCAAAAGGTCAACAGGAAGAACATTTCCTCGTAAAAACTAAACGCTAAAAAACCAAGGTCTCGCATGGTCTCCAGACCCGAACCTCTATGGGAATCAGCCACTGTGAGGCAATACGAACGCTGAACGGAGCCAAGGTGCGTATATGGGCAACGAGTCCAAAAGCTGAGGCAAAGCCAACCCCCTTAGGCGCTAAATAACGAACCCCATCGGGGACGGGAACCATGAGGAATAAGCGCCATAGCATAAACGACCCAAACCTATCCATCCTCAAGCAAACCTTTTGCACAAAAAGAAAACTGTAAAAAACGGTTACAATAGCGATAACACTGACAACGAGGTAGAGCCAACAGGCTGAGGATAAACGCCGAGGAAGTCAAAATCCTCCTCCCCGTCCAAGGGGACGTGCAGTAGAATTTTGAGGGGCTATTGTGGGGCCCTACTACATTAACCACGCTGGCCCATTATGTGCGGCCCAAGGCCCGCGCCGAGGATAATGCTAAGCCGAGTACAGTGTGAAAGAGCCCAGGTCACCCAAGGGCCTCGCCGAGGATGACACATCCTCGGCACACCGACTTTGATAAAGGAAAAACATCCCTCATCCATTGAACCTATCCCACCAACACTCTGGCCGTTTTAATGGTGATGTGACCAACAAGCCCAGTTGCCTCGATTACTACAACTAATAGAAAGTCTGCAAAGGCGGCTAAGAACTAACATAAAGCCTGCTAATTACAGACGATGGGACAGACCCCTGTACATAGAGACCAGATAATTGACAAGTGGATGGTGAAGATTAACGGAAACGAGACTATATATATATCCAGTAGGGCTCTCAGAAAAGAGAGAAGGAAGAAAAAGGGAAAAAGAAATATAGATCCTCGGCCTCGGCCGAGGACAAATATGCTTCGCAAACACTTAGCCAAATTCCCACCAGTAGATTCCTATGAAGTTCATGTCACGCCATTATTTGTGAGAAACTTTACACCAGCCGTTGTTTACTTCGGTGATGCCAAACCCTTAAACCCATTTCTCTATAAATTTTATTGTTAAGGGTCCATTACATTTTGAGTCCCTACAATTACGATTAAAAAATATAATTTATTTTGGATATATGACGAGAGAGAGAGAGATAATTTAATAAAAATTTAACCCTGTAATCATGGGAAGTGCGGCCTTTTCCCCCTTAGGAGATTTTTTTAAGAGAGAGAGATAAATATTATTTGGTGTGTGGTTTTGTAGAATATTAGTTTACTAAAATTAAAGTCTCAAACTATCATGGGAGATTAATCTATAATTGATGATTTAACACATTTGCAACATTTTTTGAAACATTTTAGAGTTCTATCGATCTCGTACTTTAAGAATCTTAATAAAAATGAAAAGGAAAAATACGCTAAAAGCACTATAAAAACAAGTTTCAAAAAATTTGTAGTATCCTTAACTTCACTAATTAAAAAATTTGCACGATCTTTAAAAAAAATATATAATTTAATAAAAATTTAACCCTGTAATCATGGGAAGTGCGGCCTTTTCCCCCTTAGGAGATTTTTTTTTTTTGGGTGAGGCCTTAGACTTAGGCTTTGGGCCGGCCCTGTTTTTTATACAAATAGATTATTTATATGGTCAATGAATTACAAATAATAATTCGATATCATGGTTGGTGACATTACTATTATTTGACTTGTCAAGGCAACCATTTTTCCTTTCTTTCATTAAAGAGGACCCCCATTTAATTGGAGCATTTGAATCTTTGTTTTAGATGCCACTTTACACAAAAGTATATTGGAATCATTTGAAAATTCCTACCGACATTAAATTTGAGTTCCTTTCGCTGGATTTCAAAAGTCATGAGCAGAGCCCCACCCAATGAATAAAGCAAAACCAATTATGCAGTCAATCTTGGCGTGCTTCGTTTTATATCTTTCACACTTTGTATCATTTCCAAAGTATATTGGAATCATTTGAAAATTCCTACAGACATTAAATTTGAGTTCCTTGGCTGGATTTCAAAAGTCATGAGCAGAGCGTTGGATTCCATATGAAATGGAAGCAAAAGTCATGAGCAGAGCCCCACCAATGAATAAAGCAAACCAATTATGCGGTCAATCTTGGCTTGCTTCGTTTTGCTCCGTTTGGATACAGCTTATTGTTGCTGAAAGTTGCTGAAAGTTACTGAAAACACTGTAGCAAAATAATTTTTAAATGTGTGAATAGTATAGCGGGACCCATTTTTAATGAAAAAGTTGATAGAAAGTAAAATTTGTGGAACGAAATTGGTAAATAACCATAAAATCTCAACTATATAGTTAGTTGTCAATAGTTTCAAACTATATATTTTTCTAGCAAATCGAGTTTAAGAGGCTCGATTTAGGGGCCATAAATCGAGTGTTTGAGGGTCGATTTTCATATTTTGATCGGGTCTGAGTTGGCACTTTTTCCATGTGGCGTCCACGTGGAAATCGAGTCTCTTATACTCGATTTACAAGCCCTATATAAAAGAAAAGAACAGCAGCACAGCAAAAAGAATCAGAGCAGAAGAAAAAAAAAAACTGAAGAAGAAGAAAGAACCCAGGCCGGCGAACCCAAAAAGAATCAGAGCAGAAGAACAAAAAAAAAAAAAACCTGAAGAAGAAGAAAGAACCCAGGCCGGCGAACCCAGGCCAGGCGAGCTCAGGCCGCGCGGCCTGGGCTCGCGCTCTTCTGAGCTCGTGCGGAGCGAACCCAGGCCGCGTGAGCTCAGGCCGCGCGGCCTGGGTTGCGCGAGCTCTTTCTCTCTCTCTGTGATCTGACTCCTTCTCTCTCTCTCTCATCTCTGATCTGGTCTTTCCGTCTCTGTGATCTGACTCCTTCTCTCTCTCTCTCATCTCTGATCTGGTCTTTCCCTCTCTGTGATCTGGTTGTATTTTTTTTTTTTTTTTGGTATTTTGGCTTGTTCATGAGAGATTTGGAGACTGGAAAATTTTTCAAAATTTTTTGAATTGTAAATCGAGTCTCTAAGACTCGATTTTCAGCTGGTCTCCAGGTGGTTTCTATGTGGAAAAAGATGCCACATCAGACCATGGAAATCGAGTGTTTGAGACTCGATTTATAGGCCAAAATCGAGTCTCTTAGACTCGAATTGCTATTAAGTAATATAGTTTAGAAACTAGATCAACTAACTATAAAGTTTGATTCTCATGCCTAGTTACCCAGATTACCCAAAATTTGTGGGTCTTATTTACTGTTCATGGGACCCACAGAACTGAAAAGAAATTTTAAAAGTCAAAAACAACAGCTACTGTTTATGAACAGTAGCCGTTGTCTCCCAAAAAGCAGGTGCAGCAGCCGGAAAAAAAAAAAAAAAAAAAAAAAACCCAAAACGCAGAAACGCAGAAACGCAGGAATAAGTGATTTGCTGTGCTATCCAAACTGATACTTTGTCTCATTTCTTCCTACTATTTGTGAGCTTTAATAAAGCAGCCAAGCTTTCATTTCTGTTAACTTTTTGAACCTGACTTTTGAAACCACGTGAAGTAAAATTGATTTAGATCGTGCTAATCTTAGGGGTTGTTTGGTTTAGATATTTCTTTTAAAAAAATGGTATTTTTTTTTTTTTTTTTTAGTTTTTAGCGAGATTCAGCACTAAAAAAAAACTAGCTCATTTGGTGGCATTATTTGTTTATTTTTATATTACTATTACGCGTCTAATTTATTGTTAGATGCTACTGGATATTATCAATTGTGTGTCCCAATCAAGCAGAAGCATCTGGGGGTTTAGTTTTCTTATTCGTAATGGACTTGGGAGCATTGTGCTAATGTTTATTTAATTTTTATATTGGAGTACGTGTATTATTTAGTTTTTGTTTAGTCTCTAAGAAATTCAATAAGACAACCTAAAATCTTATCATTTCGATCTGTATTTTCTTGGCAATCAAACATGTCTTGAATTTGGCCTTTGGACTTTTACTTTTTTGGTAAAAGGGTTCTGTTTAGTCTCACCAATTTAATATTTCAGCAAAAATTTATTTAAATTTAACCAAAACAAGCATGCATTAATTTCACTAAATTAACTAAAATTTTTAAAGATGATAGATTCATCTCTATATGTAATGAGCCTCTATTCTTATTACATTAAATTTTAATGTTGATAAGGTATTGAGCTTGATATATGTGTGTGAATATAATAGATAGCTAAACTAACAAAAATAGAGTTTTTTGGATTAGTTCAGCTAAATATTTGAGGAGACTATAATGTGAATGCTCTTATTTATATGATTTCTTTCTATCAATAAAGCTGTGGAGCTTGTCACCCTTCATTATTTGTGTAACTTTATTCTTAATATCATCTTTGCAACCACGAAGAATACACAGCCAGACCACCATTTGAGAAAGCAAAAGAAGAAATCAAAACAATAAGAAACACTTAACTAGAGTTCTTGAACTTTCACATAACAACTAATTGCATACTTGTTGTTCACTATCTAGCTAATGGCAATAATTGAGGTACGAAACTTTTTGTTGGGTTCTAAGAAATTAGGAATTAATGTATTAGAACTTCAATTTGTATTTTGTTGGCAAACCATGATCAAAACATTTAGTCTAGGTTGAGGCTTGCTCAAAGTATGTTTATTTGTAAAATTGGAATCGAGTGATTGCAGAATTTATTGGACTAAATCTGTAAGTCTCGATCGATCGAAAATTAGACTCGATCGATCGAACCACGTACAGATTTATTTTTCTGCAGAGTTCTAGTTCAGCCCAAACTCTATTTAAACGTCTTGGGGTTCAAGTAAAACTCTTATATATATAAGGGAAACCCTAGAACGTTTTTGTGACTTTGTAGAGAGAGATTAAAGTGCCTCTTGTGCCTCCTTTTATTAGGGCTTTGTTCCCAAACCTCTCTAAGTCTTTGTTGCTCATATTTGCTGTTTATGTGAATCTCTTGTGAGATCTTTGAGGAGCTTTCCTTCACATAAACTTAGGGTTTTCAAGGAAGATATATTATCTACATCTTGATGATCAACAAGGTTGCTATCATTGAAGCTTAAAGAAAAACAAGTGAGGAGCTTGTAGCTGATTGAAGGAATACAAAGAAAGAAGTAGTCCGTGGATTCGGAGCCTGCGCGTGGTCGTGTCAGGAAGTTACTACTGGTGTGTAGCATTAGGAAGTCAAGCGGGGTGCTTGTAAGTCCTTTTGTAAGAACTTCAATTCTTTCTTAGTAGATTCCGTTTTGCCTTGAGGATCGGTGGGTAAAATCCTCCCCAGGTTTTTCCGGTTTGGTTTTCCTGGGTGATCATATCACTGTGTTCTTTATTATTTCCGCTGCTTTATATGTTTATATGCATGATATGATTTTGTGATTGTTTTAACCTAGAATTGCATAATTTGACTAAGTAACAACTTGGCTAATTAATCTAGGCTACGCAATCTAATTGTGGTTTAAGGGGTCTAAAATTTCCATCAAGTGGTATCAGAGCGGGTAGCTCTTTTGTTGTAGATCTTTTGATCTAAGAGCTGATCCTTGACCCCTGTTGTCATGGATAATTTGAAGTGTCCTTCTGATCATGTTTCTGCTCATGCTTCTGCTGATTTTGTTGATGCCTGTGATGTTTTGAATAAAAAGGACACTATTGTTTCTGTTGATTTTTTTGATGCTTTTGAAACTCTTCGTAAGGAATTATCTAAATCTTTGAAAATTGCTAAGAAATTTAAAGAAGAGTTAAAATTGGCTAATCTTGAAAAAGAGGAATTGCTTGTTAGATTAGTTGAATCTAATAAAAAGAATGAATTTTTGAGAAATCAAATTTCCTCTCAAGATGAGAAGATGAAAAGCTTGGAACAAGAGTTAATTGAGTCTAAAGCTAAACTTGAAAATTTGATTAGTACCAATCCTGCTGATGATAACAGAAGTGTTTCTGTTTCTCTTAAGCCTAAAACTGAGAAAGTTTATATCCCTCCTTTCAAAAGGAATGATAAAGAAAAGGCTTATTTTGCTAGGTTAGACAAAGGTAAAAGTTCTGATGTAGACGCTGAAGTTTCTAAACCTAAGTCTAAACCTACTGTTAGAGAGCATAATAAATCGGTTTTTGTGCCTACTTGTCACCATTGTGGTGTTGTTGGTCATATTAGACCAAATTGTTCTTTGTTGAGGCAAAAACTGAAATCTGAGACTAGACTTGCTGTTAGGAGTACTGATGTTCCTAAATTTGTTCCTGTTTGTCACTTTTGTGGTGTCTCCGGTCACATTCGTCCTAATTGTCATAAATTGAAATTTAAGCATTCTGTATGTCAATCTAGGATATGTGATGATATTTCTCCTGCCATAAGTCCATATAAATTGTTTCATATGTTTTTGAAAAATTTAAGCTTGTTGGCTTGTGAGAGGAATTTGCAGGATTTTAGTCTGTCTCAGAAGATGGGTGTAATTCCTCAAATACACTCTGCTTCTCATGGTTTTTCACCTACAAAGCCGAAGTCTCGTGCTATATGGGTGAGAAAAGATTCTCCAAGGTGAGTGTTGCTGACTTGTCCCTATTTTAATTCTTCCTATTATTTATGGACATGTCTTGTTTCTGTTTTTGGTTGTTTTGTTTTTTTTTTTTTTTATTTAAAAAAAAAAAATCCAAAAACATTGAAAAATTCCAAAAAGACAAAAAATATTTTATTTTGTGTCTTGTTTTATTTTTCTTGAGGATTAAATGAGTTTTAATATCTCTCTTGATTTAGAATATGCTTGACATTGTGGAGAAACTTGAATAGTTTGTGCTAAGCTATTTTTGATTTTGTGTAAGGATGTACTAGTTTGTACATGTACTCATGGGTTAATTAAGAAATTGATATTTCTTGTTTGTGTACCCTCTATAGCTTAGTTAAGCACTATCATGCATTGCATTTGCATTGATCATTTAGCACAATGTGTGTTTTTTGTTTTTGGTCATAATATTTTTCAAAATCTCAACAAGTGGTTATAACGTTTGTTAAAACCAAAAAGATTTTTGTGTCTTGTATTATAGATCTTGGATTTATAATCAAGGATTGGCCATATTATTTTTACATAACATGTTTATGTACTTTGTTTAGCTTTGATGAGCCTCTTTATTGCACTTTACTAGTTTGAGCTCTGTAGTGCATGTTGTGTGGGAAAGATGTTTATGGTGTTTATCACTTTGTCTTGATCTTGAAGTCACATGTTATTTGACTGTCGGACTTGATCCTTTTGAGAAATGCATAAATAACCATCTCACCACTGTTCACTAGCCAATCATGAACACCTTAGTGCATATCATAAGATTTTGTGCTCGAGAAAGTGTAGCACATGCACAAAAAGAACATAAGGTGTAGCCTCAATTTAATTAAAACTGGTGTGTACTATTAGGCTTGATGCCAATTCACTTAATTCAAACCGGTGTGTACTATTAGGCTGATGCCATTTCATATAAATAAGAGGCAAAAATGAAAGAAACTTACATGATTGCAAGCTTTTGTTCTAGGAGATGTGAGAGTTATAGGATGTAACTCTTTAGGTGATAGTCTCTTTTAAATTCTGTGTGATGAATTTTGTAGACTTTGTGATTGATTGCTATTCACATATCACCTCACATGTATCTCAAGCTTTTGCTAGTTGCACACACTACACAAGTTACTCTTTGTTAGACTTGGTACATTATATTGTGTGTGATTTTGTTGTGGCCATCCAAGATTAAAAGTTCCTTGATTTTAATGCAAATTGTGTTTCAAGTTTGAAAAATTTGAAAATATCTTGAGATTTGTGCACAACATATTTGTTGCTTAAGAAAATTCAATGAGAACTTGTTTTTGAGAAAATTGGGTTTAAAATTTGGGTTTTTGAAAAAGCATTTCATTCCATCTCATACTCATGCATTTGTTTCTTCTATTTCAATGCTTTGAGGAGTGTTTTCAAAATGTGCTTGTTGATTTTCAAAACCTGTGTTTTTCTCAAAATTTTGTAAGCCTCTGCCCATTTCGATCGATCCATTCTGATTTTCGATCGATCGAAAAAGTGCTCTCAATTGTCTCAAAATGACTGTGTCATTCGATTGATCGAATGTAATTTTCGATCGATCGAAGATCGTGGAGAAGCTTTTTTAAAAAGGGTTTGTTCTTGATCCAAATTGGGGCTTTTGTGAAATTGAGTTGAATTTGATGAAATTGGCTTGTTGTTTTGATGAAATTAGGCATTATACTCTATGTGCTGTGTTTAGTAATGCTCAATTCATCAATTTGTTTAAAAATTTCAACAAGTGGTTTTCAATTTTTGGGGTTTTTGGTAGAAATTCCCTGCTCGAGCCAATTTTGTCAATTTGATCTCAATTTTACTGCATTAGAGCATGCATCATGACATATTTTGTCTTGCATCATTTATGTTTATGATTCACATGCATTGCATTGATTTCTGTATCCATCTTGCAGTTTTGCAGTCATATCTCACATTGTTTTCACACATAGCATGCATACACTTTGCTACATTGGGTACTCAACTTGATCAAAAAAATTGATTAATTTTTGAGCTATGTACTTTCTAGTATATGTTTTTTTTTATGTGTGAACTGTAGAAAATATTTTTCTTAAGAGATATGATGGATAATCAATATGCAAATATTTTCTCTACTCATGCAACTGTTTATGGGTCACATAATGTCATGTTTGCATTTTATTGAAAGAGAGAATATTTTTTCTTCATGTGTATCCTCACCTTAGTTTTTAACTTTGGTTTGTGTGTTTTTCACTTTGGTCCTGTTTGGTCCTGTTTGTGAAGCTGTTCCTGATCCTGTAGGTGCTGATGCTGCTGCTGCTATTCCCCACCCCTTTATTTTTCCCCAAATCTGTTTTCCCAAAACATATTTTGTTTTTCCTATTTTTATATAGGAGGGAATTTTTTTTTACCTTTGTGGTTCTTAGGGGGAGTTGTTGTTCATAGGGGAAGCTGTCTCTATTCTCTATAGAGTTGGATTGTTCTGTATCCCCTTGATTCTCTGTTTTCTCTTATCCTTTATTACGTATGTTGACTGTTTATTCTTTGTATGAGTTGTCTTTGTTAATACGTGACAAAAAGGGGGAGAAATTGTTGATTTATGGGAATCTTGTTTGTCTTGTTTAGGGGGAGTTGAAATTATTTTTGAAATGGAAGAAAATAAAAACTTTTTGTTGTATCTAACTTAGGGGGAGAGTTAAGTTACTTATGTTTTTATTTATGTTTCTTGTTCACTGCTCATTGATTTATATTTATGATTTTTTTCATGATATATGTCTTTGTTTTGTGTTTTGTGAAGTCGAGAATTTATTTGTTGATTTACTGTTTTTTTGTCACACATGCGTTTATGCGTTTGTTGAGTGTTTCAGGAATATACAGGTGCATTCGATTTGGCTGCTGTCTACACTTGCAACTGATGGATAGTAGTTAAGATTGGATTTGTTGTTATGAGCATTATCTTTGTATTGGGCTATTTGTAACTTTGAGCATTTCATGTTTGTGATGTGTTTTGTCACGGATTGCCAAAGGGGGAGATTGTTGGGTTCTAAGAAATTAGGAATTAATGTATTAGAACTTCAATTTGTATTTTGTTGGCAAACCATGATCAAAACATTTAGTCTAGGTTGAGGCTTGCTCAAAGTATGTTTATTTGTAAAATTGGAATCGAGTGATTGCAGAATTTATTGGACTAAATCTGTAAGTCTCGATCGATCGAAAATTAGACTCGATCGATCGAACCACGTACAGATTTATTTTTCTGCAGAGTTCCAGTTCAGCCCAAACTCTATTTAAACGTCTTGGGGTTCAAGTAAAACTCTTATATATATAAGGGAAACCCTAGAACGTTTTTGTGACTTTGTAGAGAGAGATTAGAGTGCCTCTTGTGCCTCATTTTATTAGGGCTTTGTTCCTAAACCTCTCTAAGTCTTTGTTGCTCATATTTGCTGTTTATGTGAATCTCTTGTGAGATCTTTGAGGAGCTTTCCTTCACATAAACTTAGGGTTTTCAAGGAAGATATATTATCTACATCTTGATGATCAACAAGGTTGCTATCATTGAAGCTTAAAGAAAAACAAGTGAGGAGCTTGTAGCTGATTGAAGGAATACAAAGAAAGAAGTAGTCCGTGGATTCGGAGCCTGCGCGTGGTCGTGTCAGGAAGTTACTACTGGTGTGTAGCATTAGGAAGTCAAGCGGGGTGCTTGTAAGTCCTTTTGTAAGAACTTCAATTCTTTCTTAGTGGATTCTGTTTTGCCTTGAGGATCGGTGGGTAAAATCATCCCCAGGTTTTTCCGGTTTGGTTTTCCTGGGTGATCATATCACTGTGTTCTTTATTATTTCCGCTGCTTTATATGTTTATATGCATGATATGATTTTGTGATTGTTTTAACCTAGAATTGCATAATTTGACTAAGTAACAACTTGGCTAATTAATCTAGGCTACGTAATCTAATTGTGGTTTAAGGGGTCTAAAATTCCCATCACTTTTTATTTCTAGCTTTTGAAATTATCTGGAGCATGCTTAGGACAATGAAAGGTATATGATGCTAGAATATTTTAGAAAATTTTGCAAAAAAATAATTTTAGAAATCGACCTACTTTTGTTAGGCTATTATTTCATTGGATGTATGGGATCCAAATAGACCTACTTTGCTCTTTGATTTTATTGAGAACTTGGCTATGTAATTCGTCTAAATAAAATTTGGCTGTATACGTGATCCAGCCAACTCCATATAGTCTTTCTTTGGATTTTTATGATAAAACTAGTAAGTTGCCCGTGCGATGCACTGATAATTTTATAATATTTTATGTAAGATGATTTTGGATAATATTGTGAATATATATTATAAAGAAAAAGTAAACTAAATTAGAGCAAAGAAACATATACATTTTAAGGTATTAAAAATTAGTTTAGTAACTTCATTGCATATTTGTACCCTTCTTAAGGTAAGATATATATATATATATATATATATATTTTAAATCATGAAACCAAAAATAAATACAAAAGAGTAACGGGACCATGAAAATCAACTAATTTGTGTTGTGTTCACATATTTCATACCATGAAATGAAAGTTTGTCCAACTCTCTGACCGTCTTCCACTTATCGATAGTGCGACATTATGACATGATTTTGACAAATGTGTATGCATGTGTCTTATAGATGATTTAAAATTGAACCATGGTAGAATATGGTTTTATATTGTGCACTAAATATTCTCTTTACTTATATACCCAAAACAAAAACTATCCAACCAAATTACCCACCCCTAATTTTAAAAAGAAAAATGAAAAGAAAAAAAAAAAAAAAAAAAACCCGTAGGGGTTTCGGTGTCTTGATGGTAGTGGGTGGCCTGTATAACAAAGGCGGTGACCCTTTAGATTCCTCTTTCTCTCTCTTTCAAATGTTTTGTCAGTTTTAGGTTTTTTATTTTGGTAATATATAGTGAAACAGTGCATTTTATACAAAAATCTACAATATTTTTGTGTCTGTCTATCTTTCTTCAGAGTCTTATCTGGTTAGTTATTACTATTAGTCCTTAATTATTTATTTATTTTTTTTCCTTTTTTTAAAATACTAAAATGGTGGGTGTGCTAAAAGACATGAAAAATAGAGAAAGGTGTGGTGTAAGTTTAGTAAATTAATGAGACATTAATAAGCTAATAGTAAAATAAGTTAATATGAACTTTTGGGTAATTGTAAAAAAACTTAATGAAAGAGGTAAAAGAAAAATGCTAAATGCAAAATTAGAGTGTTACTTGGCAAGATCTCGTGTGGGAGTGCATGAGATCTCTACTTTATATATATATATATATATATATATATATATATATATATATATATATATATATTGATGATTATTCATTTATAACTCCTAATCACTAATTAGCATGAGTCTAAAAAAACTTTGTGATAGGACTTTATCATACATACAAAATAAGCATAGATTTTTTTTTTAATCTTTTTTTTTTAAAAAAGGATATTGCTATTGTGTTCATCCTTATAAGAATTTAAGCATAGATTTTTTTTTTATCTTTATTTAAATAAATAATAAAAAAAAGGATATTGTTATTGTGTTCATCCTTGTAAGAATTTAAGCATAGATTAAATTTTCATTATTTTTGACAATTTTTCTTTGATTCCTTTATAATTTATATATTGTGTTGGTTTAAATGAATTTTTTCTCAAGCTTTCAAAGGATGAACTTTAGATAAAATGTTCAACTTTTATATGCCAAGCATTGACTGTAAGTCTTGTACATGGAACAAATCAAGATAAGAAATTAAGAATATGATCCATTTTGGTTGGCTTGATTTGTCTAAACATCAATTTTCTCTATTGCCAAAAGTCCGACTTTTAGGCAGAAGTTTCCTTGATTATTACTTGCATACAAAATTCCAAGATCATTAAATTGGAATAGGTCCCTTATTGACCTAACCAATTGAAATAGGATGAAATTTCTTCCCATCCACACTAAACGCTGTGTACACTCCAAATTTTTTCTGCATCTCATAATGATACGTTGTGGGAAGGTGTCATCCAAGTCCAACATGATTGAGAGTTGTAGTTGAGACTATGGCCTAGAAGCTTTACTATTCAATACTTTGCGAGAAAAATTAAACACTCACTTGATGTAATAGGAGACTATGGAATTTGACACTGTATCAACTGGGGTTTGTTCTTGATGTTGTGAAATTGCTGTAGGTATTAAAAACTATAGGTTGATTAGTTGGCAAGTCATGTTCTCTAAGCATGAAAAGTCTACGATGGAAAACTTTGATGTTCTTACAATAAATGTTTTGGAGGGAAAATTGTTAGCCCCCTTATCCCATTGGGACCCCCCTATTTATACAAAGGAAAAAGGGTCCAATATTCCTAAGTGTGACTTAGTTACATGGAATTTTTGTGCAATTGTGCCTACATTTCTTTTAAAAATTTAATTATAATTTTAAACTCTAATTTGGTGATTTTTATATGATTCTTGTGGTTTGATTTTGATTTAGTAAAGACATATTAGCTAAAAGAAATGAAGGTAAAGCTATTAAAGAAATCTATACTTTTAGATTAGCAATTACTGATGGCAAATGCTGCATTGTTATTTGTGGTTGTGGAATGAATAAGCGGTATGTTGTTTGGGCGACTAATTGAGGCAAATCAATTAACCATATTAAAAGGGATTAGCAACTTTTTCTTTCTCCTTTGCCATTTGTGGTATGTATATGCCTTTTTCACATATGCTCAAGTGAAGTACCCATTAGGATTTCCCTTAATTATGATAAACATATTAATTTTTATTTAAAGGAAGTTCTATATTTATTGAATGAGATATATATATATATATATATATATATATATTGAGGGCCGTGTAACTAAATTGGCACTTCCCCATACACAAAGTGTCTAGGGTTTAAGGGAGAAAATGTTCAAATTGTGAGAGTCAATGAGAAAATGTTCAAGTTGCGGGGTTAGCATAGATACTGTAATTATTTCTAAATAAAAAAAAAAAGATGTATATATATATATATATATATATATTGTTTTCCTTGAGCTAAAGTAGTTGCAATGGATGTGTGGAGTGGATGGCTTTTTTTTTTAGTCCTTGAGTTTTTTGGGTTGTTTCAAATGAGTAATGGCTCCTCTTAGGCTCCTAAAATTTTTGGTTTGTTGATTTTGCTATCTACAACTTGATTCTTCTTTACCTAATAAAGTTTGGAATTTTTTGTAAGTATATTTTTTCTTCAAGAAAATGAATAGAAATCTACCTTCATGTTCATGCTCATGTTAATGTTCATATTTGTAAACCTAAATCATATTTAAGCCATTATTTTTTTAAAAAAAAAGGAAAAAAAAAAAAAAAAAAACCCGTAGGGGTTTCAGTGTCTTGATGGTAATGGGTGGCCTGTATAATAAAGGCGGTGACCCCTTAGATTCCTCTTTCTCTCTTTTTCAAATGTTTTATTAGTCTTAGATTTTTTATTTTGGTAATATATAGTGAAACAATGCGTTTTATATAACAATTCACAACATTTTTGTGTCTCTCTATCTTTCTTCAAGACCTTATCTGGTTAGTTATTATTATTAGTCCTTAATTATTATTTTTTTCTTTTTTTAAAATACTAAAGTGGTGGGTGTGCTAAAAGACATGAAGAATAGAGAAAGATGTGGTGTAAGTTTAGTAAATTAATGAGACATTAATAAGCTAACAGTAAAATAAGTTAATATGAACTTTTGGATAACAGTAAAAACACTTAATGAAAGAGGTAAAAAAAAAAAAAAAAAAAAAAATGCACAATGCAAAATTAGTGTGCCACTTGGCAGGATCTCATGCACTCCTGCATATGGTCTCTGCTTTTATAATAAAATATTGATGTCAACAACAAATAATCATGTAATAAGAAATTAAAAAATACAAAAATATTGCTTGCTATATTGACTTCTAAAAAAAAACACTAAAATGTGTGATTAAACATAGAATTTCAACATATCTATAAAACTTGTTGATAAAAACCATATTATATATATTCAATTTGATGAAAGAAAAAAAAAATTACATGCAAGGTTGTAGATAGGGCAAAGAGGAGAAAGGAAAGATATAGCAAATAATTGTAAAGTACGTAGTAAAAATAATGAAACATCAAAAAAAATGTGTGTATATATAGTGGGAATTTTAGGTTGTGAAAAAGATATGAACAAAAAGAAGTAGTTTATGTGAAATTCAAATACTTTTTTTTTTTACTTTATTATTAGGAAAAAGATGACATAAAATGCAAATTTATCCACAAAATAAATAAATAAATAAATAAACGTAGGAAAAAAAAAAAACCAAATTCTATCTTTTTTTCCCCCCCTCCCCTTTTACATTTTTTAAAGAAACGTAGGAAAAAAAATTTCATCAATTCTTTCACTTTAGCTACTTTAGTTTAACTACTCTACGTATACTCTAATTTTGTTTTTTTTTTTTTGAAATTATAGATAAATTAATAATAAAAGGATTATATGAAGAATTTGGATTGTAATCAAATTAAAATTTTTATCAACTTAGAAATTATAGGAGAAAAAGATAAGGACAAAAAAATATATATATCTATTTTTTGATTTTAGGATTTGTTGATAACATTTTAGATAGACACAACTGTTATAGTTGTAAATCAAATGCTACATTCTTTCATTACTTAATTTGTCATATTTATCCAAAAAATATGTATATATATATCTATTCTTAAAATCTAAAAATTTATTAAAATTTCTGCAATTTGGTGAAGCCACGTGGCGCAACCATGGCGTCTAAGCCCAACTTTTATTATATATAATATGATGTCATTATTATATAAAAATAATAATAATAAATAATTTGACATAGCCGCATTTTTCTTTTCCCTTTAACTTCGGTAAAACCTTACAAGCATAATATTTGGTTAATTATAACTTTTGTTTACTTCATAAATTTTCATTTTTTTTTTCAATAATTTGATAATTATATTGAGGAGGTGAAATTTGAACCTCTTATGAAAAGTTTAAATGAATTGTAGGGTTTAAATGGATTGAAAACACTTTTAAATGAGCTTAAAGTTGTTTCAATTGACAAAGAAGTGGTTTAAATTATATAAAAAAAAAATGACATAAAATTAGATTACTTTTTTATTATTTTAAAAGAATCAATGTAGACATTTTATTACTCAAACCATGGCTAAATCAGAAGCCATAGTACGCTATACTTTAGTAGGTAAGGAAGTGTAGGGAATTCAACCCGATTCCCAACCTGTGAGAAACAAAAATAGAGAAAACACACGTCAAAGAAAATAATTACACGCACAAGACAGTATTTACGTGGTTCGGCAATTTGCCTACGTCCACGGAGTTGCAGGGATTTCACTATTATCAGGGAAAAATACAAAGTGCGGCTACAGTGTTTCTCTTACTCTCTCTAAAACACAACAACAAGACTAAACAAACCCTAATTATAAAAGCGGCTTTTATATCCTGCTTACAGGGTTACAATAGGCTACAAAATGGGCCAAAAAATAAACTAGGCTCCACAAAGCCCAACAAATCTCCCACTTGGAGACTAGTTCAATCACCAACATCAGCCGCTATCCTCCAAAAGCAATCCCTCATCCCTGCAACTCATCCTCCTGTCCTCAAGCTAGAAGGCCAACTGAAGCTGCACACAGCTTCAGCTTCTCAATAGTGACACCTTTAGTCAACATATCTGTCGGTTTCTTAGATCCACAAATCTTCTCAAGTATTACCAGTTTATCTTCAACAAGGTACCGGATAAAGTGGTATTTTGTCTGTATATGTTTCGACTTTGAATGAAAAGTCAAATTTTTGGCAAGAAAGATTGCACTCTGACTGTCACTGTGTAGAATGCCCATCTCCTGTTTCTTACCCAATTCATCTAAGAAACCATGTAGCTAAATCATCTCCTTTCCAGCTTCAGTTGCTGCAACATACTCAGCTTCTGTAGTAGACAAAGTAACAATCTTTTGCAGATTTGAAACCCATGATATAGCTGTACCACCCAGAATAAATACAAACCCAGTAGTACTCTTTCTACTATCAGTATCACCAGCAAAATCAGCATCTACATAACCTTGCAGTTTCAAACTTGCACCTGTGAAGCAAAGACATGTATCTGATGAACCCTTCAGATATCTCAGAATCCACTTAACTGCCTCCTAATGCTGCTTTCCAGGCCTACTCATGAATCTGCTCACAACTCCCACTGCATGTGCAATATCTGGCCTTGTACACACCATAGCATACATCAAGCTGCCAATAGCTGAGGCATAGGGCACCTTGCTCATATGGTCCCTTTCTTCTTTTGTCTTTGGCGACTGTTCCTTGCTCAGTTTGAAATGACTACCCAAGGGTGTGCTCACTGGTTTGGCTTCATTCATATTGAACCTACTGAGAACTTTCTTCACATACTCTGACTGTGAAAGTTTCAATGTATCATTAGCCTTGTTTCTAATGATTCTCATACCAAGGATTTGCTTTGCAGCTCCCAAATCTTTCATTGCAAACTGTTTTGACAATTGCTTCTTCAGATTATTAATCTCCTCAATGCTAGACCCTGCAATGAGCATATCATCCACATACAACAGTAAAATGATATAAGAATTGTCAAAGAATTTGACATAGCAACAATGATCAGCTTCACATCTCTTGAACCCAATTTTATGCATAAAACTGTCAAATTTCTTGTACCACTGTCTTGGAGCTTGTTTTAGGCCATACAAGCTCTTTCTCAGTTTGCAGACTAGATTCTCTTGTCCCTGAACAATGAACCCTTCTGGCTGAATCATGTAAAGGTCTTCCTCCAAATCACCATGAAGGAATGCCGTCTTCACATCTAACTGCTCAAGATTTAAATTTTCTGCAGCCACCATTCCCAACACCAGTCTAATTGTTGACATCTTCACAACTGGAGAAAATATCTCTGTGTAATCAATGCCCTCCTTCTGCTGGAACCCTTTAACAACTAATCTGGCCTTGTAACGTTTGCTACCATCATGCTCATTCTTTATTCTGTATACCCACTTGTTGTGCAAAGCCTTCTTTCCCACTGGCAATTCAGTCAGTTCCCATGTTTGATTCCCCAACAAGGAATCCATCTCATCCTTCATGGCTAACTCCCACTTACTTGAATTCTCATCTTGCAAGGTTTCTTTATAACACTCTAGCTCACCACCATCAGTCAACAGGAGATAATTTAGAGCGGGTGAATAACGCTGTGGAGGTCTAATATTTCTGGAAGATCTACGGACTTCAGCTACAGGTGTACTCTGATCTACTTGTAAATTTACATTCTCCTTATCTTTTTCACCCTCTTTCTGGACAGTACATTCAGTCAATTCATCTAAGTTGACAAACTCAGATTTCTTTTGATCTATCTCTGTAACACCTGACACTACAGTTGACCTGTCCTTGTACATAACCTGTTCATTAAATATCACATTTCTACTTCTGATGATTTTCCTGTTTTGTTCATCCCAAAACCTATAGCCAAATTTCTCATCACCATAGCCAATGAAAAAACATATTTTAGACTTTGCATCAAGTTTACTACGAGCATCAGAATCAATATGAACATAAGAAACACAACCAAAAACTTTTAAGTGTGAAAACTTTACCTCTTTACCGCTCCAAACCTCCTCAGGAAGTCTGAACTCCATGGGAACTGATGGCCCTCGGTTTATCAGGTAAGCTGCAGTGCTAACAGCATCAGCCAAGAAAGTTTTTGGTAGTCCAGCATGCAATCTCATACTTTTAGCACGCTCATTGAGTGTTCTGTTCATGCGCTCAGCCACACCATTCTGCTGTGGTGTTCCGGGAATGGTCTTCTCCATCCTAATTCCCTGTGCAGCACAATACTCACTGAACCCTCCATCTATGTACTCTCCTCCATTATCTGACCTCAAACATTTTACTTTCAAACCTGTTTCTGTCTCAACCATGGCCTTTCACTTCTTAAAAGTTTCAAATACATCAGATTTATTTTTCAAAAAATAAACCCATACCTTTCTGCTTGAGTCATCAATAAAGGTAATGTAATACCTTGAACCTCCAAGGGATGCAACCGGAGAAGGTCCCCACAAATCAGTGTGTACTAACTCCAATTTTTCAGCCTTCGGTATCCTGCCCGTTTTCAAGAAGCTCACCTTTTTCTGCTTTCCTAAGATGCAGCTTTCACACATGTCAAAATCAATGGACTTCAATTCTGGTAGCTTTCCTTTTGACAACAGCATCTTCATCCCTTTCTCACTCATGTGACCAAGCCTACGGTGCCATAAGCTTGTATCTGTACTTGCATCAGCAACTGCAATTGTGTCTCTTGGACTTGAGGTCATATATAGAGTACCAGTCTTCTTTCCACGAGCCAATACCCTAGCTCCCTTTGTAACCTTCCAAGTACCACCAACAAATAATATTGCATGTCCTTCATCATCAAGTTGTCCAACAGAAATCAGATTCCTCCTCAGGTCAGGAATATGTCAAACCTTCTCCAGTAACCAAACAGACCCATTGGGCAACAATATCCGGACGTCTCCCATACCCACAACATCCAAGGCTGAACCATCAGCTAAATACACCTTACTAAAATCACCTGCAACATAATTCTGTATGATTTCTCGGTGTGGAGTGGTATGAAACGAAGCTCCTGAATCCAAAACCCAATCATCAAGTGGACTGTCTACTGCAAGAAGCAATGCATCCTGTACCTCTTCTGTTACAGCATTAGCAGAATCATCTTCATTATTCTTCTTAGGACTTTTGCATTGGTTCCTAAAGTGACCTATTTTCCCACAATTCCAACATTGTACTTGTTGACCTGATCTAGATTTATTTCTATTCCGATTAGAATTTCTGGATTTTGATCTGCCCCGATTTGAATTTCTGTTATTACCTCTGCCTCTTGTCTCAAGGTTTAGGGCAGAACTAGATCCTGAGGTTTCACCTGCATCTCTTCTGCGAATCTCCTCAGCCAAAATTAAATCTCGTATATCATTGTACTTGAGCTTTTCATTTCCTGTAGAATTGCTTACTGCCATCCTCATTGCCTCCCAACTGTTTGGCAAAGAAGCCAAAACAATCAGAGCACGAATCTCATCATCAAAATCAATTTCTACAGATGACAATTGATTTGTGATAGTGTTAAATTCGTTCAGATGTTGTGCTACTGATGCATTCTCTGCCATCTTCAAATTAAACAGTTTCTTCATCAGATGCACCTTGTTGTTTGCCGACGGCTTTTCATACATTCCAGACAAAGCCTTCATCAGATCTGTTGTGGTCTTCTCCTTCACAACATTGTGTGCAACAGACCTAGACAGAGTTAACCTGATAACTCCTAATACCTGTCTGTCAAGAAGAGCCCATTCCTCAGCTTTCATCGCCTTAGGTTTTGTCCCTAAAAGAGGCAGATGCAATTTCCTCCCATAGAGATAATCTTCAATCTGCATCCTCCAATACGCAAAGTCTGTGCCATCGAACTTTTCTATTCCAGACGCCTTTCCTGCTTCCTCTGCCATTACTCCCACTCAAACCTAAACCTGGCTCTGATACCAATTGTAGGGAATTCAACCCGATTCCCAACCTGTGAGAAACAAAAATAGAGAAAACACACGTCAAAGAAAATAATCACACGCACAAGACAGTATTTACGTGGTTCGGCAATTTGCCTACGTCCACGGAGTTGCAGGGATTTCACTATTATCAGGGAAAAATACAAAGTGCGGCTACAGTGTTTCTCTTACTCTCTCTGAAACATAACAACAAGACTAAACAAACCCTAATTATAAAAGCGGCTTTTATATCCTGCTTACAGGGTTACAATAGGCTACAAAATGGGCCAAAAAATAAACTAGGCTCCACAAAGCCCAACAGGAAGCAGTCCATGTTTTCATCCCCTCTATAGATCTTTAGCTAATCTTGCTAGAGCATGTATGTGCATGTTATTTCCTCTTCTTTTAATGTGTACCAAACTATATCTATCTCTTCTTTTAATGTGTACCAAACTATATCTATCTAGAGCCTTCACACCAGTTTGTGTGTCCTCTATTAGGGTTGTAAATGAGTTGAGCGAAGTAAAATATATAAAGTTCATATTTGTTCACTATTCAATTTTTTTTTCCAAACAAGATCCAAGGTAGAGCTTATCACCAAACAAGATTATATATTTAAATTTGGTTCATTTGCTTATTGAACAAGCTTGAGCTTATTCACAAACTATTTCAACTTATCATTTTCTCATATATAGTAAAATCATGATTGTATATATTGTCAGGGCAGCGCCACCTTAAGGCTAGGGTGATCCTGGAAAAAAAAAAATTTATATATAATAATTTAAAATTTTTTATTTGTCTACCCTTCAAAAAATAATTGGGAACACCCTCAATTTTTTTTATGCCAATAAAATTAATTTTTGCTCCATAATTTGTTCTACATTCAGTGGATGAATGATTGCTTGGTTGTGTACATTGAAAGAGATGTAGTTTGTAGCATTGATAATGAGACTATTATGCAATGATTTCAAAATATGAAAACTCGTAGAAGGCAATTGTAAATTTATGTATTTGTGTGTGTTTTTTTTTTATTGTTGTTGTTGTCAATATATGAATTTCTTTTTTTATTAGATTGTACAATTTATACTTCTTAAGGAACACTTTGAAAAAAATTCCTAGGGCCACCAATAATATTGTCAATAAACTACAAATAATAATTTGATATCATATAAATCTATTTACCAATTTATACAATTTAATCTCAAATCTATATAGGTATTTATTTTTTATTTTTTTACAATTATTAGTATATTAATAAACAAGTTTGAACTTAAGCCTGAATTGCTCTAAATGCATCTGTTAATATGATCTTATTATATTTGAACTCGACTCATTTAATAGTCAAGTTTGAACTTAAGCTTGAATTTAATTTAACATAAAGCACTACGTGCCCTAGCTTCGATGACGGTAGCCGAATCTCCTTAAAATACTGCTTCCCTTATGCAAATGTCCTTTGAAAACTATACTGCCATTCTTGCTGCCATGGCTTCCACGTGATCAGTTCTACGGAAAAGGGCTCCATCAAATTTGAGCACTTGAAAGTTGAATCTTGATTTTAGATGCCACTTTACACAAAGAATAGTCTAATTAGAATATAATTGAATATATAAATAGATTATATTATATAGATTTATGGAAAATAACTGTTAAGGTTTCCAATATTATCCACTAATGTAAATTATGTTGAAACTTCCTACCGAATCATTTGAGTTCTTTTGGCGGGATTACATATGAAATCAAAAGTCGACAAAAGTATTGAGCAATGCACCAAATTAAAACCGTCAATCTTGGCTTGTTTCGTTTTGTATCTTTCTGACTTTGAATATTTTCTTGTACTGCATGAAATACCTAGATTATTATAATGGTAGTAAATGGTTGGGATTAAAAGTTGAAATAAATAACTTTCAATTTCAATCATTAAATTAAATATATTAAAATTAAGAAATTAAAAAAAGTAAAAATTTTAGAACCATTTTTGTTTTATGTCCATTTTGAATTATCAAACAAATTTTTTAATATCAAAAATAAAAATTTATTTTTAAAAACAAAAAATAAGAGGAGAACACAATTACTAAATATACCCTTACATTTTCAAATAAAAAAGAGCGTTTAAAGTATGAGGGGACAACACTTTTATTAAATATATATATATATATATTACCGTTGGGATGGAGGGTCAATTACCAAATTGCCCAAATGTTTTGTTAAAAATCCAATTTTACCCCTTGAGTGATCAATAGATAACACCATCTTCGCAGCTCATGCCAGAACAGATCTCATCTCTTTGCTGCTATCCTCTCCGTACTGCTGCAGGTTATTCTTCCTCCTCCTCTTCTTCTTCTTCTTCTCTTCTCTATTTTTATTTTATTTATGCCTTATGTATCTGATTTGAGAAAAACATTTTGAATGTAGAGTTTTTGATCAACAAAATACCAAGCAACACTGATCTGCTACAAAAAAAATACCAGGTACTATCACAGATTCTAAAATATTTGTTAAAAAATAACTTTTAATCTCAATTATTAAATTAAATATATTAAAATTTAAATTTAAAAGTTAAAATTTTGTGAGAGAAGAGGGGTGAATTGCATCAGGTCTGCTCTCAATCCTCATTTCTTCGTAAGTTATATAGCCAGAGCAATAACTTTGAGAGCAAAAAAAAAAAAAAAAAAAAAAACCGAAACAGTTCACTGTTTTCTTGGGCTTTCACATAACATAGTAACGCTTTCTTCACTCCAAGTCCCAACTCAACTTTGTGAGGTGTCTCTTTGGTTACTTCATTTCCCAAATTTCTCTCACTCCCAATCCTTATTCGGTCAGCATAATAATTAGCCATGAGAAAAAATTCAAATTTGCTTTTCTTACCTTCCTGAAGCTAAGATAATTGGTGCTCTTGGTTTAGTGGTTCACTTGATTAGAATTAAATTTTTCGTTAAGAATTGGAGACGGGGGTGGGGACAGGTGAGTAGTATTTTCTATAGTTAGTTACTAATCTGCCATTTCTTATTCTTAAAATCACAATCAACCCAGATTTAAAAAATAACATAACCATACGACTTTATAACATTCAAGTCTTATATGTATATCTTCATATAAGATTAATAAACTCAAGTCATATATATATATATATATATATATATATAACCAAAACCTTTGAAGCACTCATAATTTTTTACGTCATTATTATTTTCCTCTTCTTTTTATTTTAAGTTTTATATCTTATATGTTTATTATTTTTCTTCAATGTGTAATTATCTTATCAAATGTCTCAATAGTTTTTTTTTTTTTTTTTTTTTTTTGAGAAAATGTTACAATAGTTTAGTTTAAGAAAAACTTTATTAGATATATGTTTTAAGAGCTTGAAAATTTTCAATCCATGCCAAACATTCTAATTAACCCAATAAAACGGCATGAGATGAGATTATCCCAAAACAAAGTACACTGATAGCCCCGTAGGGTATTTACTTAATGAAGTTCAGAATTCAGATCAAAGATTGTGTAACCCGCAAGAGACGTAAAACTTTTAAATTCCATTAATTATTCGCTACTCCTATAGTCCTATTGGTTCTTGCTGTGATAAATCAAATTTTCCACCATGCTCAACAACCTCATACGCTTCGACAAGTAATGGTCAGTCGTTCTCATTCACTATTTGCCTCAAGAAAAAGTGGAACCCAGCTGAATATATTATATATGGGACCAGACCCACAAGACTAATCTGCAGGCTTTTGAATGCAAAAATTTGTCACTTATATATATATATATATATATATATATATATATATATTGTAAGGGCTCAAAATGTAATGGACCCTAGACAATAGAATTTGTAGAAATGTGGGTGCAAGGGCTTGGCATCACCGAAGTGATCAATGGATGGTGAATTTCATAAGAATCTTCTGGTGGAAATTTGGCTAAGTGTTCGCAAAGCATCTTTGTCCTCGGCTTGTCCTCGGCCCAGGCCGAGGATGTATTGTCTTTCTTTTTCTTCCCCCCCCCCCCCCCCCTCCCCTGTTTTTGGGAAGTTTCTTAGTTATATATTGTTTCCTCCTTCTCATCCTAGCCGTCCATCTGGCAGGTAATAATCTGAGCCTTCAGGCGTAGGGGATTGTCCCATCATCTGTATTTGCAGGCTTTATGTTATTTCCCAGCCGCCTTTACAGGCTTTACAATAGTTGAAGTGACTGATGCTTTAGGGTTTTCAGGTCACCTTGTCATTAAAGCGGTCAGAATATTGGTGAGATGTTTTTCAAAGACTTGGGATATTTTCCCTTTAGTGAGGTCGGTGCGCCGAGGACAGGTCATCCTCAGCGCAGGCCTGGATGTACCGGGTTCTTTCCCGTTGCACCCGGCCTTAGCACTATCCTCGGCGCGGACCTTGGGCCGCACGTAGCGGGCCAGTATGGTTAGTGTAGTAGGGCCCCACAATAGCCCCTCAAAATTCTACTGCACGTCCCTTTGGGCGGGGAGGAGGATTTTGACCTCCTCAGCGCGTTTTCTCGGCCTGTTGGCTCTACCTCGTTGTCAATGTTGCCGCTTTTGTAGCTGTTTTTTATAGTTTTCTTTTTGCGCAAAACGTTTGCCCGAGGAGGGATAGGTTTGGGTCGTTCGCGTTGTAGCGCCCTTTTTCCCATGGTTCCTGTCCCCGATGGGGTTCGTTACTTAGCGCCTACGGGGGTTAGTTTTGCCTCAGTTCTGGACTCGTTGCCCATATATGCACCTTGGCCTCGCCCAGCGTTTGTATTGCCTTATAGTGGCTAATTCACATAGAGGGTTGGGTCGGGAGACCATGCAAGACCTCGGTTTTCTTAGCGTTTTAGTTTTTACGAGGAAATGTTCTCCCTGTTGACCTGAGGTTTTTGACCACGCAATGTTTAAACTTTATTTAGCATTTGGTTTTTCTCATTCTACCGTCTGAGGTATCTGGTCTCCCCTCGAGGCTTGGGTCCGAGGACCATGCAATGCCTTGGTCCTGTCTAGTACCTAGTTTTCTCATTTAATCATCTGAAGTATCTGGTTTCCCCATTAGGCTTGGGTCCGAGGACCATGCAATGTCTTGGTTCTGTCCAGTACCTAGTTTTCTCATTTAATCATCTGAGGTATCTGGTTTCCCCATTAGGCTTGGGTCCGAGGACCATGCAATGCCTTGGTTCTGTCCAGTACCTAGTTTTCTCATTTAATCATCTGAGGTATCTGGTTTCCCCATTAGGCTTGGGTCCGAGGACCATGCAATGCCTTGGTTCTGTCCAGTACCTAGTTTTCTCATTTAATCATCTGAAATATCTGGTTTCCCCATTAGGCTTGGGTCCGAGGACCATGCAATGCCTTGGTTCTGTCCAGTACCTAGTTTTCTCATTTAATCATCTGAGGTATCTGGTTTCCCCATTAGGCTTGGGTCCGAGGACCATGCAATACCTTGGTTCTGTCCAGTACCTAGTTTTCTCATTTAATCATCTGAGGTATCTGGTTTCCCCATTAGGCTTGAGTCCGAGGACCATGCAATGCCTTGGTTCTGTCCAGTACCTAGTTTTCTCATTTAATCATCTGAGGTATCTGGTTTCCCCATTAGGCTTGGGTCCGAGGACCATGCAATGCCTTGGTTCTGTCCAGTACCTAGTTTTCTCATTTAATCATCTGAGGTATCTGGTTTCCCCATTAGGCTTTGGTCCGAGGACCATGCAATGCCTTGGTTCTGTCCAGTACCTAGTTTTCTCATTTAATCATCTGAAGTATCTGGTTTCCCCATTAGGCTTGGGTCCGAGGACCATGCAATGCCTTGGTTCTGTCCAGTACCTAGTTTTCTCATTTAATCATCTGAAGTATCTGGTTTCCCCATTAGGCTTGGGTCCGAGGACCATGCAATGCCTTGGTTCTGTCCAGTACCTAGTTTTCTCATTTAATCATCTGAAGTATTTAGTTTCCCCATTAGGCTTGGGTCCGAGGACCATGCAATGCCTTGGTTCTGTCCAGTACCTAGTTTTCTCATTTAATCATCTGAAGTATCTGGTTTCCCCATTAGGCTTGGGTCCGAGGACCATGCAATGCCTTGGTTCTATCCAGTACCTAGTTTTCTCATTTAATCATCTGAAGTATCTGGTTTCCCCATTAGGCTTGGGTCCGAGGACCATGCACTGCCTTGGTTCTGTCCAGTACCTAGTTTTCTCATTTAATCTATCTTATCTGTTTATCCATAACCGTTTAATTCTACGTTGCTATAATTCACAATAAACATTAAATAATCACATTCTTCAAGCAGGATAATAATAATAATAATAAACGTAGGCAGGAGTTGGTGGAGGATAAGACCTTGGCGTGTCTCGCCTCTTCGTTTGGTGGGACTCTTCAGATAACGAGGCGTCTCCTGGGTTGTCCGAGTGACGCGTTCTGACGCTTCGGTGCCTTCTTGTTTAATGAGGCGTCTCCTCATTAATACCGGCCATGGATCTACGAGGATCTAACGGTTGGCAAGCCCCTTGGAAATTGGGGCGGCATTATTGCCTCCGGAAATCTCTCCCTGGGATTTATCGTGGATTGGCCCTCATCAATGCCCCTCCTACTATAAAAGGCGCTCCTAGGGCAACCTTCCCCTTCACACCTGACAAACGCTCGTTCTAAACTTCCCCCAAAAACACACCGTCAAAAACTCCGCAAGACATAATCATCTGAGCCCCTCAAAATGAATTGGCCCTGGGGAAGGGCGCTCCTGAGAATGCAAAGCCCCTGTCAAGAGCCGAGGATGGCACTCCAACCCTGGACGTTATGCTGGGGTGGGTGCAGGGGAGATCCGAAGACTCTCCTTCTTTTCAACCTAACCGGAGACACAGCCCTCCTCACCACCTGGAGGAGGATCCGGACAGAACGTAACCTCCCTCTCTTGGGTTCGGGTATTTGACCCCCCAAGCTGGCTACATTGGAGGTGGGAGGGGAACCAGGCGGAACCCAAGAGCGCAACCGTCGCGTTCCGCGGCCTCTTCCGCCCCTAATGTAGCTTTCCTATCTTCTAATCCTTCTTCTCTCTTCCTTCTTTTGCTCCTCAACGAGCCTTCCTCTTTTCTCTCCTCCTCTTGTCCTTCACTTCTTTTCTAATATTTGCTCTTCATCTCTTCTTTTCTTCATCTCTTCCTTTACTTTCTTTTTCTACCTTTTGTTCTTCTGCCATCGTTGCTTTCTACCGCTTGTTCTTCTGCCGGCTTTGTCAAGCGTCTGCCTTTGTAGTTAGCTTTAGAACAAGTCCCACGGGCTTTACTTGTAAGAGATGTAATGAATTTTTCTTCATGTATAAATAAAAGAAGTAGATTTTCTTTTGTCTCTTTCTATTTTTTCGCATATTCTTGTGTTTGTGTTTGTTGACTTCTGAATAATTGTTGTTGCAGTAGATTGTATTGTTTTTCGTATATTATTTCGGAAAGTGTTGCTCTTAATTTCTTTACACCGACCACCGCACTTGCTAGCGCACAAATCCCTTCCCACAGACGGCGCCAATTGTAAGGGCTCAAAATGTAATGGACCCTAGACAATAGAATTTGTAGAAATGTGGATGCAAGGGCATGGCATCACCGAAGTGATCAATGGATGGTGAATTTCATAAAAATCTTCTGGTGGAAATTTGGCTAAGTGTTCGCGAAGCATCTTTGTCCTCGGCCCAGGCCGAGGATGTATTGTCTTTCTTTTTCTTCCCCCCCCCCCTCCCCTGTTTTTGGGAAGTTTCTTAGTTATATATTGTTTCCTCCTTCTCATCCTAGCCGTCCATCTGGCAGGTAATAATCTGAGCCTTCAGGCGTAGGAGATTGTCCCATCATCTGTATTTGCAGGCTTTATGTTATTTCCCAGCCGCCTTTACAGGCTTTACAATAGTTGAAGTGACTGATACTTTAGGGTTTTCAGGTCACCTTGCCATTAAAGCGGTCAGAATATTGGTGAGATGTTTTTCAAAGACTTGGGATATTTTCCCTTTAGTGAGGTCGGTGCGCCGAGGACAGGTCATCCTCGGCGCGGGCCTGGATGTACCGGGTTCTTTCCCATTGCACCCGGCCTTAGCACTATCCTCAGCGCGAACCTTGGGCTGCACGTAGCGGGCCAGTATGGTTAGTGTAGTAGGGCCCCACATATATATATATATATATATATATATATATAACCAAAGCCCACAATTATTTTTTTATATTGTACATGGCAGATAAAGTATCTCTATTTTTTTGGAATGATAAATTTTTAGTTGGTATTTTATATATAAATTTGTTGAATTTGGTTTGGTTTTGAAGTAGAATTTGGAGATTCTATAAATTTTGAAGTTTCAAGTCTTGGGGTTTTTGGTATTTGCGTCTCAATAAGTTGGTTTGAATTTTTCACCTTAAATGCTTTTTATTTAGGTTCATGTGATTTTTTGTTTTCCTATTAAAAGTTATGATTTTTGGTTGATTAATTATTTTTTTGGATTAATTTCAATTAATTATTTTTTTGAATTCAACATAAAAGATAATAGAATTATGTAATATAATTTTGATATTATTCCATATTTTGAATTGTCTATATTGTTATTACTACGAAAAAGTCATATTGCTACTCAAATATGAAACTTGGTGTGTCTTCCTCGTACCATGGTCTTTGTTTATATATTTGCATTTTATATTAGTTTTGAGTATGTGTACAAAACTATTGGGAGTTTTTGCTTTATTAATTTAAGAATTGTAAATTACTTTGTAGGTTTCGGTAACTATGCACTTGCAACTCAATAACGTTCAATGTTAGACAACACTTCTAAACCATAGAAAAGTATAGAAGTTAAATATTTCTTCATTTAAAAAAAAAAAAATACTAACTAACAAAATGTCTATTTACTCATTGTTGGATTTTTTTTTTCAAAGTCAATAACTTTTCCGTGCATCACACAGGTTAGTGACTAGTATAAATAACACTTATACAATCCCTAAAATATAGTCAATCAGTTATTTATAATATTTACAACTTTTATTTATTCATATATCCTTTAATTTCTTTTAAGACTGACAAGTCATTTTATACTTATTGAACAAGCTTGAGCTTATTCACAAACTACTTAATCAACTTATTATTTTCACCTTCCTACAAAAAAACACTTATTATTTTCTCATATATAGTAAATTCATTGAAGGTTATATATTTAAGTTAATAATAATTTTATGAGAAAATTTAGATAATTGTAATGAATTGTAGGGTTTAAATGGATTGAAAACACTTTTAAATCAGCTTAAAGTAGTTTTAATTTACCAAGAAGTAGTTTAAAATATTAAAAAAATTACATAAAATTAGAGCACTTTATTTATTTATTTTTAAGAATCATTGTAGACATTTTATTACTCAAACAATGGCTAAACCAGAAGCCAAAATACGCTATACTTGAGTAGGTAAGGAAGCAGTCCATATTTCATCCCTTCTATAAATCTTTACCTAATCTTGCTAGACCACCCTCAATAATAAATAAAAAAATAAAAAAATAAAAAAAAATCTTGCTAGACCATGAGTGTACTTTTTCCTCTTCTTTTAATGTGTACCAAACTATTTTCAGACCCAGACCATTCACAGAACCGGTAAGGGGAAAGGCTCAAAGTTTTTAAGGTTGGATCAAAGTTCAACCAAGGTCGAACTACAATAATGTCATAATTACTTTATACATTAATTAAACTAGCTTTTTAACCCGCACTATGTGCGGGAATCTTTTTATTTACATTTATTAGAAAAGAAATTTTTTTAATAATATTTAAATACACTTTTACCACGTACTAAACACCCAACACATATCTCCATTTACAAATCTAATTACAAACACCATAGGTAGATACCAAAAACTAATTTAACCCAAATCTAATACAAATACTCAAAACAAAATTTATTTTAAACCCATTAAAACCAAATCTAACTCAAATATCTAAATCTAAAACAATCCAACTAAGTGCATTTGAAGATACTAATTCAGCATCAGCTCATTTCATATCTCAGTTGTTCTTTCTGTTCATGCTCCCTTCCAATCGGTCAAATATCGTTTACCCTTTTTATTTTCTGCCTATCATGTCCCTTTTGTGAGGAATAAATATAGACCTTTGTAGATTCCGTTCAACCCTAACATTTATATACTGCACAAAGTAAATGTATCTTAGAAGCTTGATAAGAAACTAAAAAAAAAAAAATTAAAAAAAATCATAAATACATATAAATCACAAATTTTTTCATTAATTTTAGACACATATTCTCCATACTCTATCCATTCAATAGACGGTTATGTATGAGAAGACAATGAAAGATAAGACACTCATTTATGTTTTTTGTAGGTATACTATCTATCAAATACAATGAAAGAGAAAGCAAAGCAAAAAACCAATTCTAGAGAACCAAACAACATTGATTATTAAGCATATAACATGGGGAAAAAAATTAATTATAGAAAAATATGTAAAATCCTAATAATATAAACATGATATGATAAAACTTCTAAGATAACTCTATAAAATAGCTAAACAAAATCATAATATCATAAAATTTTTAGTAATAAGTTAGTCTCATTCCTCTACAAAGATTTTTCTTATTCAAAGTTAGGATTCTAATCACACCATTCAATCCATTATGTAATTCAGTCTTCAATATATGTTGGTTCAACCTCACCCACATAAATAGATTTCCTTCTATACATGTGTACGCACCAACATGTAATTGTTGAAATAGTCAACCACCATAAACCAAAGTATGTCTATCATCTTCACATTCGCTAGAACCTTTCTATCATCCATATTTAACTAAAGAGAAAAATTACATTAAATGTCAATTTATAAATTAAAAAAATACGTATATTATGAAAATCTATTGAAACATGGTTTAGTCAAACTTAAAACTATACATATGTATTTTTTTTTGTAGGAAAAAATGCTAGAGACCACAAACCATATATATAAAACTCAGTTTGGACTTAAATTTAGTAGTTATAGAAATATGACTAATAGAAACTCAAATTTCGCAAAACTAAGACTATATGTAATCTTAGAGGCAAAGCATAACCTAAAAAAAAAAGAAAAAAGAGAACTCTAACAATCTATTTGGCTGCTGGGAAAAGGTGGGAAAAAATTAATGAAATCATAACAATTTTACAGGTCAATTTGCTTTGAGAACAAAATAGCACTAATGTGTTAATTGTGTTTTAGAATGAAAGAAAAGTTCTTTTCTTCATATAAAAAATTTTGCAGTAATTTTTTCTGCATAAGTATTAGATTTATTCATGTGTGCCGTGATTAATACATGTGATATATTGTTTTTTATTGAATTAGAACTTGATTCATAAAAGGCCATGATTATCTTATCTTTGTCATGGTGCTGCATGTCCATATCATTGACTTGGATAAACATATAAAAGTTGATGCGCTCATAGCATAAGAGCATTTATATTAACAATCTTTATCAGTGCCGAAAAACAGAGAAATCCTTAAAATTTACACAGTAACCTTTCCCAAAGGAACAACATGCCCATATTAATATATATATATATATATATATATATATATATATATAAATGGATTCCAAAAACGTTAATCAAAACAAATCCAAACTACTAATCAACCAAAACTAAGTCATTCCCCGCAAGTTATTTGTCTGCTAGTGATTTCAATCAACATTCCTATTTAATTGTTCCTATTCCCAGAACAAACTAATTGAAGAAAAAAAAAATCAAATTGACAAATTGACAATCAAAATCAAATTAAAAAAAAAAAAAAAAAATCAAACTTCTTCAATCTCCGACTTGCTGTTTTTCTGTCCTCTAAATGGTATCTAAGAGTGTAGTTAATTAAGGGAAAAAAGTAAAAAAGGAAGACAGATATTGAATCAAAATCAATTCAATTAAATACCCAAACCTAATACTAAATCAACTCAAGTGTTTAAAGCAATATTTAAAAAAAAAAAAAATTAACGATAAAGGTTTCTGCTCTTTCCGAATAACGAACTCTTGTTCTCTCTTATTTCTCTGTTTTTGCCCTTTCCAAACCTAAATCATATATAACCCCAAATTTCAAAAAATCAAATCAAAACCTAATGTAACCCAAATACCTAAATTAAAATCAATCTAACCAAATTCCTTAAAACTAATTCATATCTCATACCCATACCCAGATCTAAGAAAGAATAAAAAAAAGAAAAACTTACCAGTGGTAGTTCTCTCAACATCTGTCTCCTTCTCATCTCTGAATCGCAAGGTTTATTTTTTCCTCCTTCCCTATCTTTGTATCGTAAGCATCGGTGTTAAGAAAATCAAAAGGAAGCGAAAGGAGAGAGTATCCGAAAGAGGAGAAACGGAAGTTAGAGGGGGAATCGGGGTAACTAACCATAAGTATCAAACTTTATGGTTAGTTGGCCCGGTTTTGTAACTATATAACATAGTAACAAATCAAGTCTAAGAGGCTCGATTTTGGAGGTATAAATCGAGTTTTTGTGACTCGATTTACATGGGTTGATGTGGCATTTTTTCCACGTGGCAACCACGTGGAAATCGAGTCTCAAAGACTCGATTTCTAAACCAAAAAAATTTCAAAAAATTTTAAGTCTCAGACGCCTCACCTCACCGGATCAGATCAGAGAGAGAAAGACCAGATCAACGGAGAGAGAGATCAGATCAGAGAGAGAGAGAAAGACCACACCAGATCAGAGAAGAGAGAGAGAAAGACCAGATCTGCGCGAGAAAGAAAGATCAGATCAGACCAGATCTGGGCTCGCGCGCGACCTGGGCTCGCGCGCGGCCTGGGTCGCGAGCGGCCTGGGTCGCGCGGCGCCTGGGCTCGCGCGCGGCCTGGGTCGCGCGGCGCCTGGGCTCGCGCCGGCCTGGGTCACCGCGCCGCTGCCTGGGCTTTCTTTTCTTTCTTCAGTTTTTTTTTTTTGCTCTGATTTCTAATTTCTGATTTGCTGGGTTGGGGCGATAATATATATGGGCTGTAAATCGAGTCTTAGAGACTCGATTTCCATGTGGACGCCACGTGGAAAAAGTGCCAACTCATACCCGATCAAAACATGAAAATCGACTCCCAAAGGCTCGATTTATAGCTCCTAAATCGAGCCTCTTAGACTCGATTTGCTAGAAAAATATATAGTTTGAAACTAATAACTACTAACTACATAGTTTGAATTTTATGGTTAAAATGCAATTTCGTTCGAAGTTAGAGCGATTTAGGGTTTGCTTTTTTTCTTTTTAATAGGCAGCTTGATGTTTTTATAGATACACGTTTGATGAAAGTGTGTCTTCCAAACGCACCGTATGGTTTTATAAGGGTTTGTGTTTTTTTTTTTTTTTTTTTTTAAAGGGATAAGCGGCTTGCTGTTGCTGTCTGAAAGTGTGTCTGTACAAACGCACCGTGCGATGTTTTATGTTTTAATCCTATACGTGTCACAATTTTAAATAGCCTTTTTTGCTAACGTGTCAGCATCTTATTAAAAGCTTCTGCTATTATATATAGTACAAGCCCAACTGAAAGAATGACCTAATATACAAACCCATGACCCAAACCTACATATGTAAACATATTACTTCAGAATATTTAAAATTGAAGTTTATTTGAGTTGAGGTCAAAAACAATAACAAATCTTATGAAATTCACAGGTTTATCCACCATTCTAAAACTCCAATATCAATTATTTTTGTAATGGGTTTTAATAAACAACTAATTTAACAGATTTAGGTATTTAATTGTAATTTAGAAATAAATCAATTTTTGTTAGGTTTCTGCAACTGGATAATATAGTCCATCTTTGGTAATAACTCAATTAAATACACTTTCCAATCTCAATCCTAAATCCAAAATAAAAGAAAGCCAACAAATTCAAACTATTCTAAGTATGAATTAAAAGCAATGAGAACAGAGCTGAAGTCTAGAACCACATATTTACTACACTCTTGACAGAGTGACCCTCCTCAGCCAAACAAAAAATCTTAAATGTTTATATCTCAGCACCAACAAACCAAACAAATAAAAATATTAAATGTTTCTTATTTATATTTCTGAGATCAAAGATTAAACCCATCAAATTTCCTGTCATGCATGGGCTAGAACACAATTTCAAAAAATCATACACTCGAAACTGGTCCTTGCAGTAATAAAAATCTGATAGTGAAAGAACATTAGAAAATTCTATATGGAGCTCAACCATGAAGAACATCTCCTCCAATTCCTCAAGCAATCTCTTCCCTATCTTCAACACTACCAAACACTACAATAACAACCACCAGATTGATAAACTCTAAATAATTGCTCTCTCCATGACATCCTAAATCTCTTTCACACCATGTTGCTAGCACTGCAATGATATCCACCACCCCTAACTCTATCACCACAATTACTATCATTAATGTAACGCTTCTCTCATTTACATATGTGCTGAATAACTATGATTTGTTTCACACATTGAAACAAAAGGCAAACAAATAAATATTTGAAGTAAATATAAAAAATAAAAACTTTCAAAAGGGTTAACTAATTGGTGCCTTCACAGAATCTTACCTTTGTGTTGCCAAAAAAAAAAAAAACAGGAAGTGCAATAGTAACACTCTGTAAAAGAGAACTGAACAAAGGCAGGCAAAATGACATATCTCACCATACAAATGACATTTTGTAATAAGAAGACTGCTTTTAGCTCATCCCATATAGGTGTCAGTACACTATTATTATTGTTATTGTTAGTATTCCTAAATAATATTTGCCAGAAACATCATTAGTTCCAGCTAGAATTTCATGATCTTGGCTTTGTTTAAAAAAAAAAAATTAAAAAAAAATCCAAAATCTTAATCGCATAATTAGGTTTTGAATTGCGAAATATAGAAAAAGAATACAATATTGAAAATAGTTTTTCCTAAACAATATAGGATGACTCCGATAATCTTTTAGAACAACTTTAAAAAAAATCAAAACATAATGCAGCAAAAAAAACTACTTGGCAATATGATATTTCTTTCATGGACTAATTGAGCACACTAACATACCATACACGAATGATACATGTTTTTGATAAAGATGTTCACAAAGAACACAATTGAAGGATGATTCTTTCATATTCAAGTGAGAAGCATTTAAGAAACAGGGCACCGAATGTCCAAGACAATATTTCCTAATAACTACAGTGAAGAGTTGTTAAATAAAACTGGTGCAATCAATCATATAATTTGTACCATGTTTCTCCGCATATTTTCAATGGATTTTAAAAAGGGACCATTCAAAAACAACAAAGGCAAATTCAAAATCAAAGCAACCCAAAATATGCAAAATCGATTCTAGATGCCTAAAACCAATTTATGCCAAGCCAGCTAACCTAAACAAAATTTCTAACCAAAATCGCTTAATCAAAACTAAATCTAACCCATCTATTTAAACTAATTAAACAAAACCACAAATATTCACTCTGCAATTTGAAATCATTTCAGAAACGTCAAACAAAATCTATCATAGAACTAATTTAACACAATTATTTTTTCCTCTAATTTTTTTTTTTTTGGTAAGTATTTTTTTCCCTATAATTTTAACCAACATGAGATCAAAACATGCATAAAAGGAAATAACAATAAGACATGAAGAAACAATAATTGTAGCAGTAAGTATATGACAAATTGACAATCAAAATCAAATTAAAAAAAAAAAAAATCAAACTTCTTCAATCTCCCTCACGCTCTCGGAGATGTCCGTTTTTCTGTCCTCTAAATGGTATTTAAGAGTGTGGTTTAGAGGAAAAAAAAAAAGTAAAAAAAGGAAGATAGATCTTGAATCAAAATCAATTCAGTTAAAGACCCCAACCTAAGACTAAATCAACTCAAACGTTTAAAGCAATACTTAAAAAAAAAATTTACCGGTAAGGGTTTCTAGTGTTTTGACAGGAAGATGTTAGATTTCTCTCGTTACCAATGCTCTTTCCGAATAACGAACTCAGGTTCTCTCTTATTTCTCTGTCTTTGCCCTCTCCAAACCTAAATCATATATAACCCCAAATTTCAAAATAACAAATCAAAACGTAATGTAACCCAAATACCTAAATAAAAATCAATCCAACCAAATTTCTCAAAACCTAAATCATATTTCATAACCATACCCAGATCTAAGAAAGAATGAAAAAAAAAAAAAAAATTACCGGTGGTAGTTCTCTCTATGTCCGTATCTCAATTCCTGCGTGCACCTTTAGGTTACCGGTGCCGGTTCGAGTGGTATAATTTTGGCAAGGGAACGGACGGTGGCGGGTACAAACTCTGTCTCCTTCTCATCTCTGTATCGCAAGTTTTTTTTTTTCCCCCCTCCTCTATCTCTATATCGCAAGCGTCGGTGTTAAGAGTATTCATAAGAGGAGAAACTGAAGTTAGAGTGAGTTGGGAATACATCGTTTGGGTTTGTGTTTTTATAAAGACAAAGACTCTTCAAACGGTGCACCGTACGGTTTTTTAAAGAATAAATTGTATACGTGTCAGTTTATTAAGGTTATTAAGGGATTTTTTTCCCTAACGAGGTAGCACATCCTAAAAGCTTCAGCTATTATATATAGTATTAGATTAGATTAGATTAGATACGAATATAGATATTAAATTTATAAATTTAGCATAATTGACTAATATATATATATATATATATATATATGGGGAAAATTAAATGATTTTCAAGCATATTCTAGATAAGAAAGTTAATAAATGTAAAATAATAAAACATGAAAAAAAAAATTTTAAAATTTATAATTAATTTTTGAAGTATAAAAGTATGAATATATTTATATACTCCTCTTTAGAGATGGCTTATTAAAATATATATTATAATAAAATATTATGAATATTAGTTATAATATAAAATAAAAGTAGTGTGGGAGGACGAGAATTCAAGAGCAGGGCCAAGTCAGAAAAGTCCAATGTCAGAATAACAGACCTCGGAAGGCACTAACAGCAAGCCCTCGGGAAAGTTGTAAAAAATTCATCACAGGCAAAAGGTGGCTACAACGCTTGAGGACCCCGAGGATATTAGTGTGTCCTCGAAAAGGCTGAGGACCAGTTCTAAAGACCACTGGGCATAAACTGAGGAAGAGGAGGAAGATTTATCATTAAGCATGGAAGGGAAGAATGCATATAAGGCATCCATCACCTCCGCATTCAATACTTTGAACCCACTTAGTTGGCCGCATTAATGAGAAAATGACCCTTGAACAGTGTCATCACAGCTCAAAACCTGGTGCAAAAACCTTCCAGTGAAGTCTTGAGGGGACAAGTATCAAGGGATATAAACCTAAACCTTCTAAGTGGAAGGCTAAGATACAACCCGGGAGACTATATAAGGCAGAAAGGCCTCTGTAAAACAGGCATGAGAAATTTTATGAACATGGAGAAATATAAGATTATGATTGTAATCCAAGAACAAGTGTAATTGGATCTAGAACCAAACCCAAGGAACATAATATAAGCTAGTCGAGGCTTTTTCTAACCAAATCTCACGTCATACAGTTATGCTAAACGTTAATCCTTTCATTTCTAGTTAATCCAATACATCTAAGTAAGGGTATTAAAGGTTGATTCGCATCCCACCTCTATAAATTAATTGTGTGGGAAAAAAGCAAGCTTGACTTATTTTGGCCCGCCACAATTAGCGCCGTCTGTGGGAAAATCTTCTAAGTATCCTTGAGTAAAAGCCTTCTTATTATAGCCAACCCCAGAAGAATTGGTTCCCTAGAGTCTGTTGGGTCCCAGCGGGGGGACCAGTTTGTAAATCTTAAACGAAGAAGGGACCGTGATATGGCCCATACCTATAATGAAAGAGTCCATCTGTACATTTCGAACATACCGGTTAGCATCATGCCAGTCATAACTCGCATGACGAAGAGGTATATAATTTCAAGAGAAAAGTGGATCAGCTATGCCGACGCCTCCACGACAAGGCTCGGATAAGGGAGGAGAGGACCCCCACCCTAAGCCAGAGTTCTAGCTCTGAGGATGACAGAAGTTACTGACGAAGAAGCAAAACTCCACCTAGTGAGTCTTTCATATTGACATCTCGTTACACTTTTGGTGAAAGGCATCATCACAAGAGATCTAGGACTCCGCCTTAGAGAAGTGTGGGAAATGATGCCATGGGAAATACACTCCTTCAAATATCACACACATCCTTCACCAAACACATTGAGCAAGCTGAGCTCCCCTGCCGCTTCAATCAGCCCACTTTCACAATATATAATGGCAAGACGGATTCGGTTGAACACGTGAACCATTTTAATCAGAGGATGGCCATCTATTCTAAGAATAGGCATTGATGTGTAAAGTCTTTCCCTCGAGCCTTGGCCCTGTTGCCATGAAGTGGTTTGATGGCCTTGAGGAAGGATCGATAAGCCCTTTTGAAGAGCTAATGAGGGCATTCAAAGCAAGGTTTGTAACATGCAGTCGAGTTACGAGGCCTTTAGACTCTTTGCTCTCAATGTCTATGAGAGAAGGAGAGACCCTAAAAAACTATTCAGATAGATATTAGGAGCTTTACAATGAAATTGATAGGGATTTCAAAGATGTAGCTGTAAGAACCTTCAAGGTGAGTCTTCTTATGCACTATGATATCTCGAAGTCCCTTACCATGAAGCCTCTTCAGAGTATGCACCAGTTAATGAACCAAATTGAAGAGCACAAAAGGGTGGAGGATAATCAGAATTAGAGTAAGGGGAAAGCCAAAGTTTTTAGAACTGACCAAAGAGATAACTGGGCCAATTGGTGGGGACCTTCTCGCCCAAGGAGAGAGTTTTTCAACTAGGCACCTTGCAACCCCGCTAGACCCAAATGGTAAATTTAGTGTTTAAGGAGCCGATCTACCAAGTGTTGGAAAATATCAAGAACGAGCCCTACTTTAAATAGCCCAATAGAATGGGAGGAGACCTCACCAGGAGAAATCAGAACCTTTACTGTCATTATTATCAGGACTAAGGTCATACTATGGGGGATTACAGGACTTTGCAACTCTTCCTCGGTCAATTGGTCAAAGCTAGGAAGCTGAAGCAATTTTGTACTAGCCTGCCGTCCAAGGAGGACAGCCCACGACAGTGTCTCAGAGAAGTAATGTTCCTCGGTCTTTCCTTGGAACAATCAATGTCATTTTTGTGGCTCCAAGGAAAGACCCTAGCTCTATCAGCGGGGTGATGACGATATCTCCATAGTCAAAAGTGGAAGAGGAAGGTAGGCCATTTAAGAAGTTCAAGCTACAAGACCAGCCAATCCTAGGATTCTCTGATGCTAATAAGGAGGGAACGATTCAGCCTCATAACGATGCGAATGTAGTAACTTTGCAAATCGCAGGATTCGATACCAAGATGGTAGTGATTGACCAGGCAAGCGGGGCTAAGATCATGTATCTAAATTTATTCAAAGGCTTGGGACTCAAGCCCGAAGACCTTAGTAAGTATGATGTCCCCTTGGTCAAATTTGATGGAAAGACCATTGTTCCAAGGGGTATGATTAGGTTACTCATTCAGACGGGAGAGGAGGAGGTGAATGCAGATTTCATTGTGGTAGAGGCTTATTCACCCTATATGGCAATCTTAGAGAGGCCATGGCTTCATGCTATGGGAGCTGTATCTTCAACTTTGCAAGTAAAGTTGAAGTATCCTACCGAGGGAGGAGTTGGAGAGTTGTTGAGATGCCAGGCAGTAGCCAGGCAGCGTATGGTGGCAGCAATCAGGCACCAAGCCTCTAAAATTGGCTCTTCGGAGTCAACTCCTACCTTATAGCAACCAGTGCCTGTCATGCTAGCCTCCTTAGATTCTTCAGTACCGTGTGAGGGCTTGGATAAGATTGTCATTGGCGAAGATGAGGAGAGTTACTTCCAAATTGTGTAATATTAATTTAATGAGTGAATTGCATCAAGTCTAATCTCAAACCTCATTTCTTTGTAAGTATAAATGTAATGAAGCAGTCAAGCTTTATGTCATTTCTGTCAACTTTTTGAAGCTGAGAAAGCAATAACTATGAGAGCAAAAGAAGAAGAAGAAGAAAAAAACACGAAATAGTTCACTCCTAAGACCTAACTCAACTTTCTGTGGTGTCTCTCGGGTTACTTCGTTTCCCATATTTCTCTCATTTCTACAAGCGAACCATGTCGATTGTCGGGGAGGTTGTTGACCTTAAGAATGGATTTAAAAGCTTCCAAGTGACTTGGAGTCCAAAAAATAATTGGAAGTGTAGGGGCAAAATTTGTAAATGGACCCTTAACAATAAAACTTGTAGAGATGTAGGTATACGGGCTAGGCAAGGTGAAATCAACATCATAACAAAATGATTTTGCTATGTGTTTTCTGTAAGGGTAAGGACCATGACCCTGGTTAGGTGTTGGTAAGGATCTTTGTGATGACTTCGGATAAGTATCTGTGAGGATCCTTATAATTTTGGTTAAGGGTTTGTGAAGTATCTTCATCCTTGGCTCTCCCCGGGGACCTATTTTTCTTATCGTTTTTCTCCCCCCTTTGCCCCTTTTTCTGGGCCCTTTTATGTTGGGAAATCCCTTAGTTATATAGTGTTTTCTTTAGTTAATCTCAACCGTCAATTTGTCAACTATCTGAATTCTACGTACAGGGGTCTGTCCCATCATCTACGATTGCAGGCTTTATGTTAGTTCCAAGCCGCCTTTGCAGACTTTCTAACAGTTGAAGTGACCGAAGCATTAGGGCTTGTAGGTCACCTCACCATTAAAGCAGTCAGAATGTTGGTAGTGTTTATTTAATGACTGAAGGATATTTTCCCTTTGTTGAAGTCGGTGTGCCGAGGATGTGGTCGTCCTCGGCGAGGCCCTTGGATGACCTGGGCTCTTTCCCATTATCCTCGGCCTTTGTATTATCCTCGGCGTGAGTCTTGGGCTGTATAAGGTGGGCCAGCGTGGTTAATGCGATAGGGCCCCACAGGAAGTTTAAGTCTTCAAAAATGCAATACATTGTTGTGAAGAATCAGTTAATTGTAGGATTAATGTGGCAAAATATACCTACAAAAAAAAGTTCAAAAAACACACATATAGTGTCGGTCTTAGTCACAGGGTCTCTGAAGCTCCAAATTTGCAGTTTTTTTTTATCCTCTCCATTTCAAAAATAAAATTGATAATTCATCACCTTCATGTTTAGGTTGAGTGGTTTGAGTGAGAAGAGTATATGATATGGACGTTGTGCATGTGATGATTATATTCAATGGTATTATAATTAAAATAACATGTTATATACATACCCTTCTATCAATTTTAGAAAATAAGTGGCTCAAATAATAATTAACCACACAAAAGTTAACCATAAAGTTTGGCCAAGATATTACAATCAGCCTATTTTTATATACTTATCTTTTTACTTTACATTGTTTACAACGTGACTTCTTTTTATTATGATACAATTAATTTATATTTTATTTTTTATGAAATACAATGAATTTATTTAATGTTTATAAATTTTAAACACATTATGAAAATACTAGCTTTTAAGCACACGCGTTGCATGTGATCAGAAGTTCTTTTATTTTTTTGGATAAAAACTAATAATTTGCATCTATTGAAAATACATATTTTTTATTTTTCAAACAAATAAAAATGATAAATTTTAAAGATAAGTCGTAACTATAATTTCTTTTTTAACGTGTGTTTGAAAGTGGTGTAGTGATATAGAAAAAAGTTTGGGTAGAAAAAATAAGATAAATGTGAGGGAAAAGAATGCTAAATTTTAGGAGTTCTCTTAAAGTTTTTATTTTTTAAATTGGGGCTATTTTACTTTTTATTCGGACGAAAAAAGAATAAAAAATGCTAAATTTTAGGGAATAAAAGATGAATAAAGGGGGAATAAATTCTAAATTTTAGGAGTTCTCTTTTTGAATTCAAAATGAAATTCATTATTTGACATTTATGACCTTATTTCTAAGAGAAAGTTATCTTTCATTAATGAAGATATTTTTGAACTATCTAAATTCAGTTTAAAGAGGGGAATCCTCTTATAAATAGTATAGATATTGAAAATGAATTGTGGAATTTTAAGAATATAGTAAAAAAAGTTTTTGAAGGTTATATATTTGAGTTAATAATAAATTTTGCTGAGAAAATTTAGATAATTTTAAATAGACTGTAGGGTTTAAATGGATTGGAAACACTTTTTTTTTTTTTTTTTTTGATACAGGATTGGAAACACTTTTGAATAAGCTTAAAGTAGTTTTAATTGACCAAGAAGTACCAAGAAGTGGTTTAAATTATTAAAAAAAAATTACATAAAATTAGAGCACTTTATTTATTTATTTGTTAAGAATCAATGTAGACATTTTATTACTCAAACCGTGGTTAAATTAGAAGCCATAATATGCTATACTTATGTAGGTAAGGAAGTAGTCCATGTTTTCATCCCCTCTATAAATCTTAAGCTAATCTTGCTAGAGCGTATGCATGCTATTTCCTCTTCTTTTAATGTATACCAAGTTATATATCTAGAGCCTTTGCACCAATTTGTGTATCTTCTATTTGGATTGTAAATAAGCCGAACTTAGCCGAATATATAAAGTTCATATTTGCTCACTTCTTACAATTATTAGTATATTAATAGACAAGTATAAATATAAAAATATAATATTATATATAGTTTAATTGAGCCTCATCTACATTATTGTATTGAAAAATGTTAACGGATGCCTTAAGGACATTGATTTAGAAGCTATTTTTAAAATCTTTTTATGAAAAAATTGATAAACTATTTTTTTTTTTAGAAACCAGACCAAGAAGCCTGGGAATTTATTCAAACTGATTAAATTTTTTAACTATTTTTTATATTTCTAATAAAAGTGAGATGAAAGCTTTCCTAATATAATTTATTAATAATTACTCTAAAGAGACCTATTAACATGATTATATTATGATTTCAACTTGACTCATTTAACAGTCAAATTTAAACTTCATGGGCCTGAATTTAGTTTAACATAAAGTACTGTGTTCTAACTTTGATGACAGTAGCAGAAAATCCTTTAAAATACTGCTTCCATTATGCCCTGGTCCTTTACAAACGGCACTAACATTCTTGCAGCCGTGGCTTTCATGTGATCAATGCATGATTGGTGGCTAGCTCATCAGAGCAACTATTTTTTCTTCTTTAATCTCGGATAATTATTTCAAGACCAGTCTTATCAGTTCTACAAACCTCTTTGTGAGGTACGCGGCATCTATGCCGGGTACAAGATAAACAAAGTCCTACAAAAGAGGGCTCCATAAATTTTTATTTCTATTTTTTATTTGATGAAGGGCTCCATCAAATTGGAGCACTTGAACGTTCAATCTTGATTTTAGATGCCACTTTACACAAAGTATAGTTTAATTATAATCTAATTGATTATATAAATAGATTATATTATATAGATTTATGGTAAACAGCTGTTCAATTGAGTTCCTTTGGCGGGATTACATATGAACTCAAAAGTCTTGAGCACAGCACCACATGAATAAATAATCAATTAAAGCTGTCAATCTTGGCTTGTTTCGTTTTGTAACTTTTTGACTTTAAATATTTTCTTGTACTGAGATAAGAGCAAAAGAATAAGAAAAAAAACCCCGAAACAGTTCATTGTTTTCTCGGACTTTCACATAACATAGTAATTGAGTTTAAACTTGGGCTTGAATATAGTTAAATATAAATAAGTATTTTCTTAAATTGAGTTCAAGTAGTTCGTAATCAGTCTATGTTCGACTATGTGCTTCTTGTATTAACTTTTATTTTTTATGAAATATAATGAATTTATTTAATTTTTATAAATTTTAAACATATTAGGAAAATTACTAATTTGATATCATGGTCAATGACATTATTATTATCTGGCTTGTCATTTTTCTTTTTTTTATTATCTTGGATAATTATTCTAAGACTAACCTCATTAGTTCCACGAAAGAGAATCCCATCAAATTGGAGCATTTGAATCTTTATAGTCCATTTGAATTAAGAGGGAGAAAAGTGGAGTAGACTAATATAAATTTAGCTTAAAATTAACTTATTTTTAATTAATTTTACTCTATTTTATCTATTCCTCTTTTTTTTTTTTTTTTCCTTCTATCCAAACAGACCGTTATTTTAGATGCAACTTTACACCAAAGTATATTTTAATCATTGGAAAATTCCTACCGACATTAAATTTGAGTTCCTTTGGCTGGATTCCCTATGAAATGGAAGCAAAAGTCTAGGCGTGTTTCGTTTTGTATCTTCCTCACTTTGTATCAAGCTTTATGTAATTTCTGAACACTTGTTTGAAGAAAGAAAAAAAAAATCTGATACACTTGTTTTCTTGAACTTTTCACAGAACAGAAAAACTCTCTTCACTCTCAAGTTCCATCTCAACTTTCTGTGGTGTCTCTCTGGTTACTTCATTTCCCAAATTTCTCTCATTTGCACAAGCGAACCATGTCGATTGTCTTGGAGGCTGCTTTATCCGCTTTCTTTGATGTGCTGTTTGACAAGTTAAGCTCTCCTGATTTGTTGAAGATCTTTCAGCAAGAGAACGTTGTTGCTGACCTCAAGAAGTGGAGGACAATATTACTGAAAATCCGTGCAGTTCTGGATGATGCAGAAGATAAACAGATGACAAACGAGTTCGTGAAGACCTGGCTGGGTGAGCTCGAAGACTTGGCTTATGATGTGGACGACATCTTGGACGAGTTTGCTACTGAAGCTTTGCGACGTAAGGTGAAAGCAGAAGAACCCAGCACAAGTAAGGTGCGGAAGTTCATCCCTGCTTGTTGTTTGGGTTTGAATCCAAGTTCTATCATGTTTGATGCCAATATGCGGTCCAAGATTAAAGAAATCAATACGAAGTTGCAAGAAATTTTTACACAGAAGAATGATCTGAAATTGGAAGACTTTGCTAAGGGAAGGACTAGAACAATAACATCAAGGGTGCCCGCAACTTCCCTGGTTGAATCTCATACTTATGGCAGAGAAGAAGATAAAAAGGTCATTGTCAAGTTGCTGAGTGATGAATCGGCCGGTGCTCAACTCTCTACGATTTCCATACTTGGTATGGGAGGACTTGGCAAGACGACTCTTGCCAAACTAGTCTACAACGACAATAAGGTGGGCAGTTATTTTGATGTGAAAGCATGGGGTTGTGTTTCTCAAAATTTTGACATTTTAAAAGTGACAAAAGAAATTCTACAAGATATAACATCTGAGACTTGCAAGGATGATAGTTTAAATTTAGCTCAGCGCAAATTGAAGGAGCAATTATCTGGCAAGAAATTCTTGCTCATTTTGGATGACGTTTGGATTGAAAACTATTCTGATTGGACTAAACTACGTCTTCCATTTGAATCTGGGGCTCCAGGAAGTAAGATTCTTATCACTACTCGGGATGCTAATGTTTCATCAACAATGGGCGCTACTCATCCATACAAGTTGAGAGAATTGTCAAATGATTCTTGTTTGACCATGTTTACCCAACATGCACTGGGGACGTCAGATTTTGGTGAACATCTAAAAGTTGAAGAAAGTCAAAAAATTTTAGAGAGGTGCAAGGGCTTACCTTTGGCAGCAAAGGCTCTCGCAGGCCTTCTACGTACATACGATCGTGATCAGTGGGAAGATGTACTAAATGGCAGGATATGGGATTTGTTAGAAAAGAAAACTGATGTTCCTTCAACTTTACGATTAAGCTATCTGTACCTCCCTTCAAGTTTAAAGAAATGTTTTGCCTATTGTTCGCTATTTCCAAAGGATTATAATTTTGAGGAGAAAGAGCTGGTCTTGTTATGGATGGCAGAAGGTTTGGTTCGAGAAATAGAAGGAGAGAAGCCAATGGAAGATCTTGGTGGTGAGTATTTTCATGATCTACTCAAGAGATCCTTTTTTCAACAATCAAGCAGTAATGAATCACTCTTTGTCATGCATGACCTCATGCATGATTTAGCTCAATGGGCAGCGGGAGACTTGTGCTGTAGGTTGGAGGATCAATTGGGTGGTAGTAAGATTTCTACTAAGGCACGGCATTTTTCTTATATTGATCATTCAATTAATTGCATCAAAAATTTTGATGACTTCCTCGAAGATATGCATTTACGGACCTTCCTTCTGCTAACATCAAGATTCATAGGCAACTTAACAAATTCTGATGCTATTTGTTTGTTGCCACAATTAAGATGCTTAAGGGTATTATCTTTAAGTAGATATGAAAGCTTTGAGCTACCAAGTTCAATCGGTGATTTGAAACATCTGAGATACCTCAACCTTTCTTATTCTAAGATTACAAGTCTACCGGAATCAACAAGTTCTTTATACAACCTACAAACATTGATATTGAAAGATTGTTTCTATCTCACAAAATTACCAGGAAAAATTGAAAATTTAGTCAATCTTCGACATCTCAATATTACAAATTCAAATTCAATTAAAGAGATGCCAACGGGAATAGCAAAATTAAAGAGCTTACGAACGCTGTCTAATTTTGTTGTGGGGAAAGATAAGATAGTAGACTTGATGAATTTGGAATTCCTTCAGGGAACACTTTCAATTTCCCACTTGGAGAACATGCTTGATGCCAATGATGCAAGAAAGGTCAATTTAAAAGGTAAGAAGAATTTAGATACATTGGTGATGAAATGGGATGATGATTTACAAGACGCAGAAGTTGCGACAAATATTCTTGAAATGCTACGACCTCATGAAACAATGAAAACACTTTCCATTGAGGGTTATGTTGGTGCAAACTTCCCAACTTGGTTAGGAGATTCTTTTTTTTCTAAGATGGTGGACCTAAGGATTGAGAGGTGTGGCAAATGCGTGCTCTTACCTGCCTTGGGGCAACTACCATTTCTTAAGTACCTTGTTATTATGAGAATGGATGTGGTCCGGATTGTCGGTCCTGAGTTTTATGGGGAACATTGCAAGCAACCATTTCGATCCTTGGTGAAACTTTGCTTTGAGGATATGTATGAATGGCAAGATTGGATTCCTTGCAACCAAGACTTCCCTTGCTTGCACGAGCTTACTATCTCTAACTGCCCCAAATTGCAAGGAAAATTGCCCCATCATCTCCCGTTGCTGGAAAAACTTTTCATTTATACATGTGAGCAATTGGTTGTTTCAATTCCAAGTCATTCAGTGCTTCAAGAATTAAAAATTGTGAGATGTAAAGAGGTTGTGCATGGGTCTCTTAAGGTAGAAAAGCTAATAATAGAAAATTGCAAGGAGCTGACATCTTTATGTGAAGATGGGCTTATATCCCTTGTAGCACAAAAAATTAAAATCGAATCGTGCCAAAGTCTTGTAAACATCAAGTTGAAGTCTACATTAAGGACACTAACAATCAAAGGATGTAGTGCTTTGGAATCCTTGGAATTTGTGATGGTTGAGGGAGGGGCTTCTTCAACTTCTTCTTTATTGATGAATGAGGAGAATCTTAGCTGCATTGGCAACAACAATGCATCTCTTCTTGAGCATTTGGAAATTTCTAATTGTCCATCCCTAAAATGCATATCAACAATAGTCGACCTAGCTACCATGCTTGAATACCTTGATATTGACGAATGCCTAAATCTAACATCCTTATCATCGAGAGACACGTTACCTACCACCCTTAAAGTCCTTAGGCTATTGGATTGTCCAAAACTGGAGTCAATAGTAGACAAGTTAAACAAGGATACGTTACTTGAACATCTTTTTATTCATGGTTGTGAAAAGTTTAGGTGCTTACCGAAAGGCCTATCCGAACTCTGTCACCTCAAAAAGATTGATATATACGACTGTAATAGTCTTATCTCTTTAGGAGATTTGCTCCCCACCAACTTGAGAAGTCTTGAAATCAAAGACTGTGAGAAACTGGAGGCCTTGCCGAACAACATACACAGCCTCAACTTTCTGCAAGATTTAGTAATACGTGACTATTCAAGAATCGTATCCTTTCCAAAAGAGGGTTTCCCCACCAACCTTAGACAGCTTTGGTTGTCAGGGGTGAATCTCTATAAGCAAGTATTTGAGTTGGGACTGCACAAACTCACGTCGCTTACATATCTCTGGATTGCTAATGGAATTATGGATTCGTTTCCAGAAGAGGAAGATGGGAAGACGATGTTGATGTTGCCTACATCTCTCACTACCTTGGAGTTTTATAATTTTCCAAATTTGTTATTCCTCTCCTGGAAGTTCTTTCAAAACCTCTCTGCACTTGAACAAATTTCCATCTATGCGTGCCCTAAACTCGCGTCCCTCTCAGAGAAGTGTTTTCCTCCCTCGCTTCAGCGACTTTATATTTATGCTTGTCCTGTGCTGAAACAAAACTGCGAGAAAGACAAAGGGATAATGTGGTCAAAGATTGCTAACATCCCTTCGGTTAAAATTGATAACGTGAAGCAGCAGAAATAATTTTGCAAAACAGAGAGATCTTCCTTCCAGGTACAATGTTATTTTGTTTCATAATATTTCAGTTCAAGAATTTTTACGATTATACAATAAAATCCTCTCTGTTTGTGTATTTAAAAAATATAATTTTAAAAATTCAAACCCTAACCCAAGCTAATTCTTGCAGTGTTGCAGTAGAGTCTAGCTTCAAAACTTGGAGGAGGTATGTAAATTTTGGCTTGTATATGTTAGTTTTTTTTTTCTTCTTTTAACAATTGGATTCTGGCACCTTGAATTTTTCGCTCGTCTCTTGTACTAGTAAGTTATTTGAATTGTATGAACCCTTTATGCCTGAGAGCATTCACATCAGCTCATCTAAATTTTTTATCTATTTTATGTGAAAAGACCTCATCTTTCTATTTTACACTACCACTTTTACAAAACACCCACACCAATTCATTTATTTTATAAGATATTTTAATAAAATATTCACTCTACACAATTTTTTTATTATTTTCCTCAACGAACTCCACTTATATACGCCCTCTCTCTCTCTCTCTCTCTCTCTCTCTCTTCTGAACAGATCAACTCTCTCTCTTTCTCTCTTTTCTTCTTTCTCTCATTCCTTCTCTATTTTCTTCCTTCTCTCACCGGACGATTCATTCCTTCTCTCTTTTCTTCCTTCTCTCACCGGCCGATCCAAATCGCTCCACGCTCCGATCAAGCGATACCCACGAGCTCCGGCGACCCAAAACCTTTCTTCACCGGCCGATCCACCCTCCACAAGCACCGATCCATGCTCCACGCTTCACCTGCCTACCCACGAGCTCCGATCAAGTGAGACCCATGAGCTCTGGCGACCCAGATCCTTTCTTCACCGGCCGATCCACGCTCCATGCTTCACCGGCCGACCCACGAGCTCCAGCAACCAATCCGAGGACCCATGTGTATGTGTGTGTGTGCACCTTTGTTCTTATTGTGTTGCATTTGGTATTAGTTTCAATGTATTTGTTATTTGAGTGGAATGTTTTTGTGGGTCTTTTTGGATTTGGTTTAGCTCAAATGGGTTGCCTTCAAAAGTTGTGTTTGCGTTAGATTTATGGGACTTTTACTGTCTAGATTTGTATAAATATTTGAGCTTTCTTTCTGTGCTTGTGTGTGGGTTAATTTTCAGTTGATTTGGCGCGCTGGATGTTGTAAGGGTTGGGGAAGAGAGGAAGGAGATGAGAGTCCGTTAGAGAGGAGAGAGAAAAAACGATTAAAAAATTAAATACATGAGCTACAGTGCCCGTGTAAATTTACACGGGCAGTGCAGCTCGTGTATAATTTTAGAAGATTTTACAAGAGTTTAAATGGACTGATGTGGGCTGTTTTTGAATAAAAATGTGTAAATTTGAGCATTTTTTCTATTATACACACTTATAAATGAGCTGATGTGAATGCTCTAAGGGCATATAGTTGTTCGATGAAATGCCTGAAATAGATATTGTATTGGGAAATTTGAGAACCATTAAAAATAGTACTAATAATACAAATGATCTCATTTGCACATAATGGCAGGATGATTATTGTACCATTTAAAAATAGTGCTTTGGAACAATGATTGGTGGATATGCACATAATGGGAGGATGAATTTTTATTAATATGATGCCTGAGAAGCATGTCTTTTTAACCAAAGATCATGCCTTGCACAGATGATCAAAGCATTCTAACCTGTGCTGCAGAATAAATTTTCAGGTAACTCTAGTATTAGAAAATATTGATTTTGACAAACCAACCAATCAGGACAAAAGAAGAACTAACTATTTTTTAATCAACAGTTATTGTTAGTTCAAAGTATTGGAGTGAAATAAAAAATCATAGGTTCATTATAATGTGAACAGACCTTATATTAGAATGAAATAAATGAACTTGACTATTCAAATAAGTTACGTTGATACTCACCATTTCATTAGAAATGCAAGAGCCTTTTAGTTTTGATCGGATCTCACTATCAGATTTGAATTTATTGAATCCTATTTCATTTATAATTGGCTCTCAGTTTGGATGGTGATATCCTCCACAGATACTTGCTTTTTTTCTTATGTTATTCTTTGTAAATTCAGGAATGTGACCATATGGTCATGATCCGTCAAGGTGTGCAATTGGATACAATTTGGTGAACGTCAGCAGTGGCAAGTGTTGATATTTGGTGGAGGTGGTGGGTTTGGAGCAGGTGAGGTGCAAGCTTTGTCATAAAATTTGTGAAGCCTTATCCTATGTGCTTGCGAAAGGTGTGGCAGCTGCACCTGTACTTACGAGTATGTCCAGGGTTTACAGCCTTTGTTGTGGATTAAAAACATGAAGCTATTAACATATTGTTGTGCTGTTGGCGAATTCCCACTAAGGCTCATCACCTAGAGGAGCAGCAGCAATAATTGTATAAAACATATTTACACAATTGGTACCACCCATGTGGGATGCATATTCAAGATAGTGGACGTAAACTTTCATGCATTTCTTTTATAATTTTTGGTCAAAGGTTTCATATACTAAGAAGGAATTTCATTCGTAGTTTTCATTGGGGGGACAATATAAAATTTACCTTGGTGATATAAATTTTGGTCCTTCGCATGTTTCACTCTTTCACGTCTGTGATGAACTGTAGCTATTAGGAGCCATATGAAGCCTTACTCTGTGGGTAATTGGTTTGGGAACATAAATAGTTCATTGGCTAATGAAAATTACTTAAAAGGAAAAAAATTTGTAGATTTGTCAATTCAACATAATAAACTACTCTTTTGCAGCTACAAGCTGTGGGTGATTTAGGCTTTCAGAAACATAGCTACCACCAAAGGCAATGAGTGAGATCAAGGCTGTGACAGTGCTTGATTATAGTAAAAAAATGGAACAGCTTTGTAGGGAGGCTTACTTGTTAAAGAAGGATCGAGTTATCAAGCTGAGGGAAGTACTTTGGATGTGGCAAGTTAGAGGCAGACAAGGATGGCAAGTCCTGATTATGCAGGATGTGATAAGAGATGAAGTTGGAAAGGATAATGTTGTTACTGCTGGATTCTTTAGCTGGGGAAAAAAATTCCAAATCCACTGCCTTCCTCCTCCTTTTGAGACAAGCTCTGTGGCCTTGAATCATATGGGAATTCTAAGTGTTATTGTGCTCTCAACCGGAAAATAGCTTGAGAAACTTTTTGAAAACAGACAAAATCAGGACTAGGTGAGTGCAGGTGTAATTGGTGACCTATAAAGTCTATTAACCAGTGTAAGAAGTGTTGGCTCTAATAGGATTGATCCCAGAATTCTTTGTCAAGTCAGGCACTATTCAAAGATGACATCAAACTGCTATATGAATATCTTTTGGTCCTCTGCTGGTAGGCAGGGGCTCTATTTTGGTCCTGTCTATATCGAACTTTTTGCTGTGTTTGTGTCCTGTCTCCTTTGTATCTAAGTTATGTTTTGTTTTGTGCCTAGTCAAAGTTACTAGTTTACACTATATAGTAAGGGATGTGGTTGACGTGCAACTAGTTTTACCAATTTGTTGGAAGATTGTTTTTTGAAACTTTAGTTTCAGCCTCAGTAATCAAACAATCTTGGCTTAAAAAATCATTCAGATAGCATTACAAATTGTGCTTGAAATTGCAGCTTTTCGATCAACCACTATGGAGAGCACGGTAATTTACTATATAGTTAGACCATCAATATATATATTTTTTTCCTTATAAATTTTTCTTGATAGTGTTAGCACAGAAATTTCACCATTTGATTTGTTTATCTAACTCAAATTCATTTCAGGTTTGCTACTCTTTGATGATGGATGGTTGCATTCATGACGGGCTAATTAGTAATACCGAGCAGTACATTGATTTGTTGGATTCTAGATGAGATGATCACATTAGCTGAATTTGGGGATTTGGTAAAAATAATAAAAACTTTTGTCATAGCTTCTCATCATTGTTAACTTAGAAGGCTTACTGGAATACAAAATTTTGATCAATATGGAAGACACAAATTGAATTTCTCTCCATGGGACAAAGGGCTTAATTTTGATTACGGTTTTTTTTTTTTTTTTTTTTTCAAACTTCTCAGAGTTCATGTCCATTTTCGACAATTTCACAAAAGGCCTATGAAAGAAAGGCAAGAAGGAGAATAGAGGTGTGTTCTGTGATTGACAAATATTCCTCTCAGTTTGCACGCTGAGCCATGTTCAGGTTATTAATAGTTTCATCTTTTTTTACTTATGATCGATCTTGATGAATTTTGAGGCAAAGATTATAGTATTATACTCTTCCACTACACTACCTGAGCCATCAATTTTAACTTATTTATTATTAGGAGGTACTTTTCTGCATTTTTTGAGATATAATTTTGAAAAAAAAAAAACATGAAATTATATCATGTTGAATGTACAGAATTGTCCCAAAGACTAATTATATGATAGATATGAGCGTTAGATAGAAATGAGAAACTTTGGCTTCATACTTTATTTATTTGATCTGGATTGTAAGGGTCATTATAACCCCAACATGGATTTTTGTAAATTTTACTAAAGCAAGATGATAGTTGTCACTGAATTTTTCATTGAAAATTTTCAGGAATGTTTTTCATTGGTTGTACTGTTAAAGGAGGCCAACCTGTTAATTATATATGTGCTAAACCATTGAGAACATGGAAGCAGCAAACCATTTGAACTCAGTTTGCAAGTCTGGTAATCACAAATACTTTCCTTATCTTCTTTTCATGTTAATGTATATACATATGCCTTTGTCTGCTTGTTCTGCCTATTTCCTTTGGCTTTTTGGTCTTGGTGTACAGTGTGTCCACTTCCTCGTTAATGGTTTGATCTTGAATTTGTCCACAGGCATCTGCTCTTCCAATAAGAGAGATTTGGAAGCAAAAGCACCATAAGGCAATTAATGCTCTCTTTATTTTTGTGTGGATTCCTTCCCCTTAGTTGTATACTTGTATGTGTCATAAACTCGCTTGTAATAGATTTGAGAGGAACATTCAAGCATCTATGCATACTTTAAAAAAATCCAGCGTTATTTGCTATCATGTGCGTATTTAGACATTGTGTATTAAAAAAAAGTCCTCTTCTTTCCTCCATATGTGTATTTAGACAATGCGACTATTAAATTTGGGAACCTTAACCTCTTATTTACTAATTCTTGCAATGGGGCTGTAAAGGCTAGCCTCTGAACTCCTAAAAGCTTTTCTTGAATTTCAAAACTTGAAGATATGTAAAATTTTGGATTATGTTATGCACGCTCATTTTTTCTTCTTCTTTTTCCCTCTTAACAATTGAATTTATGGCATTGAAGTTTTTGCTCATCAACATCTCTTACAGTTTGTAAATTATTTGAATTGTATGAACCTTTGTTTGATGAAATTCCTAAAGGAGATATTTTATCTTGGAATTTGATTGATTGCAGATTATATATCATGTTGTGGAAGATGATGATTAGTGGAAATGCACAAAATGACAGGATAGCTTTTTAATAAGATGCCTGAGCAGAATGTCATTTCAGCCAAAGATCATGCTTTGCAAGGATATTCAAGTATTGTCACCTGTGCTACAGATGAGCAGGTATTTTTCATTTGTTCCAAAGCACTGTCACCCCATCATTCCTTAACTTATGCTGATGTTTTTTCTTAATATTTTTTATATAGCTGTTGTATGAAGAATAAGGAAGCAGGACACTTGTTCTACAACTTAGTAGACTTTGAGATCTTGGTTTGACTTAATCTCATTTTTCTTATTGTTTTCATTTGTTCTCAAAAATAATAATTTTCTTTCTTTTGTGAACTATGGACATTTTGTTCATTTTAGCTGATACATGCTCAAATTTTTGGAGGTGGAGAGCAAACTACATTTTTTGTCAAACACCAGGGACAGGCTTATAAGTTTCCTATTGAGCCTAGGAGTCCCCATATATTTTTGCTCATAATTTTAGTTGAGACTTGCTCATATTCTGGAAATGGAGTGTAAACTACTTAAATTGTTGATAATGTAGTCACATATGGAGGCTTTCCAATAGAGAATGAATTCTTTGCTCCATCAATCATTTCCTTGACTTTACTTGTTTTTGCCAATTATCCTAAACTCTTTAAAATTAGATGACTAGCTAATTCCCAATGTGGTATGCTAATGGACAGTCCCTTGGTATTTTTGCATTGTGCTTTTTAGGGGATCTCTTCTTTTTTTATCTCATCTATATCTATTATATTTTGTATTTGAACTAAAGTTTTTTCTTTTTATAATAAATTTTAAATTTGATCAATAAGGAAGACACATTGATTGAGTTGTGCTCTATGGGATAAGAGTATAATTTTGATTGTGTGTGTGTGTTTTCCCCTCTCAGAGCTCATGACCATTTTTCAGGGATTTCACAGTGGAAATATGAAAGGAGGGCCAGAAGGAGAAGGGAGGTTGGACTGTAATTCACAAATATTCTTCTCAGTTTGTACTTGCCCTATATGTAAAGCTGATTCCACTTCAGGTTGTTTACTATTATCACTCATTTGTATTTATAATCCATCTTTACTTGGTTAATTCTTCAAGCACAGATTAAACCTTCTTACAATTCTACCATCACTGTAACCTACTTAGTAACTCCATTCAGTAAACATATACTAAAAGGAAGGCTTTTCTGCAGCAATTAAATGAAACAAAAATGCATTTTAGTAAGGCCTAGTTTCCCAAAGCAATGTATAAAATTGATAAACAACACTCAAGAACCTGAATGTGCAGAGTTTCAGAAACAATTACTAATCATGTGACAGATTTGAGTTTTAGGTTGAAATGGCTGATGATTCACCTGATTATGTTTCATTGGAAAGATCCATGCTATTATCCAGACTTTGGAAGTAAAATTCATTGCTGATGGTAGCTCTTGTTGAATACTCAAGGCATATCTTATTCACTGACTGTTTAATTTTTTTTTTTTCTTTTTCCATTTCTTTTCTGTTTTATTTTTCGATGTTCCTCTCCACTGGCCATTTTATGGACTGCTTGGCATCTTGGCACAATTTGCAGTGGACTTAAAGAGAGATGGAAGCAGGCAATCTGGTCTAAGAGAGCAAAAGCCCAAACAAATTTACCACCTGTGTTTACATAAATAAAAAGGTTTGTGCCCCTTTCTTTGACCGTGTTCATCTTTCGAAACACCATCAAGTTAGAGATAACATATAGAAATTTTTTTTGAATTTTATATATTTATTTATTTTCGATTTCAAAGTTTTATCTCTTTAGTTTAGTGTCTGCTATAGTACCTTCTTTCCCATAAATATAACATAGCAGTATAGTACAAAAAACCAAGACTCATAGTTGTCACTGAATTTTCACTGTAGACTTTCAGGGAAGTTTTTCATAGGTGATTTGACTTGAAGGAGGCTAACCAGTTATCAACCTAAAGTTTTATCTCCATGGATGATGATCCTTTTTCTTCTGCTATTCTTGCTATTGTAGCCACTCTGTGTGCCATTTCAAAATGCTGGAATGTGGACATGTTTGAAGGGAAGGTTGTCATGCTTCTCAAGCTCTTAACTATTACAGTGACATGATCACGATCTGTCAAGAAGCAATGGTTGGGAATCATTGTAATGAGAACCTCCTTTGTGCAATTGGATATGATTTGTAGATTGTCGGGCATGGCATTAGTACCAAAAGAAAGAGTGGCCGGTGAGGTGTAGGCTTTGTCAGACAATTTGGAAAACTTGTCCTATGTACTTATGAAAGGCATGCACTGCACTTGCAGTTATCAGTAGCCTCTGAGGTTTGCAGCCTTTGTTGCTAAACTGGGAGAGACAAGCTGTTAAGGAAGACATTGCTTTGATGCGTTTGCTATTTTTAAGCTATGGTTTCATCATGTTCATAGTTGAATGCTCACTAATGCTCGTCGGCTTACCAATTCTATAGCTTCATCTTTTATGCATATAGCCTGGTCTCCATTGTAATGTGACTTTTATGTTAAACATCATATGTACCACTGAGGTATTTCTAAGCTGTTTTTTGGTTTCGTCTAAAAAGAAGCAAGCTTACCGGTTTACAAAATATAGTTAAGGATGTGGATGACTTGCATCCAGTTTGACCAATGTGTGGAAATTGTTCTTTGAAATTTTTTCTCAGCCACCAAATAATCTTGGCTTAAGGAATCATTTGGACTGCATCAGACATTTTTCTTGAAATTATAATTTTAAGAGCAACCAGTTTGATTGGTACTGTAATTTACTACTGGAATATTTATTAAGACAATTATCATTATTTTCAAAAAATTTCTAGACAGTGAAAACACAAATTTTAGCCTCTACTATGTAGCATTACATTGATTTATTGCATTATTGTTGATATGGTTTCCTATCATTGTTGACTTAGAAGGTCAGTTGAAAGACAAAAGTTGATTGATGAGGAAGACACATTGATTTTATCATGCTACAGGGGAACCTGAAATTATCTCTTGTTGAATATGCAGATTTTGTCTCACACACACACACATATATATATATATGAAATTTAGCTAGAGAGAGAGAGGGGTGCTTATTAAGAGGAATCCTTATTCGTCTT